>CM048040.1:1550833-2174166 GCA_026259375.1 Verasper variegatus
GTAAAATTAAAACCAGCATTAATATATTTCATCAAAGAACAGTCAGTATCTTTTTCAGTAACATGCAGCACAGTGCGCGTCTCTGGATAGGCTGCAGAAAATGGATGGATGGATGGATAATAATGCTTCCTTATTGAGTAAAATTTTATTGGTTGACAAACACACACTTCAGTATAGACCTGCAAGTAAAGATAGTGGAGTTGGGAAGAGAAGCGGGCGTGTCAGAATTGTCTCCATGAGCCTGACAGAGCTGGAATGCAATGCAGCCGCTTACAAAACTAATTAGTGTTGTTATAAAGTTGACAGGACAGACAGAACTCTCCAGGAGTTTCAGAATTAAACTTTCAGCTTCAGGATTTATCAGGAAGAAGGCAGCTTTACTCAGTTTTATTGTATGAACCTTGACTGTGTTTGTGTGTGTGTGTGTGTGTGTGTGTGTGTGTGTGTGTCTCATTTGTTTGAGCTAAAATGCCAAAATATAAATAATTCAGGATAGAATAGTGTTTATTTAATTACATATGTGTATCAACATCTGCAGGAATGAGAGAAAAGACCTATTACAGAATTTATTTTATTATATCCAGACTGCAAACAGGCTATGTGAACAGCTACTATTTGATCATTTTATCCATGATTCAAGAAATGATTAGGCAAAATCCCATTCCACCCCTTCGAGGGTTATCTTGCCCATTGAAACGGAGTTACAAGGGGTAGTGGTTTAAATATTTCCCTACGAATTGGGACAGCCCTTCAAGAAGCTGTTACATCATCAAATTGAAAAGCTTGGATGCTCTGTATTATTTCATCTATGAATCAAAAGCACTACAGCTGCTAGCAGGGTTCTGTATGCAACCCTGCCATGAGGTTATTAGAGGAGCAGTTAAGTTCAGTAACATTGCTGCTATACTATGCTTAAATCAAGTGCATCATGTATTGTCAAGGGGGGGGTGGGGGGGTGTTCCTAACAATCCTCATTATTTAAGGTTGTTGTGAAAAAAGTGACCATAATATATTGAAATGATATTAAACCAAAAATCATTGTTGTAATTTTTAAATCCTTAATAATGGAGAAATTGATACATTTGTAGGTCTCTCTCCCAGCTTGCCGGTGATTCCCATGGCATTCTCAGTACCCCTCCATCTGAATTGTGGGTCTGAAAAATTTCTGTTTGGAGGGGTATAAAGCCCAACCCTTAGCCCTACCCCTCTGTCTCAACAGGTATTGAGACAGCCTACCCATACACGTGAATGCGCAAAATTAAGGGGTAGGGCCAAGGGGTGAAATCAGATTGGGCCATAGTTTCAGTAGTATCTATATCAATAGTCTCACATATGCAACCATATATAATTGAATTGTGCTCTAGAATAATTGCAGTGCAGTGTTATCACATGCAAAACAACTATAACACATTTATTTTTGAATACATCTGTTTATAGGACAGGTTCATGTTTTAAAGCATTTTGAAGCTACCAGCATGTTGTCTTCCACATTGAGAAAATGGCTGAGGCAGCACGTCGCTTACTCAAGGATGCAAATCTGTCTATGACCTTGTCGTTAAACTGGTGAATGTCTCTTTTCAGTCGACAGCATGGCAAGCACTTAAAGAAATATCTTAAAACCTTTCGGCCTCCGATGTTGTCATGGGTTGTGATCTGAGAGGCCTCAGCGCCACTTCATCACTGAACTTCTCTCTCTCAGATAAGAGAGAGCTCAGTGCACAGTTTCACCTTGTTCATTAATAGGGTAAGGACCAGTTGTGCAACTGAGAGATGTGTGGATAGTTTTCTTAGTCTTTTTGTGCTGTCAGTTCCAGTGAGTTTCAGCTGCTTGTGGAAGCTGCAGTTTGCCATGTCATCCAATAGAATTGTCCTCTATGGGAGAAAAAATAAAAAGGCTAAAAACTCACTCAAGATGGAGAGAAAAAGGACCACATTCGGAACCTGACTAGCTGTTTGCGACTAGATTCAGTTGGTGTATCTTACGTTCCATTATACAATTTTGTGGGAAAATGTATATGTAAATCTTTATTGTCTTCTCTTAAACCACACACTACTGCAGTCTCCCCCATCGTAATCACACCATCGTACTTCTCTGTTACTCTGTCAGTAGAATATATTTTAACAGGTCAAAAAAGGATGTGGTTGCAGTCTCTATGTTGGGAGTGTGTAGCGGACTGTAAAAGCACTTCTGAACCCGATAGATTTTGTCTATGTCACACTGGACAAGCACTAACTGGGATTGTGTCGACACATCTGTACTTTTATCAGCCTGGATGGCTGAAGTCAGCGTTCTTTTTATCTCCTCTACTACAGCATACACTCTTGCGATTCATTCTGAATGGTAATGTGATGGTGATGTACCTTCAAAAACTGTTTGCATTTCCACATGGTTTTACAACACAAAAATTCCAGTTTGCAGTGTAACATGTACCATAGTCTCCACATTATGCAAGTAAATATGCACCACAAAATTTAACACATTCAATAATCATTGAAAGTACAGCTCTATTCCTGGCAACCTCTACATTGTGCTTAGTGATGCCAAGTATCAATGCTTGCTCTTCCAGTTTCACTGAGTTGTCAATATGAGATCTGCTGTCTTTCTGTCTTTTAAAGGTTTATCAGAAAGACGTTTCACATTTGTCTCTCCTCTTGTGTCCCACGCTTTAAGGTTCAGTGTGTATGATTTAGGTGAAAGAGATCTTGTGGTAGAAATTGAATATAAAATAATCCTTGATGTTTTCACGTGTAATCATCTAAATTGTATGAATTGTTGTTCTCTTTATAGTATTGGCCCTTTATATTTAAATACTTTATATTTACAGGGGGAGCAGGTCCTCTTCACGGAGGCTGCCATTTTTTCACATTTGTTCAAACTATACAAACTAAACATCTTTTGGGTTTTAATGACAACTGAGGGTGAGGTGAGTGGTATTCATCTGCAACATGCAACTTCACCACTAGATGTCACTAAATTCTACACACTGAACCTTTAAGCCAATACTGGCTGTTTTAGTCAGAGAGTCAACTGGGGGCCTGCATAACAGGCAAGTTGACATCATTCACCTAATCAGAGGCTGCACTGTTTATTGCTATACGTGGACTAAGCATGTTTGTCGGTCCCCATTGATCTTTGCTTTAATCTTTGGATCTTTGATTTTGCCAGCAATCCAAACAAGGTAACTCAAGGATTTTGACAGCTAAGTAGTTTCACTAAAGTGAATTAATGTTTGCTAGCTAATTAAGAGAGACTGCATCCATGACAGCTCAGATTTTGGAGGGGACGATATATGCTACAGGATGCAAGAAGCTAGAAACTGCCTGTATTTATAGGATACTGACAGTACATTTTGTGTACTTTATGCTAAACAGAGGGTGGATTTGGACACCATTTCTCTTTTTTACAAAAGCAAGTCCATTATTTTCAGTCAAGGATTTAAGGTCTTTCACCTGTATTTCAATCTTATTATGTTAATGAAGCAGAAACAGTTGCACATGGGAACTGGAAAGACTAATTGTCCAAATCTTACAAAGATATGTCGTCATTACATTACAACATTGGTTTTTGAACTTTTTTATTTGTTTGTACTGTAAATCAGTCTTAAGGACAGGGCCGCTGTTTGTTTCTGCGTCATACCAGAACACAGCTGCAGGGGGAGGAGTTCAGTTCAGAGTAGACTTCATATCTCTGTTCTTTTTTCAGTTTATACACACAGACGCACACACAGTGCCCCCCTCCCTCAGAATACAGACAACACACAGCACCTCTCGCGGGATGACTAATGATTAGTGATTATTTGCTATAGAGCAACCTCCTCAGCACTGGCAGCAGTTACTCTGAGAGTTTTGTAAACAAGTCTATTTGGAAAGAAATTCTTGGACAAAAGCTGTGCCAGTCTCATATATTATTCATTCCATGTGGCTGTATCCTTGAGATGTCCGCCTGTGCTGCATGAAAGGCCTAAACACAAATTATTGAAGGAGCAGGGCACAATAGCTGCGAATTTCAAGAGAAGAGTGTTTATGGCATGTTTGTATACTATGTTGAAATCCTCAGTGCAGAAATAAACATCTAGTTTGTGTGAGCTCGAACTGAAAATTGACCTAAGAGGTTATAATGTCTGCAAACAATTTTATTTATTTTTTATCTTTTGCCGGTAGTCTCCCAAAAACAGCTGCTGTTGAGAAAGTGATAGCTAATCTAAATAAAAAAGAATAATACAATCAACATTATCCAGTGCTTCTACAGTAACAATATTGCTGACAATTATTTAGAATATAGGACAGGATGGTTAATGTCCCTTGGCCTATATAATTATAATGTTTTATAAGTTTTTTTTTGTAATCATTAAATGGAGGACTTGGCTAATGACAAGCAGATGTTTATGGTATACATGAAATTAGATTTTCTTTGGTACCTCCCTTCCTCTCATCAATAGGTAAATTGACACAGCAAGCATCAGTTTTCAGAAAGGCACAGCATATTATAGTATCCTAGTGAGTCCTAAAACTTCATTTGTTATTAGTTACAACACGCTTTGCTAAAATAACACTGAATGCAGTCAGTCCAATAATTCTCCTCTGGAATAGTCTGGTAACATCTGTTTGACTTTTTTCTCTCAAAAGAAGGAAATTTGAAGTCTGTAGCTTTTAATGGCAAAAAGACAACAGCTCCCCACCATTGATGCCAAGTCCTCCTTCTCTGCTCCCTCTCTTTTTCCACACACACAGACTCGAGCTGCCTCACAGATTGGTAAAAACACGCAGCATATTATCAGTGAGGATTAGCTCAGGTTTAAAAGTGTAACTAATTACTTTCTGCTCGGCAAACAGGGGCCACACTTCATTGTATCAATGAATATCATTAGATTAGAGGGTGAGTTAACCGAGAGGTACACTCACATCACACCCAGGTTGATGATGATAATGAGACAAACACACAGACACAAATTACACATACCGTTGCACTGGAGATGATGCTTTCCCCTATATGCAAGGTTACCCCTCTTTAGCAATTTGGCCTTGATCCTGTCAATCCTTCCCTTCTATTTCCACCTATGGCCCAGTATCCACTGTAAAACACAATAACATCTGACACATTTAGTAAGTCTGATACATTCATTTAAAATTTTTAATTCATATTTAATCCGTTACATTAATGATAATTTGAGCTTTCTACTGCTTTACCATCACTCAGAGGTGGCTTTAGGAACGTAAGTACAATCTAATATGGGGTCAGCAACCTGTCGATTGTGATTGACTAGTTGATCTTTGCGATAGTTCAACTGCAATAGAACGTACTGATTTTCCGTCAGCCTTTTTCAATTATGTCATTAAAGTTAAGTCACTGCTTGGCCACTAATGAGAGTTAAGCTACTGTTGGAAAGAGCTAAGGCACCGATAGGAAGAACAATATTTATTCATGTTAGTGAAAGACAAATACGTACTGCATACTTACTGTGATGTCAAACACAATGTTTCAGGAGAGCTAAGACCTTGCCAGCAAAAACAGTGGCAGAAAACTAACAAGTACTTTTTTCATTCAAGTTTTATGTACTGAAACACAAAGAAGGATTTTTTTATCATCAGATATCAACATTCAGAAAGTTATCATGAGCGCCTGCAAAGGTTGCGTCTATGCAGCGGTAATGACATGGCAATAATTGAATGACATATGGGGGCCTTGAAGAAGGTGACACATTGAGCCTGTTTTGGATCTTTGTGAATTATTCATTTTTCTGCATGTGAATATTAGCATCTGCCTCATTGTATACACACCTCACTGTTTACAAACGGTTCACCTCTTCAAAGATTATAGCAGTAGGTGAGAGCTATCTGATCTTTGATTTGAGTGAGTACAGCCAATAGTTGGAAGAAAGTCACATATTGCTGTCAGTATTTTAAGAATAAGTAATGGGTATTGGTACAGATACAATCCACTGTTAAACGAGAGTGTCCAATTTAAGTTATGATGGCCAATATGCATTTTCTACTTGCTCAAAGAGTTAAGCATAGATGGATGAGGAACCAATGAAGAGAAGACCTCGCAGATGGAGTCTTATTCAGACATTTAAACCATACTGGATATATTAATTCAATATTTGGTGCCAATGTGTGAATATGATTATTAATCATGATGATAAATCATAATAACTGATGCTGCTTTTATTAATAACATAATTACAATTACATTTATATTTGTTATTTTTCAAATTTTAACCAGTCTGACAGGGCATTAATATGACATTCTATAAATTGTTCTGCTTGAGGTTTCTTCCTGTTAACAGGTTGGGATTTGATGCTATTAAAATAAAACTTCAATTAACAATCACTTAAGTAATCCCGCTTTGTGCTTATGCTTGCTTGAGTGTGTTAGGTTAGTTACAATTTGGGACATTTATAGTATGGATTGAAACTATGAAGACTTGTGTAAACCAGAGTGGGACACCTGAGTCAAGAGCATTTTCCTTAGCATCTACAGGAGTTTGTTGTTGAGGCCCCAATTGAGCGTTTATCCCTTACAACCCCACAGTGATTTGTGGGGGGAATGAAAACACAGATGGCCACCTAAATTGAGTCTGGTTCTGCTAGGGGTTAGTTAAAAGGGAGTTTATTGTCTTCCGTAACAAGTTATGGACATTTTCTGGAAGCTGGTGAAAGGAGAACTCAGGCAGCGGCTGATGTCTTATGTCCGACAGCACATCCATGAATGGCTATAATTGCTGTCACTCCCTATGTTACATGTAGGTGTCCACATCCTATTGGATAGTTAAGCCTAAAGTATGCATTCCTAAATCACACTGTGCCATTAGATTTTGCCAATGGTGAAATATGCAAAGAGTTAAAGTTGTTGAGAGTTGAAGTTGGTGTCTCTCTGTCTGGCGCATCTGAGTGAGATATGAAAGTCCCTCAGCGTAGACACAACAATGTACTGTTGGTTGGTCCTTTATCTTTAACCTGACCTTGGGTTCTGCTTAGAGAGAGAAGGGAGCATCTGTGGAATTTAGACAGGCACTATTGTCCTGTACAGATATAATGTAATATACAATATACATAATATATAGTGGCATATACAGTAATGTGAGGAAGTTAAAAAATTCTTCAACAGTTGCCAAGTGCTTGCTTGTTGTGGGCACTGTTAGGTTTCTCCACAATTTTTTAGATCTTGACATCATTATTTTAAGTGCCTTGAGATAATGTATGTTGATTCGGCACAATAACATTTTATTTAATCGAAAATAAAGTTATAAATACCTCTTAATATAGGTTAATCTGTGACATTAGTTTCAATAGTTACTATAATACTAACTTAACACTTGTCAGCAAAACTAAATATAATGTCCATTGTAAAAGTATACTGTGGTATCATGAGAGGTGTTACCAGATAGCAGGGTGTAGCGCAGTGCGTCACAACAAGACAGAGCAGGCAAAAGTTCTTTCCAAACGAAGAATCTGGTTTATTCACCAACACAAAAAGTCTTCCAGGAATCAAAACATAAGAGTTCTTCAAAACAAAACATATCCTCCATAAAGTTGCTAAATCAAAGTTCCCCTGATGCCGAGCTCAGTTTGTGCCACGTACGATGCCGGCTGCCTGGTGTGTGTGTCCACTCCTTTGTTCTCGCTCTCTCCCACACCTGAGCTCCAGCTTTAATTAGAGGGCTGAGGCATTTGCACCTCTCTGAGCAGTGCATTCTGGGAGATGTAGTTTAGCTGGCAGCCATCTTGTGGTCTGGTAGCCACTCCCGAAGAGTAACATACCACCCCTCTACCACACGTCCTCTCGTGAGTATCTCCACGATACTTTATGACAGAACCATAGACTGTATATATAAGATGGACGGAGTGTTACGCTCGGGGTGTGTTTGAGAAACCCAGCGCAGAGTCAGAACAACCAGCACGGGTCAAAGGGAGAGTTCAAGGGTGTGTATTTAACAAGAGACTGGATGTAAGACATGGTTGCTGATAGCTCCGGGAGGTCGTCAGCAAGGAGGGAAGGAAGGCAGGAGGCTCGACAGGAGAGTCCTGGAGGAGCCGAGTCATCAGGGGAAGGCGGCACATACCTGCGGGGGGAAGAGAGGAGAGTGACACGGCGCTTCCGGCTCCAAAAGTAGAAGCCTATTCGTAAGTGCTTAAAATTGTAATACCGCAGAAATCCAGCAGGGGCTGGCTCTGGCTGGCTCCAAACAATCTTTGACTCCATAGACTGCCATTCAAAAAAACGCTAATTTCTCCCCAATAAATTACCCACTGGTGATTATGGTCTCATTCGCTAGATATTGTCCTTATCAGAGATCTGAGATCTGGCGGTCCATCTGAAAACAATATTGTAATTAATTAGATATTAGAGTCTAAAAGTATATTCAGGGGCGTGTCTGTTTGATTGACACACAGACTCCCGGATGATTGACAGGCACCAGCTGCTACGGTTCAGACAAGAGAGAATCAACGGAGAAAAAGTTGAGCTGTGTTTACACCGTGTTCACTTACTTCTCTCACATTTACTGTGATTCTGTCGGTATGAGTCACTGGAGAAGGTTTTTACACCAACACATTTACTGTTAGTTTGTTTTATTAATGCACCTTATTGCTTTAGCTTCGGTTATTAGTTTGGAGTTCAATGGGTTTAAGGCCTGTTTTTCAGTAACAACAGACACGGAGGAGCTGATGTCTCCGGGTTTGTTCGGTTAGTAAAATCTATTAATAGTATTTACATATTCACTTGTTCTCTGTGCTTCACAAAAGTTAGTGTGTTTCTGTGTTCTGATTGGAGAAAAGGAATCTGTTAGCATGCTAGTTACTGTCCTAGTGAATGTTAACTAACATTAGCAAAGCTAACTGCTAAGCAAGCTAGCTAGTAAGCTGTTAGCTTTGCAATGCCGGGCCTATCAGTTCCCACAGGGTAGCTAACTGCTGTTAACCAGGTGTTAAAGTTAAGCTCGATAAAAAGGTACATTTAAAAAGTCCACGAGGACATGGTGATAGTTCAGTTTAACATGATGTTTAGGTAACTTCTTACATGTTGTTAAACAGTAGCATTAACTTTCAGTGTTTTGTTGTGATTACTGCTGTTTTTAGAGGTGTTAGTAAAATGTTTAAAACATAAAATGATTTATCTAGAATTACTAAATGGATCAACTTGAGCAGTCACAACCTTCACAGGTAAGTGTTTACCGATCGACATGAAGAGTCATCAATCGTAAACAGCTGGAACTGTACAACCTGAAGTTGACCTGGATTAAATGTGATTTGTATAACATGATTAAGTTATCATAGGTTACGTAACCTATGATATTCGTGATTAAACTGTACATTTTCCATTGACTACAGATGACTTGCCTGGTTTTTGCACACAGGACACTTTGGTGAATTAATGTTTTCAGTCATAAAATGTTATCATAAGACACAAAGAGCAAAGTATCAACTCATATCTTAACTATCAATGATGATTTGATTAAAACCAAAATGTAAAAGGCCTGTGATCAATTCCAAATTCCAACAACACGTTCATCAAAGTTCTTGTATGACTACAATACTGTGCATGTTACTGCTGTGACTTTTAACCAGATGTGCTTCTTAGAATCATGGGTAGTAAAATAGTTTCACAGATAACTTTAATGCACATTAAACTACATTCATTTATAATCCAACAAAAAATTAAATACAGTTGTGGATCAAGGTAAACATGATCTTCACTGTAGGAAGAATAATCTATGCTTAATATACTAATAAAGTATAATTTACAGTAAAAATGTTAGAATTGAGAAAGCACAAAAGTAGTATTTCATATGAATCTTACAGCACTTTATGCAGTCGTTTGTTTATTATAAGAATAAAGTCCGAAGACTGGAGGAACACAAGCTGCTCGTACATTTAAAACAGTTTGTAGCTTAACGGTCAGTCCAGGAGCCGTTATTCACCACAGTTCATGTAGCAGCTCACATCTGTTCTGACGTCTCTTCATGTTCTGCAGATTAAATACAGTGTTACACACTATTTAATGTCAGCTCACACATTAACTTCAGCTAAAACTCAAGAAATAATAAGACACCACTGGCTTTTCACATTATTAAACACAAACTCTACCTCAAATGATCAAAGCTACCTGTGTTAGCAGCCAGTTCTGGTGCAGTCAGGAGCTGTGGTCAGTAGCCGGTCAATCAATCAATCAATCAAATTGTATTTGTATAGCCCATATTCACAAATCACAATTTGTCTCATAGGGCTTTAACAAGGTGTGACATCCTCTGCCCTTAACCCTCAACAAGAGTAAGGAAAAACTACAAAAAAAAAACCTTTTAACAGGGTAAAAAGAACATAGAAACCTCAGAGAGAGCCACATGTGAGGGATCCCTCTCCCAGGATGGACAGAAGTGCAATAGATGTCAAGTGTGAAGGAGAACATCATCAAGGTTTTAGCAGTATTGATAAGGGTAAACATTTTGAAGCATAACTGAAGATCAGTGAATTGGTGGATTAATGTCAATAAGGGTCAAGTATCTGAGAAATACTATGTATCAAGCAGTCTTGCTGCAATCATAGTCTATGGTCAGCAGCCAGCAAGATCATGATCCACCATCAAGATCGGATGCCACTATAGTCCACAGTCATTGTTCACTGTCGCCATTAGGATCCATCATCAGCTGCCATCTCGGTCGTGGTCCACCACCATTATCAGATGCCAACACGATAAAGGATCTGCCTTTATTATCACGATCAGCCCTCCTACTCTACTTTTAGAGACATTAGGGACGACAAGTAAGCCTGAATTCTGGGAGCAGCAGTGCTCTAGTGGGTTGATCAGCTCTTTAAGGTATAATGGTGCCATATTATTAAGGGCCTTGAAGGTGAGGAGGAGAATTTTAAATTCTATTCTAGATTTAACCGGAAGCCAGTGTAGCGAAGCTAATACTGGAGAAATGTGGTCTCTTTTCTTGGTTCTTGTCAGGACACGTGCTGCGGCATTTTGGACAAGCTGCAGAGTCTTTAACGACTTACCGCTGGAGCCTGATAGTAATGAATTACAATAATCCAGTCTGGATGTAACAAAGGCGTGGACTACTTTTTCTGCATCCTTTTGAGAAAGGACATGTCTGATTTTGGAGATATTACGCAAGTGGAAAAAGGCAGTCCTAGAAATTTGTTTTAAGTGTGAATTAAAGGATAAATCAGGATCGAAGATCACTCCCAAGTTCCTGACTGTTTCATTGGAAGCAAGGGCAATGTCGTCGAGCGCAGCTATATCATTAGATAATGTATCTCTAAGGTGTTTAGGGCCAAGTATTAGAACCTCTGTTTTATCTGAGTTTAATAAGAGAAAATTGCATCCAGGTTTTTATGCCCTTGAGAGATGCTTGGAGTTTAGTTATTTGATTACTTTGTTCAGGTTTTATTGACAAGTATAACTGGGTGTCATCCACCGGTGTAGGCGGGTGGGTTTACACTACTTGAGTCATCATTTTAAATAATAGCAAATATACATTCTCTGTAAGTGTTACATTTTGGCGCATGACCGAGAGGAGGGCCGCTCCTCCTCTGCTGCGGCTGAAAGTGGGGTCCCCCCGTGCCCCACGATCCACGCGACGTCCCGCACCAGTGACCTAGCCTCGACGTTCCGCCTGTTCATCACGCCGATGGTAGAGAACATCATCCTGGAGATGATGAATCTGGGGCCCGAAGTGACCGTGGATGAGCAAAGTTTCTAAAGTGATGCTTTTTTTAAAGATGTACTCAATGTTTTGGTAAAATTTGATTAAATCATTCATCTATTCAGTTATATAATGTGTCACTTTATTGCCATAATTATTTTAACTCTAGTTACACCTCACGCCTCAGAAATACTCCTCCCAACAACTGGGACTGGGGAATCTGTGGTGGTGGCTTCAGCGGTAACCTGGGAAAAATCTACAACCATAAAGCAATGCCAGAGAACAAAAGCACAAAGGATAAGCACACAGTTGGAGTAACAGACACCATCTGGCAAAGGACAAAGGAGAGCAGGTGCACCATACAAGTTAAACTGGCAAGTGCAGGTAAGTGGGTGGAGGAAATGCAAGGGCAGGAACACAACAGTTAAACGTACAAAATAAAACAGGAAATGTAACATAAATTTTAAAAAGATGCTACACATTACTGATAAGGCATGACTCATGGACAGTTGGTCTCTTGGACAGAGGTAAATACATTGCAAGTCTGTCCCATTTGAAGTTGAGTTTAAATACACCCTGTAAAAGGCTGCCCTCAAAATTGGGTAGCATTACACTTTTTGCTCAGCTTGTTCTCAAAGGCCTTGAACATCAAAGGTTCTCAAACACATTCATCCAACAGCTCACACGATTTCATAAACAGGATCCTAACAATAGAAGAAAAACTAAATTGTCTGCAGCATGGCTGTGAACATCATGTTTAACTGAAATTAATAAAGTATGAAATGGATAGTTCACCGAAAAAATGAACATTCACTCATTATCTTCTCACCACTATGCCGATGGAGGGGTGGGTGAAGTGTTTGAGTCCATGAAACATTTTTGGAGTTTCAGGGGTAAACAGTATTGGAGCCTAATCCAATACAGTTGAAGTAACTGGTGATCACTTCTTCAAACATAAAAAAAAAACATAACATGCCTCCATACTGCTCCTGTGGTGTCATCCAAGTGTCTCCATCTTGCCAATAATGAAAGAAACGGACATATACAGAAATTGCATGCATTCAGGCTTTTCAAGGGCCCCCCTCCCCTTTGGGGCCCTGGGAAGTCAGTTCCACTTTTCCCCCCACTATGACTACACTGCAGTGAGGTTACACCCTGAGAATCCAATGGTGAGTTGTGTCAGTTCAGAAAAAAAAAAAATCTGTTGTGCTTGATATCCTCAGAAGAAGAGGGCTTTATACCCAAGACAACATATTTGGAGTTTTTTCACTTTACAACTCTTACACCACTGTTGTAGTAGGAAAACAAAACATTTAGATGTTGCAGCCATGTTTATTGATGTGTATGTTTAATGCCTTTATGAGAATGTTGCACATAATAATTAGTCCACAGCATACATTAATGGTGACCATGTTAATTTATTCCATAAATTATGCTAAAATTCTAATCAAACAGATCAATTCGCCTCCGGTGGCAAACAGAGCTGAAATCACAGTAAATCACAGTGATGGTGTAGCAATGTTTTTGTTTTTCCATTAATGCCCGCAGGAATAGTAAATGGCCTGAAAGTGTATGGATATGAATGTGTTTGTTTGCATAGGTTTCCATTTCAATACATATGTGGTGTGTGTGTGTGTGTGTGTGTGTGTGTGTGTGTGTGTGTGTGTGTGTGTGTGTGTGTGTGTGTGTGTGTGTGTGTGTGTGTGTGTGTGTGTGTGTGTGTGTGTGTGTGTGTGTGTGTATGTGTGTGTGTGTGTGTGTGTGTATGTTCTTTTGAGGGATGTAAAATGCAGATACAGCAGCTGAGCTGTCGCTGTTTGGGGTTCATGCAAAGTAGATGACTAGAATCGATAAGCCAACCTTGTAATTAAAAGGTAAACCCACTCTTCCTATTGAAAGAAAAGTATGAAAAACAATCAATACTGAGGTCAAATTCTTAATCCATTCTGATCTTTGATGTGAACATGAACTGATGCTACTGACCTGTCTGTGAGATATTAGTTGGGATGCACCAATCCAATAACAATATGGGATATTGGCCCAGATATTGACTAAACAGCTGGATTGGGTATCGGATAATGTGGACGTTCTATTCACTTCATTTCTCTGTTTGCGACACATGCTACATCATGTGTCAGCCACACGCGCAGCATGCCAGTAGATTTGACTTACAAAAAACACATAGAGGTATTTCACACTAACAAGTTTGACGGCTACTTGCAATGTCTGCAAAGGACATGTTGCAAAGGTTGGTGGTAGCACTGCAAAATACAACACAGCAACCTTAATCAAGCACCTCCAGAAGCATCATGGTAACGAGCACGCCCAGTTCCTGCAGCTGAACAAAATAAAAGAAGGAGACAATACGACTAAGAAGTTAACTTTGGCAAATGCATTGCAAACAGCCAAACCAACAGCGTGAAAGCGGTCATTTAAAACAAAGGCTTCTGTCGTCTACTTGAACACCTGGAACCAAGGTACAGTTCACAGTACTGTACAGTTCAGACCGTTGAATTTTACAAGAAAGTGTGCAAACACATATCAGGTTTTATTTTTTTGTTTTCCCTTACTATTGTTGAGGGTTAAGGACAGAGGATGTCACACTTGGTTAAAGCCCTAAGAGACAAATTGTGATTTGTGAATATGGGCTATACAAATAAAATTTGATTGATATCAGAAGAGTTAAAAGATATCTGGAGCTCCACCTGTGCCCCATGTGGCCTTTACGTTTAACTTTTGACTCTTAAAGTAGACTTACAGATTACTGTTTATTTTGTATGTGTGGGTATTGGCCGATACACAAAGCCCAGGTATATTTGTATCTAATGCAGCAGTAGTTCCCTCAGTTTAGGAGGGACGATAGGAGCTGTCTGCACATCTCTGTAATTGTCATGTTGCATGTGTTTTAATGACAATACAAAGAAACCTAACTTTTCACCTTTTTATCTACTTCTCCACATTGTAACATGAAGCAACAAATGGCCTGCATTACACTATTCATTTTCTATTAAGGTATCATAGACCTCCATCCCACACGCTGCCTTCTGTTTTACAAGCTGTATTTTCTCAAGTATCAGCTCACTCAATCTAAGTCTGATTTTAAATATATAACATACACTTGTCCTAACTTGTTGCCTCTGTCCTTGACTGTTGTTATTGTTGTCATTTGTCATGACCTCCCTGTACGGACATCAAAGTGTTCAATAACTAGCCCGAAGAATACAAAATGTGTGTTAGTAACATTTTCACACTAAGGAGGTGTCCCTTCATTTAACTTCATAACATGTTTGTTGACAGATCTATGAATAAGCAATCATTAGCCTCGGGTTGTTTTGTGCTGTACCTTTTGATGGCATGCAGTGACTTTCAGTGACTTCCCCACTCCAAAAACATTTAGGAATTCTCGGTAATCAATCCATTTGATGTCTCCAACTGAAATATGAATGACTGATATCAATATCAAAGCCAAGTATGCATGTCGTGTTCATTCTCATCCTTTGAACTCCTTTGAAATGTGTTAATTAGTTTCAGTTTGTTAACTGCATATTGCTTTGAACACCATTTCACACTAGCAATTTACTGATTTGCTTAAGAAAAAAAGAAGTGCAATGCTCAATACCAAATCCCTCATTTGGTTTATCAGGTGGAATATTGGGCCTTGTGATGGATTTTATTTGATTATATTTGCATCTGTTCAGAAACGACATGTACAACTCGATCAGTTTAATTAAAGGAGGGGAAAGCTTGAATGCGAATGTAATTGAAGAGTAAATTGAATTATTGTATTTGTTCAGTCATGCTACCCTGTGGGTGTACTCTGGATTTCATTTTACCCAGTCAAAACACTTCTCAGCTCCCAGACATGACACTCACCACCACACACTCACAACCACAGAGGTAGAAGCCCCCCCCCCCCCCACACACACACACACAATGTTAATTTCATTGCATCAGTGACATGCATTTATGAAGCCCTCTAGGCATATAATTCATTCATTTGATGCACTGTAGTTTAATAAGTTTACTTTCAGACACTGTGGTAGGAAAAAACGAAATAGAAAAAAGCAGCGATGGAAGGAAATCTAAATTAATTGGCAATTTTATATGCAGATACAGTATGATACTGAAATATGTGTGTGTGTGTGTGTGTGTGTTTGGCTTTTTATTATTCATCTTTGGTTTGTCCTCATTGTTAACTCACACTACACCACTCATCCATTTTTGGAGACACCATCAAACCGAGTGACTCATAGTTACTAAACCTACTGCAAGGGGGCATTCTGAGAAATGTAGCATCATCACAACTTTTCAGTTTAGTGGTGTATTTAACAAAAATGAAGATGTCAATGGACACAGCAAAGGTTGAATTAATTTGAATGCTGATTAAAGGCCAAACACTGTGTAGAGGACGAGTGCTGAGACAAGTTTTCATAATCAGCAATACAGAGTTTGCTTGCCTCTATTTAATTACCATTACCACATTCTGCCTGTCCTGTCTGGGTTGGCTGATGCTTTATCAAACATACTTGATATATTCAGTTTGATGTGTCCCTTTGGTAGAGGGAAACAAAGAAAGGACTTAAAGTAGACTGAGATTTCCACCCACAAACTGCAACGCTGCCCCCTGCAAAATATCATTATATACTATTTATTTGCTGCCCTTATATGTCTATAGCATAATTTGTTCTCCATTTTATTTATTGTTAAATCCTAAAATATATAATCCCTTTTCAGTTTCTGGGAGTGGACATTGAAGGAAAACAGATGAAATGTTGTATATTGACAAATATATTTATATAAAGCATGTTCAATTATATAGAGATGATCTATTCTATGTAAATATATAACATGAATAAATGCCAACTACCACAGCATTTATGCTATATGCATATGTGCCTTTAAAATACATAAAACGATACAGTATTGTATAAGGCACAATCACTCATAACTCATCAGCACATAAATGAGACATCTGTTTCAGCCTGAGTCTAAAATGATCCTTGTCTGATCTGTGGGTAAAGACGACCACATGTTGAATCCCAAATCCAAGGCCATTTGTCCCAATGTGGCTTCATCATACTACATCTGATAAAAACAAATTTGATGGGAGCAAATTTACTGAAATCATAGGAACTTACCACAGTTTATTTCTAAGAACACAGCAGAGTTGTAATTTAGTTTAATTGTGAATCATATCAAAAACCTTTTTTAAAAAAACCATTAAGCTTTAAGTCTTAACTTTTTAGACCATGCTGCTGTGGACTGTAAGAGCTGTGGCTGCTAAATCATTTATGTTATATATGACTGTATATCATTGGTGCACAGCTGAAAGCCTGGTTCAAAACATGATACTGGTATGCAATCTATAAACACTAAGAAGTGGACCAAGAACACAACACTGGAATTTCTTTTCTTTAAACAGACACTTTTCCGCTCGTTTGTTTTCTGGAAATATAGTTGGTGAATTTAAATAAACTCTGCAGTTGGATCTGTCTGTACTCAGTAGGTTAAGCCACTTTGAAAACATCAATTTTGAAAGTTGCTCGTTTTCAGTGGGAAAAGTTTGATGGCAAGATCTCATATCACACTCAGAAATTCAATCAAGATTAGTGTAAGCCTCCTATAAGCTTCAGTAATTAGTGCTCTTCCAAGCAAGGCGAGCTTACCATTCAGCTAAATATGGGCTGCTGCACCAGGCTTAGAGTAATTGCCTGACTCTATAAATCTTCATTTCTCTTACACTTCATGCACTGCATCCAATTGAATAAGAATCGAACATCCACATATTGGCGCAGCTTTTTTTTCTGTGTAGCTTTAATCTCATGGTATCATGCTACACAAAGGGGAAATGATACTATTATGAATTTTGGCTATCTATATACACCTAGATGTGGGAAGAGAAGGCCTACTGAGTTCTCACCTCCCTATCTGCCCTTGGTGTTGTTTGTTGCAGATGTGCAAACAATGAATAATCATTTAAATTATATTATGTGTTTGTATGCTGTCACACATAATTAACACTAAAACAATACAGTTTTTGCCAAAAATGTAACACGGGTGATTTGTTTACTGTTTACTTGGTAGCAACAAGCGGATCTAAAAGTGTTTCAGAGGTGTACATAAACATGCTGCTAATTAAATACAAAAATAATGACAAGAATGAAGTCATTGTGATTAAATGTGTTGATAATATTTCTGTCCTCTGACACAGTCCCAGAGCATTTGTATGCAGGCTGCAGATGGATTATCTGTTTTTCACAACTGAAATAGCATTAGATTAAATGTTCACATTTTTGGTCTCTAACTTAACAAGACTA
Source organism: Verasper variegatus (assembly GCA_026259375.1). Taxonomy (NCBI): domain Eukaryota; kingdom Metazoa; phylum Chordata; class Actinopteri; order Pleuronectiformes; family Pleuronectidae; genus Verasper; species Verasper variegatus. The sequence goes on from CM048040.1 coordinate 1,568,799, forward strand.
AAAGTGCAATGCCCGATTACTATCCTCTGGAGACTGTGGTCCTGCAAAAAAAGACTTGAATTTTAACAGACAGTATAAAGCAACAACAGTTTTGTCTTTTCAGAGCCTCACAAGTAAGAGTGATAAAGGTTTATACTGACAGTGGTACAACCTTTAAAGTTTGAGTGGGTTCATCCTCTGGGAAGGGGCAGCACGGTGGTGCCGGGGCCTCTCTGTGCGGAGTTTGCATGTTCTTCCTGTGTCTGCTTGGGTTTTCTATGGGTACTCTGGCTTCCTCCCACAGTTCAAAGGTTAGGTTAATTGGAGCCTCAACTGTAGGTGTGATTGTGAGTGTCTGTACTGTATGTTGGCCCTGCGATATGCTGGCAGCCTGTCTGGGGTGTACCCCTCTTCTCTTCAAATATCAGCTGGGATTGTCTCCAGCTCCCCCACATGCCCCAAAGGATAAGTAGTGCATAATGGATGGATGGCTGGATTCTCTGGGGAACATGTATGGCTGTTATGAAATGGTATCGCCTGACATTTCTATTGGTTGGGTTAGATCAGGGGTCGGCAACCCGTAGCTCTGGAGCCACATACGGCTCTTCAGCCCCTCTGCAGTGGCTCCCTGTACAGTGTTGTGCATGTTGCGCATATTTTTTCGCGAACGGTGAACTTAACGAATCAGTTTTCATATGATGAACGTACGTCACGTTCACGTTCATTTTCTAAAGCATCATCGTATCAGGCCATCATGAAATACCAGGAGCAGGTGTGTGTGTGTGTGTGTGTGTGTGTGTGTGTGTGTGTGTGTGTGTGCACTCCCAGACAGCGCACACACGCAGGCCCCGGGGCCCCGCCCACTCACCCCCAGCTCACTCGCTCAGAGAGACACACACAGTGAGATCAGAGCTCGTTCACAGTGAAGCTGCTTCTTAACAGTGGAAACAGTGAAAACACAGAGTTTCTCTGGTCACAGCTGCTCAGAGATCAGCACCGCAGCTTCTTGGTCAGAGCAAAAGCTGTTTTGTTGTGGGTTACCGGACAGGGAAGTAAATGTTCTCATTGAAAATAAGACTTTTGGATGTTATTTTTTATGTGCAAGCATTTGCAACACAAATCTGTGATGTATATAATATTGTGCAATACCTCATCTTAGTACGATGGAAGCTTAATCAAGGGTAGTTGGACAAGAACACTTGTTTGTAGCTAATGTGCAAAATTCCCCAAATAATGCTCTCTCTCACATGGATTTGGACAGAAAATACAGTTGGAGCCAATCTCTATTGTTTATAACTGTGATGTCCACTGAAGAGTTTCACCTCTTCTCCAGCCTGATGCAACTGTGAGCGAGAGGACACAGAAGAGCAGGAGAATCACTGGATTCACTGTGCCTTTTCCAGTGATCAGTGGGTCTGTGTGACCCCTTTCACCAGTCAGTCATGTGGTGTGAACTTGTAACAAACTTGTAATCCTGATCTCAAGACAGCAGGTTGTGTAGTGTGAACACACACTGATCTGATGTCTTTGAAAGTCGAGAGGAATGCTGTTCTGAAAGCAGATGTAAGAAGAGACATATTCCACTTCAGTTTCACCTAATCATTGTCTATCTTTTGCTTTAACAGGTCACTGGGAAAAACCTCTTGACCTTGACCTGTGTTATTACTGTACTATAGTTACTTTGACATAGATCTGAACTCAAGGAGTCAATTTTGCTGGTTCATCACAAGAACAATGAATAGAATTATCTACTAACCAAATGAATAACACAAGTAATTTGTCTGAAGCTGCAGGGGCAGAGAAAAAAGGATATAGAATGAACTGACAGTCACGTTGTACTTTGCTGAACAGAGATTCAGATGAAGTGAGTAAAAGCGACTGACCTCTCTTGAAATTGTTGATGCTGTAGTGATTTGTTTGTATCGTGGTGTGTGTGAATCTTTGAACCGCCCATAAACGCTGCCAAGTCCTAGACCGTTGTTGAATTGTTTTGCTACTCTGTCTGAATGCCACAAAGAAACAGTGATGTCTGTCAGCCTGCATCATATTCCCATCTTGAGGTAACATTTTCATTGAAGAGCTCCACTTCTTTATTGCTATAGGGGCAAACATGCAAAGCTTTGTGTGTGCTATATGCAATGCTCATCCCTAACCTACAGTAATACAATAAAGAGGAAATGGTGTGGTGTTAATCCAAACCCCTGTTCATACCTGGCCTTAATAAGCATATTGAGTGATGTAATCACAAGTGGACTGTATGTCAGTTCAGACTTGCCAGTACGAACAATTTCAATGTGTCTTTCCAAAGAACAAATATGATGTTGAATTTGATATTCATCAGTGAGGAAACCCATTATATTCTTCCCTAATGCAGCATCACTCTTCAGCCACACAATATCCATAATCATTTTGAAAATATTGTGAAATCCAAATGTGAAACATTAACATGATCTACTGCAACAGGCTGCCACTAAGCTCAACGTATTATTTACTCTGCTAAAGAGATTATGTTTTTGTCTGTTTGTTTGTTCGCAGGATTTCACAAAAACAAACACAGAACTTTACATGATGAGCTGGACTCCTTGTCAGAGTGCTAAAAAGAGGAAATGCAGCTTTAATATCTAAAACACTTTTTGTCTACTTTTTACATTTTTATGATCTTAAGGAACTAATTAAGTTAATATTCTCAGATAATACATTTGAATCAACAAAGTTGCTAGCAACTTAATAGAGAATTTGAAACAAAATACCATCATCATAGCCTCATCAGCATATGCTATCAACCAAAATGAAAAAAAAGGATAAGTAATGTAGTTATGTATTCCAGCAGGGAACAATGACATTTTATTTTTGCTCCCTCAGGACCAGATTTGTCCTATTTAATACTGAGCTGAGCTGCTCTTAACAAACAAATAATTATTTGTTTGGCTTGTAAACAAGTTTAAGTGGATGCTTTGGTCAATAGAAATGTATTCATTCTTTGTGTAAATGTGATTGTAAATAATTTATTCTGATATAATTTATGATTGCTACTAAGTTCAGCTGAACTTTTGAATTGAGAGTTTTGAGACAGCAGATATACAACAGGGAAAGTTAGACAATAATCACAAAAGGTTTCTACTGATAACTTTATAACCAACCAATTCCAAATCAATGGCTTAATGTTAACTGATACCAGGATTTTTTCCTTGCAGGTAGCCATTGGTTAGATTTTTACTGGGAAAATGGAAGCAATTTATGGGCCTAGTAACTATGATCTCATAATATACTCAATATGATAAAGTCTTGATATGAGAAAAGTAAAATTTAAATCAAATATATTTGTAATTATAATGCCATATATATAGATTTAGGCGTCACAACATTGATGGTGTATTTAGTCTTTTTGTTCTGTCTTTGGAATTTGAATTTTTGTCTAATGTGCAGCTTAAATTCCACCTCTCCCTTAATCAAAGCAAAATCAACTAAGAGCCCTTAACTCTCGTAATGTTCTGAACACCATGAAATGGGATGAGTTTTGAAAGTAAAAGCAGTTTAATGACTCAAAACAGAGGGGCAAACTGTTTTTTTTTTTAAGTTTAAAGTTGTGTGTGTTCGAGTCTTAAAGTCTTCACACATTAAAATCCTAAGCAGTGGAAACGTCCAATTTTAGTACCTAACACTTATGCAATTAAAAACATGTTGGCAGAGAGCACTGTGGGCGGCATACAATCCACACTTGAAAAATTAGAATTCACAGCAACATGTAAAAATTATTTAAATAATCACACATTACTCATGCTTTAATCCAGTTAACATGCCTTGCAGACTTTTATTGGTGGCTGTTCATCTCTAGTCAGTGGACTCAGTGTTGGTGACAGGGATGCATTTGTCTAACCCCTGGGTCCCTGTGTCACCGCCCCATTACATGCCAGCCCTGGTTTTGTTCCATTGCCTCCTGAATAGTGTTTCTGGCTCCCCAAGGCTGTGAGATTGCTTGGTTATCACCAGGAGGAGATTATTTCTATCTGGCATTCAGCGTGTCATGGCAGTTATCCAGTGGGATGCTCACAGGGCTATTATCTGAGGGCCTAGGGAGGAGACGGCTCCAACATTCAAGACTGTGCTGAAAGACTTGGGGTGTGGGGATGAAGGTGAACCCCTGAGGATGGATGGCCAACACTGCAGGCTTTTAAAAAATCATTTTGTACCACACTATTTGCATTTTGCCTTGTAGAGGCAGGGTTTTTAGTTCCGGCTATGTAGAACAACGCAAAAGTACAAACACTGCCGGTGGAAAGACTTTAGAGACAAGAGACTAGCTGGATGAGCCTGTCCCCTGACTTGACCTGCTTGGTTTGTTGTCCTACATCCATAATGGCAGAGTCATGCTTCAACATCAAACCTCTGTGCTCTCATAAATACTGAACTGCATTAATTCATATCAAATGCTGATTTCTCATACCACAAATACATAGGACTGTTGCTTGTTAAGAATTAGAACAGAAAGAAAAAGGTTAGAAAGTTTCAACATTCATTCAAAGTCAAATTTAGAAGAAGAAAAAAAAGTACTAATCAAATATCAATGGTGAAAAAAGTGCACAGGTGTTGAGTGTAGTGGCTGTATTTACACCAGATAACATAAATGTTGAAGGATTGAATACCTTTTTGTTGACTGATGCTAATTCGTGCAGGCTGGCTTCAGCAGTTTTCATGACTTGTACAGTACCCGTCCGATAAGTATGTATGAAATATATATATAACAAATACAAATAATGATATATTGATGATAAAATCAAATCAGCACTGCACTTCCCATGACCATGCATGCCAAGTGTGAAGTCGATTAGATGAACGCTTTGTGAGATGTGCGTACCACATGAAGACAGACAGACAGACGTTTTTGGAATTAGTAGGTAGGTGTTACTCATTCAGGTGATCTATTAGCCCCCCCCCCCCACTGGTGCCACAAACTGAACCACAATTTGTTGCATGACTGGGTATCTTCAAAATTACTGTTGTGGATGCAATGTTCAATACAGCAGAGAATTTCCTACAGTAGCCCCTCACATAGTTGCTGAAATAAGTGGCTTCACCTTGGTCAAGCTGCAGCTTTTTGGCACCATATTTTGGCAAAAACTTTCAGTGGAAATCCTGTCGCCAAATTCTACATTAAACTACAACTTCCAAGTTCTGGTCCAGAGGCCAAAAAATTGCTGACAAGTAAATGTCCAGCCGTGTTATGAAGCTATTCATTTTGAGAATTACTCTTGTATGTTTGAAAATTGCTTGTTTTCTGAAGAAACATAACCCTAGTGTTATGACTCAACACTATTTTAATATGTGCAGCATGAAGATGAGGACACAGGTATGAACAGCTATTGCTAGTTGTTGTCTGCGTAGGACCTTCAGAATCTCCATATAAATACTGTAATCGAAACAGAGAAAAGGGGAAAAACAGGTCATGCTGAGAAAGCCAGTGTTGATAATAGAGAAGCTGTTTGTTAGGTATATATTCTAGGTGCTCATAATGTGTCTGTGTTAAACCAAAAGAAAACCTTCATCAGACTCAGATTATTCCACTTACAAAGCAGCAATCGCCACTTTAATATACAACATAAGCATTAGCATATTAATACTACATTATTGTATGGAAAATCAGATCCAAGACATCACTCAACAATCTGTTATTATAAACATGCTATGTGATTTACTTTGTGATTTTTACTTTAAGATTGTATTTATTTTAAGAAGAAAGAGCTATTATATTTAACCTTCCTGTGTTTAAGTGGCCTTTAATGAACACTATTTCCATATAAGCCCCATATAATCTAAATGTCAAAGCCAAGCTTAGAGAAGTCGAGGGACCACTGCTGGTTCAGACATGTTTGTACTGACTGCAGTGGAGACGACTGGATGACTTTTTAGACAGCTGCTGATACAGCCTTAAAAGCTTGAAAAATGATTCACGAAAAGAGCTTTAGTGAATTTTACGGATGTGGCTGAAACAAAGTTATGATGACGCAAGTACCTGCTCATGGGAGCTGTACTTTTCACCTTTTGATAAAATAATTCCACTTTCCTCAGTGGGCACACCACAGTAAGGTCTGACACACCTTGTGTTTCCTTCTCAATACAGGCTACTTTGCTCTTGAATCCTAACATGGATTTTGATATTCACAAGGTGTGTTGATGCTGATTTAATAAGCTACAACAGCAAACCATATTCACCAGGGCCCCTCTTTTGGTCTGCAGTACTCAGGAACTGTCATTTGAGCCATTAAAAATATTACTAAAGTTCAGTAAGATTTGGAAAGGCCCTATTATTGTGTCAGGACAATGGCATCGTAAAAATAAGTGAACAACATGGTACAGGGGGTGATAACAAGCCTAATTTATGCTGATGTTGTGCTATAAACTATTTATGGAGGCAGTTAGTGTTTGTTAGCTTTATATTGCCTTCCCAGCAGCTATAAAAAGGTGAATGTCAGAAACAAACAGCGACATGTTACAAAGCTGTAGTCCCAAGCCAGTGGAGAAGTGTTTGTCTTGTATCCTGTGAAAAAGCTGAGGCTCATTTCATTTCTTCTCTAATCAACAGTTCCATAATGGGGCCTTGGAGTCCAGATGGCAAGAGTTTGATCACTCTCAGAAGGCTGGTTTGGAGGTTTGGTAGGTCTTTGAAATTTGCCTTATCCCAGAATCACTGTGGGAATGCATTAGAGGCCCTTTGTTCATTTTTCACATTTCTCAGTTACTACCTAAAAGCTCACTGTTCACTTTCTCAGATGATATTCAAGTGACCTTGGAGAGCATTTGCTGTCTTAATGAACATCATTGGTATTTGTCCATGGCAGGGCTTAGCCAGATTGATCTGCAGTAGATTCCCTTGGTTTTTCTGCTAAGATCTGTGCATTTCAACAAGGGCTGTCCAAGGCTGCTGGATGGGGAGATGGACTTTGAAGTGAGGCTTTAGCTTACAGACAGCACAGCTGGATCCATAGTCTTCCCACATGTCCATCACTAACCCTCATCCTCCTAAGCATCGGTCTTCAGTTCACCAGGGAGTCCTGGGAGCACATGCCTGTTAGAAACTGTGAGCTATGCACTTTCCCTGCTTTTCATGCCCTCTTTTTTCACTTGCATTAAAGTTGCATCAGCTTCTACTACAAAGTAATTAAATACTCTTACATGTCTTCTTTTGTATTTTTACTGTACTTCTCTACTTTTATTAGCAAACAACACTCCTTATTATAAGTGTAACACTGACAAAATGCACCAAGGGGGAATCAGTATTGCAATCATGAATAATTCATGACTAAGAGTCCGATTTTGATGGTTGACTGACCTATGTCCCATTTATCATGTATTACAATGGAATTGTTGTTGTCTCAACAACTTAAATAATAGGCATGGTAGGATGGAATAGGGAAGCACTCTGTGGATCATTGGAGTGAGGATATTCAGAGTCAGTTAGTGTCTCTTGCTCCTGTTAGAACTTTGCTTTGGTCTAATATCATATATACTCAAATGACAATAATAGTATGGGCAGTAAGAGCAAGGATAAATCAAACCATGTCCAGGGTTCAGGCCAGCAGTATGAAATTGCATTTGGAATTTCCACAAACCTTATGATAGACTCCAAAACTAAATGAAACTCTGGTTCTCCATCTGCAAGCCTCTGCTCTAGACAGAAAGGCTCGCAAGAGCCACATCAAGGCTGGGGACAGTATTCCTTGTAACACCATTCCCAGTGATGACCACAGGTGTGTCCTCTACAAGCTCTGCAGTATGCAGGCTCGAAAACGGTGCCAAATGGGCGCTGGCATAGTAAGAACAGGGTACTGAGGGTTTTCTCATCCACAGTGTAGCCCTCCAATCACACACAGAAGATCGGCTGCCTAGTACCAGGCTATAACAAGCTTGGCAAGCAGTGCAAAGGAGTTTGAAGGTGGCATGACATTTTTGTTTTGGGTTGGTTCAAAGAGATGGAGCAAGATCGTATGCTTTCCTTTCACAAGGCGGAAAAGAGGAAGTCAGGTTACAAAGTATGTCAAGTGACCTTCTCTATGTTTGGTGGATGTTATGGTGAAAAGACAAAACACTGGCTTTACACACACAAGGCTGCTGTTTATTTGTGGGGGAGGATTGGTTATTGTTTATATAGCGCTTTTCTAGTCTTGATGACCACTCAAAGCGCTTTACAGTACAGTTTTACATTCACCCACTCACATTCATACAGTGCATCTATTAGCAGCACTTTGTTGTTCTATGGGGGGCAATTGAGGGTTCAGCATCTTGCCCAGGGACACTTCGGCATGCAGATGGAGAAGATTGGGGATTGAACTGCTGACCTTCAGGTTGGAGGACAACCACTCTACCCCTCAGCCACAGCCGCCCCTAAGCCGACTAAGGACCCTCATTTAAGTTTGAGGGGTTGTTGCCTAATTCACTCGATTGTAGTTGTATGGCAGAACAGGAATTGTCATTAGTGAGTGTCAGCTGATACATTTTGATTCTTCAAACCTTGTGGTAACACTATACAACCATGGGCTTATCTAATGATGACAATGACTTATTTTACCACATTGACATTGAGCTTCATTCAAGATTCAGGGAGAATTCTCAAGACCTGCAAATGTGCATTCTGTTTGGACTTTCATACACACTGCATCACAACTGTGCCTCTTGCGTGTGTACATGTTTACTCTCCAGTACGTGAAATGTACGTGAAAAAGATGGAAAGTCTGTTGTGTATATGTTGATTATGTGAGCATTGTGTGCAGTATGTATGCTTAAACATAATGTTTAGCATGAACATGAACACAAAAGCAAAAAGAACAGATTTAAATGGGAACATTTTAGATATCCAACCCCCTTTATATTGTTACAATATTGATAATATATGAAGATGAACAAAGTGTAATTTCCCCTTTCTGTTGCCTGGACTGAGATATAATCAAACTATTGTTGCCAAAACCCCACCCGATAGCGATTTTTATATCTCCAGGACAAAACAATCAAAGCAAACAGGAGAATAAGACACAGTCTGAGCACAGTTTAAAAGTTTCTGATAAATTGCTTCCAAATGGTTTAAGTGTGCTTGTGTTCAGAGCATTCTTGATTTCCACATGACGTGAATCACACTTCCTTTTTTGTTTATGTTCATCCAGTTGAAATAGAGGCTGCAACATTTGGGTTATACAAACTGATGTTGACTACAAACTTCCTCTTACTCCAATGAGCATTGCATGGACCCTGGCTCCACTGCTGGCATTTGTTAACATACCCAAAGCTTAGATCAAGCATTTAATAGGAGAGGCCTAGGAGCCCAGTGCATTCTGGCTGTTGAAGTATTTCTACCTTTTGTGGAAAGGGAATACTACAGTCCTTTTTCTCAATCTCCTCCAGTCATGTGGCTAATATTGCATATGTTAATGTTGTTCTACATTTGTAATGCATAGATATGCAAGTTTAAATAGAAGGCCATCCTCCCAACAGTGAATTATTCCTTTAAGTTCGCTGCAATGGTTTTGATCTGTCCACAGGACCAAAACTTTGTACTCTGAAACGTGACTGAAATGCGGCCGAACCGCAGGCAGTGTGGTCGCTCTAATCTGTTAACATGAGCATTGTGGCCAGTTTTAAAACCCCACAAGTTTGCTGTATCCATTTTACCTGCTATTCAGTGACGCTAACAGATATCTGACCACAACCTGTGTACAAATTGCACTTTCACAATTTTTCTCAGGGTTACATACATCTATATGACATTCATTCAATTATTCCTGTTGCCAGTGGTAACAGTACGGTTAAATATTGCTGTCCTGCACACTATTGAAGCTTGTAGTTTCGTTAAGTTTTATTTTTGTGCTAAAAGTTTCACATTGTAATTCATTTTCTGATCACTTATATTCACATTTGATTTAGTTGATGTTCAGATGAGACGGTCTTGGAGAAGTCATGGTGATGAGAATGTTTTGTGTTCAAATCAACACTCTTATTGATAATTTATTTTGGTGCTACAGACACCATTATGTTTTCATTTGAATTTTGTTGCTAAAGAAATGCTATTTTATTTGAATATTGTGTCATGTCGAGGTGACAGTTGTTTTCTCACAAACTTTTTAAGATTTGAAATTTTATTTATTTAATTTCAGATACATTTTAAACATACATGAATATAACGGTTAATTATAACCATATCATACCATACCAACATCAAACAGGAGTTTAACATGACAATTTCACAAGAAATTTAAATTATATTGGGGACCCATTGAATTTGCCGGGGACCCACTCAAATCACCACCTGTATGTACTGGGGACTTTTGAAAACCTCAACATCACTGAATATCAGATCTTGATTCTCGCTTGTAGCCCACCCTTTAGGGCCTTTTAACAATAGTTCAGCTCTTGTTACTGGAAATGTATAAACAGTGGGAGTAAAATCGCCATTAAAACCTCTGCCTTTACCACTTCCATCCTTCCATGTGTGCAGATACAGGTGGATACTTTTATGCTTCCTCCCTAAAGTGTAACAGAAGGCAGAAACATTTCGTGAACTCTCCTGCGTGTATCCTGGACAGGGTTTTTAGGAAAAACCATCACAGTCCTTCTGTCAGTCATTCGCTCCCATGTAACCCTTGAAACAAACATTAAACTTGGAAGAATATTAGACAAATTTACAATGTTTTCACCACGTTTGAAACCAGTTCATAACCCTTACAGATTTTTCTCCTTGTGCTGTAAAGTGCATCTGCATCTAAACCATCGAAAGCACAACAGCCATTTATTACTAAAAGACTAATACAGTCATTTGATATCTGTCAGACAAGCTGTATAGTACTTGATTCAACAATTTTAACAAATAATGTACAGGCATTTAGATCTAAGTCAAACACAATTTGGATTTCAATAAACAGAGCAAATTCAGGCAGCTGGTTTAATGTTGTCTGCTTTGTATCCAATAAACTTGTTCCACTGAAAATGTTGCGCTGGTGCATATTGGCATCTGTCACATGTTCCCTGTGAAGGTAGATAACAAAATTACACCAGCAGCAAAGACTCCAACATATCAAAGGTCAAACTGGCATGTAATCAGTGCAGCAGACCTGCTGTGAGCTGGGTTCATTAAGGTAGGGTTAGTTGTCTGTTTGAAGTCTGACTGTGTGTTGGATCTAAGGCATGGTCAAAGTTCAGTGGTTGCACTGGTTTAGGCTTAGACAAGGCTAATGTAATTAGAAGCATGTTCGCAGATTTAAAATATGAAATTTTACAATATCTCTTTTTCCATAGTAAAAATGAAATACACCAGATGACAACACATACTAACATCTGGTTTTGACAAGAAATAGAATTCATGCAAGAACCCTACATTTCCCTGCTGCATCAATTCTGGTCCTTTGTGCGTCAATTTGAATGTACAATGCAAATTCAGTGGAGTCGATTCAGAAGCTTCAGCTCAATTGTTTTCTTTCTTCAAAGAGCCTTGATTTACCCAGATTACATTGAGAAATAGATATCTTTGTGCATTGGAGCTCAGACATGGATCTAGGGTCTGCTGTATTTTTAAGATGTAAGCCAAGTCTTTGTGTTAGCAGCCTCTGGTCGGGGTTCCCTATCTCCTCCCTATGCCAGTGTGTCCTTTTTGTCTCTGATGCTTTTTGCTTACTCTAATCTCATTTCAAGTACTAATGCTTGTTTCCTGGAGATGGTGTGCCGACAAGGCACATTGTAATAATGATTCATGCACACAACTTAATGTGATCTCTCAAACATCCCTGACTCGGGGAGGGAGGACTTCCTGATAAGATTTGCTAGCCAGCTTCTCTGGTGATAATGGGTTTTAATGCAGGATGTGACTACTTATTTACAGCTGGCTGTTACACTGCAGACATGTCAGGAGTGTGGAGAGATTTCATAGTTCCCCTTAAACCCTGAACTAACCCTGTAATTCTAAAGTCAAATTTAATTGTTTCATGTAGAGTGTAGTACATAGATTATATTAGACAGATCAATGTCAGCACGCCTGTACTCCTGTGATTGTCTATCCACTCAGAACACCATGCTGTTTGATGTGCGCTGAATAATTTAATTTTGATATGCTTTAACATGCACTGGGTGCACATGTGTGGTTGTGAAATTCATGTAAGAGGGACAGCAGATGTATAAAACATCAAAACCCTTCCATTCCAGCTGGAGCAGCAGCTTTAACTTAAAATCTCACAGGAAATGATTAAGAGAGCTTGTGGTCAATAACTACAAGTGAAAAAAAGCTGAAATTGAATTAACTTTGAAAGGCAAATTAATGGAGGAAGAATTGCACTGCTTGATTTGCTTTGCTATAACGTTGTTGAGAGGCACAGAGTTATTTACAGATCCTAATGCTTTCCATTACTGTAATACATTTTATACCGTTTCAGCATCTGATCGCCGGTGTAATGGAAGAATTTCAGTAACAAGATAATTTGATGTGCTTTACAAGAGAAAGTGTGGATGATGTTATTGAGAAACAGAAACAACTTGTCCAGACAACTGATTGTGATCATCATTCTGTGTAGAACGGAATGTGTGTCAAACATTAAAGCCTTCAAAGAGAGTCAATCTCAAAGTCTAACATGACCAGGTAAGAACCCAGCCTCAGTGTTGTTGAAGTCAGGGTGCATTTGGTGTTTTTCTAAGGGCCTGGTACAACATGTAATAATAACACTTGGTGTGCCAAGTTGTAATTACATATACAGTATTTGCCCTGCAGCTTCACAGCAAGGGATAATCTCATTTAGTTGCACTGTTCTAGACTTGCTTGGCAGAAGAGCCGACCGTGGTCAACCTGCGATGGCCCCATCAACTAAAGCTGCTCTTAAACGATTGGCTCAACACACTAGAGAGTAAGCTCTTTTCAAAGTCTTTCTGTGTTTAGTTTTCTTTGTTTTTGTGAAGTCTGGTATAAGCCTTTCTCGTTTCAAAATGCCGACCATTAACATGTTATTTGGATATTTTATTTTTAAAACTATAAGCATTGTTTTTAAATACTCAGACAAGTTAAAGTGCTTATGCTGCATTTCTATCAATTTGGAAATTGAGATTGAGATGGGCGCTGGAGTCGATTCCAGTGGGCAAACGGTAGGGTGCACCCTAGAAAGGTAGAAACAATTTGAGCCTTTTATTTTGATGACTAAAAGCGCTCGTAGGGTACATTTCATGGACTGTTGTAGTTGCCCCATAAGATTAGATTGTGGCCACTGCCCATGTGTTGCGGCTGCTGCTACTGGACCGATTCATAACATTGGGCCCAGCTTGAAAAATACAGGAATTATCCTTTATGGGTATGTTGCTAAACAAAGCAAGCTCCACCTGAGTTAAAGCCAAATGCAGCTAGCTATAACATGCAGAGGGGTAGAATTTTTTTTGAGGGGATGTGATTTTAGAAAACATTAGAGAATGTCAGTCTTACATTATATTGGTTGATTCTCAACCATGGAGGTTGAGAATGCAAATGACCCCTTAGAATTCTGAGGTCATGGCAAAATAAGTCATATTCACATTGATACATACTCAGAGCAACCACAGTCTCCCTCTGTGGAGCAGCAGCAGTGCAGGGGGTGCCACTTCTTCACATCACTTTACAGTAACCAGTGTGATCAGGCAGATCATGCTTAAATTAGTGTTTGTGTTATCTGTTTGATAAACAGTGTTTTTTAATGGTGGATTTAATGCAGTCTATTAAGTTACATCATTCGATTTTCAATTGTCTGGTGTGCCCTTACATATTTTTGTTGAACAAAAATATTTTTATTGATGGTTCTATTAGACAAATCAAAGACTGAATAAAAGAGTATTCAGTTACAGCAGTACAAACAAACAAACAACAACCAGATCTATAGTCAACATTTGTCCATGTGTTATCAGAATGCTGATTATGTTTACACTTACATTTCAAATTGAGTAAAGCAATCACTCCTCTCATATAATCAAACATTCTTTTGATCTTTTCAGACATCAAAAGTCTCTTTGTTAGCTTGGCTCTGTTTCCCCTTTGGATTATATCTGTCTTTGTTTGAAGCCCAGTTCAGATCAACGATTAACACAGAACACGTTCAAACCATCTACTCCTTACAAATCACCACAAGCAGTATGATTGCCATAGACATATATACATATACTTTGAATTGGCCACACAATTTCCCCCTGGGTTCATTAGAGTATTTCGGATTCTGATTATGTCCATTTTTTGCAATGCATTTGTGCACCCACCATAATTAGACCAGGCGAGACTGGCATGTCACATATAGAAATGTAAACAGGAGCGCAGTTTAGTTTAGCACTGTTGCCTGACAGAACGAAGCTCCCAGGTTCAGCCTGAGTCTTTCTGTGTGGAATTTGCACGTTCTCCCATTGTTTTTCATGTTTTTTTTCTACCCTGGCGTCCTCCCACAGTTCAAAGACATACAGATATGAGTTGGGTTAATTAGGCACTCTAAATTAAACCGTAGGTCAGTCCAGGGTGTACCGTGCCTCTTGCTTGTTCCCCCCGTGACCCTGAAAAACTGATGAACAGTTTAGATAATGCATGCATGAATGGGTGTTCTTCTTCTTCTGTTTATTCCTTAAATCCCTGTGATTGTCCTGTTCCTCACAATAAATACAAATATAAAAGGAATTTCAATTCCCAGATTGCACAAATACACACAAAAAATGTCCACTTAAAAAATATGCATACCTCATCATGACAGAAACCCTTTATACCTATGTCTGAATATTATTTACTCTGCTCTCTTGCTCATTTGTAAATTGAGATTTTTATAAAATTATTGTTTAAAGGGATGAAAATTCACTCATTATCTACTCACCACTATGCCGATGGAGGGGTGGGTGAAGTCCAAAAAACACCTCTGGAGTCTCAGATGTAAACAGCATTGCAGCAGAATCCAATACAATTGAAGACATTAGTGACTAAAGCTTCAGACGTAATAAAACGAGAGAAAACACATAACATGCCTCCATACTGCTCGTGTGGTGTCATCCAAGTGTCCGCAAGCCCCTACATTCATACTCGACTCAAAACGAGTTAATTTGCATCATGTTTTAAACCGAAAAAGTCCAGATGTGGCTAAGCTAGCAGACTTAGCATTTCTGACAGTCTCTGAATACACCTCTTCGGATGATATCAGCGAACATTTTGGCTTAAAACCGGGTGTAAATTAACTCGTTTTGAGTAGAATATGCAGACACTTGGATGACACCACACGAGCAGTATGGTTTCGAAATAGTCATTATTTCTGTCCCCACTTTATCAAGTTTTAAGACTTAATGTGGTCTTGGTTTTCTCATCACAGTCCAAAACTATTTAGGCCAGTGTATCTCTAATTGTCCTGTAATTGTCATTAAGAACTTTTATGGAGTCTGCTCTACAACTCCACCTACTACCACAGGGAGATTTTATGTTGTGGCTAATGTCATAGTGGCTGAAGCTGTTGTGGAAAACTGTGGTCCAGTGATGGCTTGAGGCACAACTAGATGTATAAAGAGATTGTAGCAGTTTAAAAAAATAATCAACCTCTTCACAGCAAGTATATGCTGTTAACTACAAGGTTCAACGAATTGGAAGCATGTGGTGTTCACTACTCTGCAGTGACAAAGCAAAATACAAACGTGAGTTTGTCTATGTGTGTTTAATCTGGTGTTGAATCAACCACTACAGAGAGATATTTAGTCTGCCTCAAACATCAATCTACTATATCACTTGCTGAGTTTTTGGAGCCATTAATGATATGAATTCTTCGTATATATACTTGAGGACAAACAGGTCCAAGCTGCTTACATTAGCAGTGCTAACAGTTGCACTTGCAGGCGCAGGCCATCCAGGCTGCTAGTGTTAGCAGCCTAGCTGTGCTAACATTAGAACTGATGGCTGATGATGAAATATCATCACTAGCTGAGCTATTCTTGTTGCTAGTAGCTTTATAAACTGAGTAGTTGGTAATAGAAGTAAACATTGACAATGTCAACATGTTGATTGGTGTCACCTTTAATCAGCCTCATGTGGGCTGACCAATGAAGTGTGTGAAAAGCTACAACGGCACGTGTGGATGGGTTAAAATGAAGGGATATCCTTTTTCTTGTTCCCTCACTGCCCTGAGCCTTTTAGAAGTATTGTTCTCACATGACCTGTTGGTTAATCTGGCTTTGCTGCTACAGTTCTGATTTCAGAGGTCAAATAACAACATTTTTCAAGCATATTACAAACATTTTTACACATCATATAAAAGTTTTGACTCAGAGATGTAGAGGTGTAGATGAACTTACCTTAAAGGACAGGAAGCAGCATCTTTTCGTTCTGCCAGATGACTCTTATGTGTAACAGAAGCTAAACACTGTATTGAGTAAAACGTCAAGAGGAAAATCCCCAAGCCCTGATGGGATTCCAGCCAAAGTACCTGTCCACTTTTGGGACCACCTTGGGCAACTTCTTTAGAGCTCTATTCAGACTCCTGTAAGGGGGGGGGCTATAATTGTCAGTGTTGTGTTTGATTGCAGTGTTATCCGTTCACAGCTTCCTTTTGTCCTGACGTACTTTAACTCATCACCTTCATGTGTGCCTCTGTGCAGGTGCCGGCGTGTGGCGCAAGCTCTGCAGAACATCAGCAGTCAGGGTGCCTGTGTGAACAGCAGACAACTGCTACACGCAGCAGAACCATGGCGGACAAGAACCATTAATGCTATGGTGCTGTAGTTCTTACATATAGTTTGGGGGCGTGCTATGATAATGAGGGTCGCACGTGGTCATGCATGTCGACCAATAAAGTTTTTGATGAAGTTCTGCAGTCCACCTTCAGACTCTCATAAATCGGTCAAACTTCAATATGATTGACTTTGCTTTACACAGCCTTTAAAGATATACTTCTCGTAGCAAGTGCTTTGAGTTACTTGGATAAAGTTCTTCAAACTGACTATACTGGATATATGAGAGGTTGCCTTGAAGATTATAATTTGATGCATGGCAGAGGAATCCAGACAATTTTACTCATGCTGAGAAAGATTTGGAGTATGAGGTACAGCCTCGAGATATTGTCATGGAACAGAATGCATCATGGGAAAAGCAGCCACATGCTGTTGGTTTCATTAACTTTGCGAATGCTTTCGTTTTGGGCCAAATATACATTATCTGTAATAGTTCCTATATGTTGAAAATGTTTGTGATATCATAGAAATGTTCTTACAACATGACATTACCAATCACCTGCAGTTATAGGGTGACTTGACAGCTGAATGGTTAGGATGCATACCATATAGGCAAAATTACACAATTACCCAGTTTGGCCACCTGGACCTTTTACTGCATCTCATTCCCTTACTCTGCTTTCCCACATTTCCTGTCTCTCTTTACTGTCTCATACAACATGCCTGCAAGATGGAACTGGCGATGTAGTGACGTTTTTATACTTAATCACACTCCTACATATACAGTATCCACTATTGTATAAATATGTTTATATGCAGTTCAATATGCAGATTTTGGTGTACATACATCTTAGAAACATTGAAACAGCACTTAATGGCATGAGTAAATCTAAACCTATCAAAGAATGAATCTGGATTTAAATGCATGGATGGATGAAGTATGAGTTTGAGATTATGACTGAATAGAAATTAATGTATTTTGTATTATGTGTTAATTTATTTATGAGTTGAAATCTAAAAATATTGTAATAGTTTTCATTTGCTTCTCTGAGTCCATGATGTCTGTATGATTCAAGAGAGTTTCACCATTCCACGTTTGGTCGCATTACATTTTACGCCTTTTATTATTCCCCAGCTATCTGCTTATACATTTATCTGTGTGTAATGCTCACTCTGGCCTAAAGACTTGATAAATGGGCCTGACAGATATACTGTTCAGCCACCTCCCATCAGAAAATTGAATCTAAATAAGATTTCCTTTTCACCATGAGAGTCCCATTTCTGTTGCGTATGATACACATGGGTGAGCTGGACTGCAAAGGTGTTGTTACAGATGTAGTTCTTTAATTAAAAAGCAGTGTTATGCTACTCTCTATCTCTGTGAGCTTTTTACCAAGACAACCCTGTTACCAGACTGCTTCATCAGTTATTTCCTTCCCACAGAAAAGAGGAAATTGCTGATAGCAGGGCTGTCCTCCTGCTGCTTGGCTAAATCAAATTTGTTATGAAGGAGTGCAGATGGGATTAAATCTTGTTTCAATGGCCAAGCTCTTATTGCCTAACCAGGCACTTGGCCACCTGACATGGCCGACAGGTGAAATGATGTGGGGTTTATTTACTCTTGGTTAATTGGTTTTACAATGACCCCAGTTAATAAGTGTGATCTCCTTTTTTAAGCAGGCCGAGGCCACAGTTTAACAAGCTTTTATTAGATTGCAATGGATTGTTTAATGTCTTAACAAGCAGAACAAAAGGACCGGCTGCTACCTGATTTTGCAGTACCTTGAAGGTTGTAGTCCTCTATCAAGTTTGTTCATGAGTTTATTTTCTGATGACACTATCAGTATTTGTGTATTTCAGTATTGTGTATTTCAGTATTTATCACTTTGCCTGAACAGCTTCCCTCAGGACAAATTAATTAGACCATTTAGCAGTGAGGATATGAACAAGAAATTCATCACTATTTGCATTCTAAACCACGCTATAATTATATATATATATATATTAATATAAATTCCTCTACATTCTAGATAAGATGTGTGTGTCGATATCTACTGTATTACAAAAAAGTTAGGCTTAGGGTTTGACAGCAGTGTGGTTGTCAGCTTGATGGGGTTTAGAAAAGTTGCTTCAATACAAACTGATGTGTAGGATCACACATAAAACCCTAGGCTGACTAGAAATAAATACATGAATAAAATGAACGTGCCTGCAAGATGTAAATGGTCTCTATTATATGGCTCTTTTCTAGTCTAAATGACCACTCAAAGCACTTTACAATAAAGAACGCAATGTTCCGGTCATCTTTTCCGGTCATTGATCCCACACTGGGGAAATTCCTTTGATACAGGAGCAGACAATTGAGAATAAGGTAGACAAGAGAATACAAAAATATATAAGAAGTCAAAAGAATAAAAAAATGCGTTCCAAATATATTTTCACTACAGAAAAATATTGTTTGGATAGAACTAAATAACTATATTTCAGTACAGTGCAGTGGTACATAATGATTGGATAATAGAGTTCAAAATTATTTGTTCCCCCAGTCAAAATAATTACGTTAATCAAATTAATAAAGTCATAAGTAGATTGTGATAAGTTAAAAGCAGCCATATTTATTCATAGTGTAGTGGAGTCTGACAGCAGTGGGAATGAGGACTTGCAGAAGCATTCCTTCTCACACTGTGGGTGCAGCAGTCTGCTGCTGAAAGAGCTGATCAGGGCCTCCACAGAGTCATGTAGGGGATGAGAGATGTTGTCTATGATGGATCTTCACTTTGCCAACATCCTTCTCTCAACCACTTCCTCAGTGAAATCCAGAGAGCAGTTGAGGACCGAGCTGGCCCTCTTAACAAGTTTGTTCAGTCTTTTTCTGTCCCTCCCTAAATAATGTCCTGCACACTCTGAAGGACCTCAGTTGCCTCAACATATGGAGATGACTATGACACCTCCTGTACAAGATGTCTGTGTTGGTGTGAGGTGAACACCCAGGAATCTGTAATCCCCTGCATCTCAATGTCCAAGCCCTGGATGTTCAACCTGTGTAGTCTAGGATTTAATTTGCATTATTTGGTTATTTGTTGAATTGGGTTTGAGATGGATAGGATCCTATGATTTCACAAAAGAAAATATTTTCATACTGCATACTAATTCTTCATGTGTCAGTATCCTACAGAAATAAAATTTCTAACATCCTGGTTCCTGCAGTTGCATTGTACACTTGTGTTCCATGTGGTCACATGTGGTTTGGCTGGGGTGACAACTCACAATGTGGGGATTTAAATCTGTTTACACAGTCGCATTACGGCCACAAAAAGGAAATCCCCATTTAGTGAATTATATCACTTTATGATGGAGATTTAATTTAAGGTTAAGATTAGGGTTAGGCAAGTAAATTAAGGTTAGAGTGAGAACTAACTCAATGTTATGTCCATTGGTGTCATGGAGCCATGACTGTGTGTGTGTGTACATTTATATCAAGGGGAGGGTACATTTCTAAGTGTGGATCTTTGTTGTGAAAAGCAATTTGAGATTAGAGATGTGGGTGGCAGCCATTTACACCAGCTACACATGTAATTGAGGTTGCCCTCAGGCTTACAGTGCGTTAAGTTAGAAGCAGCTGAGCTGAACACACTCTCTCAAGCTTCAGTCAAACAGTGGCTGTGGCACAGGAAAGCAGCATATTTGCATATTGCAGCAGTTTGCCAAAAAGCCATCATGAAGAATTACACTCTTGAACACAGACATTTGAATGGACACAGCACAATCAGCAACACTCAATCAATCAATATATTATGCAACACCATTTATATTGTTACTCTTACAGGGTGCAACAAAAAGTCTCCATTGTGTTTCCATCTTTAATTGAAATGTAGCTAACCAAGTTGAATTTTCCTTTAAAATCCAACGGGATTCAACAGAAGCAGAATCAGAGCATATCCACACAGGATCAAGTTGAATTTAAGATGAAGGTGTTTTTTGTGCTGGCAGAACCAATTTTATCGACTGAATTCAACCTTTGATGTCCGGGCCAAACTGGATGCATGAGTGGGACGTGTGCAAATGAGAGAACATGTTGCTTTTCATTTCGGTTATCAGGTCAAAGTGTGTGAGTCTAACTGACCTGCTAGAGTTAGGGTCTCACCTATTTTCTCCATGTACAGCAAAATAGAAAGTGAAAAAATTATAAATCTACATCACACAAATTTGAATTCTGACAAGGTGTCCAAGGTGTAAGGTAGAGTCTGCAGGGTTGAGCAGGCACAAATCCAAACACACTGAACAACGTAACCAGTCAAACTTTATATAGAGTTTAGTCCACTCCCTGTCCTGAGGGAGGTTCAAAAGCAAGAAGTGTGCGAACCAGGTTTAGATGATCAAGGTATTAAAGGGAAGTTTATTGGCAGTAAGTGTTTAAAGTGTTTGAAAGTAGCAAATTATCTTGTGGGTGAAGACATACAGCCCTGTCCTTTTAAATAAAGTTAGATATAACCCCCAGACAAGTAAGAAACAATAAGTGTGAAAAAATGGAGGGCCTCAAAGCACCAGCCTTGGTGAGCAGGTTATATGACATACAACACAAACTTGGGGCTTTTCAGAATGGATGCTAAGAGATAACGGCAGCATCCAAAAGAATTGCCTCTAATCTATGGTTACAATGCTGGCTCTTTTAATTTTTAATTTGTGGGTCATGGTTTTGAGGGGTGTCACTGAATATGCTAAGAGTGCTGATATGAATTATCATTGAATTAATGTCTTTGTTTCTTTTTAGCAGTTGTTGTTGTGGTGTGTAGGAACTATAGAATCCATCCTTCTTCAGAGTTTCTCTTTTAAAGGTGAAAGCACTGCATCACCATTTTTCTACTTTCTTTCCCACCATGACACTGGGTTGTTAAAATCATTGGCTCTGGGCCCCTGCCTCCAATCTGACCAAAGCCATAGTGTGATAATCAATACCAATTTACTGGTCCAAGATGTTAAACAGCATGGGCTAGTGATTGAGCTGAACTCATGGCTCAGTGGGGGGTCCAGTCAAAGATCCAAAGGCATCATATTCACCAGCTACATGTTGGTAGAGACCATAGAGAGCGGATGAATACGTTCAAAATCTACAATACTGTCAAAAGGGGTGCAGCTGTGCAGGCGCTCACAGAAAGCACAGTTGATCATCGTTGAAAGTTTTCAACGACAGAGGCGTTTGATTCGATCATGTTGTCTGCCATGAGGGTGGATAAACTGCTGACAGCAGCATGGTGCAATTTTACTTTTCTTTTTACTCCCAGTGCAATACCATTGATGGCTGTGGAAATGTATTAAAATACATACGTTTCTATTTAAACTGGTAAAACCTTTCTTGACAAAACATAACTTTTCTCTGAGCTCTAAGGATATGTGGAACCTGTTCAGTCTTGAAACAAATACTCAAGTGAGGTACAATGGTGTCATTTGTATATATTTTTTAACGTCTTGATAATATTAAATATACAGTTTTCACATAGTGTTTTAGCACAGTGTGTCTTTTAGTTGTTGGTTACATGTCTGACACACTGTAGGTACTACATATGCTGTTTCTTTTCCTTCGTCCTGCTTATGGTCACAGTGGCTCAGTTTGTCATGGTTTTCATCTTTTTTCATAATGTTGTGTTACTCCTTCAACACTGAGAATCCGTGATATGGCTGGGAATTATATACACACGGATAACATTTTATTTTTAATTGTGAAACCATTTCTGCCTGCATGGTCTGCTTTGTAAAAATGACCCAGCAGCAGCCCTGTTAATTCATATTTTTCTTTTTGTTCTCTCTAATACAAGTTAATATTCATTAAGCTTTAGCTGCATGCAAGGAAATAAACAGGTCAACAAACATACAGTGCACACATTAGCCGTGCCTCTCTCCTACTTATTTCTCTTACTATTTACATATGTCCATGCTGTATAGGAAAAAATGTGTCATGTGAAATCTTTATTAAAGAAATGTATAGAAGAAATGTGTCCATGACAGCAAAGATTGGAGGCATGCTAGAACAAGGCTAGAAATTAAGTGTGTCATTCCTTATTAATTAACCTCACATTTATGGTTGTGCACCGCAGGAAATGACATACTCTAATTCGGCCTTTCAAAATATAAGTTGATTTAATTGCTTGTAACTACCCTGGCACATTTCCACCTCAGATGACTTAAACGTTTAAATAAAAAATAATCTGACTGTGTGCTCGTGAAGGTTATGGTCTCTATGTGCTGAGCGGGTTTTCAATAAAATAAAAAAGATCTGATGTGCTTTTGTTGCTGGAAAGGCTGTCGGCATTTACAAATTAAAGGTGATAAAATCAGTGTAAAGTAAACACTAAGTGGGTCATCTCTATACACAGTGAACTAATTGCAGCATTCTACTTCTTAATTGTGGAATTGTCAGAGAGCATTTGGAATACTAATGCAGGAGAGACAGCTGGTGAGAGAGAGAGAGGACGAGTCTTCTGGGAACAAATCCAAATTCACACGCGATTCTCCCCTCTCTCTCTCTCTCTCTCTCTCTCTCTCTCTCTCTCTCTCTCATGGCTCAGCAGTTCAGGTAGTAGACTGCAGAGACAAAAAAAAGATGGGAGGAAGAAGGGAGTGTGGCTTGTGGTGTGATTTACTCCAGGATCCAGCCTTCGTCCTCCTTTCCCACTCTGCCTTGGTCAGATCACACAGGCTACCAAGAAGGAGGATGTGTAATTGCTTAGGTGTGGTTTAACCCCATTAGAGTGAGTCAAACTGAAGGGGATTCTGACATGACATGGGTCATGGTAAAGTGCCAAACGATCCAAATATGAAAATGATGGTAAATCCAAGGGGCAGTGGGGGGTGGGAGGGTGTTGGGGGCATTCTTACCTCAGTATCCTGCTGTGCCTGCCTCCTATTGCCTCAACAAGTTTAGAGAAGCTGCTAAAAGTAACTGACCTAAATAAAATATAATACATGAAATAAATAAATATATATATATATACATGACAAATTAATATAGAAATAAATTGTATTTTGTTTTAAATACGGAAATTTAAATCTAATAGGTAAATAAATAGGGGGATTAAAACAAGACAAGGCAAATCTAAACTTAAATATAAATTTAGGTCATATTTTTTAAATTAATTAATACCTGCTTGTATTTTTTAATATTATTTTTAGTTTTTTAGTTTTGTTACTCTTGCAGTTTTGCCCCTATATACAAGATAAGTATACTAGCAGCATATCAAATATATGGTACTGCACATACTATTGTATAAAAAAGCATTACAGTCACACTCTGGCTGCTTGATTTAAAAAACAGAAACAGAATGTGCTTGTGGAGACTTCAGCTCCTCTGTAATGGTATGTGGTGGCAATAATGTTTTTTCTCAGCAAGATGTCAACCATGTAACAGTTAATGGAGGATTCTGTCATCCTATCTTTCACAAGGTCTGATGAGATGGATTCATCTCACCACCACAGAGGAAAGTCAGCAGGAGACAAACGGTGGCACACAATAATGTATTTTTGTTCCACTGCTGCTGTGATTACTACCTGAATGTAAGGAAAACCATCAGCCTCATCTATCAACTTGATTCAATATCCCAGTCCTGCTGTTATTTCTCAGATCATTATTGTGGTTTGCAAGATTGATCATTTTCAAGTCATATTTTTGGTAGAACCAGATTTTGCCTAGCAGATGAGCCGTGAAAGCTGTTTGAGATGTTGATAATTGCTTTTGGAGCTGAGTTGTAATTTCACAGAAACTGTGAGTTTTTTTTGACAATGTATTGCTGTGCCCTTCAGCAGCTCTCATTAGCCATTAGCCTCACATTTATACTTCCACCTCTAAGTGCTTTAGTTGATAAAGATGTCCACTGTACCAGAAATTGAACTCAATGGAGGAGTGAACACTGACTTCTTATTTCTTTTGTATGACAGTGTCGATACAGGGGTTCAGTGGTCAGTTCAGGTGTTGATCAGATATTTGGGGCAAACCCAATGTGATGGAAGAGATGATCCCACCATGTTCTTCAGGAAATGTATGGCCAAAACTCATAGAAGAAATTACCCCATTCTGTGTCACATTCATTCAGTCCCTTCCATGTGTGTTGCCTGCATCCATGCCATGTGGAAAAATGCAAAGCGTCATCCAGATCACAACAAAAAGATTAAAGAGCATAATCTGAAACAATGATGTATTTTTAAAATACAGGAGGTTTTCATTTGTATCTATGAATACTGGATGACCATCAGAGGTTAGGAATGTAAATGGTCACATGTATGTCAAGTTGCCATGTTAAATTAAATAGGGTCATGATGTCAAAGCTTTTTGTAAATGTTGTAGAAAAACATCCCTTTTTAATGGTTTTATTGTACATGTCTATGTTTGCTATTTAAATTTGTTTTCTAATTGTTTGATGAGTCATGCCTTATTCAGTGCAACATTTGTTGTATCTGTATGATGTTGTTAGTGTGTGTTTTTCTATTGTGTTGATAGTGATTTAAATATTTCCATTCTTGTAAAATGTCAGTACGGTTTTTCATTGGTGGCCTCCTGCTGAATGTGGATGTGTGCAATGAACAGAAACCTTATTCAGTGTGTTGTTATTGACCACCTGCTGTCTTTGTGTCTCGTCCAGACTGGTGAGTCAGTGGGACATGTTGACCCTATGCTTTGGACAGCATCTCATCAAGGCCTTGGCTGTGTTCCAGCAGACTGAGCTGTCCTTTGCTCTGGTCAACAGGAAACCTGTGGTGCCTGGATGTATCCTTTCATTACTTACAGGTGAGAGATGTGGGCCTGCTGAGCTTGGTACTGTTTGAGGGTTTAAGTGTGTGGAGGCATTAAAACACCTGAAAGGCCTGACTCTTGGAATGAGCAGTCACTTTGTTGCACATAGTTTGGTTAGATACTGTAGTCGGATAGATAGATAGATAGATAGATCGATACATACATAGATACATAGATTCATAACTTAATATGCATTGGTTTTTTGGGGATTTACAGTCCAGACCAAAAACACATACTTTGAAACACGTATTTAATCCATATATACCAAAGGATTATATGTTAAAACTACAATCATTTACCCCAGAGTCTTAATAGTTAATTTCCCAAGATAATTAAATAAAGTTAAAATTTAAAAAAGACCACTTTGAAACCCATATAGTTATTCAGTATAAATTTGAAAGATCTTCATTAAGCCTTCATACCTGTGGGTGTATCAGTATGACAATGTGTCATATTTCCTCCTGCATTAGAACTTGTCAGTGGCTGAATTCCTCAGCTGTGTATAAGCGGGTCCATCAATTGTCATTGTACATCAAACCCTCACAGTGTTTTTTTAAATTTTCTGTGCATCATTCTCCACTTATTAATAAACTTATAATTGCAATGCAATTTTGTTATGATGTAATATCAAATGTACCGAGGAAGCCTCTTGAAGACTTTATCCTGATGTTTTTGATGTGTAAATGGAAACTAAACTAAGCTTCTAGGATTCACATTGTTGCCCTACTCTGGGACTGGTTAGCACAAATGTACAAACTTTTTGATTCAAGCCTTATGAATCAATTGTGGGCTTTTTGCATCCACAGCAAAATTACAAACTGTTCAAATTCCACAAAATAATATAGGGGGGTGGAAATACTTGTAAATACAAATACTCAGTGTGTGTGAATGTGTGTTATTATTGTGATTATTATTAAAATATTTTAACAATGACAGAGACAAGGATCTAGCAGCCTGGCTCTGATATCTCATTGACACAGTGTTGATGCAAATTATATTCCTTTAAAACACAAGCCTCCACTTCCGCCGATCAAAAATGAAGCCAAAGAAATTGTGGAGAGGTGCTGTTATTGTCCAGTTACTCTCTGCTCTCAGTCATGATGTCTCACCCTATTTTTTGTTATAGTTTTTATCAAATAACTCACTATCTAACTAAATGAACCCAACATTACTTTTAGTTTGTTCCTTGTCTCAACTGCTAACACAGATGAGCCCTGGTTTATTACAAACTACAGCAAGCCACCAGGGGGTTGGCAGATAATATGGCTTTACAGCTAATGACAGCTATTGTCATGTTGGCTTTTAATGTTTGTTTTGTAGAAAATGTAGTCACACAGATAGATTATTCACATAATTTCATATAATACTGAACTTTTTTACTGTTGTTCTGCATATATGTTCCATAGATCTTAAAGTGATATCTGGCACATAAACAAATAAATATGGGTTTTTCATGAAGGCAGTTCTTGGAGTTTCTCTTGGAGAAATATTGTTTTTATTTATGAATATTTCTAGTCACTTCTGTTATGCTGCTTTCTGGCTAATGCTAAACATATACCAGAGGTGGGAGGGATTATGCCCTTTGAGTTGCTGGAAGTGTCACAACTTCAGCCAGCTCTTAACCTCTTAACATCCCTATCGGATTTGTTCGCTACATCTGACTGTCTGCCTGGCTTTTCGACCCCCATCCGTTTTGCCTGCTTCCTACCGGATTTGTTTGCCTTTTCTGACTGTCTGCCTGGCTTTTGACCCCTGATCTTCCATTAAACAAGAACTGTTGCTATTCCAAAGACTGCTCTAATGTCGTGCTTTTGGGTTCACATGTGTCGTTTTTGCCCACCCTGACAGGAAGGTTTGTAACACAAAACGTATGCACAATGAGTGAGGGGCTTATTGATTATGTGATTGAAACAGAGATGGCAAAGCAGCTGGGAATAATCAATGAAGAGAAAACAGTGTTTCTTTGAGACATGGTGAGTGGTGAGTATACATGATTCAGATTTTTGTATGTATACATTATGTTTATACAACAGGGAAAACTTCTAAGCTTGGGTTACACAGAGCTGTGTTCCCTCTGCAATCGAGGTGAATAAATGCCCTGACCAGCCTTTGACAACTCACCAGAACAATTTATGGCTTAAGAAAGTATTAAGACCCTTTGATGCAGGTTTTGAACACCACATCATCAAGCCTCAATTTAGATCAGGTTGACTCTGCTGTGTATGTGTTCCATTACAGTGATCTGCTGCAGAATCAGTCTCCATCTTTCACAGTCAGTGTCTTTCTCATTCTTTTCTTCTCTGACTTGACATGTAGGGATGTACAATGCCTACAGTGAAACATCTTGGTGGTCGATTTTAGTGTTAACAGACAAAAACCAAAGTAAAACGTGAATTTACCATTACTGGAGATTGGAGTACAGCAACTCTCTGGGTCCACAGTGTGGCAATGATTCTGGGCTAATAAATGTGATAACCAACACGAGACACAATGGCATCATCCAGCGACCCAACTCTACTGACTCAGTGCAACAATCTACGCTCAGTGGAACACTTTCCTAAAGCCCCCTGTTGTTGCCTGGCAACAGATGCTCTCTTTGCTGAAGCGAACCTGCCCTACATATAAAGGCCATATAAAAAGCTGTTTTCAATAGACACACATACAAACACATATATTGTTGATAACAGTGGCTGAAGTTTACCCAAGCCTGTCTTTGTGCAATATTGTTTACTTTCACTGTGTTTACTCAATGATCATGTTTCATATTCCCACAGCGAACAGATGTTTAGTTAAATTTTAAGTAGGTGCAGCATCAAGCGGAGTGAGGAGGAGGCTATGAATCGTTGTTGACTCTCTACTTGCCTATCCTCTAACATTGTGCCAGGAAAACAAAAAGAAAAAAAATAACACATCTCTGTCTATTAATCATAATTTTAACCAGCCTGAGTAAAATAAATCTTGCATTAATTTGCATGATTTCCACCACTGATTTGTTTGAATAATGTGCTTATTCTCTTCCTGGAATGCTAATCAGTTCTTGGCTTAGTGCTTAACTTCTCAAGTGCTGCTCTCACCTTGCACAATTCCTCCATGCTGAGCTTAATTTGGAGCAGGGACATTTCTTTCTTTGCTCTCCTATACACCACCATCCTGAGACCATATGTTCCTATTATTTAATAAGAAATGTCTTCAAATATAAATAATAATACTGGTCGCACTCTTGATTATACTGACATATCCTTGGTTGTGCATATGCTCAGAAGGCTGCAGAATATAGTGTAGAAGTGTGTTGTATCTCCCAAAGCAAAGGTTTCCATCAGAATCAGTCTCAGATAGATGCGTTTTGGTTTATGTTGCCTGACAAACCTGAGCTGTGGCTAAATCCTGATGTCACTGTGGTGCACAGCATGGCATGGTGTGGACAGGACACGGTGGCAGCAGTGAGATAGGAGCATGTATGCTGTGCTTGACAGAGCATGGAAAAGATACTGTTGGAAATATAAGACTTTGACACAACAGTAGATCATAAACAACTGATAAATCTAATGCAGGCCACTGTTACTTTTTGAGAGAGAGAGAGAGAGAGAGAGAGAGAGAGAGAGAGAGATGTCCCCATCCAGGTGTCAGTGAATGACTGGAAATTATGTGAATCATATGCTGTGGTGTTGTGCAGTATCTCAGCCAATTGTTCATAATCCATGAGATTTTGGCCCTACGTGACAGACAACTGTCACCATCATCAAAACCCCAAATGAGGAGATTTATTTACAGGAATTGTGTTCATCCCTCTAGTAGAATCAATGGCAGGAAGCACTGAAGCTGTCCTGGAGGCTCATGGTGGGGTATTTTATGTAGGTCTATTCCTTTCTGTCCCAAGTGCAACTTAAATGCAGAGCTCAGCATTCACTCCATTAATTTTAAAAGTCTTAATGCAGTCTAGAGCGATTTTAATTAGTGTTGTTCTATCAATTAACACACATTTAATCAAAGAGAATATAGAGGGCTCTGGCGACAGCAACCTTAATAAATGACTATTGCCAGGAAACATGGTTCATTATGTCACAGTGGCACACCGGACGTATACACACGTCAGGCCTGCCACTTACCTCTTTTGTCTGTATGGAGGAAACAGAGGGCAGGTGATTACAGGATGAACTTCTCTTTATGCTCCTATTGTGATGCCACTGAATAAAAGCGGAACACATTCCACATTGTGCGATGGAGAAGAGTTCCTGCTTTGTGCTGCTGAAGGTTACACTTGGAGAAATGGATTATAAGGCGTATCAGTCTACAACATGCTTACTGGCCTAATTCCCTCAGAGATGAAGCGCACTGGGCTTCTCGTCTGATCCTGCAATGCAAATGTCCCCAGCAACATAAACACATTCTGTGATTAGGTATCTTCTTTCTCAAATAATTCATTAGACCACAAGCTGATTACACAGATCTAGTAATCCTATTAAAATGTATAATTAGTAGCATTTTATATCTGTCTTTGGAGGTTGTGAGTGGCGGGTGGGAAAAGGGTTACAATTAGTAATGATACAATGCTGTCCCTTGTTATCCAGTGATCTCACGACACATTAGGATACGCTAAGGCAGAGATTACTAGAGCAGCTGCATTTTTTTTGTTTCAAAATAAACCCACAAGTGTCTTTTACAGCACTGAGGCGGTATCACCGCAGATGTCAGGGAAAGTGGATAAATTATTGTATTCATCCTGCTACCTCTGCTACTTCTACATAGATCCAATGTTCTCACTAAGATCAAAGCAATGGCTGTATATAAAGATGATGGCAGCTCCTTCAAATGAAACCTAAACATCTTGAATGCCCCCTGGTGACTGAATGCACTATATGTCAAAAACCCAACCTCCTCCATATTAGCAGAGGTGACATGAACCAATCTAAAAAAAGAAAAGTCAAATGAATGCTTCCCAAAGAAGGTTTCTCTCATATTACACAGTTCTTATCATCATTTGATGCATAATCTAATCACATAGCTACTCTGGAGGACATCTCCCTTGCCTCCAGTGAAACTAGATCTTTGATCCAGACTCACATTTAAAACAAATTTCAATGATGGCCTTTTTTCACCTGCATAACATTGCAACAAGCTGGCACATTCCGTCTCAGAAAGATGCAGAACAATTTGCCCACGTCTTCGCTACCACACAGTTGACTATTGTAGTTATTTATTATCAGACTAGTAAATCTTTATAAACTCTGCAGCTGGTCCAAAATGCTGCAGCACGTGTCTCACACCTTAAAGAGCACAAAGTCCCATATCACCCAACTAGAGCACTATGCTCCCAGAATTAAGGCTTGCTTGTCATCCCTAATGTCTCAATGAGCCAGAGTCTTCAGCTATCAAGACTAGGATGAACCGCTGACATTTTTGTTTAAGAAAGACCCACTCTACCCCCAGAGCTAGAGCTCCATCGCCCAAGTTGCAGATCCAGGATCGCTGCTGGAGCAACATCGTGAATCATGGATTATGTTTACATCTGATTGTGGATTGTAATTATAACTTGATTGCTAAGATATACAATATACATACCTACATATGTCTACTACTATTCCTGGTAATACCACTATCATTACAATTGTCATTGCAATTTTTTTCTATGAATGCTTTCAAATACATTTATACAACTCTCCATTTATGTTACGTTGTTCAGTAGCACATCCATATTCCCTCGGTCCTCTAGTCCTTTTGTTTGTAAGTAACTAATCCGTGTTTTTTCCCTCCGTGTAACCCAGACCTCCCGTGTGCCTTGTCGCTCGTTTTTCCTGTGCCGTGTCCTTCCCATTCCTGGTGTTCAGTGTCGATGTCCTCTCGTGGATATTCCAGCTAGCCAGCACCCTGCCTCCACAGCCTGCTTATCTCTGCCTATTTTGTCCAATAAACGCTGCCTTAAGTTCCGATCTGGTTTCCAGTCTCTGCTTTGGGGTCCAACTAAAAACAATCCCTAACAGAATTATCTGGCCCAAAAGACCCCGCAGATGCTGATAAAATCAGACAGGCGCTATCCACCCAAGGAGCTCGGGTGGGGCAGCACGAGAAAGCTCTACAAGAGGTTATGGAAGTTCTCCGCAACCTGTCCTCCAACGTGGCACAGATCAGTGGCCGCATGGTCCAGCTTTCCACTCACCTAACCACGCTGATGGCTCCTGTCCACGCTCCAGCTCCAGCTCCAGCTCGCTCTGGCTCCAGCTCCGGCAACCCCCACTACCAGCTCCCCCTGTCTCTCATCCTACACAACCCCGGGAACCCTTCATCCCCACACCTGCCAGGTATGCAGGAGTGTTAGGGTCATGTAGATTGTTCCTTCACCAGTGTAGTCTCGTGTTCGACCAGCAGCCGTCGACTTATTCTTCAGACAAGTCGCAGATTGCCTTTGTTATGAGTCTCCTGTCGGAAAAAGCCGCGGCTTGGGCTGTTGCCGTTTCCCACAATAATTCACCCATTTGCTACTCTTTTCAATCCTTCACAGCCCAATTCCTCAAAATATTTGACCATCCCCTGCAAAGTAAGGAAGCCAGTAGCCGACTCCTCTCTTTGCATCAAGGCTATAACTCGGTGGCTACATATTCTATTGACTTCCGCATTCTCGCAGTCGTGAGTGGGTGGGATGAGAGAGCGCTACAAGGGTTTTTCCTCTGTGGTCTTAGGGAGGAGCTAAAAGATGAGCTAGCTGCTCGGGACAAAACCACCTCCCTAGACAAGTTAATTTCTTTGGACGTTCGATTAGATAATCGCCTCCGTGACAGACGCAGGGAGAGATCAGGCAGGGAGAGCCACACCCCTCCCTTGAGTCGGACAATGAGCCCTCACCATCGGGGACCTGCGGACTCTCCTCTTCCACCATCCTCCTCCTGCGTGATCCCTCCGCGGACAGCCTCGTCACCCCTCTGCACCGAGGAACCCATGCAGCTCACACCGACAGAACATCAACGTTGTCACCTCCAGAAGCTCTGCATTTACTGTGGCCAGGACAGTCATTGGGTAGCCCACTGTCTGGCCTTGCCAAAAGGGCGGGCTCATCAGCTACAGGAGGAGCGCTGGTGAGCCATTCTTCAGTTGTTTCGTCTCCTCCCCGCCTGCAACTCAAAGATACTGTCTCGTGGTCTCAGGTCTCACTACCTCTTTTAGTCCTTGTTGACCGGTGCGGATGACAATTTCATTGACTCTGACTACATTACTCAGTCAAATCTTCCCTCTGAGCCCCTTCCTGAACCCAAGAATGTGTTTGCTCTCGATGGGAGGCTCTGTGTCACTCACCGTACTGTCCCAGTGTCACTACTGCTTTCTGGTAACCATCATGAAACAATATCACTTTACATTATCCCATCTCCTATTTCTCCGCGAGTGCTAGGTCTCCCTTGGCTTAAACTCCACAATCCACACATAGACTGGTCTACCTCCTCCATTACCAATTGGAGCCTTTTCTGTCACTCTCACTGTTTGCATGCCACCATTCCCCCCTCGATAGCAACCACACCGTTTCCACCCCAGCCGGTTGATCTCACCTCTGTCCCTTCTGAGTATCATAACCTCCAGGAGGTATTTAGTAAAGACCGTGCCTTGTCTCTTCCACCTCACAGACCCTACGATTGTGGTATAGATTTGCTCCCTGGCACCCCCTATCCGTCCAGCAAGCTTTATAATTTGTCCAATCCCAAAAGGGATGCCATGGAGGCATATATCACTCTCTGGCTACCGGTCGTATTCGTCCCTCTTCCTCACCAATGGGTGCAGGATTCTTTTTTGTGGATAAGAAAGATAAGTCGCTTCACCCATGTATTGACTATAGATGGTTGAATGATATCACAGTAAAAAACAAGTATCCCCTCCCACTCATTGACTCAGCCTTTCATGAAGCGACCATCTTTTCCAAGTTGGACCTCCGCAACGCCTACCATCTGGTTAGAATCAAGGAGGGGGACACTTGAATACTTGGTCATGCCATTCGGCCTCACAAATGCACCTGCAGTTTTTCAGGCTCTCATCAACGATGTTCTGCGGGATATGCTTAATAGGTTTGTTTTTGTGTATCTCGATGATATTTTGATTTTCTCCCGCAATCTCCAGGAACATGTACAACATGTAAGACTTGTATTGAAAAGACTATTAGAAAACAGACTGTATGCTAAGGCTGAGAAATGCAATTTTCATGTTTCATCTGTCAGTTTTTGGGGTTTTATTGTGGAGAAAGGGCAAATTAAGACCGACCCTGTCAAGGTTAAGGTAGTGGCCGAATGGCCCACTCCTACATCAAGGAAGCAACTTCAGAGGTTTCTGGGGTTTGCCAATTTTTACTGTAGGTTTATCCATGACTATAGCAGAGTTGCCACACCACCTACCAAGCTAACATCAGTAAAAATCCCTTTCGGGTGGTCACCGGCAGCCGAGGCAGCGTTCTCTAAGTTGAAGTATTTGTTTTCCTCTGACCCTGTTTTGATTCACCCTGACACTTCAGCTCAGTTCGTTGTGGAGGTTGATGCCTCTGACTCCAGTATTGGGGCAGTCCTCTCCCAGCGAACCACCTCTGACCAGAAGCAGCATCCATGTGCCTTCTTCTCCTGCCAGCTCTCCCCAACGGAGAAGAATTATGATGTGGGGAACCGGGAGCTGCTAGCGGTCGTTCTAGCCCTTCAGGAATGGAGGCACTGGCTGGAGGGCTCCACTCACCCATTTATAATCTGGTCGGATCATAAAAACCTATCTTACCTTCACTCTGCTCGGAGGCTTAACTCGCGCCAGGCTCGGTGGGCTTTGTTCCTGGGTCGTTTCAACTTTACACTCACCTACCGACCGAGCTCAAGGAAAACCAGATGCCTTGTCACGTCAGTTTGCCCCTCCTGGGAAGGATTCATCGGGAAGTACCATCCTGCCATCCTCCTGTGTGGTGGGAGCAGCTGGGTGGGAGATTGAGGGAGTGGTTGAGGGGGCCCAGAAGGATCATCCAATCCGTCAAGGGTGTCCACCCAACCGGCTGTTTGTCCCTTTATCTGCCAGGTCTCCAGTCCTCCAGTGGGGACACGCTTCCATATCTCAAAGATAAAGCAAATAAACACAAATTGCATAGGAAATAAAGAGGACCATGTCGTGCTTTAGAAGGGAAGTTATACAAAAAATATTTTTATTCAAAAGGAAAAATTTAAATAAGGATTTGGGGTGATCAAAAATAAGCTAATTGAAGAATACCTGTAATACTGAGTGACCAAATTAATTTACTGCAAAGATATAGAAAATATAAACTGAGTCAGGCTACTTTTGAACCATGTTTTGTATCAAAGGGTCAATATGCTCTACTGGGTCCAGTTACATCACCATGTCCATAGAGGAGGGAACATCCTTTTTGGTGTGGTGTTTAAGTCTAGTGAGCTGTAGTTGTGCTGTGTGGCTTTAGTGTCCTTTTTCTCCTTACTCCTTAATTACTTGACACATACTCTTTTTCTGTAGCTCCTGTTAATAAAACATCAGATGGTAAGACTATAACCCTCTAACTATAATCCAACTTGTTCACCTGTGGTTAATCCTAAAGCAGGGCTCTTAATTTGCTGCCTTGGGGACAGAGTTGTAGCAGATCCAGAGAACTCCAGAGAGACAAAAAAATGTATCCCTTGATGAAGAGAAGCAAAGAGATAGTTAGTCCTTCCACACTGCTTGGAGAAGGCAGAGAGACCGTTGCTATTGGATTGTGAAGAGAAACATCCTCACCCCAAATAAATTCTTGGACAGAATTCATTTGGGGGAGAGTAAAAATGAACAACATGCTTTTTTTCCCACTCAGTCCACACTTTTAATGAAAACCTAAATAATTATACAGCTTCTTTGACTTGCTTTTTTACCATTATTTATTTTTGTTTATTTGTCGTACCAGTAAGACATTTTACTTAATTCCTATGGTCTGAGGGCACAGCAAAAATTGCTATAGATTTATCAGTAGAGTGGAGTAAAGCAACGAGTTTTAAATCCATTTTAACCAAATAATCTTAACAGTTTATACAGACGGTGATATTAATTAATTAAAATCTGTAAATATTTTTCAAAACTTGCAGAGCTACAATGCTGACTCTGAAGACACTTTAATAAAAGGTGGAGGAGTTCATAGCTGCTTTCAGACATGCATTGAACTCCAGAGATCCTCCGCAGTTTCTCTGGAGGAGGTGTGAACGCAAATGCCAAAGTGAGAGCCTCTAAAGTTTCTGTGGTGGGTTAATGACGCTGACGCCATTGTAGATGTGCTGTAAACAAATCACCTCCACAGCGGAATTAATACGTTATTGCCTGTCTCTTGTGCCACCCCTCACCTGAATCCTGAGGAGAATGTGATGCTGTTGTGAATGCGTCTGAGCAAAGAATCTCCCGCTGCATTGTGCATTGGTGATGCAAACTGTGGAGAAAGTTTGGACCCAATTATCAGGAGATCCTCTGAAGTACATGTCTGAAAACGGCTTTTGTTTGTGTTTAAGTTATTAGTTTTGATATTTGAAAATCTACTCAGAATGTGCGTATAAATGTGGCTCGATTGTTGTCTTCAGTTATCTTGCGGACCTGCTTGTTTTTACATTTAATCAATGCTGATCTTATAATTGAAACATTTTCCTCTGCTTGTTCAATACCAATACTATGCTTGTACTTCACTTTTTATTTTCTCAGTTTCAGTAACAGAGAAAGGCTATATATGCAGCTACTGTAGCATCAGCACATTAGTGCAAATAATACATATCTTCATTTTCTTTTGTCACCATAACTTGAGAGGATGTTTTAATAAAATAGGTGGGATGGAAGAGACCCTCTCCAGTATCTTCTGTCGCTACTCCCTTTCCCCTCTTCCACTATTGTCCTTTGTTCCCTCCTCAAAACAGGTTACACTGATTGCTATACCCCTCCCCCACCCCTGTACTCCCCCGCCACGATTTATCTTGTGTACACCCTCTTGTGTACACCCACCTGTGCATGGATCACTGGTGTTTGCATGCTAGCAACCATACAAACAAAATCAGGTCACTGGTTTCTCAAAGCTGTATAGGTAGCCCTGAGACCTGACCTTTTTTAAAGTTGTTCTTCTGTTTTTTTAATCATATCTGGCCTGGGGGCAGGGGAGAGGGGATTTGTTTGTTTAGCAGTCAGGGTGTCAGGCGGACATTTCAGCCAAGCCCCCATGGAGCTGTCACAGCCGCCTTACACTGAACAGCAAACACCGCAAAGGCCGGCACTGGATCAGATCACAAGGCGTGGAGGGGAATCAATCATGCATGCCCACAGACGAGTGGTACAAGTGTGATGCCACTAAATTCTTAAATGGATAGTTCACTGAAAAATGAGAATTCACTCATTATCTACTCACAATTATGCTGATGAATGGTGGGTGAAAAGTGTTTGAGTCCAGAAAACACTTTTGTAGTTTCAAGGGTAAACAGGGTTGCAGCTAAATCCAATACAATTGAAGTAAAGGTGACTTCTTCAGACGTAAAAAAACACCCCAGAAATTAATGTAACATGTTTCCATACTGGGCGTGTGGTGTCATCCAAGTATCCGGAAGCCCCAACATTCATATTCGACTCGAAACGGTCCTCTGATAGCCTCCTCGGAGGCACCTTCACGTTCTCATGGAGACACCGGAAAAACTGCACACACTCTCGCCCAAGGGCACCCGTGGGATGCACATTTGCATCGTTACTTCCGGTAGTGGAGTTTTAGGCCTAAAATACGGTGTAAATGACGCTGTATCGAGTCGAATTTCAGGCTTGGATGAAACCACACAAGCAGTATGGAAGCATGTTGTTTTTTTCTGTTGTTTTATTAGGTCTGAAGAAGGGGTCACTTTGGCTGCAACACTATTTCCCCCTGACACTCCAGAATGAGTGAATTTAAATTTTTCAATGAACTATCCCTTCAAAGCTTTCCTTTGCCGTGCATATTTAAAACCAAAATGTCCTATTACCTGTGTCACACTAAAAGACTAACTGACCAATGAGATACAGAGACAATGGGTGTTTGTTATTATTGTCTACCTTACCAGTAAGGTCAAAGCTATCCTATGGACAGACATTTTACTTATGTTAATATTAAATATATGTTTTGACTTTGATCTGTGTACAGAAGAATCCCCTAATATTATGCACCCCGGAAAAAAAACAGAAAGAAAGAAAACCATTCCAGCAGTAGATATCACAGTATTTAACCATTGGTTCTCAAATCAAGGGGCAGTGTGGCCACACAGCTAGAGTGGCTGCTGCAGAGCTCCTATCTTTTTAAATTGTGTTTGCCATTGATAATGGCCTTTAATAATGCTAATCATCGATCATTGAAGAGTGAATTATGTTTACCCTCCTTCAGATCAAGAGAAAGACAAAGAGAAGCAGAAAACCACTACTCTTTACTGTGCTGTTAACTTATTGACACAATATAATAAGTGTTCCTCCTAACTATAGTGCACATTTAGCGTCCACTTTGTCCTTTAATAGCATGCAATTCCCAAAGATGTTGATGCAGATGCAGCATTGATTGTACGCCAAAGAAGATTGCCTGCCAACAAAAGGCTGAAGAGGACTGAGCTTGTGTAAAAGAAGACTCCCCCAGTGTCTACTTTTACACACAGGTAGCAGCGAGGGTTGCAGGTTGTCAGGAATTCAATTATTTACATTTTGAGATGACTATAGACTTTTTCCTCAGCAATGAGGTCGTAATCATAGTCCAGGATCAGCTGCCACCACATTCACAATCCCTGATCCACCACTACGATCGCGATGTCCGATCCACCATCACAATCCATGATCATGATCCACCATCATGAATCGTGATTCACGATGTGGCCACTGCCTTGGAAACAATGGGATTTTTATTTCCTTTTTTAAGTTGACCCTGAAATATTTCCACTACTGCCTCATTTAAGCCTATTTTTTACTTATACCCATGCATTCAATATTTACTGGAGGTTACAATACAATTTGTTGAAAATATGCACAGAAATTAAAACCATTTTTTTGGAGAGCTTTCCCTTGCTCCCACACACATAAGTGCTCCGCTCTTGATTCATCTATCTAAGGTGGGTGCATCATGATGTTTACTGAGGACATTCATACTCCTTAAACTTAATACATAATAATATTTAAAAATGCAAAGATTATACACAAATGAAAATTACATCTGAGTCATGATAGAACAACACTGAAGGCTTGGTGTGATCACAACAACTTGTTTGGTATTCAGAAAAGACTTGATTAAAATAACTTCTTTGCCTTCTGACGCTGTAAGAATTATTACAATTGATGCAGTGTTCTCTTATGCATGTATGTGGGCTTCAGTTTTAGCTTTTGTGTCTGTGAGAAGTAGCACCTACCTAGATATTTTCTCTGGACAATTTAGGGGTGGCCTCCTTTTCTTCGGTTGAGACTATGTTTTATAATTAAAACCTCATCTCCCATTGGCCTGCTCCAGATGTGCTGCTGAACTCATCAGCCTCCTCTGTGCCACAGAGATAGCACATACAAGCGGACAGCTTGAGCTGAGGGATCTTTGGTCACAAAGCACATTTGTTTTAATACATCTCACCACATGTAGTCTTTGCAGGCCAACACAATGAGCGGTGGCTGTCTCATCACATTCCGCTTGCATTATTGTGTTGAAAATAGATTCCTAAAGGTATTACTACAAAAACTTAACTATCAGGCCTGCAGCACAAGAGAGCCTTTTCAAACTGATGGACAGAAGAACAAACTTCAACAAACCACACTTACCAGTAGGGGTAAAAATAAGAAATTGTCCTTAGGGTGGTGCTAGACGAACAGTCATGGAGTCAACAACATAAAAATCATCATATTGGGACCATAAATGTGGTCAGCAATGCGGTTGCTATAACCATGTGGGAGTGATGGAACTAAGTTGGCATTGTGCATGTCACATGTCCAACTTGGTGCTAAATAATACACACATGGGCACAAAATATCAAACACTAATGTCTCACTTTAAGGTCTGTTACACAAGTGAAATGATAGGGCTTTATTTATGCTTATGCAAATTATTTATTTACCTATATACCATCCTCCCTGCAATCATACTTTTATTTTGAGATGTCAGATCAATTAAGTTTGCTAGGCACAAGCATGGATAGCTTTTCCTTTGATATCAATAGGCTACATACAAACTGATGTGGCATACTAATTCTAATAATATTGTTTGTAAATCCGACAAGGAAGTCTCAAGAGGCATCCAAAACAGAAAAGGTTAATCCTCAAGTGAGCATGAATGGTAATCTGCCCACAGACAGAGCAGTGTAGAAGATATATAGTCCGATGCATTGTGTAGAGACGCTTAGCATTTAGTCCTGAGTGTTGCATCTTGAGGAAACTTTTTTAACCTTTGGGGAAGATAAATGTTATCAGTAAATTTCATTGTAGTGCTTATTATTTTTTTATATTTTTGTAACCGGTGGAACTTTTGGCGTTCAGTAGCTGACAACATGAGATTTTTCTTGCCTGATTCCATTCTGAGCTTCTGCTGGACCACAATAGCATTATTAAAGGCCATTATCAATGGCAACACAAACTCAGTGTTTTGTTGTGAAGACGCTCCAGTGTTGCCTTGGCTCTATGCTTTAGGTTATTGAAATGTTGTGCCTGTCTCCCAGTCTCAGGTTGTTTGCACTCATTCACGGACCACTCTGTAATTGGCTGCATCCATCCCTCCCTCCGTCTGACTAATATCTATTTGTCCCTACTTGGGGACAATTCGTTATTACTTGGCATGGCATTGGGGTCAACCAATAGCTCCCTGGACTGTATCCTCTCCTGACATGCAGTGTGAATAGTGGGAAATTACAGGTTTGTGTCTTTCTAAACTGTATCACATCAATTCAGTTTGCCACAGGTAGTCAGGTTCAAGACCCACGAAGGATAAATGATGCAAAAATGCCCCTGATAACAATTTGGAGTGCCACAGCAATTGATCTGCGATCATGGGTTATTTGGAAGAGCAGAAATATAGGTTTAATTAATTCTTATTAAATCCATAACAGTGACTAGCGTGTACAGAAAACATTGGATCATACTATATTTGCAGCACTGACTGTGGCAGTCATGGTTTGCTGGCTGTAAACGCCATGCAAACTGTGTTTGAATCAAAGGTCATCAGTACTCTTTTTTTTTACTACAGTGATTATTTTTGTCTTCTGAGGAAAAAGATATTCTAGAATTTTGTGTTATTCAAGTGTGGGCTTGTTTGCAGGTTTATGTATTTTTGTGTGGATGTGTGTTTTTGAGTGTTGCATCTGTGTTTGGTCTTGTTACCATCTAATTTCCTCCTGTGTGTGTTCATGCCTTCCTCTCAGTGTTTTCATTTAGGTTCTCCATGATGTGACTGAGTGCTGTGTTTTCTTCTCCTCCATCACTCCTGACAGATGACAGA
The DNA here is from genome assembly GCA_026259375.1 of Verasper variegatus. Lineage (NCBI taxonomy): Eukaryota > Metazoa > Chordata > Actinopteri > Pleuronectiformes > Pleuronectidae > Verasper > Verasper variegatus. The sequence goes on from CM048040.1 coordinate 1,609,640, forward strand.
GCTGGAGGCGTGTGTGTGGAAAACACAGTAATGGATATACAAGCACAAACTGTACCCCTGCTACGGCTTTACACTGTGACCCCAAAACACATCCTAACTTGCTTTGATTAAAAAGGAGAATGGATACCTTGAAGCAGTGCTGATTAATTTATTCTTTTTTTGGGTGGAGCAGTCCGGCAGTAATGGTTGAATTAGAATAATGTTTTGACATGATGGCTGTAGAATAAGATGATGGAAGTAGGGAGGCAATGTCCCGTATACTGATCATCTGAATGATTGCTGAAAGACAGCATGACTCCTATAGGTCATTATAAGTCGGGTGTGAAGCTTGGAGGACATGTCAAGTTAATGTAGCAGCATGGCATGTAAAGACAATAAATCTCATCAAGCATAGCGACTAATGTGACCTGTGTGATGCTAAATTGACCCCTGATTCTCTTGCCTGGTTTTGGTTTGGTTTGATTATTATTTGTCACAGACTGTGCCCATGGATACACATGGAAACAGTAACCAAGACAGAGCTGAGGCTGAGTTATGGTGTACCTGCACATCAGGCATTTCAGACATGGTTCTCAGTGGATGTGCTTATGTGCAGTTTAATAACCTAAATTTCACTCTATGTGGGAAAATGCACAAAGTGTATACTGCGCTTAAAACTCTGAAAGTCAATTTAGTTATGTTTTAAGTGTATAACCACAGTTTATTTTATATATATATATAGGCCTGAGTGCTGCCAATACTTAGGTAATCATAGCCTATAAAGTACATTCTGAGAAGATGGTGGCAGAGAGGTGAAATTGTTAATGTGTTGCAGATGTTATTATGCTTTGTACAGAATAACTGGATTTATGTTGTAGCATTGGAGCAATGGATTTCATTTGTTGTATCACTTCAGTAGAACAAGGATCACTGTTTATTGTATATGCAGTCTCATACATACATTATATACACAGTGGAGCTGAGTTTACATTTGTTGTCTTAATACTTAGATTTGGAATGAATATCACAGTGAGGTTAAGGCTTGTACTGAGAATAGTTTTGTTACACTGCGCCACACTGGCTTTGTGATGTGGTGTGGAATTTTCTCCATGTGCAGCAAGTGGTTCACAGTAAAATAGATCTTTCATAACAGTTTAAATGTGTCACACTTCCTGTACCTGTGTTGTGCAATAATGCATTAAACGTGACACCATAAAATGGTGTGCCTTTTGGCATTCAATAAGTTTGGTTATCAAAATAAAATATTGAATATTAATATTAAATAATAACTTTAATTGATTAAAGTTACCTTGGGGCACCACCCTTCAAAGGAAGGGAAAAGATAGCCAATTTATTGATTAAGTCTCATAAAAGTATTAACTACAAATTTGGAACTCTGATTAACAATTAAATGAATAACTATAACCAAAATTACCATATAGATAGTTAGCTAAGTTGAAGGATATAGAGTTCTTGACAGTGTAGAGGTTGGGAAAATTCACTTAGGCAACATTAATAAAAAAAACAATTGAAAGAAAAACATTTATTATGAAGATAATAAAGTATAAAAACACAAATTACTAATGGTGTACTTAATATATAAAGATGTGTATGTAAGTAATTTAATAATTATACTAGGCCAGTTGTGTTACCCGGGAAAAAAGGTTGCTGTGCTGTTCGAAGTTCTGTGAAGTTGTCTAGCTGGTTTTGTGGCTCCTGCCTTTGTGGTTCTGCTGTGCGGTACAGCGGTTTTGCTGTTCGTTGTCAGACAGGACCTCGTGTCGCTGCCTGAAAGTTGGTAGAGCTTGGATTGGGAGGAGGTTTCCTTGGTGAGATGAGTTGCAAGCTGCACCTCTCCTCCATTGAGGGTTTCTTGGAAAGATGAGTCGAACAGAGGCTGGACACCCTTCTCCTCTCGAGGGGTGCATGGAAAGAGAATGAAGAGAGGGGGGACATGGCCTTATATTGGCCCGGTGACCTCACAGGTCATGGGGCCCAGTGTGACCAATAGTAGTTGAAACTTGTGTCCACATGCTGTGTGATTAATTAATCTAAATAAACCACACATATTAATATTTGCTGTGAAGTGAGTTGAATGTTGCACCAATAATAAAAAAGGAAGCTGATACTGAATTGTCCCAACCTGAGGTGACCTTATTGCTGACTGGTAAGAGCCCACACCACATGGGCGCAAATCAGTGAGTTCCTTGTTAGACTCCTGGCAAGCCGGACCCTATGATCTGCTTTGTTTCAATAATTATTTTGTATTGTTTTTTTAAATTCAAATTTATGAATTATTTTGACAACCCTAGACATTATTATTAGGAGAATGACATTGAAATATAATTCCACTATGAATTAGTAACCTTTAGTCTGTCCATTCATGAGGTAGAAAACCTATTTTAATAATGAGATGCATATGACTTAGATAATATCATAACATGCTTTCTATACTGAACACAAGTAAAATTTCAGATAAGTGATAAGTTTAGTCTGAAAAAAATAATTTCCAGGTTCTAAGTTCTAAGTCTGGTCAATTACAAAGTTGAAAAAGTCAAGATAGTACATAGAAAACTGAGGTTGCGATGCAAAAGAAAGGAAGCCACTTTGAAATCCATTTGGGATCTGCTGCCACAAAGCATCTTTACATGGAAGGAAAGACATTTGTTGTGAAAGTCTTCAGATAAAAATATACAGAAAAGAAAGTGCAAAGGCAGCAACATGGAGGTGTGAAGCATGGAGCAGCAGCTGATTATCTTTCCTCAGGCAACCATCCTGTCACCTGGATTCTTATGATATCTGCAAAGATTCATACCTGTCTGCATGTCACAAAGTTGGTTGTCAGCACTCGCACCTTCAATTTCCGCTGAGCTGCATATGAGCTCTGCTGATCTGAGGCCACACTCAGCAGATAAGTTACACATTCATTCCTGTTTCTTATTTGAAACACAGATCTAAAATATGAATAAAATAAGATAAACTTGTGCAGGAAATTAAGAACTTTTATTGTCTTGAGCTTTACATTGCTCTGTGGTGTGTGAAGGCCCAGACAACGAATGTCAATAACAGGCCATCGAATGAGTCAAATGTATATTTGAATACATAAATCATTTCCAGGCTTGTGCCTTTCCTGATAAGTACAATACATACAACATATAACATTGTCTCTAAGACATAATTTTGTCCACAAAGGAGATTTAGGTCAAACATTCATAATCTCCACAAGATGTGGTAACATTTTCTCTAAAGGCCTAGTTCACAGAAACATGAAAATCCACTCATTATCTACTCATCACTATGCCGATGGACGGGCGGGTGAAGTGTTTGAGTCCACAAAACACTTTTGGAGTTTCAGGGGTAAACGGCGTTGAAGCCAAAATGGAAGTAAATGGTGACCACGTCTTCAAACATAAAAACAACAACAGAAACAAATCATCAAATGCTTCCATACTGCTCCTGTGGTGTCCTCCATGTGTCTGTAACCACCAACATTTAATAATTTGACTCGAAACAGCGTAATTTAATGAGTAGCACATCCTCTTCCGGGGCCTCATTCACGTTCACACGCACACACTGCACACAGGCTCTCGTCCAAGGGTGCGCGGTAGCATCGCTAGTTCCTGTAGCATCGCTACTTCCGGTGTTCAATTGTATTGTATTTGGCTGAAACACTGTTTACCCATGAAACTCCAAAAGTGTTTTGTGGACTCAATAGATAATAGATAATGAGGGAATTTTCATTTTTCGGGGAGCTATCCCTTTAAAAGGTAACATTTTCAATCTTTAAAATATTTTTGATATATGAACCTTAAAAAAAAATTTATAGAGAGGACTAAAGCAAGTGGACAGTTGAGATGCTTTCATGTCTAATTAATAGTCAGAAAATCCAATTTTAATTTTAACTCAAGACCAGATGTGACGTATCTACATGTAAAACCTGGTGTGATGTCTGCATGCTTCTCCCTTTAGAGTCAGATTATTTTCAAGACATGTGACTGATGAAATGAATTGTGATTGTCTACAAACCAGGTTGGGTGTAGGGGTAATTGCATGGTTAAATCAATTATCTTTATATTCTGGTATAAATCAGAGGAATTTCTACCAATCTGGATGATTTTGGCCTAGCCTGGAAAGATCTGAAAACATACTAGAAAGGGGAAAGGGGAAACTTTGCAAATTTTTTTGTGTTAGTCCCTTTTCTATCCAACCATCCACTCATCATATTCTCATTCATACATACACCCTTACATGACTGCCTTAATGACATCATCCTTTGTGCATTTAGTTTTTTCCCCGGTTGTTTGTGATAGTTAAAAACAACTGAATTGGTTTCGCTTTAACTCTTTGTGTCACCTCATGTTATTTGTCATGCCACTCATCACAAATGCAAATGCTCTTACTGTAAGCATGCTGACGTTAACATTTAACCCAAAGCTATTGTCAGAAAATGCAATCCACTCCACTTCTGCATGGTAGATTTCTGCACATAGATAATTTAAATCCTAGAAGCTCAGGAAGTATGTTGTTTTACAGTGGGTCTCCTCTGGCCCAGTGGCTCACTTCTGTTTCTATAACTTGGCTCCTTGCTGAGGAAGTGTGTGCTCACTTCTTCATCCATTTATGTGCTTGGCCAGCACTGCCTGTTTACACCACTACATTATTTATTTCTTATTTCCACATTTTCAGCATAATTGAGAAACTGTGTTGGGGGGATGCCTCTCCAGCAAACAAAATGAGCCATCTCTTATTGTCATGGAAAGCAGTCATGCTGCTGGAGGTATTTATTCCCAGCGGCAGTAGAAAGATGAGTCCAAACCCTCTACCCCCATCCTCCCATACTGCCTCCCTCATTTCCTCTGCTTTGTGTGGTGTGTGCCACTTGCTCATATGGAAAATGTGACATTTACAAAGAGATCATCTACACAACTATGCTTTTCTAGGTTGTTGATACAGCTGGACCACAACATTTTTGAAGCCATGAGCAGAATGCTGCCCACCCACCCATCCTCATAGGGTCTCATCATCCAATGGCCATCGTGTCCTGGAGGTGCATGGGCTGACTGGACTCCCTTAACCGTGTTAAGATAAAGTACAGTGTGTGTGTTTGTGTGTGTGAGTTCATGGTGATGAAGGAAGATGTCACCCAAAGCAATAGTTTGTGGACAGCAATGGAGCTCTGTGGCTCAGAGGAATAAAATATATCAGGCTTGAATATATACCCATAGTACTAATGTTAGATTTTCTTTTTTAGCCTGTGGCTGACTGTACAGAATATGATCTGTGTGACAGGTTGGTTGGTTTGGTTTCTCTGCAGTATCATGACATCACTCAAAATTCACTCATTCTCGTGTGTGTTGGAGCTCCCTCTGCGTGCATTTAATTGACACTGGGTATTCGTGCCTCATCTTTGATCAGAGTGCCATCACGCAGATGTAAAATGGGAGCATTACATTGGATTACATGGCCCATTCATTTGGGAACCATGTATTAAATGTCTGATTGCTGATGTGTGTTTTAATTAAAAGTACTTTGGCTTTAATGTCACTACGTTGTGTTCAGGTGTCTTTGCTGTCATTAATGTTATCCCTCTCTTCACAGCTGCTAAAATGAACACGGTCTTTATTCCTGACAAAACAGAATTTACCAAAGTGTTATTTAGCCTAGACCAATGTGGTTGTGCTGTCAAATAGCTGTGCAGTATATTTTTAGAAATGGAAAAATAACACTGCTGCATACACTTGGCTTCAAATATTGGAAAATACAAAGGGTCCCCCTGGATGTAGGTTTTCATTAAACAGACAATTATAATGATATGATTAATAGTGAAGAAGAAGAGAATGAAAGAAATGACTGTATTCATGAGGCCTGTACTGCACATTCTATTAGTCTGGAGCCGTCGCCGCCACCTTGAATAAATATGCTTCCTGATGGGTCCCAACACTGCCAGCCATTGTAATGGAGTCCCAAATTAGATGTTGGTTATTCTAGTCATCATAATGAACCTGCTGACTGGGAGCGCTCAAAATAGACTTGCAAATCTGAAGCAGCAAATGTGTAAGCCTCCAAACACAATACTGTAGATAATTAGGCTTTTTAATGAGCTGGACTTTGCTATAAACAGGTCTGAAGGAGCAATTCTTCCATATTTAGGGACTGTAATAACCCCCCTCCCTTTTCACACACACACACGCACACACACACACGTGTTTTGAAGGAGCTCTGATTTTCTGTGTTCAGGTGAGGCCTGTGGGAGGTTGGAGTTTGATCAACACTGCACTGAGGAACTTATGGATCATATAAAAGATAATTAGGGTCATTTAAAAAAGGAGTGATCCAGCTACTTTGTGAACAGGTTTGCTCTTTTGGACTTAATCTTTTATCACTACAGGAAAGTTGGTGCACCAAGTCCAGTCAAACTTGTAGTTGTCAAAGTTCTTATTTTTGGTGTCTAGTGTACGGATATATTTAATTAGTAAAATTATCTAATAATTACATCACATTTCACTGTAATGTACACACTGTAACATGCATTTCAGTATTTATTGAGTATAAGTATGTTATTATTTAGTTAATGCCATGTAACTACTGAGTAATATCTGTAAATAATAAGTAATATAATAGCCAAGGAACATCTGTGTACGGGTAACGAAGTAAAATCTGGTTGTTGTTATCATCATTGGTTAAACACAAACCTACCACATGAGATTGCACTTGTTTATTTTTCACAGGATTGTATGGGGATTTCTGCATTTTTTGGCTACTTTGGCTGCAAATATGTATTCTAGAGCTGCATATGTCTCACTGCTAACTGATATAGTCTCACACATGGTCATAAGCTTTAAGTTAAATATTAGCAGACCCATGTATTTATGTGGTTGTGTAGGCATCTAAAACACACTTGTGCTGTTTACAGCATGTCTACACAGGATGCGTTTAACACCTGTATTTCAGCTGTCCTTCTAACACTTGTCTAAGGGAACAGCTACACTTCTATTTTAATTAATTCTGTCTACACAGCTGTCTACTGCTTTCAGGCTGTCCTATGTATCCAAGACTGCCCCTGACAGACATAGATTCAAATCACCAGTGAGAAACCCCTCAGTTGTCTTAGGTTCTTCAACTTCAACAAGCATTTGTTGTTGTTTTTTTCTTTTCAGTGTGCAGTGCATTTCATTGGACATTTCAGTCTTCAGAAGTAGCAGCAGAGTAACTTGCACGCTGCTCCACAGGGTGGAATAATTGCACTATCACAAGCTGTTCTAGTGAAAACGTCCCTGACAGGTTATAGCAGATTTAGACCTGAACCCAGTCTGAGTGAGCCAGAGGCAGCTGTCCAGTCAGGTTCCAAGGTCCAAGGGACTTCAGCCTTCTGCTTAGAATGTATGAATTTAATACTCACAGCAACTGAATACAGTCTTAGCATAGTTATCATGCATTACATCCAGAGGTGGGTAGAAACACATAATATGTACTTGAGTAGTTTTTTCAATAAATAGTACTCCTGAAAGTAGTTGTTTTGCTAAAATAGTTTTTATTCCTACGCAGTAAAAATTTTGATGAAAAATGTACTTCTAATCCATTACATTGGGCCACACTCTTCTCGCTACTTTGACATGATTTAATAGTTTTTACAATCAGCTGAGTGGACAACATTGATTTTCCACCGCAGTCAATCCAGCCTTTGATTGTATCTCCAAAGTCAAAACAGCTGCCCCTGAATTTGGATTGCACCATATTCAGACCTTTACGGTTCATGTTGAAGCAGCTCAGAGCAGCTGAAAGGAGCCACTTTATCGCTCATTTCTCTGACTCTCTACAGACAAGTGTTCAGTATGAGGGACCTACCTGAAAAGAACTCTTTACGGTACCCAAACATAAAAAACACAACTTAAATGAATTATAAAGTGGATTTGGCAAGAATAAGCAAGTAACTACTCTTGGTTTGAAGTGTAAAAACTATTATCAATCAAATTTTATTTGTACAGCCCATATTCACAAATCCAAATTTGTCTCATAGGGCTTAACAAGGTGTGACAGGAAAAACATAGAAACCTTTTACTCTTATCTCATGTTGAAACACTAAAGTTGAACAGTTTAACAATTTACATAAATTTCATAAATTAAAGTCCCACACCTGTAACTTGAAAAGTTACTATTATCTACTCTGATAGTACCCTTTCTTCCAAGTAGTCTATGAGTTTTAAACTACTTGAAAAAATTGTATGAAGTACTTTCACATTTAGTGTAATTTTAGATATAAGCACTGCCAAAGAAGATGTTTATTATATGGCATTGATTTTTTTATTTTATTTATTGGAATATTTTTTTTATCTCTGCATTTTCATATCTTGTGTTAATAAGTATTTTAAAGCTAAATTTTAGTTTATTTTGAAAACTGAGAGTGTGCACACACAAGGCAGGCTGCATCCATGTGTTTCCTATGAGGATTCAAGTTTTTTCTTGATGTTTGAAAGTGCTTAACCGCATGTATTTTGGTATTGAATATGTCACTTTATGAAGGAAATGTTTTCTTCAGTGTTTTTGACTCACAGGCTGACAGTCTACCTACAGAAGGACCGCAACATCGACACATCTGTTCAGAAGGCAGGGATTCCTAACTTCTCTGCAAGTTGGGAGCATGCAACCATGATCTGGCATCAAGTCCATGCAGCCAAAAAGGATGGAAGAGATCTCCTTGTCATGTTCTTGGACCTTGCCAATAGGGGTGCAACGATTAATCGCCAAAAATCGATGACAAAAATAGTCGCGAATTTAGTCGTCGATGATTCGTTGGTTACGTCATCGCGCGTTTTTCATGCCGTGCAGCTGAACTAAACGTTGTTTTACCGGAGGTGCTGATGGAAGTAGCTGAGGAGTGAGCCATCTCGCTCCCTTCCTATCTCTGAAAGTCGAGCATGTGCAAAAGCGACAAAACATAGAACGGCGTCTGGTGCAACACCATCGCGTACCAGAAAGTCAAAAGTACGGGAGAATTTCACCTTTAACATAGCCCGAAAAAAAACTACCTGCAATATTTATAAGGTAGACCTTGCTCTCCACCAATACCGGTGTGCAGGATTCTAGAATCCATTACAAATACATGGTTTGAATGTAGATTTTTAAAACTTATTTTTTAACGAGTTTAAAAGCGTAATGTTATCCTTTTGCCTGACAAACATCTTTTTTTAATCACAATCATGCAGTCCGAAGAAGACTGTTTGTTGATGTTTTTATTGCTGCTACTTTCCCTGTCATTTTGTTTACAGAAAAAATGGATACTTGAATTTAAATTAAAAAAATTATAGTAGCACTTTGCCTGTCCTTGGTTTTAAATGGACAAAAACTTGATTTATCTTTTGTATCAATAGTAGCCTAATATGTCGCAAAGTTTATTAAAAGACATTACTAAATGAAGTATCGATCTTTATTGTCTTTATTGTCAGTCATCACATGCTCAAGCTAAATTTAAAAGCTGATGGCTCAATAAGAGCTATTGAGTATTTGTGTGATTCATAATCGGATTAGTCGATTAATCGTTTCAATAATCGATAGATTAATCGACTATCAGAATAGTCGTTAGTTGCAGCCCTACTTGCCAATGCCTTTGGCACAATCCCTCACAATCTCCTTAAAACAGGACTTACAACTATGCTACTCATGCATGGCAGCGTCTGGAATTTGGCATCATGGTAGGATGCACCATCTCGTGGGCGGTAGGGGAAAAGCAAGTCCGGGGCATTTCAGTCATACACCAATGGTGGCAGAGAAATCCATTAAAAGCCTTGAATGCTGGTACAACAAAACCTTCAAGGACTCAGACCAAGTGATCTAGATTAGGCAGTGCACCATCAGTGGCCTGGAGAGCATCGACAAGTCCTTGTTACCTGGCAAATTGAAGCTCTGGTGCTTCCAGTTCTGTCTCCTACCTCAGCTGATGTGGCCCTTGACCATCTAGAGACTAGTCAGTTCATTTGCGAAAGAATAATAATAGAAGGGTATTATGGAACTTCCCGTGTCTAGTCTCACATAGGAATACAAGTGCTCCAAAATTAGGCTGGAAGTGATGTTGGCAGAAATCCTGTGATCCATGATTTGCCCAAACAGCTCCATCTGTAGCAGGCAAAGTATACAAAGAATTGTCTGTCACGTGCAGCGAGGGAGAGAAGAGGTCTTGACCTTGTAGAGTGCAGTCCATCCTGGCACAAAGCAACTCCATCATAGTGGAGAGGCCTCGTGGTTGAGGAGGTGGTCCACCAGGAGCAGGCAATGAGGTGTGCAAAGGCCATCTCTCAAGCAAAGACAGACAAGCAGTGGGTGTGTTGGGAGGGAGTTATGAAGAGAAACATCTCTTGGAAGGAATCAAAGCACATCTAACCAGCTTCATTATACAAAGCTTCCTTCTATGATGTCCCGCGATCTCCAATCAACCTCAACCAGTGGTATGGACAAGACCCTACATTACCCTTTGTCCATCTCCAGCCAACCTGAAGCACTGGTGGGCTGCAAGAAAAGCCTGACACAAGACTGCTGCACCCGTTGACACAAACAGGTGCTGAAGTTCTTTGCAGCTACTCTGGAGACCAGGCAGACATTCATGAATGCTCTTCTTCCTCCATCATTCCATCCCACAACTGCAATTTTAATTCTTCTGTGCTGGTGTGAAGCAGAGCAAAACTGTATATTTAAGACATATCCACAAGACTGGAAGCTATCAGTGGACCTGAACCACCTGCTATGCTTCCCAGCTGAGATCTCCACAGCAAACCCCAGACCAGACCTCTTGCTTTGGGCCTCCTCACTTTGCACTGTTGTACTGCATTATAGAGCTGACCGTGCCCTGGGACGATGCTGTGGAGGAGGCCTATGAACAATCAATCAATCAATCAAATTTTATTTGTATAGCCCATATTCACAAATCACAGTTTGTCTCATAGGGCTTTAACATGGTGTGACATCCTCTGCCCTTAACCCTCAACAAGAGTAAGGAAAAACTACAAAAAACCTTTTAACAGGGTAAAAAGAACGTAGAAACCTCAGAGAGAGCCACATGTGAGGGATCCCTCTCCCAGGACGGACAGAAGTGCAATAGATGTCAAGTGTGAAGGGAAACATCATCAAGGTTTTAGCAGTATTGATAGGGGTAGACCTTTCTGAAGCATAACTGAAGGTCAGTGAATTGGTGGATTAATGTCAATAACGTTCATCTATCAGTGGAACAGAGCTCAACAGGTGCAGGTCATTTTATCTTACTGTGGTCAGTACACAATGACAGGAAGTTAACATAAACAGCATTAAACACAAGTCCATTTCAACCTGAGAAAAAATGAATTGAACCTACAACCAACACAACCTTCTGAAAACACTGAACTATTGAATACAATATGTAAAGCAGGTAAACAAATATCAGAGCTTCCACTGTGTGACATATAAAGTCTATGGGCTGGACTCCTGATGGAACTCCCATGATGCACTCTCTCTCTCTCTCTCTCTCTCTCTCTCTCTCTTCTCCTCTGTGTGTAGATTTATTGCTACACTGGAGGAAACTAAATTAAAACTGAAAGTTTAACAGCCAAAGAAACTGTTGTGACCTGTTCTGTTTGTCCTCTGCTCCGTTTCAGGACAATGGACAGTACAACACAACATGCAAAACATAGTGCAGTTTTTCCTATGTTACCCCTACATACATAACATAAAGAGAGGGGGCAAGGAATTGAATGCATCTAATCTCGTTACAATCAGACCCAGAGTAGACAAATACTGGCTACAGCCCTGAATTACTGTGAGGTCTCAAGCTGGCATGTGATTTCAGGAAGAATAGAAATAGAACAATATATGACATTGCAATGCAGCATAACATGGAAAGACATTAGACATGTCTTTATCTGTGTATACATACAGTATGCACCGAAAACCTGGTGTGAAAGGCCACCCTAGGCCTTACACTCAAACAGGATTACTGTATCGTCATAAAGGTAAACTACCAGATCTACCTGGAATCATATTTTATTTGCAGAAGGTTTTTGAAACTAAGGATTAGACCCAACTGTCCCTCTCCAACTGGTCTTCACATATAATGGTGAATGACAACTCAGAATTAATAAACTATTCTGATTCTGCTGAAGGTTTAGTTTCATCATTAAAACTTGATAGTTGATCAAACACATGCTATTTCTATAACTACTTTTAAGTTAAGAAAACTTTTAAAGTGGAGATGGAGATGATGGAACTACAGCTAATTTTCAAACTATGGACAATCCCGCTTTTTAAAATTAGTTGACAAGCCATGCTGCACGCAAATATCAATTCATTCTGAAACACTCAGATGTGTTCCCCATTTTTTCTTGTCTCCTCTGCTCACCTAATTTTACATTCCCCTTTTAAATATATATTTTTTTTTTTCCAAAACAATCTTTGCAAAGTAAATTAATGGCATGCATTCATACTTGTTAAGCTACCTTTACTTAATAAACCAGGAAATATATGGATAACCAAACCTTAAATACACGGCTGAAATTCAAATATCATCTAATAGGTAACAATTAATTAAAGTGATAAATTAACTAATTATGAGATTACAATTCAATAACTAAAGTCTGGGTCAGCCCTCATGTTGGTTTACTGGTTAAACTCCATGTCCAGTGCTCTTGGAGGCAGACAGCCATACTCTGTGGCATCCTATCATCAACTAGACAGTGAGTGAGAGGCCTATGCAACAGCTTTGTCAACTGTCACCAGCAGGGGGATTTGGCGGAGCAGAAAGACCTGGTGTTATTGAGTCTTTTTGATAGTGTCAGTGCACAGAGAGCTTGTAATCTGTCTCCACAGCACCAGCCTGTCTTACCCAGGCGCTCTTACTCCTCTGCCCGCCAGGCTGGTAGTTGGTCACACCAGCGAGCCAGCCCTCTCTGTCAATTCTGTTCACTTATTCATCAAACCAGCGTATTTACTGCTGCAGCTTTCTGTCCATATTTACAGAGTCGTCATCACCTGTTGGTTGAATATATTGCAATTGCAATGAGCCATGTATTGTCGTTTTTTTTTCTAAGGAAATACTACAATTCTATTACAACGTATATTATTATTCCCTCTAATTGTTCACAGGAATGCATAGATTACATAAATAATCACTGATTATTGAAGTTGCACAGATCCATCACTGGGGCCACCATGGTCAAAAAAATGCAACACACAGCTGTTACAGAAATACCTGGTCTCATCTTCAGTCTGCTCTAATAACAAGTGCATGTTATTTTTGGCTCCAATAAAAACAAATATTTGACAATTATATTATCTGGGACAGTTCACACTGAGATCAGGATGCATCCTGCACTTAGACTTTAGTCCTTCAGGATCATATATTTAAATCTTCCCATCTTTGAGGTGGTAATACCAAGCCAACCATGAATGTATATATCAAGATAATTTTTCCACTGTTGAACGGTTAAATATGTCTAAACATTTACCACTGTTAATGAATTAAAAAGATGTATAACATTTTTAATTGAGCAAGCTTTTGATGAGAAATGTAGCATGTATTAGCTGCAGGCAAGCACACATTGTATACCAAACAGGTTCAATACAAAGCAGGTTCAATACAATGCAGGCCAACTGGTTCCCAAACTATATATTTTTATAGCCCAATATCACAAATTTACCTTAAGGGACTTTACAAGTTGCACAGTGTATGAGGCCTTAGACCCCAAGATCAAACACAAAAAGCCTCCCAACAAACCCCACATTTATTTTAAACTACATTTTCTGTGCACAACTACGGAATAATCAGTCGAAGCACAGCATTCTGCTTTGTTTTGTTTTTGCTTCTTAATGGACCAAAACATAATTGGGAAATGAAAACAAAATAAACAATGTGTGATACGAAATGGAGCATAGTAGCGTTACAGACATACAGTACAAGCATATTGGCACAAAACAAAAATTAGCATCTCAGTATCTGCCAGATACATATAATATGGGGTTGTCTTTAATGTGTTGATCGAAGGACAGGGTAGGATCAAAGGTGAGACCAAAAGTCTTGGCTGTTGTACTGTGAGAAAAGAACAGCTTAGAGTTGCTGTTACCGTTATCAAGTTGGTATCTATCTTTGCACCCAGCCTGTATGCTGCTCTTTTGTGTTTGATTCTTTTTTGTTCACACAAACAACATGCACCACACCAATACGCCCACACTCACTAATTCAAATTTACAGTCACACAGAGCTGAGTATCATCAAAATAGTCATGAATTATTTAATGACTACATCAAATTTTTCCAAAAAGTGACATATAAAGAGAGAAAAGGAGAGGACCAAGAACAGAACACTGTTAAAACATTTTAACTGAGAGGTAGGCCAGTGAAGCTTACATGGTTCTATCTGAAATCAGGCAGAACAAGTTCAAGAAAATTTCTGTTAGATATGTGAACTTAAAGCTGCTCAGACTCAACTCTTTACAGTACTTTTTTAATTAATGGAAGTTTAGACACTAGTCAACAGTTTCTTGTGTTGCAAGTTAAAGTAAGTTTAATACTTTGGACTCAGCATTTGTGGTTGTCTGAAATATGGTCAGAATTGGAGCTGTTAAACATTTACGTTTATGAATCTCTGCCATATGCAAATCATGGTTGCATGGAGACTGGAGTCCAACCAAAAATCTGCACCTGAAGTTTGCTTGAGAGAGAAGCTCGACACAGTAAAATTTAAAGGTTTTTTGCACTGATGAAACTAAGGTTGAATTGTTTGGAGAGAATATTTACCATTATGAATGGAGTACAAAGCGAACCACATACCTAAATACAAACCTCATCCCAAATGTTGGGTGGAGGGAACTGCTGCCTCTGGAAATGGGCAGAGAGCTGTTCAAAGCAGACATCACGAGCTGAAGCCATCCTGTAGGAGGAGCGGTCGAAAACTCCTCCTAAACATCCAATCCACAAAACCAAATGAGATTTGTGTGTTATAACTTAGATGAAGATCAAATCACACTCTTTGACCAATTTATCCAGAAAACCACGAAATTCAACAGGGTTGGCAGACATCAACTGTAATTCCTTGACATGTCTGAAAACAGATTATCTGAGATATAACATGATGTTCATGATCATGATCTCATGATGACCTGTACCACTGAGAGGAAAGCAAGCATTTAAAGCAAAAGCAGCTTTGAGAAGGCTGCTTTTGAATCAGTTTTGCTGCAGTGTCAGAAAGAAATTTCAGGTTATGTTAATTGTTACTGATTAAACATGCAGACAGACCATGCTTTTGATTCAGGACACACTCAAACCACTGAGGTCGAAAGCTTCCTTTTTCTAATTTGATTAAGCAACATTTCCTCTCCTGTCTCCTGCAGCCCATTTGCACAAATAGGCCACAATTGCTTTCTAACTGACAAAGGATCAGTTGTAAGGGAAGCGATGGGGGTCAAAGAATATGGTCAAGGTTGTTACTGCTCCAGTGAGAGGGTTCATGCACAAACTGAGTAAAGCAGAGGTATCAAGTACCAGAAAGACTTTAAATAGAGGATCAGAGGCCTTATTCAGAAGAACAACGAAATCACCAGATGAGTGAAATACAATAAATCCTCACTCTACAGAGTACTACAAGGTGAAATGCCTGATGTTCTGGACAAATTACTTTATAGTTGATGCAAATGGTTTTATTTCCAAGGCCTCAAAAGAGTTGTAAGCGGTATAAACACCATAACCTTGTTTAGGAGCCCAAGCCTTACTTGTACGTACTCTTTGCCAGTTCCTGTGCATGTGGAACTTTGGGCCTGTCACTAAAGAATTAATGTACCAAATGAATGTATGTACTTATTTTCTTGTTGGTTAAGATAGACTCTTCTTAGTTTTACATTTTGATTGAACTATTGTTATCGACTCCAGGTAATTTTTTATTTCCAATACAAATACAAAATATACAAGAAGGACCAAAATCCTGAAACCTTCCTTTTTCCCCATGGGACTGTTGATGGAGTTCTGTTTATTTAATGTGAAAATAGTCACATAGCATGAAACAATTAGCACATGTACTGTAGGTAAGGAACCAGGTACATTTGTTTTATTTCTACATGATACAGACTTGTTATTTTAGTTTGCTCTGCTCTAATTGTGGACTTAAAATTTAAATATTCAAGTACACGATCGATTTAGAAGTGCACAGTGGGTTAGATTTCACATGTAAATGAGAAGCAATAGTTAAGTGTGAAAGCAGTGTTATTAGTTTGTCCCTGCCTTACCCCTGCAAATCTGCTCTCTAATTATGAAACAACAGTGTGTTAACTTGTGTGGATAGAACTGGTTAAACATGTGTTACTAATGTTTTTTTCGAAGGTAATCAAAGGAGTAAGTATACATTCAATCCTTAAATCTTAGCACTTCTTGTATATAACATGTGCATGGAGGATTTTGCCTCGAAAAGTATTTACCCTGCAACAGTGTAAGATTAACTTTCATTTACGTAGAATGCTTTAATTTTCTCATATCAATGCCTCATTCATTAAAAACTATGCGACTTGTCTTAGGAAATTAAATGACAACATAAACAGAAGCCAAATTAAAACTGTGAATCCACATGTGCAACCAGTCTTGCAATATTTAACTTTTGATGTTTGGGGCAATAAAGATCCCATCTTTTCAACATGTCAAGTAATCCTCCCAAGGCTGTTACTGGGTTGTATAGAATTAAAACGGTTTGCCTGACGTGTTATGATATGCTTTTCACACCATTGATTGAGTCTCCACCCCTTAAAGGTCCCATATTGTGTCAAATACATTTTTTGCAATTTGTAATTACTTGAAGGGAGCATCAAAGTATGAAAACAGTCACTCCACAGACTTTTTCACTCTAAGAAAAATGTTATTGAAATGTTGTGTTTCGTACTTCCTCCGCTGTATGAGTCAAACGGGATCACACTCATCTCAGCCCCACCCAGCCGGTATCAGTCCAGCCTCCGAACCCACCACCCCCGCTTTCCACCCCCCCGCTCCCCACCGAACACGACACCAAGCAGACTTGTTGCTGAGCTAGCAGCTTGTTAGCTACCACAGGCTAACCACAACAAACAACACTGAAGAAACACTGCAGCGTGGAGGGATGTGACAAACAGAACAATGTGACTTTCAGCTGTGTTTACCAGAGATCGTCAATGTGCCAGAATGAGACTGGTGATAGGCCTGGTTGCGTGTCACTCAAAGTGCAGTCAGCCAATCAGAGGAGGGGCTCAAGAGGCAGGAGAAAACAGCCTCCCGAGAGAGGCAGAAGAGAGGACATGGAAATACACATTGCAGCAGTTTGTTTGACCTTAAACCACTGATATATCATCTTAGGGGACCAGTACCTCAAATTAAATCCCTGAAAGGTGTAAAATATGGGACCTATAAATTAAAAATGTATAGTTTCAGACTATTGGACACATTTAGTGCAGCTCTATTGTCTTTATATTTCCACTTGAAATTGACAATAAAAGAAACCAAATGCATTGGTATCACACATCATCGGGGGGCTAGAGAATTCTAGTCAGTCAGCTGGTCCTGAGACTACCTCAGGACAGCAACACCAATTCAACCTGAAACCAAATTAACAGCCCACAAAAAAACAAACAAAAAACAAGCAAAAACATATATCACATATTGGAAAGAATAATCTGCTCCATGTGGAACAGACAAGATGCAGACCTAGAATCACATCATTTAGGACATTATCATAACAAAATCCATACCATGTGGGCTACAATATGTATAAAAATAAGCTACAGGTTAGGTGCGAGTGTGCTTGAGTAACCCTATACACTTATATGCACCATACAAATAACATAAAAATGATAATGAATGGATTTAAATAGCGATTTTCTTATCCTGCCATAGGCGGTGATTGTCGTTTGATCAAAATATCTGTTGGGTTGGACGTCTGCAGACTGTCCAGTGTCCACGCTTCAGCTGACTGAGTTTGTTCTTCCTCCCAATCATTCCTCTCTTAGAATAATTTGCTCTTTAATTTTTTCACACTTCAGTCTTTTTGAGGTCCTCACCTGTGGCATGTGAAATCCTGGGCCTCACTAGGTGTGTGTGACAGCTGCAGCACTGATCTGCTGCATCTCGCAGGCGTCTGTTGTTCGTACGGAGTGTTTCTGCTGCGTGCCTACAGCTGAGCTGCTACAGCTGTTTCTGATATGACTAATGTATTTCCTCTAATAAAAGTATGTACCGAACTAAATGCTTTGCTATGAAGCAGTGCATCTTCCTGTCTTTTTATTAATACCATATTTCTAAACACACAGAGACGCTTGATTGCTTTTATTTTAAAAGTGACACTTGGAACCATTTGACTTTGTCTTGTTCCAGCAGCTTCAAAGTAGCAACAAGGCTCCTTCACAAAATTCTCCCTGTGAATGAGGTTTCAGCTTCAGGGCTCAGCTCACTCCATAAAACTTGCCTGTGCAACATTATTTGTGTGTGTGTGTGTTATCTGTGTGTGAATGTGTTTATGTGAAAGCTCCACTCCAACTCAACCAAAGAGCTTCAACTTTATCCAAGAGCATTTGTTCACTTTAGTTTAGCTGCATGTTTCCAGCTGTGATGATGTTGAGATTGGACTTTTTCATCATTGTGTCCACACAAGCTGTACACAAAGACTTGTCTTTGTCAGTTTCTTGTGGACAGTGACACATTCTGAATCTACTTTTCTTTTCCTGACCGTCACAATGATGCTTGTCAGCGATGGCACATAACAGCTATGTGTGTTTTGTCCACCCTGACCGTGACCCGGCATGCTGCCAGAAGGAACCTTACTGAAGGACATGATGATTACTATTTTATGTTATTCTCTTTTATTGTACAACACATGAATTGCTGTCATGAAAATGTATTTGTATTTTTGAATCGTCTTGCAGAGGCGGGAGTTTGCCCATCCATGCTTAATTTATTCTATTTAGTTGAACGGTATTTTATGTGTTTTTCATGGCTTTATGGAGTTGTGAGTCTTCAGTGAAGCCCCCACATTTCTCACCATGCACCCCCCCCCCACACACACACAGAAACTAATGACATTTTAAAGAGACAGCAACAGTTTTGAAAATGTGTATGTTTAAATGATTGTACAATCCCAAGTCAGAAAGGAAATAATTCATTCATCAGGCATTCAGCTCTTATACGTACACTGTATGTGGAAAACTGAACATCCTCTGCAGTAAAGGTCAGAACTGCACAATTCAGATGAGAGAAGTCACATCCACTCCTAATATTCTGTAGTTCACAAGAAATCTGCAGACAACCCTCTGAATAGTGTGCAGACACTCTTTAGTATGATGTTGAACTATAAGTAAGATTAAATTGAGTCTGCTTCTCTAACCTCTGTGCTGCCATTGCCCCCACTTTAGCAAAGTTCAAGCTTCCTAGTACTTGTACTGCTCTTGTTCAACAGACTGGGTATAGAGTATTAATTAAAAAGACTACATCAGCATGTAATTAGGGTTTTTTATGGGTGAAGTCGAGGGTCATAACTTGGATCACCAGAGGGCTCCAAACTTTCTTTTAATGTCCCTGCTGAAGTTTAATGACTTGCCAGCTGTAACCCTGGAGCTCTTTCCTGATCATAAAGCTGTTCTCCACTTTCTTACCTGTGACACACAGTGACACTTATCAAGGCTTGATACAAGTCGAGTAATGTCAAATTTTATTTATGTTGCCCTATATCACACATTTGCCTCAAGAGGCTTAATGTTCTTTACAGCATTACACCCCTGGTCCATAGACCTATCAAATAAGAAAATCCCCCCAAAATACTCCTTAACAGGGGAACAAATAGAAGCAACCACAGCGAGAGCAACAGAATCGTTATGAAGAACATGATGTAAAAGGATATTGTACAAATTCAAGGTTCATATTTTTCTTCAGCTTATCCAACGTTGGGTCATGTTGGTATCATCCATCCATCCATCCAAATATATATAGATATATACATATAATATGTACATCAGATCTTGATGAACACATTATTCAAGTTGAAAATCTTTACTGTATATTCTATAATTTGTTGAGAACAAAATTACGTAACAACGTTCAATGGAAACCAAAATTATCATCCCATCGAGGGCTGGATTCAAATTCATACCGAAAATCAAAGTAAAACATTGAAATCACAGGCTGACCAAACTTGTGTGAATTTCATCATGGCAACTCATAATGTGACTCAGTAGTGTGAATGGCCCCTGCTTGCCTGTATGCACTCCCGACAATGTATGGGCCTGATGATTTGGTATATGGTGTCCTGGGGGATCTCCTCCCAGACCTGGATCAGTGAGCTCCTTGACAGTCTGTGGCTGGACTTGGTGGCGTTGGATACACCAAAACATAGTGTCCCATAGGCGCTCAATTGGATTTAGGTGAGAGGAACGTGAAGGCCAGTCAATGGCATCAATGCCTTTGTCATCCAGGAACTGCCTACGTACTCTGGCCACATGAGGCCAGTCATTGTGCTGCACCAGGAGTAACCCAGGGACCACTGCACCAGCGTAAGGTCTGACAGTCGCTCTGAGGATTTAGTCCCCATACCTAACAGCATAGTATGTGCTGTGAGCACAAGCCATAAGCATGGAGTCTGTTTCTGACAGTTTGGTCAGAAACATGCACACCTGTAGCCTGCTGGAGGTCATTTATCAACATCTGGGCATGCTCCTGATGAGTTGGTGCATGGTGTCCTG
Organism: Verasper variegatus; assembly: GCA_026259375.1. Taxonomy (NCBI): domain Eukaryota; kingdom Metazoa; phylum Chordata; class Actinopteri; order Pleuronectiformes; family Pleuronectidae; genus Verasper; species Verasper variegatus. Next base: position 1,630,312 of record CM048040.1, read on the forward strand.
GTGGATCTCCTCCCAGACCTGGAACAGGGCATCAGTGAGTCTGTTGCGATACTTGGCGGGCATCGGATACACCAATACATAGTGTCCCATAGGTGCTCAATTGTATTTAGGTCAGGGAAACGTGATGGGCCAGTCAATGGCAGCAGATATCAGTCCTGCTGCTGGGTTGATGCCCTTCTACAGCCCTGTCCAGCTCTCCTTGTGTAACAGCCTGGTATCTCCTCCATGCTCTTGAGACTGTGCTAGGAGACACAGCAAACCTTCTTGTGACCGCATGTATGGATGTGCCATCCTGGAGGAGCTGGACTACCTGTGCAACCTGATTGAGCTGCAGGTACCGCCTCATGCTACCAGTAGTGACAAGGACACTAGCAGAACGCAAAACTAGAGAAGAATCCATCAGGAAGCATAAGGAGACAGCAATTGTCTGTGGCCACCACATGTAGAATCATTCTGTTTTTGGGGTTTTCTTGCTCTTGCCCTCTCCATTGCACATGTTGTCACTTTCATTTGCACCAAAGCAGGTGAAACTGATTCATTATCACTTGTGCTTCTTAAATGGACACATTGATATCCCTGAAGTTTAACTGACTCAGTTTTATACTGTGAGGATTATTTTTTCAGTAACACGGGTCACCTCTCAGTCAGGCATGCCCAGAAAACCTCCAATGGAAGGAGCTCCGGTGACTCCTAATCAGATGCCTTGAACACCTTGACTTTTGAGGCAAAGAAGCAGCAGCTCTACGCTGAGATGCCTCCACATGTCCAAACTCCTCACACATCTTCATGGGGAGCCCAGACAACCCTGTAAAACTCACATTTTAACTTAATTAGCCTGATCACATCACTTCAAAGAGTTGAAGGAGTACATTTTCATGGTTGCTGCTGCCTGCAGCGCTCCATGGGCTAATTCGGGCTCTTGTTCTGTGGCTGAAAATAGGTGTTGGTAGTCATGTCCTATAAAGTTTCACACCAATTGTCAGACTCATGAGCATATTTACCTCAAAATGATGATACAGCGCTGATAAGCATGCTGCCAAGGGAAAGACAGACACAACCGTGTGTCCTGATCAAAAATAGGCAACAGCTGTGGCTCAGCCTCAGGGAATAAAACATGCTGTTTCAGCACTAACATTACAATTTGTGACTAGTTTTTAGAAAATGAAATTCATTTTCAAAATTAAATAAAACAGCAGTATTTTGCAAGCAATTCTTTGTATTTTTAACTTCAAAATTAAATCAAAAGGATCTTTTGAGAGCGGAAATAAACAGTTGACTTCAGACTGAAAACCAGCTGAAGTCACATTTCCTTGAGGATTGATGCCAGCATGAGGTGACGCTGCTGTTTTCCCATCAAAGCTTGTAGTGGTCCTCCAGAGATCATATGTTCATATGTAATGACATGAGGGAGGCAGAGTCTGAGCAACTCTTTGTTTTGTGTAACCCTGATAAACAGCATCGGTCATAAATACTGCTGTTTCGTTACGGTAAAATCTACAATGTTTCTTATTCCTCTATACAATACCTTTTATACCTTACTCCAAATGGCTGCATTCTATTTCTCTTCATAAAACACATAAAAAAAAAAAAGTCCAATCAGAGGGCCACACATTTTTCAGAGTAAAATTGTGTTACTTCCTTAGTCTCACTACTTTGTACAATACTTTGTCTTCTTTATGGAAGCAGAGCATTGACAGGTTTCCTTACATTTCCACGAGATTTAAAAGTGGAAGTGTGAATTCACCCTAGTTCATCAGTGATATAAAATATATTGTTTTTGAATGACTGTCAGTAATTCACTTTGTATGTAAACTAGCTGTGGCCAATTAATCAGATACTTTTCAAAGTGTAAGAACAGTGCAACTTTTTTTCAGAGTGGAAAACCATAATGAAGTAACTTTATTGATTTTTTTTTCTATTTGTCTTTCTTCTCGATTTTGTCGTTTCCTTTCAAGTGGCAGAATAAAGGGGAGTCTTTGATATCAACCCAGAAAAACATGAGCATCTGGGAGATGCTGAGAAACAAAACACCATTTGAATTATTTGGCTTTGAAGCTCCATTCATGAGCACTTTTCACATATCAGCCGGTGTGACTCAAGCTGCATCTCACAACTTTGTTGTTAGAAGAACAAAGTCTCCATGCTTTTGGTTCTGTATTTATGTCCCTCTCTCTTTGTGTTTGTTTGTGTGTGTCAGCATGTATGCATATATGTATGTGTGCGTTTGCATCTGCACACATGTGTTATGCACACTTGTCTACCCATACCTATGACATGTCTACATGACCCACCAACACATGGCAAGGATAGTTTTGACATTAAATTGGTGTCTTAACAAATACATCTGGCAAAATAGAGTCTGCGAGTGGTAAACCATTGTTACATCTATCCCTGTGATGAGATGATCATAAACACCTCAGATACCAAATATATGAAAAGGAAAATTTATTGAGTAAAAAAATAGAGTGGGGAGAAAAGGGGAAGATTGTGTGATGGAAATTCATCTTGAGATTTGAAATAATGAAATTCTCTGACTGGAGTTGCCTTTGAGTCTTTTTAATAGTTAACTCTGCAGAGTTTACACAACAATCACGGGTGCTCAAAATGGAACTGGCCGCAAGTTCACAAAAGCCAGAACTTATACAAAGAGGTGTTTCATAAGACATAATATGAAAAAAAGACATGAAAGACATGAGATCATCTGTGTCTGTCCATTCGCTGTACCAGTTGGAAGAAAACATCACCAAATAAGGGCATACATCCTGTTTATCAAGGTCACAGCAGTGAGACACCTAGTCAGGGGATTTCCAATACCTTAGACACTGGTCAGTGCAATTTTCCACTACAATTGACTTTTCAAAGCTGAAGCAGCAGGTGGTAGGTTTAAGAATACAATGAAAAGAGAACATGACTTCAAAGCTGAGACGTTTTTATTTACAGTAGTGAGCCCAGATATGACACCAGAACTAATTTAAATAAATTCAATTGTATTTTATGCTGAGTTGAAAATTGTTATGAAGAGAAAACCAACAGATGTAATATTGAAAGCAATGATAGAAGCACAAATTAGTAAACGTAAAAGTATTAGAGATGGATCCTGCAGCTGAGGACAGAGAGAGAGAAAACATAACATGGAGGGAGAGAGAGAGAGAGAGAGAGAGAGAGGGAGAGAGAGAGAGAGAGAGAGTGCATCATGGGAGTTTGGCCCATAGACTTTATATGTCACACAGTGGTAGCACTGATATTTGTTTACCTGCTTAATTTTTTTTACATATTGTATTAAATAGTTCAGTGTTTTTAGAAGGTTGTGTTGGTTTTAGGTTCAATTAGTTTTTTCTCAGGTTGAAATGGACTTGTGTTTAATGCTGTTTATGTTAACTTCCTGTCATTGTGTACTGACCACAGAAAGATAAAATTACCTGCACCTGTTGAGCTCTGTTCCACTGATAGATGCTGATAGATGTGCCATCCTGGAGGAGCTGCATTACCTGTGCAACCTGATTGAGCTGCAGGTACTGCCTCATGCTTCCAGTAGTGACACTAGCAGAACACAAAACTAGAGAAGAATCCATCAGGAAGCATAAGGAGACAGCAATTGTCTGTGGCTACCACATGTAGAATCATTCTCTTTTTGGGGGTTTTCTTGCTCTCGCCTCTCCATTGCACATGTCACTTTCATTTGCACCAAAGCAGGTGAAACTGATTCATTATCACTTGTGCTTCTTAAATGGACACATTGATATCCCTGAAGTTTAACTGACTCAGTTTTATACTGTGAGGATTATTTTTTCAGTAACACGGGTCACCTCTCAGTCAGGCATGCCCAGAAAACCTCCAATGGAAGGAGCTCCGGTGACTCCTAATCAGATGCCTTGAACACCTTGACTGGCTCCTTTTGAGGCAAAGAAGCAGCAGCTCTACGCTGAGATGCCTCCACATGTCCAAACTCCTCACACATCTTCATGGGGAGCCCACAGGGGATAATCTAGCACAAGTGCGAGACCAACCAGCTGGGAGGAGCAAGCTTAGAGAGACACGATGCGACATGGGAAGAGTGAGGAGCTCTGCCCAGCCGTGTGAATAGTCTTGTTTTTTTGTTTTTTTAACTAACTTAAATATCTTTAGTACCTTAAAAAAGTGCAAAGGGCTCTTTTAAAGGCAATCAGACAGTCCATGTTCTGTCACTTCTTTGGAGGACTTGTTCAGCCACAACAAACGTTAAGTTGCTTAAGTGTCTTATCTTTAAGCCTGGAAATGCCCAATGCTGCATCTGACAGCTGAATAAGCTGCCAAACAAGGATCCACCAGGTAAAGGGCACTTCTACTATCAGTTTGCTGGCTAGGTAGCTCATTAGCTGCTAAGCTGCAGCATATTTAACAGCTTAAAAACTTACCTGCAAATGCCAACATCTGTCAGCTCCTTATTATTCAAAACCCACTGAAGACAAAACAGCATCTGTTGTTGGTTTGAAAGAGTTACCACAGCACGTTTTGACTATTTTACACTGAGCCTTGGAGGCTAAAGGAGAATTTCTAGTTTTACCATTGACTTCCCCTCTTTTTTCAAGTACTTGACAAACAACAAATATTGCTAACTCATCTCTTTTCACATGCATACATCACATGACTGCAAAAGGGACTAGTCATGATTTCTATGAGAAAAGCTCTTGCTTATGTAATTTCCTTCAGGCATAAGTTGTACTCCCTTCAAGATACTCAGACTTTTTTGGGAGTCATCTTGTTTCTTACCCACTGTCAAATAAAAAGATCAAAATCAATTTCATCTCAACAACGTCAAAAACAGAAAGAAGTGGGAGTTGCTCGTCTGACTTATCTCAGCTGTCCTTGTTATCTTGAGCTTCCCTCCCAAAGTGTCATGGCTGTTTCTATAAGCTATTTTTCACACACGATTTGCAGTGATATTGCTTTGATTACAACACTTCTAGACATGCAGAGCCTCCCACATCAGTCCTTACAGATTTGTTGATTTTGTTAGTTATTTTTAGTGTCACTCCAAAGATAAAAAATCCCAGTTTTAGTCCGCCAAACCATATGCATTTCAGTCCAGTGTCTGCCAATACAGACACAATACATGTCAGTCTTATCTAAAGACATCCTACGTTTAGTTCACAAAAATTTATGTCAAGAATAAAAAATGACATTTTCAGAAATATTTCAGCAAATTGCAGATTTTATGGCTTAGAACATCCAATGGAAATTGGCCTTTAGGTCACAGGTTGTATGACTGAGAATGCGGCTTTGCAGAGAGGGTGTCTTGACTGAATTTAAGCAATACATCCAGACATGAAAGAGGATAAGAAAATTAAGTCTGGAATGATGCAACAACATCAAATCCAATGCAATTCAACCCTTGCAATATGAGTAAACCATTGCTATGACCCTAACTTTCTGTTTGATATCACAAACCCAGAGTATCCAGAGGCCAGAACCCTGTATGACAGCCCTGCAATGAATTCCTTCCATTATAATATTCAGCTCTGATGCTAAAATATATTTCATTTTGTTGATTTGTCCACCCTGTAGCGTTGTATTACACTGTGGTAAATCCCCCCCCAAAATATATATTTTGCTCACAAATGAAGCGAAGTACCAGACAGCTGCAGTAACTACTGCTCAACAGACTGTAATCAGGCCTAAACGTAACAATCTAAAATAATTAAGCTGTGTATGCTTTAGCACAGTGGTTCTCAAATGGGGGTACATGTACCCCTGGGGGTACGTGAAGGTAGTACGTGAGATTTTTTAAAAATATATTTAAAATTAGCATCCATTCAAAAATCCTTTAAAAATTGTTATTTAATAAATATTCAATAAAATATAAGTGTTTAATAAATCAGACACTGATGGCACAGCGCTGTGTATTACATCTTTTTTTCAACCAAAAATACTTTGCGCTGGTTAGGGGGTACTTGGCTGAAATTTTTTTTCACAGGGGGTACATCACTGAAAAAAGGTTGAGAACCACTGCTTTAGCATGTTCAGCACACTCAAACTTATTTTAAGCAACATTTTACCAGCTCAACTGACTCTGGGCAGACATTTCAATGTGACCAAACCCCTATATGTGATCCCACTAGCTACAGTATGTACTGTTGGTGTGAGGTGGTAGTACACATATTACACCACTGCTTTTAGTCCCTTAAATTCACTTTATTTAACATTTGACCTATTTTATGTGGTGCGCCGTGAAGTGTCCTCAGTCTTCTGATTTGTGGTTTTCTTCCCAGTGATTTTGTAGCCACAGGGCTACTCTCCCTACAATACTACACTCCCTTTTTCTCTCAGCAGTATTATATTTGAAGTGGGTCCAAGCTCCTTGTCGTTGCTCTTACAGCTGCAGTGTTACAGTGCATGCGTTACTTTGGTTCAGGCTGGCACTGTTGGCCAAGCTTTTATGTCACTGCTGCTGTGCAGCGTCACAGGGATAATATTTCAGGGGCAAAGGGTGAGAGACGTGCTGTGATGTCATTCAAAGATGGACACTGGGAGTATGTCCCGTCTTTTTCTTTCAGAGTGATTTTATTGACGTTTTCATTTTCAAACTCAATTTTAACAATATTGTTTCCTGATTCAGTTACATTTATAATTTTTTCATCCATCTTGCCAGCATCTCATCTTTGTTATAGAAAACACAAAGGTAGTTCAATATATTTCTTCACAATTTACACTATGCTACCTTACAGATTTTAACATTTAACCTCATTCAATACACATCAGCATGTAACATTTTTTTAAATCTGTTATGCTTACTGCAGCCTGAATGTGTTCTGCCAGCATGTTTCTCAGCCTCCTCTCCTCCATTGGTGCACAGAGCAGCATATTTGTTGTGAATAATGGATCTCATAGCACTACAATTTGACTTTGGCTTGAGGATTTGTTGTGGTTTTTCATTAGAATCCATGAAACAAGCAGGGCCTCTTGCAAAATGAAATGAAATGAATGAAAGACCTCGCTGCTGAGAATGCAAGCCCTCTGTGTTTAATGACAAATTAATCAGCCAATTTAATTACTTAATCCATGCACAACTTTCCACCTTATAAATGCATGTTTCTTTCAAAGGGCATCTACTTAGTTAAGTAATGTTTCAGTGGTTTGACCTTTTACTCTTGTGAACTTTCAAAATCTCTTTGTAAAAAAAATGCTGGCCCCTGTGCTATTGCACACTATGACTTTTACTGGATATCATGCAAATGTTGCATTCTATAAATCTGTTTTGGATTAAACTTAATACCATGTTTGATATTTTTTCAAAAACAAAATTGATTGAATTGTTTTAAAAAGTGATGTGGAAACTAGTTGTAAGGTTTCGTACTAGAACTGGGACCCAATAGCACAACTCACAGACAGAGTTCAGTTTTCAAACAGAAGTGGTCTTTATTATCAGGCAGTTTTCGGTACACCGGGAGTCAAAATGATCCGGCAAAGGTATCTGAAACGTGAGGCAGAAACAAGGTCAAACAATCAGGCACACGTGGTGAAAAAAACATGCGATAAGACAAGACTTGGTGAGATCACTGGACCACTGCGTACAATATGAGACGAACTGGCACTGGACAAGGGGAAGACACAGACAGTATATACTAACAGACATCAGCTAAACTACACACAGGTGAAACACATTAGGGAGGGGAAGCCAATCTGTGTGACACATGGGGGTAGGAGTGGCGCTACCTCGAAGAAACAGAGACAATCAAAATAAAACAGGAAGTGACATAGAACCTGCAACTGGAAATGGTGTGAGTGTAACCATGACACAAGTAGTGGTCATTTTTCTACCCTCCACCCCTATTGCATATTTTCAAAACAACTCAAACAACAAAGCAACCAACATTAACTCTCTGCTGCCACTGATAGCCACAAGATGCTGCAGCAGTACTCTAATGATGATAGGCTCCTCTAAATATAAGATATTGGTGACATCTTGCTGACAGCACAAAGTCACAGCTCTATCATGGTTCTCTGAAGCATTGGTTGTTGGCATCCTCACATACCTAACGTAAACCTAATTCTAATTTGAACCTTACAACTAAGTCTCACGCCCGGGTCACACTGCTGCGTGTTGTGCATCATGGACAATCTTGCTCTTCATTTTGATGAACATGTAACCAAGTTAGAGTGGCTACATAGCCTGCAGGCTTCTCTCATTTTTATGATCTCAACCCTAACAAGTAAAGTGCTTTGAGATAATGATTGTTTAGATTTGGCACTATAAAAATGTAATTAAATTGATTTGAATAGAATAGACATCTAATTGAACTTTCCTCATCCCAGTTTCTCAGCTCATACTGGTTGATGATTGAACTGGGACACTTTCATGTGCATCTTAACAAACATTATCTGGAGATGCAACTTATACAACATATGCTACTCGAGTGAATGTATCTGTATAATGTTCTCTCACACCACAGGCCTTGTTTACTGGCAGCTTCTGTATGTCTGAGTTAAGACCAGCAGTCATTATTTGAGAATAGATCATTCCTATTTATCCCTCCATAACAGAGCCAGATGTTGGTGCTCAGAATGTTCTCACATTCACACAGCTGGTGTCAGTTTAGCGCCGCCCGTCTGCTGCTGCCTGTCCTTTTGGTTTGAGTTTGGACTGTGCAGCTATTAACCAAGGTCAGCAGCTGGTAGAACGCCGGCGTGCCGACAGTTCGTCATGTTCTCTGTGACCCTTGTGTCACCCGCTCACCCTGGATGCCTGTAGATGAGCCGGGTGACACAGCAGTGTGAGGATGCAGTGTCGCTGTCATTAAAAAGGAGGTCAGAGTGCTATAATGACTTCCATACTAAATAGCCTGCTTCCACTCAGCAGCACCACAGGTCATCAGATACATCATCATCATGGGACTAGCTATTTACTCTGGCCAGATAATGTCAGGGCTTCATGGAGCGCTGGGTAACACTTCAGGTCACACCTCCATTTTTACTCTAATTACACTGAAATTAAACAAGAGGAAGATGTTAACCACAGGTGACCTGTACAACTCTCTACTGCTGTAACCCAACATAATGACAATTTAGTATAGAAAACACATCATACCCTCTCAGAACAAATTAAAATGTTCAAAGTTGTGTTTTAAGAAGCACACTCGTCCTACACTGAGAAGCTTTTGTCAGTAAACAAATGCACTTCCTTTTATCATTGTAATAATGTTTTCTGTTGAACAGAGACAGAACCCTCTGTCAAAGATGACATTATGAAAAGTTACACATTAATCATGGTGGACACTATGCACTGCAAGTCTCTATATATGGAGAGTAGTGCAGTATTATGTTGTAATTTACACTAAAGGACATTCTTAGAAAGGGCTTCAGACATTACATATAATGTATAAACAACAGTGTTAGGATTTAGTGTGAAAATTGTACATATCATCAAGGCACACATTTGTAATTCAGAAATACAAGACAGATCAAATGTAATGGATTAACTAACACTTGCAGATTGAATCTTCAGGATGGTCTCAAACGTGATAAAGGCTGTGGAGGCAGGGTGCTGGCTGGCTGGGACATCCACCGGAACAAACAGGAACGAGGAGGACACGGCACGGGAAACACAAACGCAGCAGAGCAGCAAGGCACACGGGAGGGCTGCGTATCATAAGGAAAAGACACGGGTTAGTGGTAATTCAGATCTGCGAGGGAACTGAGGAAAAACAGGAGAGTGCGCTACTGAACGAGACGGAATTATCTGGCAGAGTAGTGGAGTCAAGACCAGGTCTTTATGGAAAGGATGATGAGTGAGTGGGAACAGGTGTGCCTGCTGCATCGGGGAAGCCAGCCACACCCCCTGCCACACACACACACGACCTGCAGGGGAAGAGCAGAAAAGGAAGGGGGAGAGAGAGAGAGAAAACAAAACCCACAACACAGAATCATCACATATCAGTTCTTAACGACTTGCTGCTGGTGTGTGCACCTGCTAATAGTGAATAGTAGCCTCTCTCTCCTCTTATCAGCTCCCTTCTATAGCAAATGTTCCATGCACTTATATAATGCATTAGTTGTGAAACTAGGAAAAGGCCCACATTTCTTGTGAGGTTTTAATCTTTCTAATCCTTGTATTATTTGGTTTTCAAGGCAGAAATAGCTTGAAGATGTTCCTCTCCCTCTTCTCTCCTGAGGTGGTCCAGGATTCTGAAACCGGAGGTCTGGCCTGAACAGGGAATAAGCCTCAATGCAATGCAGACCTAGTTTGTCATGTTTGCATTTGGTGCTTGCAGGGTTTGAATTCAAACCTGTGACTGCACAGTATAATTCAACTTTTATGTATAAATTCACATAGCAAAGTAACACTATTGTCATCAGGCCAGTATTTGTAATATAAAAATAACTGCACTTAGTTCATGCTTTATCATCTCCATCACCCCTTTGGCCATCAGTTGACAAGTACCATTGTACAAACTGGACCTGATTTTATCTAATTTTTTTACTATAACTATTTTATCTAGGATGCCATCATCTTTTGCTGCAACTCTCCTCCACCTCCACCTATCTGCTAAGAATGTTGTGTTATTGACTGTACTAACATCTAATTCCCATGTATGTGTTTGTTGTACGGAGAATCCTTACAGCTTGGATTCATTGAGAGCTCCCACACAGAGAATAATCATGTAGAACTGTAGAACAATTATAGCTAATTTTTCAATGATTTAAGAGTGACCATGACTATGACTGATACCAAAAAGATGTTAAAACAAACTGAGCAAAACCCAAATAATAAAATACAGGACGATGAAGAATATGAAGAAGACTTTTGTGCTCCATACAGATTCTACAAGGAGCTCAGTTGCTCAGCTGACAGAGAGATCAGAGTTCATTCCTGAACCTGGAAAATGTAGTTTGACGAATTAATCTTGACACCATGTCCACTTACTGGACCTTTTACATAGCTTTCAACATGGCTACATCTCACAGTTTTCATCAGTGTATTGAGTTTATTCAGCAAACTTTAACACAACTGAGCAAGTAAAGGATTCAGCAATATCAATCAGCTAATGAAGACAGTGAGATGTAATTTAAACCTCATGAGAAAGCTTGTAAGATAATCTTATCAGACATGTGTTTTAATAAGAGTACTTCCTTATGTGACACTGGAAATCAAGACAACAGAACTTCTCTTTGCTGTGAACTCTGGCGCTAACCTCCCTCCAGTCATGAACTGAATACAAAAGGAGTCAGACTGAGAACTTCCCTTAAAAGACTTCTCAATCATGCATGCGTCTGCAATATTTAACTTGTGTCTCTTCACCCTGGGACATTTAAAAACACAATGAAGTGAGTCAGCCCATGGCCTTTATTGTGCATTTTAATCTGGAACACTTTATTTTTGGATGAATACTCTGGGAGTCGCCACAGAGGATATTTAAGGAGAATTAGAGCAGTTTAGTACGTGTTTGCTTTACACCACTGAGCTGGCAGAGGCAGGATCATGAGTTTTCAGTCTATGTGCTTGATCGTCATGATAGCTGGGCAGGTGGGTTAGTAAACGAACTGGGAAGCACAGGAACATAGCAGGTCATATTAGCCATTTGTTGCTTAATATCGAGGGCAGCACTTTTTCTATGAGGGGCCATTCTGGGTTCAGTATCTTGCCCAAGGACACTTTGGCATGCAGATCGGGAAGACTGGGATTGAATCAATAATGTGGGCAAAAGCACTCACAAAAAGACTTTATTTGCTGCTAGAGCCTCTAATAAATACATTTGTCCCAATAACAAGCCTCAGTGTTGTGTGTTAATACTCCTATTCAAGATCCAGAATTGTCACTAGGAAAAGGTCCAGTGGCAACACGACTGATCAGCTGATCCGACACTAATCATAGAATGCAGTACAATATTTGATATTACATTTATATTTTCAAAACAATATAACAAAACAGGCAATATGCATGATTGAACCAGATCATTTCCCAAAAGCCTGGTCTGATAGTAGTATAGATCACACGACTTGGTTCAGGTTATTTATAATCATGTATGATTCACTGATCAGGTAATTACATATTTTTATTAGTTTTGCTTGGCTAAAAATGGGTGAGAGTCAGGGTGAACCCTGGCCATGCCTCCTGTAATGGAAATTTACTTAATAACGTCTTAGTTTTTGCTTACAGCAGACATTTCAATCTAGGGTACAGTTCAACATAAACTGTATGGTGCACCCACTGTCTAGCATGTGAGCCCATTGTCTATTCAGGTCTTGCAGAAGTTGATCCTGAGATCACCTGAATCCAAGTGACCTATTGCTCTACTCTGGTTTAACTGTTTGTCCTTTGTTCGAAGAACTCGGCTGACTGACACAACACCCTCACCATACATGATACTATTTCCTCTCCAACACATTTAGGATGCAGCCTATAAATCACACCTTTACAGACAATAAGTTCATTTACACACCCCCCTCTGCGTGTTTTGGGGTCAGGAGGTAACCCACACAGAGACACTTACATATGAGCACAGACACTTCACTTTTCATCTCACTTGCAACCTCCACCTTGCCTGTGTGATCCTTTCTGCAGAAAGCTTTTTACAAATAAATTTACAAAGACAACTTGTCTCAGAACCTTGTTTGTTGACCAAATTTCCGCCACACTCCAGTCCATCATAGAGACAAACAACCATGCTCACATTCACACTTACGGACAATTGAAAGTCTCCAATGAACCTCTGCTGCAAGCCTCTGGGCTGTGTTGGGAAGCAGGAGTAGGCTAACTGAAGAAAACCCACGCAGAAAAAACATACAACCTCCATACTGAAATGCCCTGATTGGCGATCAGATTCAAACTGCTACGATGCAAACCAGTGCACCATTATGTCGCCCTTCAATAACCTGATATAAATTCATAAGACAAATTATTCTCTTCATTTGCTGATGGAAGAAATGGTGTATGTGCTGTTGTTTTTAATATAATATTAGATACAGTGAATGCTGTAAATCCCTGACTGATTGTGCTGTTGCGTCTCAGCCTCAACAAGAATCTGGTGAACAAAATAGTCCTGTTGGTGGCTGATGACTACAAACACATGACAAAAACAAGTCATCCAGCTCAAAACACATTGTATGATCAGTCCTGTGTTGACAGTGCACAGGTGCTCTCTCCACTGTTTTCCTCTTCCTTATCTCTGTCCTGACCTGCTCATATAGCTAGTAATTGGTGTGCAGGAGACCTTGTGTCCTCCTCATTCAATACTTCACTTCAGAAATGTAAACATAAACACTGTGCGCAACTTTTCTCAACAAATCTGTTTATTTCCCAGCAGACTTCAGCTACACGGCCATCATGGGGAGGTTCAGTATAAACGATGTAACAGCTGAGCCACAGCATTTATGTCATAGAAGCTGTACAGCACATGTGTGTATCTGTCTTTAGAGGCCAATTTGTATCTGATTAGTTTACCACTTCCTGACATGCTTTTTAAAAACTTTTTCTCATTGTTATTTTTATTGCCTGTAATTTCCTGGCACCAATGTGTTTGCACTGATGTGGGAGGTGAGATGCAGCTTCAGCTCTGTTTTTGCTGATTAGTTGGTGCTCAATTTGGCACCAAATTGCGTTTGCATTAAACCCTCCTCAGACCACCTCTTATCACAAATGCAGATGCAGAGAATTTCCTTTGCTTTTCTTGGCTGGGGCACAAACACACAGACTCTCCAAAGTCAAAGAAATACCTTTCAACAATGTCATGTGGCCTCTTTCTGTTTGCCACACTTTTTTCCCTTTCACTGCAGATAGTGAAATGCATGAAAATACATTACTGATGACCTTACCAACAATATTATACAAATGGTAAATGTTTTGTATTTATAGATGACACTCACAGCGCTTTACAGTACAGTTTGCCATTCACCCATTCTAACAAATTCTTACAGTGCATCTATTTTTTTTCTATGAAGTGTATGACCTGAGAGGGGATGTTCATATCCATACAACAAAAAAATTAATCTGTGGCCAAATTAAACATGCTAGTGAAAAACGGGTCAGTCTGTGAAAATGACCACGTAGTAAAATACTGTAGTGGAACCACTGTAATTAAACGGCTTTCGACGTGACAGATGGGTATAGGCAACACGTCCTGCTCTTTCTTTTCCATTAGATGATTTAGTATTAGTATTTTGAAAATACATTCATATAATGTCTAGTATTTTCATTTTGCAGAGTAGCTGCACCATTTGAGTCAATTTGTTACGTTGCACAACAATAAACCGCCAAGCTTATATTCCAGCAGCTGCTGCACCAGTGTACATCAGCTGCCTGTTAATTCATTGACAGCTTATTTGGGACGATGCACATTAGCATTTTTTGTCTACTTTTTTTTCTATTGTTTGGAGCTACATGGAGATACAACTTTTTCTCTCAGAGATTTGGGGAGCACAATTCAGACCTGAAGGCGACCTTGTGTGGTTAGCCTTGCGTATTCAGATCACCTTTTGTTAATAAACACACTTGTTTTAAACCTTCCTCTGGCACTCTGACATCCTTTTTAATATGTTACCGGTCACAAAGTGAAGCTTTGTATAACAACAAACAACTGAACTGATGTCCCAGCAGCTGCTTCGCCAGCATATAGCAGCTGCCTGTTAATTCTGCCACTGACAGCTTATTTGAGACGATGTGTATTAGCAAGTGGTCTTCTTTTTTTCCATAGTTTGAACTTTTCTCTCTCTGAGGTCTTTCTCCCCCTGGCAGTGCTTTTAAAGGGGATACGAGGAGCTCATGATATGTTTTCATTACTGAAGCTCACCCCAGCTCCACCTGCTGATTCTGCATTCCACCTCCTAATAATGTATTCAGCTGCTCTCCCACCTTGGCTCCAGCTGGGCCTGGTTGTGGCTGGTTTGTGACAGCGTCTGTGGTCACCAGAATGGAACTTAACCACAAAGAGCATGACCAGACATGTTTGTGTGAAGAGGTATTGCTGTTTGTGTCTGTGCCATATTTCTGTACAGCAGAGCCTCAAGAACTCTATTTCATAAAGCTGTGTACAAAGTGGAGAGGCAGTGCATTTTACAGGTACACACAGTAAAGCTGTGAACAGCTAAGCTTATTTTTGTAGTTCAGTGAAAGCTGATAGAGCTGGTTTATTCTGAATGATTTAATGAAACTAAAATATGGGATCTCACAAGATTAAACCGATTACAAAAAAATGCCTGGACAAAGTTACAACAGCAAAACAAAATGTGGTTTGACACATTTACTTAGATCCTATGTGTTACATGACTACATATGTTACACTCCACACCCACAATTTGTAATGTTTTCACTTTTTGTAATTTCCAGCACAATTTCCACAATTGAATATATAAATATTTCTACATGAAACCTTCCTAAAAGTCAAAAACAGTTGAACAGCAGTCGGCCATCATGACCACATTGTTTGTGTCACTTGAGCGAATTAATGTTTGTTAGCATTCACCCAAACCACCCGTCCAAAGTCAGAAATACTTTACTTTCAATGCAGTTAGTTTAAAACAATGCAATCCATGTCAAAATGAGGTCCCTACAATATTTTTATTTTCAGTAAAGATTATCCTACCAGAGGCCGGAAATATTTGCATATAAATATCACCTGACCCTGCATTTTCTTTCTTCGCTGACACAGATGAAAATGAGAAGACTGCATCAATCAAAGCTCAGCTCTTGGCAGGGGAAAGATACAGTACAAGATGAGGAGACTACGAGGAAGAGAAAGAGAGAAGGTGATGGAGAAGAGAGAGGGAGGGCAGATGCTGCCTGATGTGACCAGGATAGATTCAGTATTGTCTCCCTGCTGTTCAACACAAACTGATCACATTCAAACACTGTACGCCTGATTACCACAGAGACACATGTTCTTTAATAATTACAAAAGGAACCTAACAGATCAATTAACAAAAACAACAACACAAACCCAGCATAATTAGTGTAGGATTATTTGTTAGTATAGTATAGCTTTAATATATTTTATTGAATACAAGATGCTGTTTTCCATTGTGGCTCAAAATGCACATAATTTCAGGAAAATCCCTTCTCTTTGGTGCAGTGAGCATTGACTGTGACTGTTATCATCAGCTGTCTTGTCTGTCAAGAATGTAATCCCATTTAATCATGAACTGATCATGATGAGTAGTATAATATGACATTATTATATTTCACAGGTTATTTGTCATTCTCCATTTTAATTTTGATTAGAATTTGTCCTAATTTGTCCATGCATTTCAAGGTTAAATGCGGTTTTGAAAAAGAAAACTTTTGAAAAGGGATTGTTTTTGCACTATTCAATTCCAACACTACCAGGAAAAAATAAGCTAATGAGACGTTTGGTAAAACTGAGTCTATGTTAAAAATAAAAAGAAGCTGGATTTTTTGTGCCAGTTGTTTGTTTTTCCTCTACAAGGCTGCGTGGAGAGGTTCAAACAAGTGTTTCTTCAATGCAAACGGCCCTGATTAGGCTCCTTCAATTTAAGATTATAAAAAACAACATTTGCTTTTGAAAAAGTGAATATCACTCCTAGGAGTAGCACAAGGAATATCTACCTCTGCCAAGAGGTTTCCATTGCTTTTTGTCTGACTGTTTTCATTGAAACTCGGAAGGTTGGAGTATGGGCAAGTGAAGAAACCATTAACTTCTGGGATGGAATTGATTGAGAGGAGGAGCCAGGATTTTTTCCCCCTTTCTTAAACATTGTGAGCAGTTTCTTTTTAAATATTATTAATATTAATGAAAGGGCTGATATCAAGTGTGTGCAATGTGGTGCAAAGTATGCAAAGTATGTGCTGTATGCTACTGAATGTCTTTTATAGTTTCACATCATATGATGATGAATGTCATCATATTCACAAGGATATTGTCATGTTTGAGGAACATGAAGAGATTATCATAATTTTACCGTAACTTTAGCTGTGTAGAAATAGCATAGGAACCTAAAAGTCCCAATACAAATCATGGTATCAGACTATTCTAATATAGTTTTTATAGAAACAAGACAGTGGCATATGAATATTGTGATGAAGGCAGGTACAAGACAATGGACTAAAAGTACAAGACTGTAGTAAATCCATATGATTTCATCACAAACATCTGTAAAACAACGATTAGCCACAATGATGTGTCCATCCCAGAAAATACCACAAACCAAGCACTGTCGTCTGGCACAGGTAAAAAACTGCTAACGCATACAGTGGAGACTGTGAAAGAGGATGTAGCAGAATAAATCAGATGTGTCCTGGGATAAATACATTATTCGCAGATGGAGTCAGGCCAGGCAAGGATAATGGTCAAATCCGCTTCTCTCACTTTCTGTGAACGATAATTCTCTTTTTTTGTCTTTAGGTTTTGTTCACTGCTCTGGCAGCAAGATTATCCAACCATGTGATGTGTTGTATACTAGAGTTAGGGTTAGGTCACTTAAACTCACTTTTTCACATAGTGGAAATCTAGTTGAAGGTGAGGCGGACATCAACTTTATTCAGTAGCAAAAGTTTGAAGTTAGCCAGCAGAACCCGGGGGTTAATGTCAGTAAAAGTTTAAAATAGAAATTTAATATCAATGCTAAGCTGCTGCAAACTCAGACCTAACTACTTTTTAAATTGCTCTGTCATAGAAGCTGCTGCTTGTGAGGTCAAGGGGGAAAAAAGCCACTGAGAAGAATGAGTAGCTGTTCCCAAGTTCTGTGACATGGATTCCATGTTCAATGAGATCCTGCTACATGTTGACACAACTCTGCTCTATCAGATGGCCTAACAGCCTTTCTGTTCTTGGCTGACCGGAGTAGAACCTGATGTGTTCTCTGCTGTTTTAGACTTCCACCTCAAGTGTCTATATTCCTTTTACACCAAGATGGTTATGTGTTCATCGCTGTCACAGAAACTACTGAACAAATTTCCATGACACTTGATAGAGGAATGGAAAATGGGTCAAGGAATAGTCCAAACTTACTTATTGCTTTGTTTAACATTGCATTTTTTTTTACATTTTCTGATTTTGGAGGTAATAACGGATGGATCTTGATTGACAAAAGTGAGAGTGTGCAATTTGGTGTGGCTTGATTGAGTTTAGGGGGACTGGCATAAGAATGTGCTCAACTGATTGGTGGTCTGAAGAGTGGTTACATGAGTAACCATAACCTTATGTCAGCTCCAACTAGTTGGACCATTCTCTGACCTCTCTCATCGACAAAGAACTCATGTGTGTGTAGTTGACGCATATATAATGAGAATAAAATTGGGCCAAGCTCAGAGCCCTGTGGAACACCGTGGTTAACTTTGGTGCACACAGATGACGCATCATTAATTTGCACGAATTGGAATCAATCTAAAAAATATGATTTAAACCAGTTTAGTGCGGTTCCTTTAATGCTAATTAACTGTTCTAATCTCTGTAATAAAATGTTATGGTCAATTATGTCGAATGCTGCACTAAGATCTAACAGAATGAAGACAGACACAAATCCCTGATCTGAAGCTATTAGAAGGTCATTAGTGACTTTTGCCAAGGCTGTCTCTGTACTATGATTGGCTCTAAACCCCGACTGAAAGTCTTCATATATATTATGTTCCTGGAGAAACTCACACAGCTGATTGGCTACAACTTTTTCAAGGATTTTAGACAGGAAGGGGAGGTTAGATATTGGTCTGTAATTGGCTAAAACCTGTGGGTCTAGGTTTTTTGACAAGGGGTTTGATTACAGCTATTTTAAAGGACTGTGGTACATATCCTGATGATAATGACAGATTTATTGTGTTCAGTAATGTGCTATCAATTAGGGGCAGAATTTCTTTAAGTCATTTTGTAGGAATGGGATCTAAGATACAAGTTATGGGAACATGAGATTAGTTTGGTCAGCTGATCAAGGGTGATCAGAGAGAAGCTGTCTAAATAATTGGTAGGATTCTCAGCTGTTTCTGAGATTTCTGTTCTTGGTAGGGTATTAGTGCCAATTGAGGGCAGGAGATTTTTGATTTGATTTCTAATAGTTAGAATTTTATCATTAAAGAAGGTCATAAAGATATTGCTATTTAGGGATCGAGGAATACTGGGTTTCGGTGGAGGTGTGACTCTCTGTCAGCCTGGCTACAGTGCTGAAAAGAAACCTGGGGTTGTTTTTATTTTCTTCTATTAATTTGGAGTAGTAGGCAGCTCTTGCTTTGTGGAGGGCCTTCTTATATGCTTTAACACTATTTTTCAAGGCTAGGTGATTTTCAACACGGTTGCTGGAGCGCCACTTCCTTTCTAGTTTTGTTGACGCTTGTTTTAATTCATGTGTCTTGGAATTATACCAGGGAGCTAATTTACTATGTTTTACACATTTCGTTTTTAGAGGCGCTATTGATTCTAATGTTAATCATAATGACTTCACAGAGTTATCGACAAGATGGTCAACCTCAGTGGAGCTAGGGTTTTTAAAGAATTCATTGGTTATATCTAGGAGTGCAACGATTAATCGCCGTAGTCGACAAAAATCGATGACAAAAATAGTCGCGACAAATGTAATAGTCGATGATTCGTTGGTTACGTCGTAGCGCTTGTTTTTCATGCCGTGCAGCTGAACTAAATGTTGTTTTACTGGAGGTGCTGATGGAAGTAGCTGAGGAGTGAGGCATCTCGCTCCCTTCCTATCTCTGAAAGTCGCGCATGTGGAATAGCGACAAAACATAGACCAACGGCGGCATCCGTTGCAACACCATCACGTACCAGAAAGTCAAAAGTATAGGAGAAGTTCACCTTTAACATAGCCCGAAAAAAAACTACCTGCAATATTTGTAAGGCGGTCCTGCTCAATGGGAGCACGTCCGTTGTGTACGAGCATTTGAAGAGGAAGCACGTTTGACATCGTAACGTAGACGATGCAGACTCGCCTCAGTAAGATAGCCTGTTATCTAGCTTGCTATGTAAACAGAGTTGTCTTGGCAACTCCCTCAATACCTGTGTGCAGGATTCTAGAATCCATTACAAAAATATAATTAAATTTTTAACGAGTTTAAAAGCGTAATGTTATCCTATTGATTCCGTAGTCCGAGGAAGAAGTTTGACTACACGCCATCAAAACACAAGGTTCTGTATCTCGGATATACATGGTCCAATCGAGACCAAACTAGACATGTAAGACAAGAGTCCCGGCCTGATGACATCTACACAGAAATCATGACTTAAAATCACAGCGCCCCCTGGTGGCTACAGGAAGTGAAATGTTTTATACTTTGATGAACTGCTCCTGGCTGCTTTACAATATGCAGCTCAAAAGAGCTCAGTTAAGACATTGGACCCTGGTCAGAATTGTGACATTTCCTCAAACCGTGTAAACATTGAGGTGCGGCGAAGGATCATCCTTCGCCAAAGGACACGATGTT
Organism: Verasper variegatus; assembly: GCA_026259375.1. NCBI lineage: Eukaryota > Metazoa > Chordata > Actinopteri > Pleuronectiformes > Pleuronectidae > Verasper > Verasper variegatus. The sequence goes on from CM048040.1 coordinate 1,650,659, forward strand.
GTCATAACTCCACTGTGCATTGTCCTATCACTACCAAACTTCTGTCACATGATTAGAGTCCAAGCCTGAACAGCCCTATGTGTCAAAATTTCCTCAGTGTCATAGCGCCATCTACTGATTTGCCATGAAACAGGAAGTACTTTGTAAATCCACTTTGCATTATCCAACTGGCTCTGAACTACTGACATATGATCACAACCCTGACCTGAACAGCTCCATATATTAATATTAGTTAAGGATCATAGTGCCACCTACTGATCAGTGTGAAAATTAAGTTGTTTTAACATTGTCCAAATGACACAAAATTGGTCATGCTACATCAGAGCACCTACTTGAACAGATCTGAGTCTGTATGTAATAATAGTGATGGCGCCACCTACTGGCAACAGGAAGTAAGCCTTGTTTTACAACTATCATTCGATTTACATAAACTTTTCACAGGAAGTGAGCGCGCAAAATGCATGCAAACGCAGAGACGTGCGCTTGGTCATTGATCGCTCTCTCCACCGACCGCAACAGGTTTCAACATGCAGTGCCCGTCAGTGCTACAACGTAGCCCTAGTTGGAATTATTTCCTTAAATTTAGCTACAGCACTATCAGGTAGACATCTAGAAAAGCAGTCTTTTATTAGTGGCCTATATTCTGATAATATAAGTTGTATTCACCCATTGACACACACAAATGCTTCTATATTCAATATCTTCCTCAAGGACACGTCAGCATTAAAACTGGAGGAACCAGGGATTGAACCATAAAACATTCGTGAGAATGTATGTGATTCAGTATTGTACCCATGGAGCCAAGAATCATGGGTAAAAAAAGAATAATACAGGAGTATAGACATAGATATTCTTAATTTAGTTCTTAGTTCTGACTGAGTCCAAGAAGTGTTGGTTTATATGGCCTACGTTATGACATGATAATGTTATAAACCATCCTAGTCTGGTACATTACATGTCATTTAGCTGTAGCTTTTATCCTAAGCAACTTACAATAAGTACATCAACCATGAGGGCACAAACCTAGAACAGCAGGAATCATGTAAGTTCAATTAGCAAAACTACAAGTGCTACATGTAAGTGCAACTAAACGTAGTAATCTTTTACAGAGTAGATGATGGTTATTAGACATCCGCCTTAACCAAGGTATAGTCAGAAGAGATGTGTCTTTAGTCTGCGGTGGAAGATGTGCAGACTTTCTGCTGTCCTGATGTCAATGGGGAGCTCGTTCCACCATTTAGGTGCCAGGACAGCAACCTGTCTTGATTTTGATGAGTGTTTAGCTCGCAATGAGGGAGCAACAAGCCGATTGGCAGATGCAGAGCGGAGTGGACGGGCTGGGGTGTATCGTTTGACCATGTCCTTGATGTAGACTGGACCCGATCCGTTCACAGCACGGTACACAAGTACTAATGTTTTGAATCGGATGCGGGCAGCCACTGGTTACCAGTGAAGGGAGCAGAGGAGCAGAGTAGTGTGAGTGAATTTAGGTTAAAGACCAGTCGAGCTGCTGCATTCTGAATGAGCTGCAGAGGTCGGATGGCAATAGCAGGTAGACCAGCCAGGAGGGAGTCTAGGTGTGAGATAACCAGGGCCTGGACCAGAACCTGCGCCGCCTTCTGAGTGAGAAGGGGACGTATTCTCCTGATGTTGTACAGCATGTATCTACAGGAACGGGTTGTTGCAGTAATGTTGGCAGTAAGGGAGAGTTGGCTGTTGAGTGTCACACCCAGGTTCCTAGCAGTCTGGCTAGGGGCTACCATGGAGTTGCGATGGTGATAGTCAGGTCATGGTTGACAGAGCTCTTCCCTTTAAGTAAAAGTAGCTTGCATCTGCATAGTTGCAATAGGAAAAGCCATGTGAATGAACATTGAGGGAACATTGAGGGACCCCAATAGTGAGAGGACAAGGTTCTGACATAGATCCTCTCCAAGTTACCCTGGTAGAAATCTTCATTTTATAACTGTTTGGTTAAACACAACTATTTCTACCCTGAACACTAGAAATCTAAATTGGCTTTGACGTGGAAGATCAATGTCCCCAAATGACCCCATTGCCTTGTCTCACAACCTTCTCAGGACACACTTTGCACCTCCAGTAAGGCTCCGGTAAGAACTGATTAAGGCTGAGAAAGGCTCTCTGAAAGTGGAAATATACAATAATCATTACATTGAACAGGGCTTGGCTGTAGGCTTTTTCACACTAATTTACTAAACCTTGTCAAGGCTGCTGATAATAGAGAAATATTACATTCTTGGCAAATATATATATATATATGAAATGTCTATAGCAAGTCAAGATTTATGAATAAAGTTGTCCTCCCTCTGCACTCTGTGTTCCATTGCGTCATCTTGGGACGATTAGTATGTGTCACATCGACAAGGAATCTTCTCTCCTACAGTCGCACTGATATCTCAGGATCTCTAAAAGCTCTGGGTTTTTTTCTGCTTTTCTCCAACACCACTTTGTATTTGATTTACTTTGCTGCGCGTGGCAGAATATTAAAGCTTTGTCGGTGGAGGGTAGGTATTTTTAGGCTTACTCGAGTATCAGCTTTATTTACTGACAGTATAGGCAGTCAGTAATGTTACACTCCTCCCTACATCAGGATGATGGCTTTACTTCTGTTGTGATGAACACCCCCCACTTTTCCCATCAAACCTCTCCCAGCCACTGCAAACCTCGTCATAACATGGCTCCGGGGCCCCATGTCAGATCAATTCCTGTCCCCAGCCTGGCTATTTCTCTATCTCTCTCTCTCTCTCTCTGTGTGTGTGTCCTGTTACTCTGGGTTTCTGTTCCCCTGTAGCAGTCTGAGGAGAATGTGTAGTCATAAACAATAAAACAGATTTCTTTTTCTCCTGCCTTTCACACTCCAGCTCCAGCAGTCGTCTGTTTAAAAATGAGGTATGTGTTGCATTTGTGTGTGTGTGTGTGTGTGTGTCTGTGTGTTTGAACGTGCATGTGTGTGTGTGGGGATGTGTTCGCAGAGCTGGCACTAGGTGGTATTGATTCGTGGTAATGAGGACAATGATGAGGGACAAGGCCCAAACACTGACACATACACATACACTCAACTGGCAGTTTATTATGTACGCCCAGATAATACAAATTCAGTGTAACAAAGCAGTCCAGTAATAAATTCTTCACATAACCTTCATGAGGGTTATAATGTTACAGTAGAGGTGCTAATTCAACTTTATGGTCATTTTGGAGGTTGCTCTGTGTTGCTGTTGAGCGGTACATATTGTGTATAGACTATTTTTATTTCTATTGTTTTAACACCTCAAAACTCAATTTTATATAACCCACACAAGGTACACAGCATCCCAATGGAAGGATTGTTTCAGCTAGATGTGCCTAATAAAATGTCAACTGAGTGTATGTGTGTGCAATCATATATTTGTATACCAACACACACACCCACACACTGAGAAATGCCACAGCTGTGCAGAAAGATGAATGGGAGCATAATTGACTGAGACAATACAAATAATTTGTGGCTGTAGAAGAACATCAAGATTGATGGCTGTTGGGGTATCCTCAGTGGACCACCTCCTTTTTTTTTTGGTGGTTAGGATAGTTTGTTTTGTGAAGCGGGTGGGGGGTGCGGTGTGTTGGAATCAAATACAGAGAGGAAGGAGAGGAGAGAGTGTGCCGAGATGACAGGAGATGGAAGAGAAAGCCCCAGTGGATTGTGTGATGGAAAGGAGCGGAGCTGGCCTACAGAGGGCAGGCTGCTCTAGCTGAATTGCCATCTCCCCTCACTTGTCTCAAGTTGATTAACCCTGTCATACATTATGCATCCCGCGCTGGAAGTGAAAATGACTTTTGGAATGGGGGGAGATGTGTTAGAACACGGAGGTGGGCGCTGCCGGTCACACTGGTCTCCTACTGGACCATCCGTCCTGAAGTAATCCTTTTTACCCCTGAAATTGTATTGCATTTCTTTTGGCATGTCAGCTTTCAGCATCTCAATGCATGCATTATGTCTCTGGTTGAATGGTATCATATTTCCATTCTTATTTTTTAATATCATTTCTGTGAATAAGGGATTATGATAACATCTGTCATATGGCATTGGGGGTAAGAAGGGTTGTATGGATAAAGCTGAGATCTAAAGGGAATGAGTGCAATTGGTCAAGAACGGAAATACAACTTTTAGCTGGTAAACTCTACGTTTTTTGTGCAGTACTTCCATGTTGAACGATGTAACCTACTGTCATCTACTGATGGCTGTAGCTACTTTTTAATTTGCAGAAATAAAACATGCTTTGCTTGTAAATGTATAGAAATGTATTGTTCATAGTTTTAATAGGCAGCCTATTAGGCAGAGTCAGTATGCTGAGTAGGTGCACATGAACTAGTGCTACTCCTTGGTAAACTCCCTTTCTCCATCACTGCCACAAATGACTCCCTCTCAACCCTGCAACATCATAACAGCAAATAACAGTGGCTTTAATGGGCCAAAAAAGTTAACAATGATTTGAATGTAGCCTGTCTTTGTTATGGGGATAAGATACTCTGTGGCGTCATCATAAAGTTAGTAAAATAATTGTTCATTGTGACCTCATTCACTGTATCACAATATCAAAAACACTGTCACGCATTACTGATCATATGACTGTTACCCTGGAAACAACCTAAGAAGAAGGGTATCAGAATTGGAACATAGTCAGGTGAATACATCAGTATATCCATCAGCCAGACTCTTCATTTTTCTTTGGAACCCTCCAGTTAGTCGAATGACTTTGTGACACACCCAGAATTTAGCATGTGTAGCAGCACTGCTACTTCCTTTGCAGCCGGTTGTCCTATAAAGATTAATCATATGCAGGATTTCCCATTTACCCCCTTAGGTTGGATGGCAAAGTTCAATGCCAGGCCTGGGAGTTCCATAATTGTGCTTAAAATGTGAGGGCCATCTTTATCCAATGTCTTAACAGTAATGCCATAAAATCTCTACTGTATAATCTCCAGGTCAATCCTTCTCCCAGTTTTTTTCCCAATATGACCCAAAGAGGAGTTGAAACCTCTGTGATTGAACTGCATTAAAGGATGCTAATAATCAAATTCCTAATTTACATGTGGATTCAATCTTGAAAAGGTTTACATGCTCTAATGTTCCTAGCATTTTCATTATTGTGTCCATTGCTGCAACACCTCTTTACAGCCTCTGTCTGAAACACTTGGTTTTAGCTCCTCTCTCTTTAAGGTCTGCCCTCCGATAAAACCAAGTCTGCTCTGATTGGCCAGCTGGCCCACTCTCTTGTGTTTGGTCAACCACTTCCAGCACATGTAGCAAATGTCAGCCTCTGCCCTTATTTTGGCAGACCACAGGTAGACTCGAAGCTAGACATGCATATGAAAATGTTATGTCATTATGGTGTCATGAGACACTCCATTCCCCAGAGGTATTGGCCAGAGTATTGACTCTGCATTTTAGGAGATTCAGGGACTTATACCCCACTAGAGGAAAGGGGGAAACAGAAAAGGTATAGTACGTCTCCTTAAACAAAGGACTTCAGCTTTAAGTTGTTATTCCACACAGCATGGAATATGGCTTCTTCAGTAACTATTAAATTCACCAGAACTTTCCTCAACAAAATCATTTAACCAACATTCATTTACAATTTTTAACAACTTTGTGAGATGTGTTGATGAGGTTTTTTATAACTGGAAGTTCTAGCTTCTCTTGGGCTACTATTCTACTTCATCTAGTCAAACCTGCTCCTCGTGTAATGCATAGTTCCACTTAGTCCACTGTGAGGTAGACTTGGCAAACTGCTTCCAGTCTTTGTAAAGATTTGTGTGTTTTTAGAAAGTAAGGGGACTTACTCTGCTGTCTTCACCACACATTAATTCACTGGAGTTGCCAGCTGAGAAATGATGAAAGCTCTCTAATCATATTTTACTTGCTGTGTGAAGTATCCGAGCGGCATGTGAACACACCTTGACAGCATAACATGCAGCGCAGTGAGTCAAGTCAAAGCCAGCCTTGTCACTTCCATGAGGCTTTTGAAGAAGTAAGTCTGGTGTAGAATCTGATCCTCACGTTCTCACCCACCGAGCACTAAAGCCCCCATCTATCTCCTATCAGCGCTCTTAATACAGCTGATAAATCTACCTCCTCTCTGTGATCTCCCCTTCGTCTCCCCTTCGTCTGTAATCCTGGTCCACATGGAACTCTCTGTGTGTGTGTGTGTGTGTGTGTGTGTTTTGGGGGGTCTCTTAAGTGCCACATACACAAGTATGCACTCTCATAGGAGCCTTAGCTAGCATGCTAGGCACTTACGGTCTAGATACCATCTTTAATACCTGCCAGGCGTTGTCATCTGCTCTCACATCTGATAGTTCCCAGTGGGCCAGCAGACGGCTCAGCCCTGAATTATTAATCACTCCTTCCCTCCACAACAGCGCCGTGCTGATCAGCGCTGCTAGTATATAAGCATGGCTGTTAAAATAACATGTGACAACCAACCAGGGGGAGATGTCACATTAACTTGGTACTAACAACAGTGGTGTGAGCCTTCATCAGATTTGAACTCGGTCTCAAAGGTGTCAGGTTTCTGAAGTTGTTTCTGAAGGATGGAGCAGGCCCATTAGGTTATTTCTTATTCATTTTAATGTTGTATTTATAGATTTTTTGGGGCTATAGTTTGGGAACTTTCTCATATTATTTTTTTAGCCTACAGTTTTTACTCCCACTGACTTTGTGATTGAATCCTCTCACCTTGTAAAATCAAACCATACCTCCTGTGAATTACTGTTTATGTTTTATCCTAGCAAAATAGGTTTGTTTGAAGAAAATGCTACATATATATGTATTTTTTTCACAATCAGAACAAACATTTTTTTTCTGCATGTGCATGTTTCATTCCAGCATTTTCAGAGTCTAAATATTTAACACTTCAAAGACTAAAACACTGTCACTACCACTTTATTTATGGCGCCACTGAGCAGCTTAGCAACAATGTGTAATTCTCCAAACATGCTCATTTGCATACCATTGTCCATGTGGAGCCCAGTTTGTTCATTTTTTAAGTCCTTCAAATTAAACCCTTCTGAGTCTGCTCCTGTTGAAAATTGACCAACTGCATCTTTATGGTGGAGATCAGCATCCTCAAGAGCTGAAATTAAACAAGAGGCAGGGTACAGCTTGGACAGTTGGCCTGTGTGCCTATTTCTCTAATGGCTTGGAAGTAGTGGGACAGTGCCCAAGCATCTTCTATTGGACAGCCCCTCTGATGTTTGTTTATAATCAATGCATATGAATATTTACTGCAACCCAATTTCCTAAAAAGGAAGCTTATATTACTGAACTAAACACAGTTCACACACACAGGTGTCCCATACGAGGACATATCCTAGAAATCAGGTGCTGATTATAACACAATTTCACACAAATGTCTATTAGGATAAATGAGGATGATGCATTTGGATACAAAAGGTCAGGGTCAACTTCATTGTGACATCACAATGTTTCTGATCTTTATTCAAAGCCATCATATTGTGACCATGTTTCACTATGGCATGCTGGTTATATTTCTTTATCTAATGATACAAGTATTATTTCTTTCATTTTGTATTGTTTATTAAGGTGATGTAATCATGAATTATTATTCCTTGAGTGTCTTCTGTTGATCATGTTGGTTTGGATTAATCTGATTGAATTACAGTTTGCATTCAGGTGGCGAGAGTTTTACAGATGACTGATCGGAGTTGAAGGTGAAGAAGAGAGTGGGGTCACTGCCCCAAAATATTTTGGTAAGGATGTGGATTAAAAATTTTTGTTGTCGCTTTGTTAGGATTGTTAGGCCCTGGGGGAGATTCGCTCTACTCAGTGTCATTCTAGTTAGTGTTTTTTGTCATTCGGTTCATTGATTTTATTGAGTTTCTGTTTCCTTAGTTTCTTTTATGGAGCGTATATATGTTTCCCCTTACGCTGCTACTTTTTTGTGCTGTTGTGTCAAATTGGATTTTCCCTATGGGTGATCAATAAAGGTACATCTTATCTGATCTTATGATATAATAGAAGGGTGAGATAGTGTGGTAGACCTCTTTTTTAGTTGAGAGATAAACGCATCGAAACCACTTATTCCCCACCTTCAATGCCGTTCTTTTCATCTTGTCCCTTCACATTAGAATATAACTCTTCATCCAAGTTGTACTTTACAGCTGAGCCAGTAGTGTCTGTTTCAATTGCTGCTTCTTCTTCATCAGATGATTTACTTTAATACCAGAGTGAAGACCAGCTGAGTCTGCATCATTGGAGTGTGGTAAGGCTGAAGGTTATTCCCCTCAGAGCTCTTCGTCAGCCTTATCATCAGGAGATATCTCCTCTGGAGTAGTCCCTTTCTAAGACCTGCATTTTATCTAAGGAATCATCAAAACCTTTATAAAACTGATAATTTCATGGATCGATAAACAAATCTTTCAAATGATATTATGTATTGGTTCAACCCTACACAGTTGCTTACTAGAAACTGGTGTCTACCTTTTTTAATAAATATGCTAATGTCCCAAAGAACGGGAGAGAGCCGTCCGAGAAGTGATCCTCTTCTGTATGTAGAAGAAATTTCAGGGGGCCGACAATAGCTGTTCCATCCTCCCACCTAATGGATCCCTGCATCTCTGGGTTGTTCTGGATTTAAAACACAGTAGGTGGCAGTTTAGTTTAACTGCTTCTTGTCTCTCAGCGACAGAGTAAATTGATATTCATTCATGAGTTAATTCATTCATGAGTCAGTCGTTAGTCACGAAATAAAATGCTTACCGTTACCAGGTCCTCCAGGAATCTAAAAGGCTCTTCCAGGCTTTTTGGGCTTCATGCCAGTGCCAATCTGTATCCTCAAGCTCTACAGGAACAAAACATCAGATACTTCTCCCTTATCGTATTAAAGAGTTGTGGTCTAATTGGGTGAACATCTGAACGAGGTTGGAATACATTCATCCACCATCTTGGGGTGTTCCAGTGCTGGTTCACCACAAATAATTTGTGGGTGTCAGAAGGTGGAAGGTGGTCAGCGGTAGAAACAGCGAACACAAACAAGAGCAATGTCTTTGGCCTCAGAGCCCAGGATGACTTCAGGTACCATGTTTGTAGCGTACAAGAATCACAAGACCTCAAAATTGCATAGTCAAATTCAGCATGTGTACATAGGAAAACCTCTGCTGGATCATTTATAGCATTAACCCACAAATTCAACATGTTAAATGATTAGCTTTGCTTTTAAGCAATGCATGTCTCTTCTGAGGTCATGACGGTCACTCCATCATCTATTTGTTTCACACTGAAGGGCTCACTTACTGTATGTGGTTTACCAGCATTATAGTGTTCAGGTCAGACTGAATGAGTCCAAAGCTCTTCAGGGTTTTTGCTGCCATTAACAATTGCAGAGATAAAGGACACAATGCAGATGGTTAAAAATATCATTGCCCAGGGTGCAAGATTAAACAAATTAAGAGGAAATAACAATTATGTTACTTCAGCATATAACTTCTATGTTACTTATTAGATTCTTCAAAGCCACATACTCTACCTGGAGCATTATTGACAATCTCACTGAAAGAGTATTTCAAGCACTAGACAGGTCTGTGCTTAGTGTACAAACTAGATCACAATCAGCAGTGATTTGTGGAGAAAATCTGGATAAAAAAGGGCATGGTTGCATACGTGACATATTGTAACAGTTCATTACTAAATGTGAGCAAGTCAATGTAGATGGAAATTTCAGTTTCCAGGATCTTGAAGGGCCACATCCTGTGATGTGATTAAATTCACACTCTTGGTTACTTTACCAAAGCACTCTTTTACGCTGAAGTTTGTAATGAGGTACCAACTTTGTGCTGCTGTGGCACAGTGTGTTGCTTATTGGCACCTCAGGGCTGTCTGATTTCTTCTTTTCATCTGTGACCCCAGACAGAGAAGAAGTACATGAAGGGAGAGGAAGAATGTGTGAAGGTTACAAAATGGAGTCAACAGGGGTCTGTCAGACGGCACTAACACAAACGTAGCTGAAGCAATCATCATACTTGTGTTAATAAACTTTTGGTTATAATCCTATACAACCTTGAAGTTAAATGTTATCCAGCATCATAACCATTTCAGTGAAATAATGTGGGGGTGGGGGTGTAATATTCGTACTGGAATGACCTTCCATTAGCCTCATGATCCGGCAGAGAGCAATCACCGTCAGCTTGCCCTCTTGACCTATCAGTACAGTAAGTGAGTAATGTTACAATGTTTTGTTATGAAAATGGAGGACGCTTACATGTATGACACACATGACACAAATGGGAAGGGACTATATATTTTTTTTTAGAAACATCTACTGAATCTTTATGCACCAGAATTTGCCTTACACCTAATGGCTGCCAAAATATGAGCAAAATATGTGTATGTGTGTGTGTGTGTATCAACATAGCTTTACCTCCTCATTTGTATGTAGGCAAGGTACAATGAGTTGTGTTTACGAATATGTTAGTGGGTGTTCTCAGGAATGTAGGTGTTCTGTCAGTCACTCAGTGCAGGGATAATGGCCTTGCTACACTGATCTCATTTACACTGAAAACAAAAGAATAACCTGCCAGACTTTTATTACTTCTGTAAACGCTGTTTATTTGTGTTTTGGTGGGAACTGACAGACAGACAGTTGGTTTCACTCTGGGAATTATTAAGGCTGACCACACACACACACACACACACACACACACACACACAGTTTGTGTGTTGGGTAGAGCTTTCCCTCATGACAGCTTTATCAATATTCCCTTTCATCAGAGTGCTCGGTCAGCGAACGTCACTGAAAGGCCACTGCTACACGGCTAACTGCCTCATTAAAAAGTTTGGTGGGGCAAGGGGGCAGCTGGTGGTGAATAGAAGGGGCCTGGGGTTGATGGAACCCGGAGTCCCCAAGGCTGGATCCTCTGGAGATCAACTCTCATTGGAAACTCTGACCTGAGCCGCTGACCCTGTCTATTTACACCCAGTTCAGAAGAGCAAGAGGAGGGAGACTGCTCTGTCTGTCTTAACGTGTCTATGCATCACTGTAATCTCCCTACTGTTACTCGCCAAGCTGGCAGGAAGGAGAAGGAGACAGAACAGAGCTGAGTGTTTATAAGTGAGGAAAAAGGAATAAACAAGTAGTAATGAGAAGAGAAGTAATGCAACAGACAAGGCTGATCAATTCTCAATGCTACCAATACAAGTCTCGATACTAGTGTTGTTAGGAACCAGTGTAAGTTAGATCACATGTTAAGCACAGTAACAATAGCCTGATTCCTACACGCTACATCTATAACTCAAACTTCTGCTTATTAATTTGAAAATGGAATTAATCAGTCATTTGTTTAAGCTGTTAATAAGTTTTGTTTCTGTACAAAATCAAAACAGCAATTTTTACAAAAACCTCAACTCTGTTCATATAAAATCTTTGCCGCGGCAGTCATTATTACAGGTTACTTCTGCATATACTTTTAGTTATGTCCTGGAGGCATGTCACAGATACGGAGGTGGCCATGGGGGAGTGAGGGAGTGAGGGAGTAAAACAGAGAAAAACGTTCAGCATGATGCAAAACATTATTGCTGAGCTGTCCACGATAAAGGAAACTGAATTCTAAAACGCCCATTGTGGAGAGAATCACCCTGCTTTTTATTTTGAACCGAAGGGGCAGGCAATGGGAATGCTGTGGGCACAATCATAAACAAGCTATAATCATAATTTAAATCTGCACTCACATTATTTCTGTATTTAGAATGGCAAAGCAACTGTCAGCTCTCAGTCCAGCTGTCTTTAAAAGAGCCATTTAAACACAAAACAGCAAGAAATTAAAAGGTTCAGAAGGGATAAGGTGGACGGTACAGAGGCAATAAAGACAAAAAGTGATGGATGCACTAAAAAGAAAAAGGAGGACACCACAGATTTATAAAGTTGGAGCAAGAGCAACAGAAAAAGATAAAAAGAGAAGGATGAGCGAAGGAGGAAGTTAGCAGACGGCTTGCTTCCCCTCTCTGCTCAGCTCTGCTGGCTGACTGTTTAACAGATGGAGGATGACAGCTAATGCTTAATGAGGTTTCAGGCACACAGGCAGTAACCTGCATCACCAGGAAAAGAAACACATGGGTAACTATTCCTTACTTGGAGAGTACCCCCTAAAGAGATATGCACATTTGTCAATTACCTCACACCAGCACAGGCCACTGTTTTCCACATCTCCCACAATGCTGCTTGCCAGAGATGAATATGCACAAGTTACTAATACAGGCAACTGGAAGTAATGTTTAGGACTCAAATAGTGCATTTGTCATTGTATGGTTCCAAGACTTATGTGCATTGAAAGTGATAAGAGATATTCTCATTTAATGTGGATCAGGAGGTCCTCAAATTGACAACACAACAGATATTATGAATGGCCAGGCTGTGAAACACTGGCTCACTAGAGTTGTCAAATTTTTCTACTTTAAAAAACTTGTGCGATCAGAATGCTGTAATCACATTAAAATCCTCTACTGCTGGGTTAGTCCTGGTCATAAAGGCAGAGGCTGTTCTTACATTTTACCAAAGTTATCACTTGTGTAACTGTAAATGAAGGGAAGTGAATGTTTCATTATCTTCTATCCTAATCATCTTCATCCTCCTCTATTTAGTGTTTAATCACATGAGTGCCTGCTTTCCAAAAACATTAATTAAGGTACAAGTTTTAAGTAAAGGATTTATTCATTAGGCATTTAATTGGAATTTCCATTTAATGTGTTTAGCTTGTTGGTTCCCTTAGTTTTATTTCAGTACAAATTGAATATTTTTGGGGTGTAGACTAAAATATTATTCATACAAATAAGCAGCGGCAGATTTAGCAATTTGGGGGCCCAAGGTGAACACAGGCATGGGGCCCTCTTCCTCCGTTGTTCTCCACCTTTTGTTATCCTTATTTATCTAAGACAGTCCTACTTGTATCTTCTTTCCAACCCAACAAAACATATTAATAGTTTAACAAATGCACTCACAGTAAAATCTTATTTTCATTAAACAATATGATCTCTGTACAATAATTGTCCATTCACATGGAAGATCTGTCATCTATTACCTTGGTTTTCAGCAGGATCTCTGATTGATGTTGATGATGGGCCACTATCTTATATCTGGTTTTAATTAAGAGAGAAGATAACACTCAAGACAATAGGAGGTCAATTATACAGAAATAATAACAAAATATTCTTACCATTTCTCTTTGTCCCTGTCTTTCTCTTACTCTCCCTTGAATGTTTTTATTTTCATGTCTTTATCTTAAAAACATGCTCATGTTTCTTTTAAATCATCATGTATAGGCCAACATGTGAAATACCAGGAGCAAGTGAAAATGTGCGTGTGTGTGTGTGTGTGGGCCTGATATGTGCAGTAGTCATGTACTTTGGGCTCAATCGTCAAGTCAGATAATAATAATAACCATAATAATAATAATAATAATAATAATAATTATAATAATAATTGATCCCAATGTACAACCAAACGACTGGCATAGATACATTTGACTGTTGCTTCGCTGTGCTTTCAGAACCATAGATAGGGACGTGTGCTGCACATTGGTATGGTGCTGTCCATGGTACTGAAACAGAGCAGAGGACACATCACTTTGTTCAGTTTCAAATAAAGAGAAATGAAAGGGAAATGAGAGAGAGAGAAAGAAAGAGGAATTGCGTGATTATTATTAACGGCTTGGTTATTTAATGTAAATGGAGTTTTGTTTGTGATGAAAGTTCTATTTATTTTTACCAAGAAGTTTACCACTGTGCTCCATCACACCCCCTCTCTCTATGTTCTGGGACCTCATGCTGTACATATCAAGTGCTGCTTTACGGCCTGTGGTCTTTAAATCACTCCACTACTTCTGTTATGTTTTTTTTAAACTATGGCCTGAGGTCACCAATGTTGGCTAGACAATGTCATATAAGGCTAATAAATCATGAGTATTGTAAGTTAGTTGATACAGCAACACATATAATAAAGTGTTGGACCATATTGCAACAACCATAGGGTCTAGAGAATTCACCCAGATTTGTTGACTGTTCTGCTGCCTCTACACTATGATCTAATATCATTCTGACAGAAAACCTTTGTTGACTAAATTAAAATCATGTTCATTCGTTCACACACGATGCATGCATTTCAGCCCGAGGAGAAACATAACTGAGGTCCAGACTTCAGGGACCTCATAGCTGGCTCCAGGAATGCTGCTGCCATTATTTGCAGTTTGTTTAACATCAAATTTAACATCACATAAGAACCTATACAAGTGTGTGTGTGTGTGTGTGTGTGTGTGTGTTTGTGGGGGGATTCTAATCGGTTGGTGCCACAGAAACAGGATGTAGAAGATGTTGAACAGATTTGCTCTGTCCTTACAAAAAATCTGTGAATGAAAAGCTGATGATGCATCTGTGCTGCAAATTGGTTTGATGATGTGAGAAGAACTGAACTCTTGTTGTGCAATAATGCATTAAACGTAATACCATAAAATGGTGTGCCTTTCAGCATTCAATAAATTTGGTTATCAAAATAAAATATTGAATATTAATATTAAAAAATATTAATATTAAATAATAACTTTAATTGATTAAAGTTACCTCGGGGCACCACCCTTCAAAGGAAGGGAAAAGATAGCCAATTTATTGATTAAGTCTCATAAAAGTACTAACTACAAATTTGGAACCCTGATTAACAATTAAATGAATAACTATAACCAAAATTACCATCTAGATAGTTAGCTAAAATGGAGGCTGGCCACTCTAAAGATAACAGACTCCCCCCTATGGAATGTTTACGACATGTGGCAGGGGTCAGAGAGATGGGTGCAGAGATATGCGTGTGTCTGTGTTGGTGCCAATTAGAGAAAGAGTGTAGAGTGGATGCAAGGAAAGACTGAAGAGCATAACTAACATTAACTTTCACCTAACTGGTAACCAAAATATCACAGCAACACAAATCAAACTTATAAACATCACAAGGAATCGAATAAACAGTCTTTGCTTAGCCTAGAATGAAGAGGGGGAGAACAGGGCATATATTGGCCTGGTGACCTCATAGGTCATGGGGCCCAGAGTGACCAATAGTCGTTGTAACTTGTGTCTCCAGTCGGTTTTCACACCTCTGTGTAACGTTGAGGCACCCTGGTGGACTGAGTTCTGGAGGCTCTGGTTTTCTCCAGAACAAAGGACATACGGCCTTAGGCTTTTGACTACACATGTAGGCCGAACTGTAGTTCCCAAATACCAGGTCCCAACACTCTGTACCATGGGGGATAATGAACACATTCAGTGTTCACCAGCAGACTGACTGTGCTATCAATGTGCTGCTGCAAATGTTCAAAAACTAAGTTGACAATAAAAAATCAATGAAGATATGTAGTTCCTATGCTGTGATCTGGTGTAAATTTGTCATTTGCTTTTTGTGTGATGTGAAAAAGTGACCCGATAACACAGAACATCAAACATAGATGTCACCTGATAAAATCAGCCCTTTGTTAATCATTACCTGTGAAATTGAGGTTAAAGGGATAGATGACCGAAAAATTTAAATGCAGTCATTATCTACTCACCACTATGCCAAGGGAGTGTTTGAGTCCACAAAACACTTCTGGAGTTTCAGGGGTAACAATTTTTGCAGCAGAATCCAATACAATTGAAGTCAATGGTGACCGAGACTTCAGACGTACTAAAACAACAGAAAAATAACATGCCTCCACACTCCATAAATATCCTCTGACATCTTCCTACGTGGTGCATTCACTGAATCTCGGACACACCATCGTGGAAGTGGCTAAGCTGCTAGCCTAGCCACTTCCTGTGGACTTTTAGGTGAAAGACACAGTGTAAATGACCTTGTTTCGAGTTGAATATGAATCTCGGGGCTTGCTGACACTTGGATGACACCACACGAGGAGTATGGAGGCATGTTATGTTTTTCTGTTGTTTTATTATGTCTGAAGAATGACTGTGTTTGACTCTTATTGACTTCAATTGTATTGGATTCTGCTGCAACAAAGTTTACCCCTGAAACTCCAGGAGTGTTTTGTGGACTCAAACACTTCATCCATCCCCCCATCAGCATAGTGGTGAGTAGATAATGAGTGAATTTTCATTTTTCTGTGAACTATCCCTTTAAGAGGAATACAAGAGCTAACACAGTTGACAGATCATATTTCACATTGTGGGGGCTGTTTTGTTGGTGGATGAACTAGAATGCAGATTGAAAGTCAGTCCTTATCACTCAACATCAGTGTTCATCATCGTCATTATAGGACTATTTGTGATGGTTCTGGAGCAGAATGTTAACGTATCAGCAATGTCTGGGTGCCCATATACTTTGGACTACATACTTTATCTTTCAGGATGGCAAAAATTATTCAAATCCCAATGGCTTGTGTGGGAGTAAATGTGGAGACAAGCTGTTCTCGTAATCTTCGATCGATTATTACTTCTTTGTTTGGAGGAATATTTTTGGAGAGGTGTTTTCATTGGTATCATAACTACACACACTGTACACATACCAGATAAGGAGCTCAGTTTGTTTTGCTCTCAAAGGGCCATATCTCCTGGTTAACTCATCACCCTTCTTGTCACACGCACACATCCTCTGTTATTATTATGTTCTTGTATGTTCTATTTGTACAGACAGAATTCAGTTATGAGCACATCTGCAGGTGCCTGTCAGAAATGATTGGTGAGAAATAGGTCTCTGCTGTAGCAGGCACTCGGCTGTGACGCTTGCGGAACGGAGCCGTGTTGGGGAGCACATGTCCCATTTCAACATTTCCACAGCATGCTTTTGCAATATCAGCAGCTTGCGTTCCAGTAAAACGGCTGTCTCCCTGTGCAGGCGTCAGTTCGTGACATCCATAATTAGCTGGAGAGTGGCTGAGGTGAGCGCTGGGAAAATTGCGGCATCACCTAAGGGTTAAGAAGAGTTCAGCTCTGGAGGGGTAACAGACCTTGTTTCTAATCTGGTCGAAAGAACTATCATGAAAATATGCAACACATGCATCATACAGTATGTGCTTTGTGCTCTTGGCAGGAAATCAGACCTAATGAGCTGAGTTAAAAAAAAAACTCAAAGCCTAATGAAGGTGGTGATAAAACTGAAACTTTAATGAGAATGTTACTGGCTATGACTTCGATCTATTTAGCAGTGAAACAGGACTTATCTCTAAAACGTCTCAACATGAACAAAATGGCAGTGAGGAAATAGACTACTGCAGTGGAGTAACTTAATGCGGCCATTCAACACTGATTTTTCCTCCACGTCTGTCCTCCATATTTACTTTCCCCCTCAGGGAGCTGAGTGAGGGAGGTGATAATCTTAGAGCCTCATTAAAGCTAAAATTAAAATGATAAGCAGACTAGACGGTTAGGCATGTAGGTGACTTATTAAACTTCTTCAAAGCTTAAGGACTGCAATTCACTTCCTCCTTTGATCAGTAATTGCTGGCAACTTTCCCACAATTAATTGATTACTCTTGGGAAAACAGTTTTTTTTTTTTTTTACTTCTCCTGTGTATGTGTGTGTGTGTGTGTGCTTTCTTTCCTTATTGTATCCAACCTTGCCCAAGGTGATAAAGAAGCACAAACTTAATCACAGAGCCCTCCAACCATCCTCTCCCATTGGACTCAAGACTTGTCTGACTTGTAACTTTGTTGGAACGTCACAGACCAGATAGAGTTACACACTGAGGCTGGTAAATACTGTGGGGAAAAGAAAGCAGACTGCTGCTGTTTCCCATGGGGTCCACTTGCAATCTGTTGGAATCCCTTATTTTTTCCCCCCTCCGGGGCCCGAGGCCCTCCTTGTTAAAGCAGGTCCGCTGAGAACTGTCATCCACTTGGCAGGTGAAGAGAAGACAGCAGATGATCTAAGTGGAGCTGAGAGTGGTGAGGAGGCTTCATGTGTGAACTCGTCATGTTGCTGGAGCTGCTGTCTGGATGAACTCTGTCATGTTGTTAAAGCTCTTGTGTTTCCCCCTGATTCTTCCTTCACAGACAACTGTGGTTTTTATCCATTTTCAGCCAATTTACTACAGAGCACATACACTGTACTTCATAGCAGTGGGTAAAATGTGATGGATTTCACAAAATGAATCGCTCCCATCTAAGTTATGGTTTACTTTTTGAAAGACTTTTTGTAGCAATATACTTATAAGGCCTGTTTGAATTCAACTGATTATGATTTTATGTACATAAAAAGGAATTCAAAATGATACTGTTCTCCACTCTATGCTGTTTTACATGTCAAAATATTCACAGATCAACACAGTGCAGAAATTCCATCAAGTGGTGCTGGATTTCATTTCATTCTTACTCAACAGGGAACCTTGTCTCTTAGAAATTACTTTTTTATACAACTCATTGGTAACAGCCAATAGCAAATATAGGAAATGTAATTTCTACCCCGTTCATATTTTCTTTGAATGTAGCTCTATTAAAAATGTAAAATATTATATGAGTCATGCAACTGTTTTCAACAGGACTATTCCATGCAGCTGGTGATGAGGAATGATCCAAATGGGAGATCACAATGCATCCTTGAAAATTAAAGGTGAATCATGGTGCTGCTTTGGCACACCAATCTGAGTAAATAAATATGTTTATGTATACAATATATATCCAAAATAAATATAGCCGATCTGTTTAATTTATTCATTATTATTGAATTTTTCCTTACAGTGTAAACTCAATTGAGCAAATATTTATGATGGGCAATCCTAAATATATATTATGAATATATTTATAAAAATAAATAATTACAAAGCAAATGTGCAAAAATAGAAATATAAAAAAACAATTACATTAAAAAGATACAATGATACGTAATAATAATAATAATAATCTAATTATATCCTTGATGATGTATATGCAGGTGTGTGAATACTTGTGGTAGTATGAAAAGTAGTATGACACCTGTGTACTTTCTTGCCTTGTTTAGGGTTAGGGACAAGCTTCACCACTAGAGGCTACACACTTAACCTTTAATAAGACAAGCCATAGACAAGGCTCTTGATGATTAATCATTTCACAAATAAAGGCATCCGCACATTTTGCATCTTGGCCTTTTAATACTCGCTCCCATGTTTGTGGAGTTTATATTAAGAGCCTAATACCCTGTGTGGAATAGTCTGTTCTCTTGTCCTGTGTTAATGCTCTGGAGAATTATTCCTTAGTCATTAGTGAGTCCTTCTAAAACATTTCTACAATACACTGTCACTTTTTATTATTTTAGTGCTGTATGATGTGTGCAGAGCTTTTTGTAATTAGTCTATGGTGCAGAGAGAAGTAAGAAAACTGTGTCCATCCTACCTGGTTTATCTGCTAAGTTAATGTTTTTTTTAAGTTAAACTAGCTAAAGAGAAAGTGATTCCATGTTGTTATATTTTGTTGCCAATTTTGTTTAAAATGTCTGTGTCAAACCGATATGATGAAGGAAAAAATAGGAAAATCAAGATAATCTGGCAGGACAATATTTTTCCATTTTTACCAATTCCAGAACAGTTGTTAGACAAAACAGTCGCCTGTTTTTTTCCAATTTCATTAATATTGAATGTATTTCAGATCCATTTCTAGCACAGTATCACATGTCCAAATTTGGTACTGCACATCTCTGGGCCATTAATAATTCACATGTCAAGTGTGAAGCCGATATGATGAACGGATGTATATACATTCCATAGATTTAGACAGACAGACAGAGAGGAAGACAAACAGACAGAAAGACAGACAGATATTTGTGGAATTATTAGGGAGATGGAAGAAACAATAAATCTGATTCTGATTCAGGTAGTTGAGATATGCAGAAGTCCAAAACCAGCAAGAGCATTCCCAACAAGCAAGAGCAGGCAGAATTTCAGTGCCCAGCAATATGAAAAACATGAGATTCAAGGGTATAAATCAGGGGCGGCAGGTGATATTGGATAAAAGCGTCACATGTAATGTGATACAATTTATTTTTTATTTTGTAAAAAACAATTATGTGTGTGTGTGGGGGGGGGGGTCTAAATTCATTTTTTCAAGGAGATGTTTTAGGTCTCGCACCCACGTTGTTGTCCACAGTACCTCTGTACCGACACTTTGAAATAGCAAACAAAATACATTACTTACACCACATCCAGTTAGTCCCCTCAGTTTCTCATAACAAGAGCGGGAGGAGCCCCGGTGTAAGCTCGTCCTCGATCAATTGCTGCTGAATCTGTAAATCGGGTCAGTCCAAGCTCCTTTATCCTCTTTTTTTTCCTTGTTGTTTTTGTAAAGAAATCGCCATAGTTGCCGCAGTTCCCCTGAAGCCAGTCAGCTTGCATCAGAAATAACTCAGTGATGGCTGATGTACATGAGACAGCATTGAGGGTCGACCAGTCACATTTGATAAAAAAAGCGTAAATCAA
Source organism: Verasper variegatus (assembly GCA_026259375.1). NCBI lineage: Eukaryota > Metazoa > Chordata > Actinopteri > Pleuronectiformes > Pleuronectidae > Verasper > Verasper variegatus. The sequence continues at coordinate 1,671,080 of CM048040.1, forward strand.
TACTTAATCTGCATATTCTAAACGTTTCAGGACAACCATTTGGCTGGCCCACACAAGAAGATAAATGTATTTAGACAAAAATTAACCAAATACAATTTGAGAAGAACTTATATTGAATGCTCACAGGTGCTTACAGTCTACCAGGATCACTGTACAAAGAAACTATTATTATCTTATTGATAGATGTTTAACATGTTTAAATAGGCTTTTTTTACCCAGGATGTTTGAGGGGGCTCCCTGTATTAACCAGCCGCCACTGGTATAAATACACTGAGGACTACAAACGAGACACAGATACGGTGGGAAACAAGGAAATAAGGGACAGTGAGTAAAGATGAATTTGTAACAAAAATAACAGGCTGTCCAAAAAAGAAAGTTCACAAGGGAGGCAGATGTGACTGAAGTGAGAATATATTGTTCATTTAGTCCCAAATGTCGATATTGAATGTATCAGTGTGATGTTCACAGATGTGTTATTTGTCTGATCTCACAGTACAATCTACACTTTGTGACTCCAGCTTTATTATTTTCATTTATTATATTAAGTGTATCATTGTTTTGTTCAGACTTTTCAAAATTCTTGGTTAAGTTTAGTTAAGCTGTCTTTTTGAATTGTTAAATACAGAAGGAGTTCACACTGACAACAGACCAAAGTGCTGCTGTTGCTTCAACTATAGGCACAACAGTGGATGTGAACCGCCCATCCGCCCTCCTGACAACTTTGCTGACATTAATACATTAGGTAATTCACCTTTACATTCAAAGTAACAAAAAGCTGAATGTTATCTAGCCAGTGATACAGTGCCATCACAATATATTTGGGACGACAGTTCAGTATAGGAAGTGGTGTCTTGTAGATTTGTTGATAGATTTATAGGTAAGTTGGCTGTGGTGATTCATATTCACATTACTTTCTCAGACATATAGGTGTGAAAACATTGAAAAACACCGGTGTGCACGAACACATACACCGCCATGCCTTGTCTAGCTAAACAGATTGCCTGTGTTGCAGAGCATGTGGGCTGGGTCCACTGAGAGGTGCCTCTCTGTGGTGATGGAGTGTTTGCAGTGCCTGGTGGAAAACAAATGGCACTTCTTTGTGTGCACAGACATGGGTGAACAAATTCCACTTATGGAGACAACACATCCCGGCACTGACAAACAGATTCACCGGCACATGTGCTCCGTAGGTTATGTGCAGACCTTGTCTAAATCAAATCCTCACAGTCATCTTATCTTTGAATAAAATACAATAAATTAAACAATTTATCATGCACAATTAAATTGTCCAAAATCTCATGGTTTCCCCCTCTGCACTTATTGTTCCGTTTTAAATGAATAAACAACGGCCAGCACCCTGCAGCAGTCAGTGGGGGTGGGGCAGTGGGCCTCCAGTCTGTGGAGTGTTGAACATGTCTTACTCCATGTCCTCAGATAAACTAAAGCAAGGTTCGACTACTAGGTCTAACCTCAGATCAAAATTGCTAACAGACCCTTTTAATTATTTTAAATTGAATAATGACAGCAACATTCATAGAATCGCTTCCTGTTTGACAGTTAAAAGCAAAGTAAAAGCACAAAGTTCCTCTTGTTGCTTAAAGCTTTAGACCGATCAAAATTGTCAACATCAAATGTCTTTAGAATTTTTTTTTTTTTTCATGAAGTATGGTAATGTCATCACTTGAGAAAAATACCATTGTTGCTTCCAGCACTAAAATTGTGTTATGATTACAATATCTCATTGTGATTCATTAAGAAATAGGTTTTCCAAAGTAATGTCCATATTCAGACAGCAAATTACAACATTAATTTGAAATATAGGTTTTGGAAAACTTAATATTTTATTGTTTGTATTCTTACAAATACCACACAGCCCTACTTCAGATATAAATGCTCACCATACTGTAGTAAAATGTGAGAACTGACCAAAGTGATGTTTCTCTATCACAATGGCCACAGACATCTGTCGGTCATAGACATGACCGACAGATGAACCCACATTCACACAGAGACATACACACATGCCAGCCAAGAGTACACATACAGATACACACACACAGACACAACATGAAGCAGACCAGTTGCCACTGGTATCTAAGGGGTAAACGCAGACCCTGTCCTTTGTTTCCATGTCAGAAGGCATCACATTAAACCAACAGATGCTTTTCACTCGACATATCCATCAATGTTCTAACAGAATAGTGACATCCCTACACTATTCAGCCACTCTGTCTGGTTTGGGCGCCAAAACCGTCTGGAAAATGAAGAAGAGTGAGAGAGAGAAGTGTCAAGTATGATCCACAGTGCACTCAGCACTGACACATCTGGCTTCTCTTCACACCACTGGTTGTCTTGATGCTCATTGTCTCACGTCAACCCCCCAGATACAGTAAGAAGCCAGTTTTAAATGTTTTCTCAGCAGAATGGCAAATCCCAGCAACTGTACCTAGACTACATCTTCTGCCTGCATGATGCGTCTGGTGTGTTCACACATCAGCTGTGGTGGGAACTCTGTCTGGCTTGTTGCCTTATGGCTCTCAGGTACTAGGCTGTGTGTTAGAACAGCAGGAGCCCCTGGAGGTTGCCTGTGCTTTGACTGATCACCTTTTCCACTGAATCAAACATGGTCTGTGAGCTTCACTGCAGTAGAGAACCCATATAAGCCAAAATGTAAACTTTGCACACAATGTATCTCTTGATCAAAGGAACACATAACAAATTCACTGAGCACCTCCAAGCTGTGAAGACCACGTGTCCTTTTGTTTGCAATAACACATAGCACTTTCTTTTAGCACCACCCTTAGTGGCAAATTTTACAGTTTTACAGTTTGCTACAGTGGGTGTAACAATGAGTGGAAAAGCTGAGGTTGTGATACATTTACACCATTGGTCTGATTTGCACTTTTCCCATTGTTCTTTCATAATCAAAATTCTTTATCACGCCTGTGCCACACTACGTGTGCGTGCAATGCTTAACAACTTGTGTCGCTGGCGTGTGTTGTTCACAAAGGGAGTGGGCCTATGCACTCAACCACAAACCAAAATGAAGCCATGCATCTTCCAGTCCTGCTAAACAATGAAAACTTGGTTAAAACAAATTAATATAATAATTTTAAAACAAATGAATTGATTCAGTCAACATAAATCACGTCTAAACAGGTACAGGAATGGTTTCAAATATTAATGTTTGTTAAAAAGATCACATAAATAAACACTGAAACTGTGGTTAAAGATCATGTTTTGTTACGTCTACTTTCCTGAGAACTGCATGCAGGATGTGGAGGAAATAGGCGAGACCCTGACTCTCTAGAAGAGCAATGCTGCTCACCTAGGAAGTGTAGTTGCGTGAGTGTACACTGCTCCAGTGTGGCCCGGGCTTAAGGTAATCACTGAGCTTTTCTGTTGGTTCCTCATTTGACAAGTAATGACTAAAGACCTCTTCATTTTGTTGCATTTGTCTATATCTTACTTGTTTATTTCAATGGTCTGAGTAAATATATTTCTTTATGGTGTATTTGACCAGACAGATACAGTGTATAGATTTATAAAATCTCTTCCTTTCAATAGTTGTCTTCATCTCCTGTTACACTTAATACGCAAAAAAAACATTATAGACCAAATCCACAAGTGGGCATGGTTAAACTGAATAGTTCACAGTATCACCATATATTGTTCAGACATCGTCCTTTGTTTGACATTTTAAGTTAAGTAAAAAAGGTTAAAGGACAATTCATTGAACATGATTCAGGTGTGAAATATTTGAACATTTGAGATTCACCACTCAACTTTGAGTAACACGTAAAAATGCTGAGCAGGGTTGTAGTACATGGACCCATTGGATACTTAACATTGTATTCTGCTGCAACAGTTTAATGAACTCCCTGGTCTGTTTCAATATGTGAAACTGTTCAGCCTCAAAACGGATCATAACTGAGATACTTTTACACTCAATTCAAATCAGTCATCTGGTCCTGACTACCAGCGGCTTTACATTACATATATATATATTTTTTTTTTTTTTAAAAAGGTGCAGAAATCGTGTATGAGCCTTTCTCAATTTTAATTTTAATTGAAGTTATATCATCACATTACTAATGGTTACTTTTTCAAATAACCCACTGATAAATACTGATCATCCATTACATTACAACCAGTTACTGGCTTTAATATTGTGGCTGATTGGTGTATTTGTAATTGCCAACAATTAGCTTATTTGTCAAAAATATTGATTGTGTTTGGAATTTGCAAATAAAATGTTAGTACATGAAGTAAAGTCCTTTGTTAATACAAAACCCAAGTGTGCACCATCCAATCAGCGATCCAATCAGATGAGGTGTGTCACAGCATGCAGTATTGTTGCACTTGGTAAAGGATCAAATATTATCTCTTGTAAGCAAACTCTGGATCATGTTCAGTAAACATGAGACAATGGGCTGCATTGCTGGACTTGATCACCATCACTGCTACACATTCTCTTTGGCTCAGCCCATTCCAGGGAATGTAAATGACAGACTATTAAGGGGGGGGGGGGGGGGTTGAGGCATGTATGCTGCACTTTGCCAGCACCACATGGTCAAATTAAAAGGACATACATTTTAATAGGCACTGGCCTCATCTGTGGCAGTTACTACTATCTGATTAATGGCTCAGCGCTCTCATTTCAATAGCTCATGAATAATTCTGCACCAGTGCTGAAGTCATGATTAAGTGTATTCATTGAGAAGAAAAAAGAGAAAACATAGATATGTGAGGGGAACACATTGAGAGGAGACTTGTCTTACCTAAGGACAAACCTGGCAGTTTTAGTCTGACATGTCAGAGTGCAGTTCTGAAAGTAATTCTGGAAACTCTTTCTTTTCAGATGTTGGATTCTGTGCTGTGTCAAACCATTCCAAATGTCAACATTAATCCTATCACCTTCTGGTTCAAGTGGAATCAATTCTACAAATACCCCCTCCCTCAACTCACAGATTTTAAACATTGTTATCATCATCTCTTTATTAAGAAATGGCACGCGATTCTGAACAAAATTCTCAGAAAACAAAATGAATGTTTTTTCAATCAATATTCCAAAACCAAATTACATGTAATTAATAATATGATAATGAAAACTGGGATAAGCAGGAAATCATCAGATTACAGATACTGGGACCAAAATAGTTCAGCTTGTATTCATTTATTATAAGAATTGTCAACTTAATTCTGCAGATCAATTAACTGATGAAATTATACAGTCTCAGTCGTATGATGCTTTCTCCAATCAAGAATCGGTAAACAAGTCTGCATTCATTTATCTTGTTTCATTAACCTTTGATAGAACAATGCATTGTGTCTAGACTAACCTTGTTTACCATTCAAAACGTATGTTTCCTTCCACATAGACCTACAAAAGGGGTTTGGAGTGTGTTTACATTTCCTCTCTTTACAGCAGTCAATGGTATTTTCTTTAAACCATTGTCCTTCATTGTCCTTTTATCTCGACCAAACACTCCTAAATACACCCAACCTTTAACACAGATGGGTGTATGAGTGGTTTCTGATTTTCCTACTGGAACCATTACACAGGCCAACTGGAGGGGACTGATGAATCTATTTTCACACCTAAAATGGAAAGTTCAACAGACATTGTGCCATGTCACTAATAAAATCATCATCATTCAAAAACTTAAGACTGTAGATATTGATGATGTTGTAGGAGTCGATGGAATGAAGTAGTCCGGACATCTCTCGTGGGTTTGTGTACCTCTCGGCGTGCGTTTTATTTTACAAACATATCAACAATGCAGAGCACTTCCGGGTGTCACCAAACATCCGCTTTTAACCACTCCCAGTGCCCTTGTTACCTTGGTAACCCCACAGCTCCTTACAGGGTGTGTAAGTGTGCAAACCACGTAGTGCAATCAATTAGTGTAAACCAATGTAACGGTGTTTGGGGAATTCTGTCTTATTACGTGTCCACTACAATGTTGTCATTGTAATACAATAGAACATTCTAATACATAGACCAGATCATCGAAAGGTTACTATTGCCAGCGCTATGTTTTTACACAGGGTTCGCCCTAAAAATGGCCATAAATCTGTGTGAGAGAGAGAGAGAGAGAGAGAGAGAGAGAGAGAGAGAGAGAGAGAGAGAGAGAGAGAGAGACTACAGCCTGTCCCGTGAAGTTCTTTACGTTAACCTTTAATGTAACCACAGGCTTTCGGAGGTTTTTAATAACTATAGTATTTTCTTGTACAAAAGTAGTCCCGTGTACTCAAATAAATACCAGTACCATACAATATGAAGCAGTGCATCTTCAGTTGCTGCAAATATTTCACAATAAAAACCTTGAAAAACAAATGAATCGATTCGGTCAACAAAAAATTGGATCGTCGAGACCTTCAATCTCTAAAATAGCAGCGCGGCTTCCACGGTTCTGAACATCTGCTGAAACGCAGCCGGTGTGGCAGCTATGGTCTGTTAACATTTGTGTAGAAATTAAAATAAAATGTGGGTCATAATTAGCTGCTTGCACAGACGACCTATGGGGTCTGTTGGTTTTTTCTAGCTGCCATCTCTTAGCATTGAAAGCTATGCATTTCAGCTTAAACTTTGTTATTAGCAGCTGTAACTAGCCAGACATGCTGTCACAGTCAAGCTTTCATTTGATAGGCAACCTACTGTCTTAGACATCAGGAGAAAATAAATCTGTGTATATTTTGCTATTTAAGGTTTTCTCTCCCTTGTCCTTGTCTTGATTTTTTTTTTTACTGTGTGTCAGCTGCTGTTGCATCAAATCAAGTTAGATGATAGAATATGTGTTGCTATTTAAATGCTAATTTTACTTCCTCTGCTGGAGAAAAGTTCTCTCTCTCTCTCTGGTGAGGTGGCAGTAAAACAGCCAGCTTATCTCTCGCTGGGCTCTGTTTTATGTTCAGGTAGCGGGAGTTAATGCTGTATGCAGATGATGACTGCACTGGGAAAAAATACAGCAGACAAAGCAGCTTCAAGATAAGCCCACCCTTCAATTAACTGTCAAAATCAATTCTGCATTGGTTAAAATTGAATATAGAAGAGTCTCTTTTCTTTCAGTCACATGCAGAACACCTACACACATCTTCTGACTTTACCATTGTCACCTTGTGCTCATGTCCACCGTAAAACTGGATCCCGAATATGGTGGCAGCAGGACCAATAAAAGGCTTTACATATACAATGCTTACATCCACAGAGATCTGAGACTACAGTAAACATCTTAAGGTGCCTATCAGCAGTGTTTTTTTGTGTTTTTAGCTGTGTTGTCAATATGTCCATATGTTTTCCTCCTCAATCAGTCTCCCTTGATAACTTCTTTGGAATGCAGTGATAGCGTTGAAGTCTTGCACAGATATTGCAGTTTTACACCAAGGAATTGGATCTTTGAGCAGCTGGAAGGCATCTGCTGCATAAGTGTGGTCTTCTGTGTGTAGCTCGTCTGGATGTTTTTGTCTTACCTCTCATTTGTGACACTTTATCAACTAATTTCAAGAGTTTAACACTGCTACTTGAATCATGTATGGAGCCTGTTGTTTTTTTGCTGTCATCTGTACACTACTAGGCATCACCTACAGAGAAACCTGTCTTCTACACAATATGCTCATATTTTACTATTTTCAACACACACCAAAACACATCATATAGTTTAAGATGTTCTGATCTTTCCTTATACAGCAATTAATCCTCCATTCATACTCAAATGGTATTTAATCAATACAAAGACCCATCAAACAAGTCATTGCATTGTAATTTAGACTGACTGTAACAGACTGCATTACTACTACTGCTTTACGAGAAAACCCCCTAACATGAAAATGGAAAATGGTGTGTTTTTTTGAATATAGAAACGGTTAGCATGTCTTACCCCAAACCACATAGTAAGGGACTATGAATGTTTGCTGATTTCAGTCATTTCATTCTGACATAACAACAGAACTGACGGACTGTTTCACGTCTACTGAAGCTAGGCCAGCAGTTTTTAACTAATTCTACCCTTTGATTCTGTACTGGATACACAGAGACAAAATTCTTCTTAATTGTTGTCCTGAGATGTATAAACCTCACAGAGGTTCAATGTTCAATCCTCAAGCGTTGTAGTCAAATCAACCATAGATGCACATTCTCCATGTTTAGATCTTGGAAATGCACTACAATGGATACAGAGCCATTCTGACTGTTAACAACTAGGGCTTTTATGATAGATTTCTTTCTTTTCAAATTGGGTAAACAAATCCCTGCCTGAGAGCTGAGGCAGTGTGAGCATTTCTATCTTCTTCCATTAATGCTGTTTATATCACCCTGTTCCAAGCCTCTGGAGATGTCAGGAAAGTATCTCAGAATTCTGTCTCATCAACATACACTATCTGCATAACTCAATTAGGGCTTCAGCATGACTTTGAATGTGCTTGTTGTGTTTTTCTTCCTCCCTCACTTCAGTCTCCTCTCCTCACTGTCATTTTTTTTCATCTTAATATCAAGGACTTGCTGAATGACAGTCTCTGCCTCTGCTCTCGACTGGGTAAAATAAAAAAAATTATCCTTGAAGGACTTATTGCAGTTGTTCGTCTCGGTCATCAGTTTAGGGGACATACTATAGATACAGAAATGTTAAGACATGCAAAGTAATGTAGCTGTTCCCGCATTTTTAAATCCTTTATACATAGGAATGAGAGAAATCTGCTCAAATGTGTCTACCTGGCCCAACTCCAAATATAGGTATACTCTTATGCTTTCAATACCTGCTGGGGACTGTATGCTGTGCAGACATCTAACGATATCTGAAAACTATCAGGTGTGGCAATCTTCCATCTGCTGCCTGCTTTTATAACCACTGTGTACAGACATAAAAATGTTAATACTGTTAGCATTGACCAAGGTTTCCCTATGAGTGCTCAGTGTCACCTTGATACGTTCTCAGTGTCTCATCAACAACATCAATGCGAGGGGCCTTATTGAGGTCCCAAACTCAACTGCAGTCTCCCTCAACAGATAATTCCTACAAAATGACAGCATAGATAGAAGCATTTTTGTCACAGTAATATGTCTGAATATTTTTTTATATACTATAATATCTATATTGACATTACTGGCATATTGACAGCAGATCAGAGATAATTACAGGCATATTCTATGAACAAGCATACAATGTAATTTTCTATGCACACTCAAATAAATTCTTCTAATTTAGTCACATTATTAAGGGTGTTGGTGAAAAGCTCAGAAATATTGGTGCAAAGTGTGAAGATGTTTTTAATCTTTGACATGATTTATCCTGATTTGCTGAAATAATGCTCTCACTTAAATCCACAGCGACCGTGATCAGGATATGTCACTGCCTGAGTCAATATGAGTCAATATAGAAATGAGGCAATGTCTCAGATAATTCTGGAAGTCTTCGACACCAAAGAACACGTCTCACTTCTTTAGAGGCAGCGCTGCTCACTGACCTAACTTGATTCAAGCTTTGTTCAAGCTGAATAGTTCATCACAAGGTTTTCTCTCTGACCTCAAGACTCCTGTGGGCCCTTACACACACACACAGACATTCACATTAAACACTTCTGATCATTTGTTTTTCCAAAGTCTTATTCACTTAACAGGGTCTCTGTTTTCAATTTTACGGTGTATACTGACCCAGCAAGCCGGAATCATGACTGGTCTCTTTCTCATTAACCCTCATACATGAGTGTGCAGCCAGATATTGATGTTATTGCTCTGATGGTGAGTTTGATTTCACAGCAGTCGCTTCAACCTTCACTAAATCACTGGGCTTGAATGATTATGAGCATTTTACACTTGGAACATCTGTCGCAGTGGGCTGGTCTTGAAGCAGGTTTTTAATGATTAGTTATCTGCTGATCAAGGCGTGTTTATGTTTGATCTATCAAAGTGTGAGCTTGTCTAAGACAAGGAAGTTGATTCTGACTGATTTCCCTCTGATGAAAGGGGCACTGTTAATACCCCAGACCCATTCCTCTATCTGAAGATAAGGAGCTAAGGATTGCCTTGATCAAATAGAACGAGGCGATTGGTTATTCATGGTTCTAACTGTATGTGTATGTGACTGTTTTTGGGTACCTCTATGTATCTTTCATGGAGATATATAAGAATTTGTTAAACACTATATATAATGATGACACAACTTGATATTTGATGGCGGTAGTGTATTCTGTTATCACAGAAATGTCACAAAGTTAAAGCATGATGAATCACCATATAAAATCAATCACTGCAAAGTAGCATCACTAGAGACACTCAGCAGAAGCTAGAAACTGTGTAGTTCCTCAAAAGAACACTCAGATGACAAGCTCTCTCAGGGAAGTATTTAAAATTGATTAGGGTATAAGGAGGCTACATCGATAAAGAGGCTAAACAAAGAGTTTCATCCAGATTTTTTCATGCTTCTGAAATATATTCTTGACAGATCTGTATAGCTTTCATATGCATTTGAAGCCTAAATACAATGTGGCTAAGATGTTATACTCAAACTCATACTGCGGACATCACCCAACTTCTAGGTAATAATAATAGAGATAATAATAAACACAAAATGATTACTGAGTTACTCATTTAATATTACTTACGTAACAAGGTGGTAAATTATTCAATTAATAATGTAATGATAATCATTTATGAGTAATGAGTACTTATGTGTGCAATAGTGCAGTGACGACTACTGAGTAGGCCTACTTATGTAAAAAAAATATATATATAGTACAGAGTACTCCTGTAAAAGTGTATCATTTGTGTATTTATATTGCGTATTCTAGTCTTGATGATCACTCAAAGCTTAACAGTACAATTTTTGCCATCTACCCTTTCACACACAGATTCATGTATCTATGTGCAACACTTTCTCTTTCACACATCGTTCATACACTGCCGACACAGCCGTCAGGGATACTTTGGAGTATAATATGTTGTATTAATAATGAATTACTCATATAATAGAGCAGTGATAACTACTGAGTGCTTATGTAAAACATAGTGGTGACTACAGAGTACTCAAGTAATAATATAGCAGTGACAGTTGAACACTTGTGTACTAACGTAGTAATGACTATTGCCGACTCAGGTAATAATGTAGTAATGACAACTGAGTACACCTGTAATGACAAAGTAAGTACTGCTGATTAATCATGTAAGAAAATACAGCAATGATGAGTGATGACTACTCATGTAATAGTGCAGCGATGACGACTTCATACTCATTTAATAACACAGTAAAGACTACTAAGTACCCATGTAATAATGTGGTAATAATTAATGATGAGTCATCTGTGCGCACCAAAGTTAACCATGGTGTTCCACAGGGCTCTGTGCTCGGCCCAATTTTATTCTCATTATATATGCTTCCACTCTGAAACATTATCAGGACACACTCGGTCAATTTCCACTGCTATGTGGATGACACCCAGTTATACTTGTCAATAAAACCAGAACAAAGTAATCAAATAACTAAACTCCAAGCATGTCTCAAGGACATAAAAACCTGGATGAGCCGCAATTTTCTCTTATTAAACTCAGATAAAACAGAGGTTCTAATACTTTGCCCTAAACACCTTAGAGATACATTATCTAATGATATAGCTGTGCTAGACGACATTGCCCTTGCTTCCAATGAAACAGTCAGGAACTTGGGAGTGATCTTCGATCCTGATTTATCCTTTAATTCACACATAAAACACATTTCTAGGACCGCCTTTTTCCACTTGCGTAATATCTCCAAAATCAGACATGTCCTTTCTCAAAAGGATGCCGAAAAAGTAGTCCACGCCTTTGTTACATCCAGACTGGATTATTGTAATTCCTTATTATCAGGCTCCAGCAGTAAGTCGTTAAAGACCCTGCAGCTTGTCCAAAATGCTGCAGCACGCGTCCTGACAAGAACCAAGAAAAGAGACCACATTTCTCCAGTATTAGCTTCGCTACACTGGCTTCCGGTTAAATCTAGAATAGAATTTAAAATTCTCCTCCTCACCTTCAAGGCCCTTAATAATATGGCACCATTATACCTCAAAGAGCTGATGGTACCTTATCAACCCACTAGAGCACTGCACTCCCAGAATTCAGGCTTACTTGTCGTCCCTAAAGTCTCTAAAAATAGAGTAGGTATGGAATGGAATCATCTCCCACTTTCAATTCAGGAGGCAGACACCACCTGTATATTTAAGAGTAGGCTTAAAACCTTCCTTTTTGATAAAGCTTATAGTTAGAGCTGGTACAATCTTGTCTTGGACCTGCTCTTAGTTATGCTGCTATAGGTCTCGAAGGTCGGGGGACACATGACACACAGAGCTTCTCTTTCCAGCTTCTCATTCCTCTTCTCAATCGTTATCACATCTAAGTAATTCATATCTCATCAATACATGTTACTGACTTGACTTCTTCCCCGGAGTCCCTTTGCCTTTTTGTCCGCAGATCCAGGGCCGCAGCTATGGCCACATCATGGATTAGGATCTGTGGATCGCGTATCAGAGATCGTAATGGTGGATCCAGTATGGCGGATTCTGTATTGTGGTGGCTGATCGTGATAATAAAGGCGGATCCTTTATCATGTTGGCATCGGAAAATGGTGGTGGACCACGACCAAGGTGGCAGCTGATGATGGATCCTAATGGCGACAGTGAACAATGACTGTGGACTATAGTGGCATCCGATCTTGATGGTGGATCATGATCTTGCTGGCGGCTGACCATAGACTATGATTGCAGAAAGACTGCTTGATACATAGTATTTCTCCTCAGATACTCAACCATTACTGACATTAATCCACCAATTCACTGACCTTCAGTTATGCTTCAAAAAGGTCTACCCCTATCAATACTGCTAAAACCTTGATGATGTTCTCCTTTACACTTGACATCTATTGCACTTCTGTCCGTCCTGGGAGAGGGATCCCTCACATGTGGCTCTCTCTGAGGTTTCTACGTTCTTTTTACCCTGTTAAAAGGTTTTTTAGTAGTTTTTCCTTACTCTTGTTGAGGGTTAAGGGCAGAGGATGTCACACCATGTTAAAGCCCTATGAGACAAATTGTGATTTGTGAATATGAGCTATACAAATAAAATGTGAATGATTGATTGATTGATAACTATTGAGTACTCATGGATCAAAATGTCAACATGTTGTTCGGCGTTGTGGCTGGTGTGACTCCATCACAAGAGGATCGCTAGAGTCATGATGTGCACAGTGTGTGCAAAATAAAACAGAGCTGTGAGTAATCACAATTTGCTGCATGTGGTCCAGTTGGAGTCGCAATGTTTGATTTCGGTGTCAAAACACATTAAAGTGAGTGACAGTAAACAAGAATGCCTGGGCATTTTATTCTAATAAGTGTTGTGTGAAAGCGCTAGGTGCATTGTAAATGACTGAATGGTGCAGGCGAGCTGATGAGCTAATTGTGATGGAGGGGAGGGCTGATGGTTTTAGATGGGAGGCTCAAGAAAAATAAGTGCTAAGGGACTTTGGATAATAGCCACTGTACGATGGAGCTGCATTTCTTTGGGTCCCATGTGGTCCAGATCCCCGTCACACCCAACCACACAGAAACACTGCATATTATGCATTATCTCTCCTATAGCTTCAACTTTTAACTCGCTAACACTTTTATTCATTAAACCAGCAGCATCACACAGATGGCTGCAAAAATATCTGACAACAATGTGAGCGTAGCGATGGGCGTCAACATTCATTAGTCTGGTTGTCAACACTGTTTGCCACCAACTGTCACAAAAAAGGTTAGCGTGTGGGTTACAGTGTGTGAGGGGGATTGGGAAGTTTCAGCATTTGTTCAGAATTTCTTGTTGGAGAGGTCAATTTGAACAATTCATTGTTACATTCAAACATCCTTCAGAGGCTGTGGCTCAGGGGGTAGAGCGAGTGGTCCTCTAACCAGAAAACTGTCAGTTTATCTTGCCCAAGGACACTTGGACACAATATCTATCTTATTTAGACACATCATTTAGTATGAACAATGTCAAGGTGATGTCGTTATCAAATGGCATGAATGAAATAAAACACCCTCAACAACAGTACAAATCTGGAAATTAGTGTACATATTTATTGTAGTGGAAAAATAACTAAGTGTGGTTGAAACCTATTTTGTAGTTGAAAAGTAAGTTTTTGCAGACCTGTATCTAAATACATATATAACCTGTCTAAAAACTGTTTATGATCTGAACTTTTATGACCTGAAACCTTTATGACCTTTTTATCACTTATTTACTCTCCGAAGAACTGAATTTATGTCTGCTTTATCTCCAAATGAAACATATGTAAATCCGTTTTCTGTGTTTTGATTCCTGTCTCTACAGCACCAGTCTGAACTGGCTCAGACAAACAGCCTTAGTTCTCCTATATAAGATCCTTGCATTTGACTGTTCTCCATCTTCACTCTGAGATCCCTGTGACTCTCTGTGTTGATCCTATCTGCAGAAAGCCTCTCTTAAAATACACAAAGACAAATTTGGTGTTCTAGCCTCTTGTATTTTCAGATTTCCATCACAATATTCATTCAAATTTTAAAAAATATATTCAGAATATATATTCAAAATATATTAAAAAAAAAAAAAAAAAAAAAAAGATTTATCACAAAATCCAACACAGTTAGCCCATGGGCCCCCTAAAAACACATTTTGCAAATGTTTTTGGTACAATGCACCACTAAAGCACAGTTTAAGTGAAATGATAAGGGCCCATGATATATTTTCTGAAACACTAAATGTTACAATTTCTATTAGTTTCAGAATTCCCTGCAGCATCAGCCATTTTATTTTGTTGTTTAGTTCGTACAAAACACTTGAGAAAATGTTATTTTCTGTTGTTGCTATGGACACCAGTGATAATAGTCAAAGGTTGTGTTTGTTTTCAGATGCAGAAATAAGAGAGATTTGAAAAGATTTGAAGATATTTGACTCAAACATTCCGAATGCCACTTCAACCTGTTTAAATAAAACTTAAAATAAGATGTCAATTGCGGAACACATGTGAGCTCCATATGAAAGAGCTGAATCAAACAGATTAGAAACAAAAATATATTCTTTAGTTTAATGTGAAATTAAAGAGGACCTGCTAAGTTCATTTTCAGTTCTCTGACACTCCATAAGAGTAGAGTCTAACGATTCACAGGTAAAGTAAATAGTCCTTATTCATCCCACACTGCTTGTTATGCAGCCGCTCAGTTAAGCCGAACACCTGGAAGCCTGCAGAGGGGCTGCGCTCCTAGAGATTGTGAGCACTGTCCCTAGCAAACCATAAAACTAAGTAACTAAAACTAATTAACATAATATGATTAAATGGAAATAAAAACTTGTCAAATCCACCCGTACATTTTTGAGCCTGAATCTACTTTGGTATGCGAGAGTGTAAAACATATGCATCCACAGCAACAAAGATTAAATCAGGATGTAAATATTACACCTGCTTATTGTGGTTACAACAGTGTAACATAAATATGGATTCAGGTGTATTTTTTTCTCTGCAATTGTAAATTGTTGGATGTTTGAGAAATGTATTTGTTAAAGTGAAAATGTCTGCTGTCACAAAACAAAAGCGAATGTCGCGAGTAAAATGTTATTCTGCTGTCATCAAATATGTATTGTGTGCATATTGTTTGAATGCTGAAGAATATTAAATCACCTTAGAAAATAAGGATCATCATTATATTACTTATTTAATCTCAGATTGATTTTTTGGGGAAGAAAATCAAATTGGAGATGTTTTATATACTTACCTGCACTGTTAAAGTGATTTTTCAGTTAGATAGTTAGTTACTATACCCATCAGTAATAGAGAACAGCTAATTTTTTTTTTTTTTTTTTACAAATAAAATCTTATCTTGTCTTCATTTTGATCGCACCAGTGTCCCACGTTACACACTGCTTAAAGTACTACATCATGATGGTTGCTACGAAATCATAAGGATGCATACACTTTGCGTGTCCTTTTATGAAGCAATATCTTGGCCTTTTATGGGTTTAGAAAAATGTGTGCAATTTAAAGACTTCCCGTGTAAGGCCGAACAGGCAAATGTAGGTGGAGCAGTCAGAGTCAGAGGTCAAAATGAAACTCCTGGGTCCTTCTTCTCGCTCTCTGTGCTTTTTCTTTTTAATTCTCTTTTTATTATGATTTTACAGGACCATACAATCATTGAAAATACATATTATTCTCTTTCAGCCCCCTGTAATTTTGGTTATGGAATAAAACAATGTCTCACAGATTCCGTGGGTAATACAGAGGCATGTGAAGACTTACTGGCCATTTAAACATAATAAAATAAAATGGGAACAAGAACTAAATCAGAACAAGACTGTTGGGGTGAAAGTAAATTATACTCAAACCTCTCTTCAAAGGGGGTATGTAATAACAGAAAGACGCAAAAATACACTTTATACTAATGATGGTCGTACTGGTTTGACATATATCATCCTTCCATAGTAGGTTTTAACCAATTCTAGTAATGGCCTTCCTGCTAACAGCACTTAGAAATCCAGTCCATTGATATACAATTCATATAGAAGCTCTGCATATCTCCAGCTCTATGGCTCTTTGTAGAGTCTTATGCTGTGACAGAACCATGAGGCTAACAAGATATAGATTAGGTATTCTGAGAGTTCTCCCTGTTTGAGTTGTGATCCCCTTCAATAGTTCATTGTGATATTAGGCAACTGGATACTGTTATACAAGTGTACTTTTTAGATAATAGTTAACAGGAGTTTTTATGGAGATCTATTCCAATTTCCCTGAATAAATGTTATTATAACATGGCACCAAGCTGTCCCCCAAGCTCACACCAGAGTCACCTGATGTCCCCATCCACCCCTTTAGTGGTTGATGTGTCCTCTGTCCCAACCATGCAAGTCAGCCCTAGGCTAGGGTTGAGGTATTTAAATATATTCAAATGAAATTGAAATGTATTGAGATGAGCAGTTCTGCTGCCTGCGAGCCAAATCACATTGATTGCTCTGTGCATTCATGAAGAGATGTAATTTTTTCCCCTGCACTCTCCGAGGAGATCTACGCAGTCAGACACCTGCCACTGACTTATCTAACAGACTTTCATTATACTTTCTCACACTCTTCCGACAGTTCTGTCTGCTGAGATCACACAGACCTCTGAAACACTGATATATGAATGTTAGGATCAACATGGCTGCACATTTGACTGTTTATCATAATCATAATAATGACTTAGATATGGCATGAAGGCAGACAAAGCCAGTGGAAAGATGGGAACTGAGAAAGATCTTCAGTAGATGCCATGAGCGAAGGTGTTTCTGCTTCAGCTGTAAATGTTCAGCTCAAGCATGAACAAGGAAGAATAACTAAAGTAGAAGGTGTGGAGGGAAAGAAAAGGCACTGGAGTTGTGGGAAGAATGAATTACAAACTAGCGTGAATGTTTTCAACAAAGAAACAACTATGGATGGGGAAATGTATAGTGTATGATCCTACACTATTTCGAATTTTTCTTGTGTAAATTGGTCCCACATGGTCAGAATGTGGCCAACTGACACAATTTCCCTCTTTTCCTCAATTATTGGCTGTCAAATCAAAACATTTCATTCAAATTGGACTGTGTAAATGAATGTTTGTTCACCATGTACATGTATATGTGGCCATTGTTTCCATATGTAAGTGTGTGCAAATACAATAACAGTAAATGCATTGAAATAATTGGCAGAGTCAATGTTTTCTTCTTAAGATTTGTTGTATTTATTGTTTTACACAACACACAGAACATAAACAGCAACACAGTAACTAATGTAAATGCCAATAAAAAAAAAAAACAGCCTACAGGAGCCCGTCGAAATAAAAAAACCCGCTAATGCACAAACTGAGGTTAGGTGATTGTAACATGTAACACAAGTAATGTGAGGTATCTGTTTAGTAACTAGGGCACTCAGTAGCCCGCAAACCTCTGCCAAGTCCCAACATGACACTACATTAGAATTCAATAGATCGATTTTTTTGTTGGATCTGCAGCATATTGCACACTCTTTCAGACAATTAGCAATTTTTTGGGGTCGGTGCTTTGATACAAAGTTTATCTCCATCCAGTTCCATAAAAATATTTTGGAATGTGGCAGAGGCCGATAGGGTAGCTGAAGTTCAGTGCATACATCAGTCCAAACAGCATAGCAACAGCTAACACCACATTATCTTTCAAGAACATACATGATATCATCGGGATCATCACTTGAAGAATGTCCTCTTAGAATATAAATTCCATAAATTACTGCATCCATGCCCTATAAAATAGAAAAATACAATAACGAGGCCCATGTAACGCTTCTGTACAAAGCTGGGACTCAGTTGCAAAAGGAAGCACGGGAGACAAAAAATAAAGTACAAAATAAAACTTTACTTTAACAGTCCAGGGGTCATACATGGGTAGGCAGTCAGAGAAGCAAACAAGTCCATTCAGGTAAAAGGCACAAAATCCAAAGCCAGTAATCCAAGCAGAGTCCAAAACAAGGTAAGCAAACACACACAACTTAATACTGGCGCGCATCTACACACGAAGGAGATGATGACAATCTGTCAGAGGGTGAGTGGGAACACAGGGTATAAATAGGGAAAGCCAAATTACAAACAAGGTACAGGTGTGTGGGGAAACCAACAGGAAGTAAAACTAGACACTAGACACAAGAACCCAGACCCAGTGAATACAAACACACACAGACTAAACAGATTATTACAGCCCAAGTCTGTGTGAATAAAAGTGAAAAAAAGCTATCAGTGATAAAGTTACACAAAGGAAAAGTGGAAAAATGTGCTTTTGTTTACAAAGTCCAAAGATGTGAACTGTGTGTAACCAAAGCAGTCAACACTTGTACTGTGATGCTGAAGTATGAATTTTGACCTCATCTTTAGTCCTGAATGTTATTCGACAAAGACAATCCAATCAAAAGAAACTCAGTCCGTTCCACTGTCTGAAAAGTGTAGTAGATGTGGAAGATGGTCACACAGATACCCTTATGGTATCATTTGTTCACTAACATTATTAACAATCTTTTTTTTATTTTATTTTATCTATGTTTTTTGTGGTGCCTTCTTTAGGATTTGGCCATATGCAAACATTTTCCAATCTGCCAACCTTAGCTCAACAACCACTATATGACTATATATTTGTTCCAATTGTCTGAAAGCTCTCATGCTTAGGGGAGCACACCAGTATCCGCGAATAAAATTATGGAAGAGCTGTGACCCCTTCTTGGATCTCACTTTACTGTCAACTGCCAACATCACACATAAAGGAGACTAGGACAGTCTATGAAGGAGATAAAGCACAGACACATAATATACAATCAGGCATATTAGCAATTTGCCACTTAGGACAGCATTGTAGGTGGCTGAAAGTTGGTGTCTTAAACCACTTCCTCTCTTATCCCTCATGTTGTTCCTGGGTTGGATTGACCCAGAGTGTGTGTGTGTGTGTGTCTCCTGGGGGGTCATTTAGACCCCCAGAGAGGGCGCTGTGGTGCTCTGTGGGGTCATTTAGACCCACACCTGATTCCAATTGTAATCTAGGGGAGTACATTAGACCCTCAAAGAAGCCGGCGCGTCATTCTCCATGTGCCCCCCTCCCGGACCATGGCACGATGTCGCGTCAGGAGCGTTTCACCACAGAACAGGTTCTCCTAACAGCTATTCTCCCAGCAACCATCCTCTGAACCCGAAGATGACGCGAAAGAACCAGAACGAGAAGCAGACGGACAAGAAGATGGAGAAGCAGGCCAAGAAGCAGATAGAAAAGCAGACCGAGAAGAAGACAGAGAGGACGTCGACGGAGACGAAGATGGCGGTGACTACGAAGACGACGACGGCGATGAAGACTACGACCCAGTGGGTGATGCTTCTGCAGATTCGTCATCCTTTGAAGAAGAAGAAGAAGGACAAGACCACGGCGACACCACCGGAGTCGTAGAAAGAGAGACCTTCCCGTCAAGAAACGGGGAAATAACATGGTCCTCAAGGGCGTATGGCCGAGAAGAGGGACACTGCTCATCCTCCTCCTCCTCCTATTCCTCTTCCTCTGCTGCGGCTCAAATCGGGGTCCCCCCGGGCCCCACGCTCAACACGGCGACCCGCACCGGTGACCTAGCCTCGACGTTCCACCTGTTCATCACGCCGACGGTAAAGAACATCATCCTGGAGATGACGAATCGGGAGGGTCGTTCGAAAATATGGCATGCCTACATAGGGCTGCTGATCTTAGCGGGCGTGTACAGGTCCCGGGGCGAGGCCACCGCCAGCCTGTGGGACACCGAGAGTGGCCGGGCGATATTTCGTGCCACGATGCCCCTAAAACTCTTCCACACATACTCCAGACTGCTGCGCTTTGATGATCGCGAGACGAGACGCACGAGACGAGCCACGGACAAATTGGCGGCCATGCGAGAGGTCTGGGATGCGTGGGTGGCGCAGTTACCGCACCTCTACAACCCGGGGCCCGAAGTGACCGTGGACGAGCAACTGGTTCCGTTCAGACGTTAGTCTTTTTTCCCTCATCTCATCTCCTCTCATCTCTTCTCCTCCTATTTTTCTCCCTAGGCCGGTGTCTGTTCCGTCAGTACATGCCCAGCAAGCCAGCGAAATACGGGATCAAGTCATGGGTGGCCTGCGATGCGAAATCCAGCTACGCACAGAGAGCTCTTGACCAAGACAACTACGACATTCGACCCGAGAGTCCGGCCTCCTCCATAGCCCTAGCAGCAGCCCCGCTCGTGGCGAGTAAGAGGAAGAGGTGTCAAATATGCCCCAGGAAGAAGGACTGTAAAACTCATCATCTGCAAGGGCTGCTCACTTGTCTATTGCCCTACGTGTGCATCCTAATATGGGGTGGGCTATGTGAGGGGGCCAACAGCCGGGGGAAGCAGGGACAACACAAGGGTTAAGTGATGTTTTTTCCAGGTTGACAAAGATGATTCATTTTAATCCTCTTGCAAACCACCTGTCTTATCTGGCCAAAATATGAACATTACCATCTTTAAAAGAGTGATTTGTCTCCCTGAGTGGTAAGTGAACTGCTGAGTCCTGGCCTGAAGAAATGGCTCTCCTATTCTGTCCTAATTTTTGTGTATAGGATGTTTTGTTTTCCCCATGTATGGGTCCGAGCAATCACAGCCAGACACAAACCCATAGAGTTTGTGTCTGGCTGTTTCGTCTTTAAGGCGAACAAGCTATTGCCGTTGTGTGTTTCTGGAATGTACAGGTATATGGTGTTCCTGAGAACATACAGAACCACAACGTTGTTCCATTTAAGTTGACCAGGTCTGAACAATCTTATAATCAGCATTTATTTAATTTATTATTTATTTGGAATTCAGTGTTTATTTTATAAAGTCTACCCCCCAACACACACACACTCACACATTATTGTACTTCTAGCTTAGTGAGTACACTCATTGCCATAATGCATTTGCCAGCCCCTTACTCTAACCTTTACCATCAGAACTAAATGCCTAACCCTAAAACCAAGTCCTAACTTTCAAACAAGCCTTTGGAAAAGTATGGACTAGCCAAAATGTCTTCACTTTCCAAAAATGTCTTCATTCCATAAGGTCTATGCTCAAAATGGTCCTCAGAAATATATAGTATATAGTACAAGTACACACAGACATTTTTTTACCATATACCAATTATTTCAATATGCCTTTTCAGTGTCCCTATGTTGGCTGATCCATTCTTGTATTCCACTAGTGGACATGTATCAAGGGGTTCACTGAGTGCCACGTGAGAGAATGTTCTTCTCTCAGCCCTAGGCTGGGGTTGAGGGTGATGGGCTGAGTTTGGGTGATGGGCTGAGTTTGAAGGCTATATAATACTCGCTCTACCGCAGAGGTCTTTGACAATGTAGAATACACTGTTATGTAAAATTGGTCAGTTTCTGTGGGCCAGTATCATTCCCCTCCTATAGGTTGTCCTTGGTTACCACACACTCTGCAAGGTGAACATCATGTGTGACAGGGAACTTTTGATGGCTTGTGCAATCTCCTCTTTGAGTAAATCTACTGGTAATGTGGATACAGCTGGAATCTCTAGCGCAGAGTTGCCCAGACAATGAGAGCTTAGATGGTAAGCAATAATTAGCTGATGCTTTGAGACTAATGCGATTGTAGAAGCGCATATTCCACTTCACAACAACTGGACCAAAGAGCTTAATCATCAGGGGGTAGTGCTCCCAATAATGATGTTTTGGTAGCAGCTTTATGTCGGGCAAACCTCTTTGTATCTCAGCCTTTGCTCTATCATTTGACTTTCCACAAAGGGCACTGAGTCATCACTATGCACAGGGGCAACAACAAAATCTGTGACGTCTTTCAGATCCATGAGAACAAGCTTGTTTGACAGCGGCCTGATGAAGCTCAGCTTTTCAAACAGAAAATACCAGATGACATAGAATAAGTGAATATCGCTGCTCTTGCCACTTCAAAATCTGCAATAATGTTTCAGCAGGAAAACTCAGACTACTACATGCTCATAACTGCATAAATCCCGCTCCACTGGATTTCTCAGATTTTGTAGACGAGACTCATAGTTTTTTCATAACCATAGAATTGACAGGTACATAGAACATAATAAGGATTGAGATCCAGGCAAGTTACCTAATACCCAATAAAAGAGCACGCAGCTTGAATGTCTTTCAGGAGGTGTCAAGGGGGTTACAGGTTTCATAGTCATTGGCTTTTCTCCAGCAAGGAAACAATTTTCTTTAAAAAGGGAATCATCTTTGGAGGACTTTGATATGACACTCTAGAATGTCCTCCTGTCTTTGATAGCCCCCATCAACTATGATATCCTGTATACCTAACAGCTGCTGTAGGGACTTCAAAATTGGCACATATTTGAAACTGCAAATATTTTGGCTTTAAGAATGATGAAAGACGTCTGTCACAATATCACAAGATAATGGAACAGGTGCAGTAGAAATCGAATGATAGAAATCCCCTGAAAACACATCAACAGCTGTGCTTGGCCCATCGACCAATTGCTCCAACTTACCCAAAGCATCTGCAAATCTTTGCTCTATGACCTTCTGCAAGAAGTATATTGACTGTGTTGAAGGAAGTGCAAATCGGACTGCTCCTCAAGCTTATTTGCTTCCACGTGTTTAATTCTCCAATCTGCATTCTCGAAAACACACAAAATGGTCTGCTGTGCCACCAAAATTCAAATTAGATGATAAAAAACGATCACTTCCAAATTAATTGATAGGTCTTTGCATACTAGCACAAACACTGAACATGTAAGGCTAAAGAAGCAAGTCTTTCAATTAAAAGAGGTCCAATTGTAATTAATATGTATACACAGTCATACTTAAGAGTTTGAATTATATATACTTTTGGAAATCTGTCTCAAAAAGGAACTTGATGTGTACGTGTCAGGGTTTGGTGAGCAGGTGGACCCAAATGCAGGAGTGAGGGAGATCAAATCTACAAAACTAAAATTATTCAAAACAAATAAAAACAAAACAAGGGGCAGGCAGAGAAGGAAACAAACAAGCGAAAATCAAACAGTTCAGAGAAAGACAATGCAGGGTAAGGAACATGAAGCGGGCAGAGACACAGACAAAGCATAAAACTCAACAAAGACTAATGCTCCATTCACGCCGAATGTGGAGTGAATTTTTGTGACACCCTAAACACATGATGAGGGAGAGACGCGATACTTGCTCCTAATCTCTTATTTGCATTGACTTTGTATGTAATCTTGGACAGGACAAAAGCAGGAAATAAAGCTGGAGACACACAAGGAGCGAAATTTCAAAATAAAACCACCAAACAAAACACCAAACAAAAACACAGATCAAACACTCCTTCACAAAGACAGACAGGGGAAAACAGACGGGAGGGGAGAGCCCACAGAGCACACTGGGAAACTGAGGCTGAAAGCCAGAACCATGAGAGTAACATTCCAGTACAATGCCTGCATTACTGCTCATGCCACACCATCTCGCAGTCCATCTTCCCCTCAATCGTGAACAAGACCACAAGACACTTAAACTGCTTCCCTTGGGGCAGCAACTCACTCCGAACCTGGAGAGACAAAAAGCTCTTTTTAAGTTTAATGGAGAGTTATGTTGCACATTTTGACCAACCTCTGCTCCACACTAAATATTTCATCATGGATAATATGTCTGACTTTGCAGGTAAGAACCCAGCTTTAAATTTCTCCAAGAAATTGTGGCATACTAATTCACTTACAGATGCCTCATGCTCAAAATCCCTGTGTCCACTCTTTGTTGAGGTCTTTCCCTGTGCTGAAGAACATAGAGACTGGGCCGGACGACTGTCGCATGTGGGTTTCATTTTTATCAAGAACGAATTGCTGATGAACCTGAAAGTAAAGGATCAGTTGCATGATACAGTACTTCATCCAAAAGGTCAGTTGGACGGACTTCTCAAGTAATACAATTATCAACAGTTAAGTTATTTCAAATCTTATAGGCTGCTGTGCCAACTGGTTTTAATCTATCGGACAGTTATTTTTCAATTGAATTAAATTTGTTAATTTGTTTAGCGCCAAATCATAACATACATTATCTCAAGGCACAGTAAGATTTAGACCTTAGAAATTAAAGAGAAACTTATCTGTTCCAGACCGGTTGGGATTAGCGCATATAAATGTGTTAATTATTGCAGCACCAGTTTATAATAATACAGTGGAAACCGCTAATACTGATCATGGATATAGTAATCAACAATTTATATGGATCAAAAAGCTGAATCGTTCCTATAAAAATGTTGCTGTTTAAATAATTTGGTTATAGTGATGAGGTAATCCACTTGCAGTGTTAATTTTTGGTCTTTTCATACATGTTTGGACAGGAAAAATATTTTTTTACAGTTTTTACTGGCTCTGTCAGTAATGTACTGCTCCTCTCTGGGTCTCTATCGCTGGCGCTGTGCACTGCCAACTGAATCGAGCCAAACCAAGTGCCCTGCCATTTCATCTGTCTCTCCATACTTTGTCGAAATTTACAAATTATGTTGTTTAACTCAATCTGAGTTTACATGTGTTGGATGACACCCTTTGTGTGTGTATCAATGAATGAGAGGAAGGGAGCGAGCGACAGGCTGATGAATGTGCAGCTATAAAGAAAGATTTTACTTATTAAGAAATGTATCAATCATTATTTGTTGATCAGTGTTGATACTGTGGCATCATTTTAAACAACTCAACGTATAACCTGTAATGAGTCAGAGTCTGTGTCGGTGTGAGAGAGAGATAGAAAGAGAGAGAGAGAGAGACGTGAGCAGCGGAGTCAGTGTGTGCGTGTTCGTGAACGTGCATATGCAAGTGTGCAAAGTTACCTTTCCTTCAAGTTCTTTGCGTTTCACAGGTGGACTCATCAAGGGTTACTTTTGCAGTAGTAAAGGACACAGTAAACTAGACTTGTGCTATACAGTGTAAACAGTACGCTACACAATCGATGTATTCCACTGTGCATAATAGAATGATTCAGAAAGCAGAACTAGAAATTATCACTGAGAGTGAAAGAGTGCAGCATAATTTTGTCCTTATAATTTCAAAAGCGAAACTATAACAAATTGTTAAGAGGATAATAATACAGTATATCATCCTCCTCTTGGCTTCTTTGTATGTTTGCTGCTATTGTAACTCAGGTATGACACTATGAATTTGTCAGCATTGTGTGGAACCCAACTGAGATCCAATGTTGCCTCATAATGATTTAAAAAAGGGGTTAGTCTTTTATATTGGTTAATTAATCTTTGTGCTTTTTTGGAGCCTTTCATGGACCCTAACATTCAAATAGTTGTAAACACATAGATACCAACAAGTTCAAAGCGGGAACAGTAAATATGCCATTTTCTTGTAAGGTGGTCCATTTTTCTTTTACACATTTTGGAGATGAAACTTAGTGAAAGGAAGCAGACCATGTGGTATCAACACTTTAAAACAAACCAAGTCAATGCTGCACAGTCATTAACATGAGTTAAACTTCAAGTTTTGTTTGTGGTCTTGTTGTCTGTATGGCTTCATTCAGAGTTTGCCTGGCTAACCAATCGTAAATAGTTTCCTGCCCAACAGCTTAACTAACTGTGTAGAAAGAAAGCTACCAGGAGCAAACATTACCAAGGATTCATCAGACAATCACTACACTAGATCAGTTATATAGAAAGTACATGAAATTACCTCACACAGGCCAAGCCAGTACACTTAATTCATCTGTCCCAATCTGACAAGATGTATCAATTCTCACTATGCAGGGCTGAAAGTTTAATCAAACTACATCTTACCCAGACTTTTGTTTTAAATCTTGTAAAAACGTTCTTTCACTGCAGAGGACCAGAGCAAAGGGT
Organism: Verasper variegatus; assembly: GCA_026259375.1. Lineage (NCBI taxonomy): Eukaryota > Metazoa > Chordata > Actinopteri > Pleuronectiformes > Pleuronectidae > Verasper > Verasper variegatus. Next base: position 1,697,422 of record CM048040.1, read on the forward strand.
TTGAGAGCCACCAGGGACAACTGCTGTGGATGTAGTGTCTTTCACATCATTGAATTTTGTATTCATTGACTCCCTGAACTCTATGATCCATAGACATCAAAAGACACGTGGTGTCTCCCCTAGTGATACTCTGACTTGCCTCAACTGCAAATCAACCTTTTGCCTTTGGTCAGATTTTTAGTTAGTGACTCCCCTGCTCAGCTGGACCGAGGTCAACTGACTGACTTTGGCAGTCAAGACCATCCCACTACTGGGCCATGAAAAACTCCCTGGCCACCTGGCTGCATTTTCAAGATGATAATCTTCTGCACTGTCCTATTATTGGTAGAGTATATTGAAAAGGAATCTGCTGTGATTTCACTGTTCACTTAGATGGTAAACAATATTGAACTGTTTTAAGTCAAATCAATGCTATAATCTCAGTGATTGTTTAATTTTAAATCAAAGCAGGGACACACACACAATCCAAACATTCACAGGAAGTGAATCAAAAAGACCAAATCTCCCTAACATGGGTTGAACGTGGCTCATAATACCACCCCAGTGTTTCAACTCGTCTGTAACTTTGCAAGGTCAATGCTGACAAAGAGTCCTCATTTGGGACCTCTATGTCATGAAACATATTACAGTTAACAGCCTCTAACCAAGTGTGGTTACCCCATTTCCATTAGCTGCGACCCCTGAGTGGAAATCTGTGACATTTACCCCTCTCACTTTCAAATCTCTGCTGATCGAGGTCAGCGTCACACATCTTGCATCGTATATATTCTTTGCCAAGCCTTGGTGCAATGGATAAGACTTTGGACTAATGTCTGTAAATGTTTTTGTGGGCAAGCTGCTCCAAATGATTTTCCCCCAGTGGGATTAGCTCAGTTGTTTGAATTGCAATTATTAAAAAAATTCCCTGCACACAATAGCAACACCACTGCTATGTACATTTGCAACATGGCTTAGGGTTTCATGGCGGTCATTTCAAACAAATCAACATTTAAACTGTAGCGGTTCAGAGGCATCAGCTGAGTTGGTCTGTGTGTGTCTCTGTGTGTCTACCAGTCAGAGAGAGAGAGAGAGAGAGAGATAGACAGAGAGAGAGAGAGAGAGAGAGACAGAGAGAGACATGAGCAGCAGAGTCAGTGTGTGTGTACGTGTGCGCATATGCAAGTGCCCAACATGATAGAGTTACCTCTCCCTCATTCTGGGACCATACTGAAGCAGCACAATTCGGTTATAGTACCCAATTGCTTATAGTGATCAATTTGGCCAGGGACAAACGTGATCACTATAGGCAGTTTCCACTGTGACAAACAGCAAGTAACAAAAAACATTCCCTCATCCAGCTTATTATTAGCGAGATCTATGCATATAAAACATCTTTCAAAGCATCTTTTTTTTCCATCTCATGCTCTTAGTTCACTAATTTTTTGTTGTCATTAAAATTTTCCCTCCAAAGTCATGCGCCAAAGAGAGACTGTGTTTGTGTGAGTGAGTGAGTTACTTTAAATATATATATTTGAACCCATTTTTAAGGATTAGTTTGTCCAAGAAGCTAAAACAACCACTCGCCAAGTAATTTCCGGGTGACTAAAACAACTGTCCAAGACAACGCATCTTAGTAAAAATAAATAAAATGTTCGCAACCTCAGAAATTAACTTTTGAGCAAGTTTATTTAACTGAATTTCAAATAAATGAAATGAAATGCTGTACAAGTGTTAAACATTGTACACACCAGGTGCTTTTATGTAGCCTGATAATTGTACTATAATTGATACTAGTAACCTATAACCTTCATTGTCAGGATTGGTAAACACACTATAGTGTAAAGAAGTATTTAATTAATAGCACGCATTAAGTCTACAGGGAGATTAATGTGAAATCATATAGTATTGACAGTCTGGCAGGGTGCAATTTGGATGTAAGCAGGCAGATCACAGCTCCGATGGGCTTTGGTCCAAGCACACAACATGCAGATTATTTACTCTTCTGAGTAAGGGACTCAGTGTTACACAAGGCTTCAGTGTCAATCCAACAGCTGCTCACCTCATAGTTGAGCAGTTCATCGATTGTCTGGTATTCCGACAAGGGTGTTCTTTTGTGCCCCAAAGCACAAGTCAGACCAGATCCTTTTAATATGAAAAGTAGTGGACCATACTGGTTGACTTTTTTTTACTTCTAAATTCAGACAGAACTAAAGTTATTATATTTGCCTTTAAACACCTCTGAGAAACATTGTCTGACCAGATAGTTACCTTGAAGGGCATAAACTTAGCCCCCAGCTGGATAAAACAATTCTCCTTCTTCCACGTCTACACTATTATTATTATTAAAAAAAATACTGTTAAGCCCTCATATAGCGTTTTACTGTAAATACATATTAATTACCATTTTTTCATTAAAAAAGCATTTTAGCACTGTCAAAAGATCAGCCAGAATCCTGCTGGCCCATTGACCCAAACTGTGTTTTGGTGGATGGAGTGTTTTCATCAAAGATTTGTGAAATATATTACGCATATTAGCTACGGTTTTACTGGCTTAAAAAATGTGTTTTCATTTTCCTCACTTGTTTTGCAGTGTGTATTTCCTGTTTGTTACTTTTCCACCTACCAAATGATATCAGATCAATTAGGGCATGGACATTTTGATTATGTGGTATAAAAAATTGTATTTATACTTTTACATTTGACCTAACACCCTCAATTATACTGGTTCTGCTGGTTCAACATTGTAAAATTGTGTATTGCATATAAAATAAAGCACTCAAATGCACTTGTGTAGATGTGACAAGGGCTTGTTTCTCATAATTTTGTTGTGGTTGAGTGTCCTTGTGCCTTTTATGGAAAGTGCACACACTCAGTGTTTCTGCATGTGCATAATTTCTGTGGGACTAAGGATTTCAGCATGGTAATAATCTTTGTGCTAGCCTCTCAAAGCCAGTCTGCAATTACAGCTGTTTACTTGAAACAAATGTAATTTTCCATTAGGCTGAACGGAGCTAATTGATAGTCATCTCCTCTTTGCCAAAATCAACCTGAACTATTCTTATCTGAAATAAAATTCTACAAATCGGCTGTAAGTGGCATCGAGCCATATTATAATTGCAAACCACTCATACTTTCTTTGGCACTGTTATGTTCGCTTCACAAATTCATCAAATCCTAAACTTATATTAACGTGTACTCTGTAGCTGACATGAACTTCGATGGCATTAAATAGTTTCCAAGATTAAATTGCTTGTGTGTGCAATCGTTGTAGATAACTGCTGTGAAAAGCAATATTAGTTTTATCGATTTCTTTTCTGAGCTTTTCAAACTTGGGTTCAGATGCAAAAAGCTGTGTACCAACCACAGAGACAGCCCTGTTTATGGAAGTAGGCAATTACATTTTTCAGGGTCATGCATTAAAATGTGCACAGTCTGCAATGGCTTACAAGACACTACATGACAATAGGTGCAGTAAAGAAATGACAGGCAATACTTCACCTCCAGATATTGTAGACTGATAAAAAGAGTCCAATCCTTCTCCTTAGACATTACACATGTAAAACATAACTTTGGCATTGATTGTGATTTCAACACATCAAACGTAATGCACCTGTAGTTATGTGAAAAAATCCATCTCACTGTGTATCTCCACTGCCACAGTTAAACATGGGTGGCCACACATTGATAGACACCCGTTTATCTGCTTGTATGTGTTGCACTAGCTCTTCTAATGGTAGGAGCAGATGCAGTTTCATGTATTGCATTAGTAAAAACCTCCAACAGAGACAGAGCAGCCATCCTTTTTCATGATTGTTTGACATGGTTATAGCATGAATAATATCAATATTTCATTAGTTCATTAGTAAACTATCTCTGACAATGAAAATGTTGTATGTATATGATTTAATCTAATTAGGCATCTACCTCTAGCCTTACAATCTATCTCATATTCAGATTGTATCTGCATATGATTATACCTGATTGCAATTTAAAGCTTGTGTCACCAGTATCCACATTGTGATCTGATCGCTCTGTCCACTCATATCACCTACTCCTGTCTGGTCTGGTCTTCATGTCATCCACACGTCTTGAATAATGTCCATATTTGAGGACAGCTTCCTGAATTAACTGTGTAATGGCTGATAGCCACCTGGCTGCTGTTACTAAGCTGGTTAGGAACAATCATGCATGCAAATTACTTGCTTTTTGGCGACTCCCGCTTTTTTATCATCGATTTAGGAGACTTGTGTAATTCGTGGCGATCCGATGAGTTTTTTTTTTCATGGGGGGGGAGTATATATATATATATACACATATGAGTGACAGACGAATCTCCATATTTCTCTCTCAAATAAGCATGAGAGTGAACTGCATTGAGCAAAAAAAATCTACTATAGGGCCAGGCACCTCGCACAAGCTCCTCTGGCCGATTCAGAGTGCCTCCAGCCCGGCTACGCCAGGGACACACGGGAAGCGGAAGCGCCGCAAATTCTTGTGCGAGCAGCCGCGCATTTTTCCGAGCTGGTCAGCCCGCGAATCTGCTTCTTCTTCTACTTTGTAATCCGTTCAGTGTAGGGGTTCGGGGGGAAATGATGATTGTCTTCACAAGTGACTGACCTACGCAAGCCTACCCCCCCATCTCTCTTTCTCTCTCTCTCTCTCTCTCTATGTCTCTCTCTCTCTCTCTCTCTCTCTCTCTCTCTCTGTCTATCTGCTTTTGCACTTGCGTGTGTCTGACTAATGTGTAGGTACATGAATTAAAAAACAATTACAGTGGATGGGCAGATGGGGAAATTTCATTATGTGGGGGGGGGGATTTAAACTCAAGGAGAACAGCAGGAAAATCCAAAGTATGGGATGCATATTTGTTCATTTATATCATATATATCTTTTCTGGCCCATATAATAGAACAGACATTATTCACACACTCGTTCCTGACAGAGAACCACGAAGTTAACTACTCCCCAACATACCCTAACACCCTAACTCTAACACTCTAATTCTGAAAAATATAAACCATTATTAACTAGTTAACATCTCTTATTGATCTGTGTATATTAGATATAATTTCCTGGTAATTTAAGCATAATAGCACAGATCGTCAGATGGTATATTAAGCATTTTTTTCTACTTCGAATAGCTCTCTCTTTTTTCATCATACATGTGTTTGCATCCCTGACAATATTTCTGCTCACATTCGAGTTGTATGTGGAGTGATAACACAGTTACATTAACACTTGAATTAAATGTGGTTACAATGCATCCCTGACCAGATTCCGATTCACAAGGTTTCGATACGTTTCAATTTCTGATTCAATTCAATATCGGTTCAGTGAGGGATATTTCAGTGTACAATACCAATTTTGCTTGGATATTAAAGCAATTCACAGAGAACTAAAGCTGTAAACTGTGCAAAAAAACCTCTAACTTGCTGCGTTATTAAAAACTTTGAAGTTGGATGATATATTGTTCAATAAATTATTGTGATAAATTATATTTTTGTCAAAATTTTTAAACAATTTTATACCACTGAAATAATGATAATAGTAGAGCACGATCCTGTAAATACACCCTTTCAAATAATATATCACTCCTGTCCCTTTAACACTGAGTCCACACACACACACACATTCTCTCTCGCTCCTGGTATTTCACGTGATGGCCTATATGATGATTTTGGGGCATATTTGCTCTCCAAAAATAGTGCAAAATGAGACTAAATGGTCACAATCTGGAGCCATGGTGAAGTATAAATGAGCGGTACAGGGTGGCATGATGACACAAGGGAATACACCAAAAGGAGAATAGATGAAAAGAATATAAAACTGCACACAAAAATCAATACATCCAAAAGTGTGTTGTGCATTTAATGAGATGTAAATTAGTGGTGCGTTAACTTCACACACGACTAAAGGTACTAGACTGAAGAACACTATTGAGCGGATGGAACAATGGGTCTCTATTCAGTAACATGATGGAGCCATCATCCATCCCACCCTCAAAAAAAGAGGGATATAGAGGGAGAGACAGAGACCGAGTGTCACAAGTGGAAAGCAGGAGAACCCAAACGCAGGAGCCAGGTTAAGGTGAAACAACAGAAAATGTCCTTTAGTAATTACTACCTCCAGACGAGGGGTAGGAACTGGAGCCCTCCGTACAGAATCATGACACAGGATCTCAATTACAAGAGCAAGTAGTCATAGAGGTGAGCAGGCCTTTGTGTCAGCAGGTTAATATCCTGTCAGGCATTCACCAGCATGTGATCCACATCCACCAGTGTATTTGTGCATTTACAGTTCATGCTTTCCACAGCATACAGGGCCTGAAACATCTCTATTTACTGGTCATGGCTTTGGTCATTTAAAAAGTTATTAGTTCAGTTTTAGAAAATGTCTGGTTGAAGGGATTTGCTTTGTGTGCTAATGTATTATTTATCAGGGCTGATTTCTTACATGAAGATTTGACGTTTTGATGGTATTAAGAAGGGATAAACTTTGCAGCCCCCCAAATAACACTGCCATAGCCTTGTGAGCTTCATCCTCCAGGACGTGCTTCAAGAATACAAAGCATATTGATTTCAAGCTAGTTTGCAAAAAAACAACTACGTGCACATGTCACAAATTTTCCTACTGATGCTATTCTTTTAAATTCACTTTAAGAGTAATGTGGGGACAAATATTTTTTATCTGCATGCTTTATTTTAAAATGAACTACTATTTGGACAACTTCTGTTAAAAAGGCACTATTTTGACCCTTAGTTTCGAAACCAGTGGTTTCAAACCACTGAATACATTATACAACCAAGGGCATAAATAACCTGGTAAACTCAATCACTGTCATTTCAACTACAGTAATCACTCTGGGAAAAGACCTCAACAAATAATCTTTCATTGTTGATAACAGATGATGCGACATAAACCTTAGATTCTATAGTGCAAGTCATTCTTTATGCTTTGAACTCAACACCATCTACCCTGACCTCCTCCTACATTTTTGCTGTGATATATTATTGCCATGCTACCTCCACCTTTGTTATTAATAGAGAACAGAAGAGAGGACAGCTGTTTGTTTTCCACATTTGCTTTATGGTATGATGTTATTCTTGGCAACACATTTTGTTTTCTCTGCTCATTTCATCACTGTAAATAAAAACACATAGATTCCTGTTGGCACATGAAGTTTATACAGAGGATTCTTCCAGCAAAACTCATACATCCTCGGCTCAAATAAGCTCATATGTTTATGCTTGTATTTTAAAGTTTTCTGCAGCAGTTTGCCGAATTCTGTGGTGACTTGCTATTCATGACAAAAAGACTTTGAGCTTGACTTTGTACATAAGCTGCTGTGCAGAGTATAAATAACCGAGCACTGGCTGATCATAGCCCCAGTTTGTGCCTCTCACAGACAGCTGCCACTGGAATAACAAGATTTAGTTTTCTTCAGCAGCCATAAACACAACACATGAGCCCCGACAATAGTCTACTCATGTTCTATGGTACATGTAAGGGGAAGAATTAACATATGTCCTTTGACTCATAATACATCAAACACTGTCATTACATTTATGTAACAATTCAGTTTTTATGTATTTTAAGCTGCTCATTTGGTCCTTTTCTGAAATCATAACCTCTTTGACTTCCAATTATGTTACAGTATAATGGCTGTGTATTGTAACTGGACTGGACCAACACATTAGCTGCTCCAATGGTTCAGGGGTCATGCAAAAAATATAGCAAAGGAACACCAAATTAAAGTGAGCAGCAATCCAAGGGAATCCAAAAGAATATAAGAAAAGTACACAGTTTAATGTGTGCTCTCTCATGATACCCTAACCTTAAACTAGGTGTTTTATGAATGAAACCTACAACATGTTGGACTATAGACACAACTGATTGGATAATTCACCTAAAAACTCACTTATTTCTTTACAGTTCTTAGATTTTTTAATTTTAAATCAAGAATATAAAAACATTGTATCTTGTGTTTTGGTAAAGTCCATGCTTTCATCAGTTCAAAGACAAGCATACAAACTATTCCATATACGACCCCTCTTAGAAATACATCAGCAGGACTCAAAAACCTACCATTATCCTACAGAAACCTATTTTTTTTATTTGCAAGAAGCCTTTATTTTGAGGTATGAGTTTTTTACCTGTCAATAATATCTTGCTGTTTCAGAAGTTCTCTCAGCCCAGGCAAAATAAACACCTGAAAAGAAAAAATATGCATATGGATTCAAAACCAGCACAAAATAGGGTAGCGCCAGTATGCTGAGTTGTAATAAAGCTTGTTTGAATACCTACCTTTCCTATAATATGCAGCTTGATATCATTCCTCAATCATTTTCAACCTGGGGCTGTTTAGAGGAGAAAGGAGGAGGAAAGGTTGTAATTTGTTTGCGCCTCAGGTTTGAATCCTGCAATTGTATGTCTACGTATGATTGCCACACATTTGCAACTGTATTTTTTTATCAGCGACTATTGAATTCAGAAAGGTTATCATAAAAGGGGCGAGGGGGAAATATGCAGGGACATAATGGGCTATTTGACTGAAAAAAAGATACATTTCTTTTATGAAGCAGACTAGTGGACTAAATTACATCAGCCAGCAATGTATCTCAGCTGTGAAAGTAACAGCATTAGCAAACAAATCACTACCTAAAAATGTTTTGTTTCCATTACCCAGCATTACTTAAGGCAGAGGTAGATGAATAATACGGAACAGGGACAGTCCAGTGAGATTTAAATGTAAGACTTTCTGACAGTTGCAAAGTTTGGGTAAAAATTTAGAGAAAGTTTGGAGTTTTTGTTGTTCTGTGTACTACCTCTTAACTCCTGTTGGAACACAGTGGAAAACAGAAAATTGGATCTTGACAACCATCTTCTGCCCTGGGGACAAGCGCTGTATGGTGTTGACACGTGTCTCCACATCCCTAATCACTCCAACTCCTGGACTTGATTATTTATGAGGGACAACCAATTGGTGGATGTATTTCTAAGCCATAATTGTGTTTGCCGTTTTAAACTGGTTGCCTGCTAGATTAAATTTAAAAGTCAAATTATGTAGTGTAATGTAGGCATGCTAAATAGTTTTGTGTTTACAGTTTCACAGACAGAGCTTCTGAGGCTGCTTGCCCACACTGAAGACTTCTTGAACTTCTAATGAAAAAGCATGTTGCAATTTATGTGATTGGCATATAGTTTGTTGGTTTCCGTCTGCCCTGGGAAGATTAAAGGTGCACTGTGTCTTTTGCGACATTCTCCCTTTGTCTTCTTGACCACACAATAAGCCACGGTGAGTAATGGGCCCCAGGCAAATTAAGCAGCTTGATTAACTCTCCAATATACATCGTGTCTTCACAAATGGTGTCTTTCTTTGCTCTAATGGAGTCCCTAAAGAGCTTATGTGGATGACGTTTGTGGTGAGTGTAGCCTAAAGCGTAGGGAGGCGGCTGCCACTGAGAGAAAGCTCAGTGGTGAAGATGCCAGACCTGAGATGCAGTTAATGGCTTGGAAGGCAAGCTCGTTTAGTCGTATCTCCAGCTTCCATGCTTAATGATGATTACGCTGTCAGTCCTGGTCTTACTGCAGGCATCAGAGCTACACTCAGCATCCTGAAAGGGAGGAGTTGTACGCATCAGATCGCATTCACTTCATGAGCACTGTAAGAAATCAATTGAATAGCTAAGAGCACAAATGTAAAAGAAACAAAACCCAAAGGGGGATATTAGTGTTGTCAAGCTGCAATCAGTTAAGTGGTTCAAAGTAGCTGATGCAACAGTAAGGTTGAGACAACTGTTGATACAAACACAAGTCATTTGGCCTATTACTAACTGCTCAAAAGAATATTTTCTTACAACAACACAGTGTGATTTTATACAAACAAAATTGTGATGGGAATTCACCAGAAACATTTAAGTATATTGAATTAAGAGAAGGTCAAAGAATCTCTGGACTGGCAGGTCTTTGCTTTGTTTTGACGGATCAACACGCATTAGAGAAGCTGTAAACTCAAAGCAAAGAGGTGAGTTGAAACAGTGCGAGACTCAGACCCCACTGTGAATGTTCTCCATGTGTGTTAATGGCTCTCCTCCTATGGAGATGATAAACTGCTCATACAGCCTGTCCATGGAGAACCGTGCTGCTTAATCAATGCAGGCTGGGATAGGCTGTTGCCTATTGTCAATATTTTCTACTGCTAAACACAGAATAAAAGGAAATTATTGTTTTGTCCCCGAAAGAAGACGGATTAAAAGTCTTGTTTTGTCTTTATCTTGATTCCATAGCACTAAAAATTACAAATTTAGCTAGAAAGGTTGGACTTGAGCCTACATTTCAACAGTCAAATACAGTGTACTTTTTCTTTAAAAATTGCAAGAATTCATTATTTCTGGCTCAATAAGATTTATTACATATTCACACAGTTGTAGTTGCATTCAATCAAGTGACAATAAACAGCTTCACAGTGACCTAGAGAAATCTGAAGCCCCCAAATGCCTTCCCTATGCTTTCTTTATTTATACGGTTATTGACTGAAATCATCTAGCCCTATCCTGGGTGGTTGTTGATGCCCTTGGTCATAACTCTTTCTTCATTATTTGTTGTTTATGAAGTGAAAAGCAACAATACTGAGTCTGCAGTGTTGAGTGTATTTCAGTACATCCACAAACAAATCTAGATTCCACAGAGCGGCTGAGCTCGTCCTCTAACCAGAAGGTTTGATCCCAGTCTTCCCAATCTGCATGCCGAAGTGTCCTAGGCCAAGATGATGAACCCCAGAGTGGCCCCTCATATAAAAAAAAGGGCTGCCCATAGATGCACTGTATGAATGTGTGTAAATGGGTAAATGTAAGACTGTAATGTAAAGCACTTTGAGTGGTCATCAAGACTAGAAAAGCTCTATATAAATACAAACCATTTACCATTTACATGTAGAAGTCTCACAAATATTATTAAAGTTTCAACTCTCAAAGTTTTACATCTTCTTATATTGATGGACGTCCATGTGCTCATTAGTCCGGTGAGTTTGGCTTTGATTAATTATGTGATGCTATAGAAACAGGATAAAATATTATGAATGACGGATGAAACTTACTCACGATTAGTCGAGTGCAGTGTTGTGCATGAATGCGTTCAATGAACACGTTCATATTTTTTCTGAACGCTGAACTGAATGGATCAGTTTACAAATGATGAACGTGAGCGCCGTTCCCAACGATTTACGACACTGTTTTTTAAATCATTATTGTATAGGCCATCACATAAAATAACTGGAGCGTGCGGAAATGTGTGTGAGTATGTGTGTGCTTCCAGACTCCTCAGACTGGGAGCACACACACACAGGCCCTGGGGACCCACCCCCTATCACTTACACACTGACACACACAATGAGAGGAGCAGAGCCGGTTAAGGCAAACCAGCCGGTAAGTTACTTTGTTGAAGAACAGTGGGATCAAACTGTGAAAGCACAGAGTTTCACTATGGCCCATAGCTGCACAATGATCAGAAGGTTGGTTTGTACCATGCTGGAGTTTCCTGTGTCTCCCTCCACACTCCTGCTGACACAATTGATTAGTAACTATATACATGATCGTAACTTTTTCATCTAAACCAAAAACAGTTTGGTAACTTGGATGCTTTTGCAATAAAGATTAGGGTATGTGAAATACAAATATTTGTTCTGCCAGGGATTTGCGTGGTAAAGATGGGCAGTAAACAAAATTAAAGTTTCATATATACAAGCAGGGAAAGATAACATTAAAAACTCATTAAACATAGCAAACAGACTAAAGCAAAGAACAGACCCAGAGACATTAGGGAATCAATGGCACAAGTGAATAATGAAAAATAAAAACAGACATGTGAAAAGCAATTCACTGTTTTATTAAAACTGATTTCAGAAGAAGGAGCTGCTAACGCCCGGACCACACTGGCTGCGGTTGCGTCTGCTGTCCACTGTCCGTGTGCAGTTCACAGCAGAACAGACAGAGAAAATGATCTTTCACCACAGTTTCCATGTTTATCTGTCGAATATATCACAAACATAAATATTTGCAACACTTCCTGTACTGGTATTTATTTGAATACACAGGACTACTTTTGTACAAGGAAATACAGTAGTTATACCAGAAACCTCAGAAAGGCAGTATTTATATTAAAAGTTAGCAGAACTTCAGGTGATGGGTAGTGGTCTCTCTCTCTCTCTCTCTCTCTCACAAACACACACTCACTAACCTTTTCCTCTGGCGTTAGGACCATGGCAGAACTACCAGACCAAAGATTCTGATTACAAAACAAAACTGACACACGACTAGATGTTGTTTTTATCCAGCCTCTCCATCTTTTCCTCCCACTGTGTCTAAATTATGCATATTGTGAGGTATTTTGAATGAGACCATGTATACTGTTTATCCAAAATCCATCAACATTGCACTAAAGTCTCTTCACCTGTTGAATAAAAACAGAGCCAGAGCTGCAACAAAATAAAACTTTTATTGATACTCAATACAGTTTCACAACGTTTTAAGTACATGGTGTTCTTTTTTTCAGAAAAGCTCTTAAACGTAAATTCTATATCTCTGGACATCTTTGGAATTCACATTGACAAGAGTTTCAACATAGTCAAACTGAAGTCAATCTGAAATCACAAAATCACATGAAAAGAAACTTCATGAAAACTGCACCGGCAGCTCCTTTAAAAGAGGGAGCTGAATCCATCAGATTGTTCAAGACAAGATAATAATTTGCCCATTTAATATGAAAAGCAAAACTTCACAAGATTGCATGAGCTGACCAGCAGTGATATAGTTGCATCAAAATAACCTCAGGCAGCAGGTCCTCTGGTTGGAGATTTCCTGACCAGCTTGCAAGGACAACAATCGCATCAAACAAAACACACCGACGTAACAGTTTTAGTATTCACAACAGAACCATATTTAGCGTATTTTGCTGCTTTACGGTGCTCCTATACCACTCATTGTATTGGAACTATTTTGTTTGTGAAAGCGATACACACTGGAGAGTTTTTAGATATCACACCACTGCACAGTCCACCTAGTGGCTCCAGAGTGTAGTAGTACTGCCATTCAGTAACAAACAAAATTGTTCCAAAGTAAGGAGTGGTCTGAGGGCACCATAAAATGGTTAGGTAAAAATCATTAAATATTCAGTTAATATATATTCTGTTGTGGATTACTAAACATATTTTGGTATGTTTGTTGTGGTTTAAAATGTTGTTTGGTAGTTGTCCCAGTTGGCTGCCACTGTTGTTGGGCTAGTCATGAGATCTTCAATTGAAGGACTCTATGCCCAGGTTTATGTCCATGCAACGACGTCAGTGCTGGTTGGTAAGCCTAACCCTTAAGACAAAAAATCCCAACTATTCCTATCACTGAATTACTAAATGGTCTCGTTACTTTTGTCATACTTGGACAACTGCAGAGGGCAGCAGACAAAGGCAGTTTATGATCTAACATAATTTCTGTTGCCTTCCACATAAATATAGCCACATGTTTAACTGTTATATAGTCTCGGTCTGTGCAATGCTTAACAACAGATTAAAAAAAACATTACCCACGACGATTAGTTTCGGAAAGTCAGGAAGTGTCAGTGTTCTTTCGACATCAGCTGCTGTTGCTAACACCTACAAGAAAAAATACATTAAAAAAATAGCTTAATTTCCAAAAGCTTCAATGTATAATAACTTCAAACTTACATATGCTTGCAAAAGTTATACCTGCTAGAACAAAACAAAAAAACGGTATTGCAGTGTAAAAAACGATTTGGCTCACAGATGATCAGTGATCGGCGAGAAAAAACAGCAGGTCATCCCTACTACAAAAAATTATAACCAAAACCTTGAAAATAATTTGTTGTGCATTCATTAGCCTACATACATTAGCAAATTAACATGCATAGTGGATCACAATATACAGCTTTTAATTTTATGAAATGAGCTTTTCTGTTTTAAGTGCTTTATAAACATTAATCTAAGACATACCTTCGGTTTGCCAAGCGTTGAGAAGCCTCCGACACTGAATAGGTGTGATGTTGGCAGGGAGATCTCAACAATGTTATTACAATGACATCCCAACAAAGTTGAAGCCCATATTAATTTTGTAGGCAATTAACATTCAATTTACGTATTTTGTAGTGGCTGGACGTGGCTGTTGCTCCTCTGCTCCCATGCTCTCATGTCAAGGTCCTCTTTCAAACCGCCTCGTGCAACGCAATCGATATCAACAGTATTTAACTGTAACATGCACCATCTACAGTCAGAATACAACTTGCCTGTAATATTACAATGTGTTATTGTGGAAAAATGCTGTCAGTTACTGTAATTCTATTTGTCCCATGATGCATTGCGATATACAGGTAAACATTGGAAAATGACAGAACAAATGAATTCCCTCCCTTTGTGAGCTTCCGGAATACAGAGCACAAATAATTGCACTAATTTCATCCTAGAGGAAGCCTATTAAAAAACAGAACAAAGGCTGGTGAAAGGATACCAATTATCAGATAGAAAACTCCTGCTGAAATAAATGGTCTTAATTTGATGCAATTACGAAGTTCATCAGCAAACACAAAAACTGAAATTTGTTTGACTTAAAGGCTCATCAAAGGCCGCTTCACAGCAGTCTGCAACGCCTCCATCATTTTGTCCATTATCCTTGTCATCAACATAATTTATCCAGAAGCAAACAGATGTCAGCACACATTGTCACACAGAAACACACAGAGAACAATTTAAACGTCTTATTTTCTGATATATCTGACTACATTTTCTTAGTATCTGCTTTTTTCTAACTTACGTCTCATTTCTGTCCCATTTTTAATCCACCTTCTCCCTCCTGCTCCTCCTCACTGTTGCCTCCCCTCATCCTCCTCTCCTTGTCACTCAGCCTCAACCTGGAAATGTACATTTAAGCTATTCGTGAAACTCAAAGCCGGGAAAACTAGCAGCATAACAAGTATTCTGATGAAGAATTAATGTTGCCGCCAGCCTCAGGGCATCAACAGAAGAGCCTTCACTAAAAATTGTTAAAGGCATCAACGGGATGGGGAGTGAAGTGTGCGGCTGCTTAGGCATACATAGTGCGTCTTTGGTTTTAGGCTCCAGTGAATCTAAGGTGATATCCACAAGTAATTTTTTTTGTATGTCTTCTTCAGTTCTTAACAGCAACAAGTGGCTTTGCGTTACACAACACTGAGGAGAGTTTCTGTAGGGAGAGCTTCTTGCCCTCTCAGCAAAAGTTAAAACACATCAGTCCCATTCCTGTATGGTACAAACAATCAGAAGAAGCAGGCTAGTTGATGCCACAATCTTTGACACATTTTTTATGAAGCACAGTACATCACTTGCATGGATAGTGGCAGGGACAGGAGGGCGAGTGGTAGGTCGGTGGTGTGCTGTGACCTGGAGGAGGCAGAAATGTGAGGCAATCTGGACTGTAATTAATGTAAGTAATGTAGATGCCATGATGTCAATGGTTAAGACACAGCTCTTGTAGACAACAAAGGAAGTTGTTTTGACAAGATGATGGATCCTCTTCGAAGCAGCTGACAAGATGTCAGCGGGGGTCAGGGGTCATACTACTTCATCTGTGAGCTAGAGGAAGTGGTTGATCACCTGATTTCAAAAGGTGAATTTGTTTGTCTGTTATTTGAATTCAGTAATGTTCATCAGCCATCTGTGAAAGCACAGTCTATTAGTTTGCAGGACGTTACAGCATGAGAGGTAGAACTGCTGACGGCTGCTTGCCTGTCTGATCTGCATTTCTCCTTGGGACGTTTCTGCGCTCGTCTGCAGTGTAGAAATTTTAGCAAAAGGTGTGCTAATGCATTTACTCATTACTGTTTCCCTTGATACCTCTAGATCAATCATGATCAATCAAAAGACTTTTTGTAGAAGGCTTTTCATGGTGTGTAAATAAAGCATGCAGTGTGATTTTAAAGTGCTTTCTGAAACATTATGCTGGGGGATTCTTTTCATATTCTGAGCTAATTTGATACGTTTGTATCCAATCTAATCAGAGGATTTTGAAATAAACTGATACCACGGTGAAAGTCTTTTGCTGTGTCATTTTCTGCCATTTTCTTAACCAAAATCACAAGAGAAGAATCATAATTTCGAATCACACATCACCTACACAGGAGCCAGTATCAGATACCACTATACAGAGTTAAGGGTAACTATCATCTCTGTCTTGATTCTCATCAGATTTACAGAAGTTTAAGCTCTAATGTGTTCATCAAATAGGCTGGCCATGGAAGTCTGCAACAGAGATAAGCCTGAAATCCTTGGAAATAAAACAAAGAAGGAAAGAAAGTTGACGTTAATCAGCTGTTTGACTTGTAATACTGTCCCTGAACACCTCTGAGATGCATTATGTGTTAGTTACGCTGGATGGCATCGCCCTTGCTTCCAGCAGAACCTTCATGAAGTTATCTATGATCCAGATTTGTCCTTTGACTCAGATTAGGTTTACAGCTAGTTTGTTTAGATATACAATATGCCTAATCACTTATACTACTATTACTGTCAATATCGCTAGCATTACAACAGGCAATACTGCTCCGTTGATCTCTATCAGACTTTTTCTTTTGTATTTTAATCAGCCTTACATATATTGGCACACTATCAAATGTTAGTCATATTTTCAGTGTTGCATATGACAAAATTAGTTAATCTTTCATTATTACTATAAAGATAACATTTACAATAACCTTACAGTACACAGCACAGTGTAGTTCGTTTTAGTCTCCCTAATCCCCTCTCAGCATTGAGCCTTCTAATAATGGTCATGGCTGTTGGTGCCCAGGATCACATAGCACAGACAGCAGACATGGCTGACACGACCAACTGAGCCTGGTGACTCTCTCTGGGAGAGGGCATATCCTGCAAGGCCCATCCATGTGAGACACATCCAGCCTGAGGCTACCGTTTTAGAGACCTTGTGATGTAATGTTATGTAAGGCAGGGCTGCCTAGGAGGCATACACCTCCAAAGCAGTCTCCTCAGGTATCGCCAGCTGTTGGAGCACCTGAGGTTCATTTCCTCACACCACCATTTAAGAATTTGAGAGAAAGATTACGAAAATGAAATAATGTGAAAAAAGTCAGATCAAGTTACCGAAATGAACTTTCACAAAAACGAAAAGGAATTAGTATGCAGGGGTGGTTAGGAGTGCTGAAGAAGGGGGTGGAATCCATGGTGCAGGCCCACTGAAGTAGGAGGATTGGGCTTCACAGGAGAATCCCTATGCAAAACCTACAGCCCCTGGGCATCACCAAAAAAGGAAAGTCATCACCAGAGCTTCAGAGACAGATGACTGTTGATCAGGAGGGACAAGCCTTGGACTACTGTCTCTAGGACACAGGCTGGTAACCACTTGCTTCTAGGCGGGTCGCCTGGAATATTGTGTGTGAAGTTGAAAGACCTGAAACACCCCACAGCTACTATCACTGATGGTACAAATGTAGAAAATAGATGATTGCAAGACTGAGTCAGGCTCTACTGCTGTTCGTACACCAATCCATCTGTTGATATCATGCTCCATTCACCGTCACTCATTAACAAGACCAAACATCAAGAAGATCATAGGCAAAGACATCATTAATCAAGTCTCATCATCTGCGCCAGTGTCACAAAATCTTTGGACAAGATGCAAATCTGCACAGTTCTCTTGATATGTTATATAATATAAACAGTTCTTTCACAACTATAAACCTCACAACATCAAAATGTTTATTATCACACAGACTTAATGCGTTTTTGTCTACCTTTATTCCTCAATACCTCACTAGAACTGCTTCAGCTCAGTCTGCAGATTGCTTTAACCTTTAGAGTTCTTCGATTAGCATTGTGCATTTTATTCAGTGACACTAATGTCTATCAACTGCGAACTTGCTAATTAGGCTTTTTGAAGTCTGAATAATACTGATTGCACTACATGCATAAACCTGCTCATGTATAATGTGAGGTGGGTGCTGTGTCATAGCTCACGCTTTCCTCATGTTAAAATGTCCTCAAAAAAGAGGGGAATATGCCCCCTGATATGGTGATTTAATTTACATTAACTTGAACAACACTAACAACAGCAGCAGCAAATTCAAATAACAAAGGGATCAGAAAAGAAAACAGGGAAAACTGAAATCAAGTATGCATGAAAGGTCTTATACATACATTATGCATAGTTCACATAATGATAACCTTGTCTCAAATAAGGTTTTAGTTGAGGTGAATGCAGGCCACTAATACTATTTGAAAACTTCACGTAGAAATTCGTAGCATTTTTTTAAACTTCTCTAACTGCATCTAAGTTAATTCTCATTTTTACAACAATTCTCAGCGTGTGTGTTTTAGTTTTTGCAAATCCAGCTGAATTTTGCTTCTGGGAGAGTCTTTGAACCGAATAGAGTCTTGTTCTTGTGAAATCATTATCTGGCTGAAATTCAGTCTACTTTTCTGGGAGACCCTGGGTCCCTTAGGAAAAGTGTTCCACCTCTAATGTGATAGTTGACAATAATCCAGGGCCCATTAGAATTCCTGATCCTCTTCCTGGTCCCTCTACGGGAATACAACACATTCTATTACCTAAGAAGCAGCTACCAAGAACCCTTCACAGCTTTTCTGAGCATTTTGATCAATGTTGCATTCCCTTGCTGATTTTTTACTTCAAGTAAAAACCAAAGAACCCCCCCACTCAAGAAAAGTGCTTAGATTAATGTTGGAGAAACTTTGGTGAAGCCTTCAGACATGTTCATATGCTAACTTCATGAGCCGAATCTATATTTTTTTGAAACATTGATTTAATCTATTTTTGTGACTCTGTAACTCATGTAAGATCACTTCCAATTATTTTTTAACCTTCCGAGGCACTTCAATATATCCTGATGAAAATATATAATCAGGTACTTTGTTCTGTTCTGTAACCCAATGAAAACAATTTCTTTATAATGAGTTTCATGTTGACAACAGAATATAGTTAAACCTGTATCAGTTAAGTTTGGTCTTATTTATTGACTATTGTTATTTGTGTCTTCCATAATAGTACTATGTCTAGATAAATTGTATGTTTCCAACAACACGTCTTGCACTGATTAACCAATCCAATTCTATGCAGCAGAGATTACTTGACTTAAAGGTTTAATATGGGTAAAGCATCATAACCTTCCGGACCCCACAACTCGTAGCATATTTTTTGTAAAAGGTACTATCGGTAAATTACCTCATTTATTTATCTCTAAACAATTTCCGATTGGGTGACCACATCAGCTTGGGGCCATTGTTGTCAGTACATCTAACTGTAATGCTCGTTTTCTTGTCTGTAAACACTGGTAAAGGGAACTTAGTCATGACTAAAAGGAATATTGACAGCAGTCTGCTTTGAGGATCCAACCTTTGACCCTGACATCATACATTAGAGGTTCAAAGGTGGCGTAACTACTCCTTATAACCACAATGTCTCAAAGCAACTGCATAGCCTTTTATGTGAGAGAGGAAAGTATTTTCTCTGCTCTTCTGCTCCACTTTACTAAACATATCCCAAACTTACTGGGATCAGATTGATATTGATTTCATCATCTGTCTGTAAAAAGTCAGAGAGCTGTTTCAACACACATCTGAACACAATGTTTTTCAATGGACAGACTGTAGGGGCAGTAGGGTGTCAATACATGTGAAAGTCTCAAACACAAAACCCCCAAAAAACTGTGCAAAACAAATAAAACCAAAGTAAGGAAAGGACAAAACTTTTTAAAACATGTTAGAGCTCTTTCTGAACTTACAGTCTTTGAGGTGTGTAATCTGTGAGGATTCGGGCCTGAGTCCTTTGGTAAAAACACAATTGTGGAATTATTGCAGATATTGATTTGGGTGTACAAAACCCAATAGCACACAATGTGCATCATGCCCCCTGTCATAAAGTTGACAGAAACTAGCAGCTGAACAGCTAAAGTCATGACAATAATATAATCGTTGGGGAGGAGTTAAAAATGCATTGGATCCAGAATGAGTAAATGCTGTAAGAGGAAAATGAGACATCAAATGGTTGAATCTGTTTTACAGGAAGGGACAGTGACATTGGTGGAAAATACTATAGCTGTTCTCAGACATGAACTCAGGAGGATGGCTGCAGAATATGGTTTTGGACTTTCTGCTTAGGTTTTCTTTATATACAATGCAGATATTCTCTGTTCAGATGCATTCATAACCACACAGCAATCTCTGGAGCGTTTAGGTGAGGGGTGGTGCAGCAGGCAGAGGCAGGAAGTAATGTATTCATTCTGCTGCTGATATCAGGCATTTTTTGTTTACAGCCCATCAGAACAAGTGTCGACCCTTGTCACCAAAAGCTCTTGTTTTATTCGTCCATGTTTTTTACAGGTATGGCAAGCAAACTGAAGGACACAGGATTTAAATTGTAAACATGTATTTTTCAATTCATGGGGCTTGAAAGGACAATACATGTATGTTATTGATAGCAGAGAAACTGACTTTCACCACACGTGTGGACCCATATGGTTCAGACACAGCTTTTTTTATGCTGCAAGGAAAACATGGACAATTACTCTTAAATTACTTTTTAAAACATAAAACCTTGCCCATTTTGAAGCAAATTCCTTGTTGTCCACTTGTCCCTGTGCAGAGTGACATACAACCAGGAGCAGCTCACCTCACAGCCACAGCAAATGTCTCAAACAGTAATGTGAACGGATTTCTTTGGAAGCGTCTGAGAGCTGACCAGAGTGACTCATTTTTCAAACTGAGGGAGATTTATAGATTGTCACCTCAGCATTTTTATCCTCGTGTTTCTGCTCCCCTCAATCACTCATTGCAGACCAGACACCAGATGGGGCAAAAAACAAACCACCAGGAGCTGTTTGGTCAAGCGTCACAAACTGCCATCTCCAGAACAAATGATGGCTTCAGGTGTGTTATTAAACAGGAAATATACAAGGCAACAGGACGTTTTTTTTTTTTTTTTATTAATGCTGTGGATCAGATGGGGGACAATATTAAAGCCTGAAATCCTGGTGCTTTTTTTCTCAGGAACAAATAGTTACTGATATGCCTTCAGGCTGCCCTAAGGGGGACATGTCAAACAAGCCCTTGGAATTACTTCACAAAGCCTGATCTTCCCAACACTACACTGCTTTCATTCTCACCTTGCACTTATCTGTTTGGACCACTCCATTTTTTGTTCCTTTTCTAATGTCTGACACAAGGACTGCCTTACCCTAAAGCTCATTCTTTCTTAGCTTGTTCTAACACATGGTTTGGTTGAAGTCAAAGTAAGACATTCTAGGGACTATGTTGGGCTGCCTGATTGTAAAAACGCCGTTCATGCTCAAAAATGTCCATTCAGCACATGTTGTCAGTGTTGTTATATGCTTTACATTGCATTTACACATTCCTCTGTTTCAGTTGTCAACGATTTGAATGGATAGAGTTAATCATTGCTCATATGTTGCTCATTAGCCGACAGAAATTCCATTTAAAATGCCATTGATGTACTGAGAGAAATTACTATTTTATTATTACAAAGTCATCTGATGAAATATATGCAGTCCTGACAAAACCAATTACATTTTTTTGTATTATTATTATTATTATTATTATTATTATTATTATTTTAAGCCAAATGCATGTGATATTTCAGTGGGACATAGATCAAAGTTTGAAGGGCTGCAACTGCATTAATCACATGATTTTGTTAAAACCATTTGGGCTAATTAATCATTCTAAGAAGAATGTAGTACACATATACTGACCAACTCTCAGTTGTATAAATCCCTTTGATTGTGCAAAGACATAACTCACTGGCCTGATATCAGTGCATAAGACAAAGGCTCACTCTGCAGACGTTTCCACCATATGTGTCATGTGAGGTTGATGGTTTGTCATGCAGATGCAGGGGAACAGTAGATTCCATTTATCAAAATACAAAAACTAATAACTCACTGACTGATTGATCATAGAATCACATCAAATCCACAAATTAAATACCTTTAATGCTGACTGCAATAATACATTCAAATAATAATAATACACTTTACAAGAATAGAGTACAAGTTTCTGGAGAGTGTATTCTATTATGTGTTCACTGTGCTCAGGCAGGTATAACTGTTCATTTGTCAGTGGATGCTCATTATTTCCTTCAAGTTCTGCCAACGATCTCATTTTTACTTCAGGCGCAGAACAAAGCTGTGCTTTCTCTCCTGTCAGTTTTTCTTATTGTTGAAGTTTTGGGTAAATAAAACATCCAATTCTGTACTTTGTGTCTCCTGTGTCTACCTGCTTGTCCTCACGCAGACTTGTTATGCAACATCCGTTGCTAGCTGGGAGAATGTTCTCAGCTCTTTGATGGACACTGAGACTGAAGCTTGCAACAAATATGAGGATGCGTGAGGAGCATTGTGGGGTTTCGCTGTTCCCTGACAAGGCTTATTGCTTTGACAAGTCTCCGTCTCTAAGGTCTCAGGCTTTCTAACTGCTTTAACCCTGTGATCCAGAATAGCAGCTGTTCCTATGGCTGACAGTAGTCCCTGTACATCTCGCAAAAAGGCTAGAGAGACAAAGGAAAAGCAGGCAATTGGGCAGGGGCTGGTGTGATGTGATGTCCTTATCTAAAAGTTCAGCACCCGTCTTCTTGGAAGCATTTACCACAAATATTGATTCCTGGCTCTTTCCCCCTTCCCGTCCCCCTCCTTGACTCTTTTGTTTAATCATATCAGATTCAGAGGCCTGTTCAACATTGATAGAATTGATTGCCTGAGACAAAGCTGCCAATTTCTATCTAATGCATTTTCTTTTTTAGATCCAATATTTGTATGTTAGAGCCCTTGAGTTTAAATTGATCCGACAGAATCAATGGTGTTTTAGGGGACGAATCTGAAAAGAAAATGGAAAATACTTTGATTAGCTCTGACTTGAGATTGTAGTGGGTTCACAGTGACTGACCTCTTTAATATGAGCACTCACTATTCAGCTCCCCCCCCCTAGCCTTGTTGTTTGCCATGAAAAAGCAATTTATGAATTTGCCTGTCAAATATCAATTTGGCTCTCCATCATAGCTTACTTAATTCCTGGCATGTGACAGAACTGGCTCACAAAGAGTTGTCCCCATCTTGGCAAAAGATTCAGTATGTATAGGTCTGTCAGCTTTGTTGAACATTCCTGAAACTGCATTACAGGCATGACGTGATGATCATGAACCTCTCAGAGAAAACTGAAAATGAGTGAATGATGAAGAAACATCAGCACTGATAGTTTGGACAGATTTCTTTAATTCATAATCATATGAAAACTCACTGATCTTTATGTATTGTTTGGTTAAGGTACAGCTGTAATGAAAATCTGGGGAGCAATTTCACTACTAGCTGAAAAAATGTTTTCCATCTATCTTATTGCTGCATATTGTGGCATTATCATTAATATAAAAAGTGTATAGGTCCACAGTTAACTAATTCATTTAGTGTGACACTGAAGTCATTATCTGCTTTACCTGTGCTTTACTTTCTAATTTCATCTTAAATCTTTGTTCTCTATTGGTCCTCTTTAGATTTTATGCATGTTTTAGCTCATAAAGCATATGTAAATAAAGTGGCAATACTTTGGACACATGAAAAGAAAACACTCAATCATAAAAGTGGTCTTAAGTTAATCTTCAACGTATAGAAGTGCATTATTAAAGCCCTTGCTCCCATCTTTGGTTTTCAAAAAGCCCTAGCGTGATCCTATTGAGATGGGGATTTGAAGAGATTTTATCCTCCCTTCTCTGCTCTCTCCATCCAGACAATGTCAGCGAGTGCTGAAATGTCACAGTGTATCTCCCCGGCTTTTTTTCCCTTGGATTCTGGATTGGCTCAAGGTGGCTTAAGACCGTCTAATCCTACCTGACAGTTAAGTAATTATTGTGGAGGCAGGCTTTGCCCGAGACACTGGGTATTGAATGAGGGCTGTGGTGTCTATTGACAGGAAGACAGGGAATTCTATTTTTAACAGTGCGAGTCAGCTCTGGTAGCATGAGAAATTGGACACTTATTCCACTTTTGCCGATTTGAAGTTTGCCGATTTGTTGTTTATCAAGTTTCATAATGTGCCACATGTTTGGTTCTGTGGAAAAAAACAAGCACTAAAGGCAGAAACAGTAACTATATGGATGGAGGCAAAAACAGTAACAACATGGATCTGACTGATCAGATTGACCTAACCATGGATGTCTCCTTTGGTGTGTGGACGGGGGCTTATAATATCGGTTGAGGAGTCCTGATAAGTAAATGCACTTTAAGCAGTCATTGCACCTCCAGGCTGCTCTTTATTATTTTTTTACACATTTCATCACAGATTGTCACATGCAGTTATTCATCATTAACTGTTTCCAGTCGCTGTCAGAATTCAGTCTCAGTGCCGTTTAGTCAAGTAATTAATGTGTTTTCCCCCAGTGTTCCGTCACAGCAGCTAAAGCATTTGTATGCTTTTATTTTTGACAACTCAAATTGCTTGGTTATTTTCAGGAAAGAAAACAGTGGTTCATTATGAATCCCCGAAAAAACCTCCTCTGCCTAACAAACTGTTTTTTGTATACACTAAACTTAACAACACATGGGACATGGGATGTACCATATATCTCACTCTGAAGGTCACAAATGTACTTGTAGATAGAGCTTGACCACATGAAAGTACAGGTGTAAGTGTACCCAAGATGCATTAAGGAAGGATGGAGATCCAAACGCCCAAACCACCTACAGAGATGGTCAGGCATGCATTGTGACCACAGAGAGCACATATGGAAATACAGCTATAGTGTCAATCCACATCAAACAAAGACATAGGCAGAGATAATGATCCCACTTGACTGTTCCAAACCAGCGTGGTAGCAGCAGCGAGGCAATGAGCATCCATTAACTAGTTAACACAGGAAGCAGTCCTCTACTCAGTCCTCATGTTAGTTAACACACCTGTAGATGTAATGAAGATGAGAAAAATCCAAAAAACAGAAATCACAGAAACACATGTTTTTGGGACCTTCACAGGCAAGAGGAGGAGGAAACGTAGGGAACAGAGCGATCAGATTTCAATATGGGCAGTGGAGACACATTAATATATCTGGTGTCAATTTAAAGAGGTCAAAATAGGTCTGGATGCAGTCTGAATATTTAAAAACACATTTTAATATATAGAGTCACAGTGTCCTGAGGAGTCCTACTTGTTTGATTCTAAATGCAGCAGGTGGACAAAACCCAGGCAGTGATTATTTTGCCTTGAAAAATGGATTTGGCAAAGTAAATTAGATTATAAACACTTTGTATCAGACACAGTTGGATGTTTATCTTGTGCAGTGTGCAGCTAAGGAGGTGGATGGGTGTGTAATTGTATGTAATACTTCCATGACCATAAACCTTTGCTAACCCTAAAAGTCAGGGTCCTGCTACCTAACCCTCCACCACGCTCTAATAACATCAGGGAGCCATTAAATGTGTTCTGCCAAAGGGAAGCAGTCACATCCTGCTGTGATTTAAAGCAGATATGGTTCCTGGAACAGGTCTCAGGTCAGTATTACTGAATTACAGTTTAAGAGGTGAACGCGCTGTGTAGGAGCACTGCCTATAGTTGATGAAAAGTTTCAGATGCAAACTCAGACAAAATGAAAGGAAGAGAGGACCTTGTATTGGACCACTGCTTCCTGTCAATGTAATATTAATATCAGATCTCCTGTGGAATATTTAAATATAACTGCAGATAACAGTCTCACATTACACTCACCAGCTGCTCTAGCTGCTTCCAGACCTGCATTCTGGGTCGACTTTGCTCTTTGCACACACTGTGTTTTCATCAAGAATAACAGGTCCTCATGTTGGTTTTATTCGGCGAATATGGAGTAGCTTGTGCATAATTTCAAGCACTGCAGCTCCTCCTAATAAGATTATTTATCCTCTGCTTTTGTCTGGATTTCAGGCAGTGATATTTCAGTCGTAAATTATGAATACACGCCGAGCCACTGCATCATTTGCACTCCAACAGAGGGGCTATGTATTTATAATGGTGCATAACACCACTCCTGCTTGCCCTTGTATTCAGCTCAAGGTTATCCCTATATCATAGATCACTGTATATACTATACACACACACACACACAGGAGCTAAGCAGCTTTGACTCCTCCCACAGGCTTCTTCTTCTTGTGAGTGCAGAGGTGTCAGTTAACCATGAAAAACTGCATTGAAGCAATTTGATTTTGGAAACATTGTGTCTCCTGAGGTGAGACATGCTGCCAGTTGCTGGTGGACTTTAGCTTTAGTTGAAAGCTCATCTTAAGGAGATAAAGCTTAACTTTCCTCATGTTGTATTTTATTATATCATCTGGGTGTTGTTGGGACATTTTCTGAATTTAACTGAATTGATCCGTCCTTCTCGCTGCTGTCAAGCCCCTCATATTCTCATAGTGTGTCTCTTATTTGGCTAATCACTGCCAATCAGATATAAAGACTACTCAACCACAGGCAAAGAAATCCTATCTCCTCAAACAATGGCCCTCTGATTTAGAGTCTTGCACATCGGCACAATGCCTGTCAGATCATAATAGAGCGTATTAAAATGAAATTCAGATTCTATTTTCTTCCTCCTCAGTTCATTCCCACCCCTGTTGTTTTTTATGATGCCAAGGATGATGTATGTTTTAGACTGTGGATGTTCAAGTGAGGAGACGTTTTTGAGCTTGAGGCAGACTCAAGTCTTTGTTCTCTTGAAAGGAACATGATGGGGAGCACTTATTCTTCTCCCATTCTCTCTGTGCTGCCTGTCAGCATTGACTGGTGGCTGCTGGCTGAGTTTAGCGAAGACTAACTTTTTTTCCTCATTGGCAGACAACACACCTGCCTCTTCACTACCCCTCGTCCATGCAGCCCCACAAATTAACAACAGCTCAAATGCCTTGCATTTGATTCTCTTCCTTTATCCATCTTTCAGAGTAAAACCGTAATCAGGCCTATTGTCATCTGTGTGGTGGTTGGCTTGCATTTTACCTTGATGGTTGTCAAAGAGAATAAAGTTTTGAAACATTTTAAAGCAGTGGTTTTAGTCAATATCCCAACTGACCTTGAGCTTGGGACATTTTCCACTCAGAATCTTAGCAAGAGTGAAATCAGACACTGAGGGGGACCAAGTGACCAGTAACCCTATTAATACCTGCAGTGCATCAGCATCGAAAGGTGTGTAGAAAGCCTGGGAATGTTCCTGGCAAAGGACCAGTTGCCTCACTGGTCAGTCAGGTCCTGGTCTGCATTGGTTACTCATGTACACACAACTGTGTCAGACATGCTGGTGAGTACAAGCATGTTTGCTATTAGACCAGCATGGCCAACAGGTCAGTTAACAGTAACATGGTTAATTGACCCTGATCATGACATCAGATTTAAAACTGTTGTTTTCTTTCTCTCAATGTTTAGAGGAATTTGATGACGTGCCTGGTCAGTTGTAATTGTCAAACACATATTGTCCATATTTTCTTTGGGATCTTAGACCACTAGGACACAGTTTCAAGGCCAGTTTTATTTTAAATAATTTAACGGATACACTGTATGTACAACTTCAACTTAATTTATATGTTCCTCCATATAAAATCTGATGCATCTATATCTTTATGGATAAATGGTCTCAGTTATGGTCACATCAAGGCCACTTTCAAACTGCATCTGGAGAAACTGATAAAGAAGGAAAGACAAGAGTCTGAATTTACATTTTCTCTTAAAAACAATATACTCAATATAAAAATAAACCCTGGATGACGTTTCTAACACGCAGCAGACGCAAAAATGAAAAATAACAAAAAGAAAACAAATATCTCCCAGTGAAAAAGCAGTAACACACACGTAGAAGACGCAGACGAAGAAGTCAAGAGAGTTTGTGGTGATAGGAGCTGACACCAGTGTCTGTGTGTTACTGTGTGAAAATCACATGATCTCCGCAGCGGATATAATACATCACTTCCTGCCTCTGCCTGCTGCACCCAGCTGACCCACCTCTCGCCTGAATAATGCGGAGGATTTGTTGCTGTTGTGAACGTGTCTATGCAGAGAACCTCTGTAGAAACTCTGTAGCTAATTCTCTGGATTTTACCTGCAGGTCATGTCTGAAAACAGCTTATTTGCAGTTTGTTTGTGTAGAAACATAATTTCTCAAAAACAGGTTGTCTAATTTTGCATTTTGCATTACAGCAGTGTTATTTTACTCGGTGATGAATTAAGGTAGAAATCAGAAAATACGTCACTCACCTGCTGTTCCACCTCAACTTTGAGCTTCTGTGACTATACTGCCAAGTGGAAGAAAATGACGAGAATATGGTGTCATTGCAAGGGTCCCATTGCAAGTTAATATGCTAGCCCACATTCTCCCACACAGTGTGTGTGTGTGTGTGTGTGTGTGTGTGTGTGTGTGTGTGTGTGTGTGTGTGTGTGTGTGTGTGTGCCAACTGAATAGGGGACATTAAAGAGCCCAGCACCTGCAGGAAGCCTCACCACTGTAGGGATTAAATATATTTCCTCACTTCTTTGTTATTTGCTCTGAAGACAGGGAACATATAGTCTTGTCTGAGAAGATATGATGACTTTTCTGACTGATTAAAAAGAGTCACTCCACTGATATAAAACTAACCCACAATGAGGAGGATTTATCAACCACACATTATCACCTTTTTTAAGCCTGCCATGGATTCCACACAATATGAATAATAATATATGAAAAAGCTGTAATCATCACATCATTAATGTAGGAGGTGTTTGAAAATCCAAATTATAAACCACAGCGTTGGACAAATTAAACATTTGATCTGATAATGACAAATCAGCGGATAGCAAGAATGATTTGAATAAATATACAGACAGGTTAGAATTGGTGTTCCAAATTTCGAAATGGAAGTCCACCTGCTCACATAAAAAACCATAACTGTCTGTACATCCAGTTGTTGTTGAGATTATGTCAGTGCAGACCAGTCCAATTTCTCTGCCGGTTTTTAACACCATCAACACATTCAGCCACAAATACACAAATACACAAATACACACAGACCATGCTCCTTGTCACACACCACAGCTCTTAATTAGACAGTGTTATTTCATGCTGACATGGTTCTCAGTGTGGTGTGTGTGTGTGTGTGTGTGTGTGTGTGTGTGTGTGTGTGTGTGTGTGTGTGTGTGTGTGTGTGTGTGTGTTTAAGGGGCATGGGGGGTGGTGGTGATGGTTTTGTGTATGTGAGAACAAAGCCTCAAATCTCCGCCAACAATGATGTCTGAGCAATATTGCTGTGGTGGCACTGACGACCCAGTTGATTCCATTAAGCACAACATAAAAACCTTTTTTTTTCTCTCGGTATCTCAGCATGACTGAAAGACTTATATTAAATTCTTAAATATTTAATGAGAAGTAACTCATAGGCTCTGAGTGAGCTGGATCTACTGTGTGGCTTTACTTATAAATTAAAGAAAATACGTTCTTTTTAATTGATGCAATATGATGCCATTACGCAGTGGATGTTCTCCCTCCACTATTAGGCACATAACAGACCCAAATCATAGATGTGTAGCCCCAACTTTACTGTACCCATCTGCTATTTATTTGGCTGAGGAGTCTGTGCAGATAAATGCCGATGTCAGTAGCTGAGTGTCATTTCCCAGGGCATGATGGGGTGATGGGGGCCATTTCAGGGCAGCTGTAATCAGGCTGAAAGAGCCAGTTGTTGCAGCAGCAGTGATGGATCTCTTTGTTTTGGCCGTGCAGGATTTGGAGCTGCCAAGGGAAAGGGCATTTTGATTCATTTGAGGGCCTGCTGCCTTCATCACAGCCTTTTATACTGTGAGTGTCTGTGGGAGACACGTTTATGTGGTTTTGTCAGTCTCTTCACTCGTAGTTATTGTAGCAATGAGAACCTTCTCAAAACAAACAAAGGTTTTACAGTGTGAATACATTTCAAAACTTTCTGTTTAAAAGGGATAGTTTGAAAGATTTGAGGCCAGGGTTGAATGAGATACTTAACCATAATCAATTTATTACCTGCAGTGCATCTGGGAGATGGAGAGTTCTGGCACAGAAGCTGCCGTGGACAGGGTCAGCTGCAAAAACATATTTGAGCAACTCAAAAAAAGGAACAAAAAGCTATGTTTTGGATATTTTCACAGATTTTTCTTGCAATCAGCCTCCCGTCGCCTTTAGCACCACATTTCATCAATCTAATGCATAAGCACAAGATCACCCTCTTCTGTCAGGATTCCAGTGGTTTGTGAAAGAGACATCAGAGAAATGATTTTGTTCATTGTGAAGAAGATAACTCCTTTATGAAGCAGAGTGGATAGAGGAAGAACCTCTGCAGAGGGAGACCGCTGTGGCTGAAAGAGAGAGCACTGTGGAAACTGAGTCCAAGAAAGAGCCCAAACTACCAAACCATTTGTATGAACAGTGAGCCCATGATATGGGTCTGAAGCATTAGCATTATGCCTGCAAATTTACCAACTATCTCCATATTAATGAAAGCATAAACAAACTGGTAAGGAATAAGATACATGAGACAGAGAATAAATAGAATTAGAGACAAAGTAAATGTTCCCTTTGAAAGCCTTGTATTTTGAGTTCTGTTAACATTTAAGTAGAGTTTAAATCAAATTAATTTGATAGCATTATTAAGCCTCATGATACAACATACACGTCCTTAACAGTTGGAAGACATCATAATGTCGACATCCAGCAGTCATTTGACAGCATACTGTGAAGTTCTGCAGCATCAGGGTTTTCACCAAATGGCCCAAAACAAAACGTTTGCATTCAACCAAGACCTATAAAGGCTGTAGTAGGTAATTATGATGGAGAGCATTGGAGAAAGTGTCTTAGATGATGACATATAGCCTCAAAAGGCTTAGTTGAAAAAAAATGATGAACAAATTGTAGAAGTATTTACTTCAAATTGTTTAAGAAAATACAATCTTTGGAAAAACATGCTGTAATTCCCAAGAATATAAAAAATGGTGTTATTTGGAATGCAAGAAAAATACTATAACTATATATAGTAAAGTAATATAATATAGAAAACTACCGTGGATATAAAGAATATCCGAAAATAAGATTAATTGTTTTACACGTGTGAAGTTCACTAGAAGCTTCGGCTCACATTGACAATGAAACTGTGCAGATATTCATAATTTATTGCAAAAGGCTGCATGAAACAATGTCACCTCTCATCCTGCCTTTTAATCTGAGACACATTTGGTGTCAAATTTTGATGCGAATCTATAATTGTTACATTAGATTGAATTACTCTAGCTGCCAGTTTATATTCACAGCACTCATAGAAAAGAGTAATAACAATAAAAAAGAAATTCTCAAGGTTGCTTGTCTATTTTTTATCATGTGCTCCAATTGTGGGCACGCCCATTATTTATTTATCTTCCTCCATTTCACAAAGCATAATGAAAAGGGGGAAGGGGGGACAAGGACTGTTGTGACTGAGTAAGAGGGGAGGCTAGCATCTGGTTTATGTTCCATATACACAAATCCATAGTATTTTCCAACTACCGAAATTATATGCTGTAAAATTATGCTAATGATGCTATATAGGCATCAAATGAATGTACTTAATGTACTATTTTCCAGTAACAACAGAACATTTTGATTTATTCACTACAGGTAAGAGATGAAGCACATTGTAGATGACAGAAGAGACCACCAAAAACAAATATTTCGGGAAGAAATACATTTGTGATTGAAAAACACAGTATACACACCATTAAAGGTTCGGTGTGTAGAATTTAGTGACATTTAGTGGTGGAGTTTCATGTTGAACACCCCTCACATCAGCCTTTCCTTCCAAACATGAAAGAGAACCTGTGGTCGCCTTTAGTCTTCATACAAACTCAAAAGGTGAGAGGACCCGCTCTTGATGTGAATATCAAATGTTTAAACAATAAGGGCCAATTTTAGGGTCAAGAAAACAACAATATATACAAGATGAAACAAACTAGTGAAAATATCCCTAGGATTATTTTATATTCAATTTCTGCCAATAGATCCCTTTCACCTAAATCTAAACTAATCTATCACATCATATATTGTATATATCCATACAAGTATTATATTGTTAACATTAGTAGACATTACACATTATACAGGATTAGTATTAGCATCAACACCACATTCCAACTTGTTGCAATTGTATTCTGAATGTGAATTTTGTATTATGAGGTCGATCTGGTCATTTTCCCATGTGAACAGCCCACAGAGTCAAACTACATTAGAATTAGTGTGTAGTGTGAAATTGGTGTGATACAGATGGGACAGAGAGGAGGAGGGAGGTCAGGCTTGGATTTTTCAGGCTCAGGTAAAGCCAATGTTACAGTGTAAAAAACACAGTGTGGGGTTCAGATGTGTGGGGGTTGGGAGGGTACAGGGACAGATGTTTTCTCAAAGAAATGATTGCATTTGCAATGTAAAACCAATCTGCGATGCCTTGTTCTTATTACATGCACCACGACCCCGGGAGTGAATTAGCCGAAAGCAGTCAAATAACTGTTGTGACAGATAATAATGGGATATGAGCAGATGGTTTTCACACTATATGTAAATGCTTCGGCTCTTCAATCTCATCCCTCAAACCCCCCGACTGGAGCAGCCGGCCGGAGACAGAGGAGAGAGCCTGTTCCGAGCTGAAGATGAGATTGGCCCAGGCAGAGACATATGGAAACCCCCCCTCTTACTCACACAGTTGTGTGTATGAAATCAACCACCCCTGGCACGCTAAAGACGCAGGCCATTTGGGACCCTGCACAGAAAAGGTGTGTTT
This sequence comes from Verasper variegatus, assembly GCA_026259375.1. NCBI lineage: Eukaryota > Metazoa > Chordata > Actinopteri > Pleuronectiformes > Pleuronectidae > Verasper > Verasper variegatus. The sequence goes on from CM048040.1 coordinate 1,730,227, forward strand.
GTGTGTAGATACACACTGAAAGGTGCTGTGTGTGTTGGCATAGAGTGAAAGGAGAGAGGGATTGGCACCTTATGAAAGATTAGTATGTTTATTAGGATGAGATGATGAATAGGATGCCAGGTTTGTGTCTTCTTTCTGATTGGGTTTGGACCTGCAACCATTGAAGCTTCTCTGAAGTCCTGCCTCTTTTGAATTACCTTTACATTGGATAATTCTTCAGTATTGACTTATGGTCAGTTTCAATGGTTTATTACAGTGCAGAAAGCATTGTAAGGTACATATAGTTAGTATAAAGTAAGAGTTTGGCAACAAATCTTTATACCTGATCAATAAAAGAACACGTTGGTCAGTGTCCTTTAAAATATCCCATGTGACTTGTACAAGGAAGGACTGGGACTAAAAAATAAAACTCTAATCAGACCCAACAATCGGTGCCCAGAAACGCAAGAGCAGCGGTGTCATGATGCCTTAGGGTTAAGGGCAGAGGATGTCACACCATGTTAAAGCCCTATGAGACAAACTGTGATTTGTGAATATGGGCTATACAAATAAAATTTGATTTGATTTGATTAATCTTAATTTATGATATTATCCAGGATATCATTAAACCACTGATGTTGATTGACTGTTGTTGCTGCACATTTATACCTCTGCAACGGAGAAAGCCAGTGGCCAGAGGCATAATGTTTTCAGGTTGTCCGTCCGTCTGTCCGTCTGATTCCTGTGAATGCGATATCTCAAGAACGCCTTGAGGGAATTTCTTCAAAGGCATTCTTGGTGGTCAAAGGTCAAGGTCATGGTGACCTCACCAAGCAAATTTTTCATCTTGTGAAGGTGAAATCCCTGAAATGCCGCAAACGAATCTGAGTGTATCTGTGAGTTTCAGGTCCGGCTGGGGATTGGAGTGGAGGCTGATGGAGCTGACTTTAAAAAGCTCACCTTCAGATAAAACAGAGGTTCTAATACTTGGCCCTAAACACCTTAGAGATACATTATCTAATGATATAGCTGCGCTAGACGACATTGCCCTTGCTTCCAATGAAACAGTCAGGAACTTGGGAGTGTTCTTCGATCCTGATTTATCCTTTAATTCACACTTAAAACAAATTTCTAGGACTGCCTTTTTCCACTTGCGTAATATCTCCAAAATCAGACATGTCCTTTCTCAAAAGGATGCCGAAAAAGTAGTCCACGCCTTTGTTACATCCAGACTGGATTATTGTAATTCCTTATTATCAGGCTCCAGCAGTAAGTCGTTAAAGACCCTGCAGCTTGTCCAAAATGCTGCAGCACGTGTCCTGACAGGAACCAAGAAAAGAGACCACATTTCTCCAGTATTAGCTTCGCTACACTGGCTTCCGGTTAAATCTAGAATAGAATTTAAAATTCTCCTCCTCACCTTCAAGGCCCTTAATAATATGGCACCATTATACCTTAAAGAGCTGATGGTACCTTATCAACCCACTAGAGCACCGCGCTCCCAGAATTCAGGCTTACTTGTCGTCCCTAAAGTCTCTAAAAATAGAGTAGGAGCCAGAGCTTTCAGCTATCAAGCTCCTCTCCTGTGGAATCATCTCCCACTTTCAGTTCGGGAGGCAGACACCACCTGTATATTTAAGAGTAGGCTTAAAACCTTCCTTTTTGATAAAGCTTATAGTTAGAGCTGGTACAGGCTTGTCTTGGACCTGCTCTTAGTTATGCTGCTATAGGTCTAGAAGGTCGGGGGACACATGACACACGGAGCTTCTCTTTCCAGCTTCTCATTCCTCTTCTCAATCGTTATCATATCAAAGTAATTCATATCTCATCAATACATGTTACTGACTTGACTTCTTCCCCGGAGTCCCTTTGCCTTATTGTCCGCAGATCCAGGGCCGCAGCTGTGGCCACATCATGGATTAGGATCTGTGGATCGCGTATCAGAGATCGTAATGGTGGATCCAGTATGGTGGATTCTGTATCGTGCTGGCTGATCATGACAATAAAGGTGGATCCTTTATCGTTTTGGCACCAAAAATGGTGGTGGACCACGATCGAGGTGGCAGCTGATAATGGATCCTAATGGCGACAATGAACAATGACTGTGGACTATAGTGGCATCCGATCTTGATGGTGGATCATGATCTTGCTGGCGGCTGACCATAGACTATGATTGCAGAAAGACTACTTGATACATAGTATTTCTCAGATACTTGACCCTTATTGACATTAATCCACCAATTCACTGACCTTCAGTTATGCTTCAGAAAGGTCTACCCCTATCAGTACTGCTAAAACCTTGATGATGTTTCCCTTCACACTTGACATCTATTGCCCTTCTGTCCGTCCTGGGAGAGGGATCCCTCACATGTGGCTCTCTCTGAGGTTTCTACGTTCTTTTTACCCTGTTAAAAGGTTTTGTTGTAGTTTTTCCTTACTCTTGTTGAGGGTTAAGGGCAGAGGATGTCACACCATGTTAAAGCCCTATGAGACAAACTGTGATTTGTGAATATGGGCTATACAAATAAAATTTGATTGATTGATGATGCCGGTTGCCTTCGCCTTTTTCCTGGCTCCCAACACGGCCGTGCTTACCACACCATGTCAGATCTGTGCTGCTCTTTAATCGCCGTATATTGTTAGAGCAGGGGTCTCAAACTCAAATAAGCTTGGGGCCACTAATGGTAGTGTCATCTCAAGGGAGGGCCACTTCAATGTTCAAGAAGTACAAGAAAGTGCAATATTTCTAAGAATGAAACTTTTTATTTCCATTAAACAGAAAATTATGCAAAATTAGAACAGCTGTCTTAACTAAATAGTAAGTGCCAATCTTTTGTCCTTACTCTTAGTAAGTGATGTAGCAGAAAGTAACTTAAACTAAAACCTTGCACTTACTGAACTAACAAAATGAATAGATTTGTTTTTTCCTGCACTAGCGCTACCAGTCCGCTTTTTTTCCCCTGTCATGGATGGGGCTCCATCAGTGGTAATGCCCACCAGTTTGTTCCACTGCAAACCAGCACGCTAAAGTCACGCCAGTCAACTGCTGAGATATATCCCTGGCTGTGGTACAGCTGTGCATTAGATACAAACTCACCTTGAATTCCTCATTAATACCTCTGATGAAAATGGCCAGCTGAGCGTTGTCTGTTTGGTCTGTACTTTCGTCAAGCACCACAGAATATGCGGTTAAGTGTCCGGCTTTGTCACATAACAGTTCATAAATGTTACTCGATAACTCGTTAATCCGCTCCGCCACTTTACTTGCTGACAGCGAAATATTATTGAACAAGCTCTTCTTTTCTGGACATAGAATATCAGCAACTTGCAACATGCAGTCCTTCAGAAACTGTTTAGTAGATTAGTGACGCTTGAGATTATATTCCTACAGAACAGAGACTTTTTCCTTGCATATCAGGCAGGTAGCATTCCCACTAAACACCATGAAAAAATACTGCAATATCCATCTTTCTTGAAACTGTCAAACAACACATATAGCTCTGAACCTGCTCTGTTCTCTCTTCTTCACCTTTGAACTTTGCCATTATTTTATGCAAAACTAAATACATTTGGAATAGAATTGATTTTATTTAAATTGCATTTGAAGGTTAGAATTGGTGTGAAACAACAAGGAAAAATATGAATAGTTAAAAAAAAAATAATGGCCAGGATTGTATTATATTTTGGAAAGGGGTCAAGAGTTTGAGACCCCTGTGTTAGAGTATCTTCAGTTAAAAGCCTGTGAATAATAATCTGAGCAGTTCTGGTAATTGTTGGGGTGAGAAGCCCTTTTGTTTTTGTAAATCTTTTTCTCCTGTTTCCGTTAGGGAAGCAGGTCAGATCCCTGTATTTTAGTTAGTTGATATTTTAGATTGTTTTGTTTGCCGTTATGGGTGTGCTCTTCCTGACGCATTTTCTGCATTCATGAAATAAATCACTTTTGTTTTGGACTGCAAATTTGCTGTGGCACTGGTCTTCCTTGGGAGTGGGGAAAGAGGGGAGCAACACTTTTCTTATGCTCAGATTTCTCCTAGGCCGCGCGTAATGGTGCCAGCTCCAACTACGTCAATGAAGATCCCTTTGATTGGAAAGGCAAGAAGTGCAGGTGAGAGTGGCTGAGTCAGAAATGATCAGTGAAAATGGAAAAGCAGGCAGAGAATGAATAAATGTCTGTATAAATGAATGAATCTAACGTTGCTGGGAAAAAATCTTTGTTTTTGATAGTGCTATAGAAGAGAAGTTGGACTTATTTTCTTGATACCCAAGCAATACAGTAGTGAGTAAGTTGTAGAGTGAGGTTAATGTGTTTGTTGAGGGACATTATTCATCCAGCAACAAAGTAAACAAGTTCTGTCTGCATCTCTGCACTCACCAGTCCCGGTCTGCCTCATCATTCATGTGGGCAAGCTCCATCACCACAGGAGCACAAGGGGAAGAAAGATTTCAGCTCATGTGATAGCTGATTTCATTCAAGTGTGGCTGAAGACACACACACATGCAGGAGGAAAAAAAACAACTGATCATTTGTGCCACTGTTTGTGGCTCTTGAGATGAATGGCTCCCAGACGACGTCACTGTGGCATGAAATGCTAAGATGTAATCATCTTCTCGCAACAGGATGCTGTTTCATGAGAGGGGAATGAACTCTAATGTCTCTCTAACTTTTTTAGCTTTAATGGATGCTGCCTTGATATTTTTATTTCCGAGCATAATAACACCACCTCGTTCATCTTTGATTTTTGAAGGAAATTCAAGTATTTTAAAGTTTTAACTTCTAGTTTTTATTGATTAAGAAATGGTTCACAATCATAAATTGAAATATTCTGGTGTCAAATGGATGTTGTCCATTGTAAGCTAAAGGCCCATTTGGATCAACTGTATTTAATTGTTTTTGTCTTGATCGAAAATAACCCAAAAAACAATCAGCCCCATTCATGGGGCTCTCTTCAAATCAGAATTTCAGATTCAACCCAAGACTTATTCCTGGGAATGGATGGGGGCACCTTCTCTATATTAAGATCAGAGGAGTAGCCCAACACATAAACATCCATATCAGCCGGTTTGAGACTCTGAGATGTTTTACCTGTGAGACCAATTTTTAAATTGCCTTTATCTATCATATGAGAACATTACATTAACACAGTAACATTAAGTAAAGGTTTGTGTCTTACTGGGGAGATGCTGTGAGGAAAATAATACTGTATGATTTAGTGGCATCTAAAGAAAGCAATATTGAAATGTACTATTATTTAAACGGTTTAAACAGAATAGAGTAGTGTTAAAACCTTATATTCTGGAAAATTGTTGAAATAAGTTGCTTGTATTTGAAAAACATTAAAATAAATATATGAATATAAATTCATATTGACTGTTATTTTATTTTTTTTGCTTGTTTGAAGAAAATACGATTTTTAGAGCTCAGAAAAAGACAAAATGAATTGAGAAGATAGAAACAGCACAGAGTGTGGCCTGTTGTTTTCCCCATCGTTCATTTCTACTGTCGAATGATCGAAGCTAAATACAGAGTTGATTCTGACACCCAGACAGGCTGTTGTCTCAGACTGAATGGCCTATTCTGCATAACTGGTGATATATATGCTAATATCAAAATAGCACCTAGCTCACTCTGTGGCCCTGTCGGAGAAAATTGTTTCACAGGTTAGGTGAGAAAAGGAAAAAAAGCAGAAAAGAGTAATCTTTACCTGGATATGATTTTCTTGGGCTGGGGAGGTGGTGAGAAGTGGTGATGGGAGATTAGTTGTGACAGCTCCCAGGTTACAGACAATACATTAAAGGAGAACTCTTGGCAGGAGGGGGGCAACTGCTCTCTGCAGTTCTCCACTCCTGTTACAAATAATAATATCACACAAATCAACATCACTGGAGGATTGGTGGTGAAAAAAAAAATGTTTTGGATGATGCTCAATTTTGCCTGCTGAAGAATAACAATGGAGCGTTTCAGATTGTATTTACCGTATGTGTTTATTGACGGATGTCTGATGAGAATTAGAGCCATGTAAATTACAGTCGTCACCTCCTGCTAACAAATAACAAAGAGTAATCTCAATAAATCTAATCACACCTAATGTGACAGGCAGAGAGGAAAACAAGTGTAAAAATGTTTTATTCTCGGCAGATGAAGAAGTAATTTCAAAAGAGAGATAGAACAACATAAAGATGAATGTGAAGATCAGATCTAGTAATTTTTCTACCTTTTCAAAGATAATTCAACCTGTTTGATATTGTAATAATGTTTTCAGGTGTGTTGATGTTGCATTAAATTTAGTAAAATTACATGTATATTTAGAAATGAAACCCACCTTATGTCCAAGTGGGAAAATGCGATGATCTCAGCCTTACCTTTGCTTTCAAATCAGTTTCTTCAAACTTGCTGTCTTCATTTAAACCCAAGGGAAAGTTTCTAATGTCTATTTCTTCCTCTTCTGTCTGGCAAACAGCAAAAAGTGCATTACACCACCATTACTACCTCTGTGATTCTTTTCTAAGATTACATTCACTGGCAACATTTTACTCGAAGGCTGGGAAGCATGACGCCCCTTGTAACAAACACAATTGGAAAGATGATGGTTTTGGTTTTATATTGGAAAAGTCTGTGCCTCTCTTCTCCTGCTTCATAAACTGAAATTTGAAATAATCATCTTTCCATGTTAAAGTTGTCTGATTTTAGGGTTATTTGGGGGCTGGGAATATGTCGTGGGAATTTCAACAGCAGTCGTTCTCATTTATTCATCACCTGCAGGTGGACGCTCTCCAGCTGAGAAGAAGTTCCTCATTGGGAGTGTAAAGCTACTCAGTGCAGCTCTGCTTGTTAACTTATTCACAACTACTTGGACAGCTGCAATGCATCTGCTGCACTGTTCCGGACATGCCTACCTTCTATGGCACTATACCAAGTTAAAAGTGATGACAAAAAGGAGAATGAATGAGGATCAAACTATGTGGCTGTGATTTAAATAGAATACTTAAATTGAGTAGAAAATAATTTTAGGACCCTGACAGGTGCTGTACAGAAATTGCAGTAGTTTCCCAATACACTCCACCCTTTTGACCATTCCATAAACAAAAATATGAGCACTGAATATCACGTGGGGTCTTAAATTCGAACCAAAACATGATACTTTTACACAGACAATGAAGAATTAAACAAATACAACAAACAGAAAGTTAAATAGACTGGGAGGATTCCAACCAGTATTGGAAACACAACAGAATCTTCTTTAGCTTTAGTTGTGCATATTGTTGAAGTTTACCTCCCACAACATTTTCAATCCGTATATACAGTAAAACCTCAGACATGAGTATGCAACTACAAAAACAGAGGAGCATACCACAGCCATCAGTATTGAAATCAAAAAGTTGTTTTAAGATTGCACCCCAATGAACCCAATTTATTGTTTAAACACCAATTAGCGCTATAACCTGCAGAATCAGGACGGCCCAAATGCATGTCCTATGTTCTGTGTAGCCTCTATAACACTTGTAATATTGTCAGAATTGTCTGTCTGTTGTACATGCTTCACTATTCATCCAAAGTCTCACAAATACCTTTACCATGATCCAGTCACCTGGTTTCAGGCTGTGCAGTGGTCCTTCATAGTAATGGAACATTCCATCCTCACACAACTCTGTATCTATTAGCTTCTTTCTTTGGGGTCCTATGCCCATATTTAATGTCCTTCCAAACAATATTTCAAATGAGCTAAGTTTATATTTGTTTCCAACAATACCTCAATATACATCAATACTAAAGGAAGTGCTTTTGTCCAATTGAGACCTGTTTCCTGACAACACTTCACCAGTTGTTTCTTTAATTATTACGCTGCTCCATGGCTGAGTGATAATCACAGTGTGTTCTTATACCAATACTCAATGCTGTCAGTGCAGCATTGACACTTTTGATTTGGACACCGGAGATGCTTCAACCCACCTAATGAACATGACTACAACCACAAGACAATATTTATAACATATTCACTCAATATCAACTCAATGAAATCCATCTGTAGATGGTCAAAGGAACACTGGGTGGTGGATGGGCACTCATAGGCTTTTATTGACCCCTATCAATTTTATGCGTGGCAAAAATAAGACATTGATTGACATACACTTGTACATGAGAGCACATGTATATTACCCTTAGGTTTGCCTGCATCTGCCCATTTGTTGCGTGGTCTTGACTGTGCGTCAACTTAGCATAAACATAAAATATGGGGAAACTAAGTTTGTCAACAGGTCCATACCAGCTTATGTCCATACTTAACATAAGCTTGTGATTTCTTCCACAAACCCCTTCTTCCTTTGTGGCTCTGCTCTGTAACTCATGCAGATCAGCTGTTGCTGTAAACTAAATCTTGAGGAACAAACAAAAGTTGTGGTGTAACAAGAGGTGAATCGGCTGCTCTTTTAGCCGATGCATCTGCTTTGGCATTTTTCTGTGAAACAGGATCAATAAGCATCACATTTACAAATAGTCAATTTGTTAAAAGAATAGCCTCTAGCAAATCAGCCACTAGCTTATGATGTGCAATTGGCTTTCCTGTTAATGTAAGAAAGAAAGCCACACCAAAAGCATATCTACTATCTATGTATATCTTGCATTTTTACATGCCTCAGCTGCTTGTGCATAAGAGCTAAGAGAAATTGGCTCTGCAAATATGGTGTTAACAGTTGCATTACAACAGCAAAACCTCCTAAAACCTTGCCTGTGGCTGGGCCACATCAGGCTGAACAGTTCCAACTCAGCTTTTGGGGAGTAGTGTTACTGAAGGTGTAATCCATGAGAACAAACTTCAGTTGTATCTACAACACAATCATGTGTTTTTCTCTGCTCTGCTGTGGGAAACTGCATGTGGTACCAAAAGAGTTAAATCTAGATATCTGTCCAGATCGTGTGATGCAAGCACAGACTTTTCTGCTACTGCTCTAAGACACCTAGGTAGTCCAGCTACCCTGGCATCCAATTTAGAAGAGAAATTAGCTCATGGTCTCAACTAACTTCCATGTTCCTGAAGCACAAATGTCATATACCATTTCGCTCCATCAGCAGTTTGTATAAATGGTTTGGTCATGTGCATATCCTAAAGTCGGTGTCGATTGCAAAGCCATTTTTAAGTCTACAAAGACTTTCTCAGCTTTCGTCAGTCCAAGTCACTTTTTGATGCACATGTCTGTCAAGGGGTGAGGTATGCAGGTGGAGCCAAAAATACAGGAGCCAAGTTAGAAAACAAAAGGTGTCCTTGAATGAAAAACAAAGTCCAAAAAAAAAAAAAAACACTGGAAACTAGAAGATTACTCAAACAAGGCTAAACTAAAAAAAACAGAAAACACTAGGAAACAAGAAGACACTGGAAACATTGAGAAGATAGAGAGCAAAAAACCATGACAAACTATTCGATGTGGGAAATGCAAATGATGACAACAAAAACAAAGGGAAGCACAGAGACTTAAATACACAGGGGGGGCAGGGTTGATTGAACACAGGTGAAACACATGAGGAGCACAGGGGCTTGGCCCGGAGGCTGGGTAGAGACAGAGCACAGGGGCTCTGGAGGAGGCGGTTCAGCGGCTGAAGTTCAGACACGGGGTGCTATGGAGGAGGCGACTGCAGCTACGACACAGGGGGCTCTGGAGAAGGTAGCAGCTGCTGCAGCACCGACACAGGGGGAACAGGAAGGGGCGTCGACCGGACCGCTGTGCATGGAGCAGGAACAGGAGAGGCGTCTGCCAGGACCCCTGACGCCGAAATAGGAGAGGTGTCTGCTGGTATACCATGTATTATAATAGATAGATTTACCTTTAAAGGAAAACACAAACTAAAACTTCAATCCTGTTTGTGCTGTAACATGGAAGAATGCATTATGCAGACTTTTGTGCAACTATAAGTAGGACTATGCAAAGTCATTTGATCCTGTGTTAATATAAAAATGTTGATATATTAGTCGCACATGTACAAAAACAAATAAAACACATTGTCAGTGAAGAAGCTGGAAAGTACCTAAAATAAAAAAAATACAAAAAAAATACAATATTTTGTATCTCACTTGCTGGCTTCTCTGCATTGGCTTTCGGCTAGCTACAGGATCGATTTGAATGTTCTTTTAACAGTTTTTAAAGCATGACATGGCCTGGCATCCCACTACATCATAGAGCTCCTCTGGACCCTTTCCATACCCTCTTAGATCCTCAGAGCTCCAACTGCTCCTGGCTGTCCCTCATCCGGGGCTAAGGGGTAGGGGTGATCGCGTCTTCACTGTAGCCTCCACAAAGATTTGGAACAGACTACCTCTCTCTATTAAGTGTTCACCTTATGTTGAGACTTTTAAAGCTATAGACTGAAGTCCCACATGTTTTCTCTGGCTTTTAACTACCCTTGACTAAGTCTCATTTACTTATTTATATACTTACTTGTTTTCAGCCTGTTTAGTATTTAGTATTGGCTCTTACAACCTTGATGTTGTTTTTAATTTTATCCTATTCTATTTAAATTTTTTTTTATTGTACAGCACTTTGGTCAACCCCAGTTGTTTTTAAATGTGCTTTTTAAATGAACTTGATTTTATTTGAAAACATGAATGAGTTGTAAATGAATATACATTTGAGGTGACAGTGTTGAGACTCAACAAGGCTCATTCATGCTGACTGCTAAGGTAACCAGTAAGTTCTGGGTCCCTTTCATGGTTTCTGTTTATCATTATGATTGTATGGAGTGAGACTCATAAGTTGTTAACATGAACATAATTGACAATATTAATGAAGAACTAATAAGCTGGCAATTATACATCAGCTTCACTACAGTCTGAATCATTCACTCTGAAGAATATATCAGAGGTCACTGTTGATCTCTGATGAAATCACTGTTGATTGCTGAGGTTTTACCACTTCAAGCCTGTAGGGATTGAGTAAATGGAGACACTGTCATTGACTGCCTTTAGTAAATATTGAGGCTTTCCTGAATCCTGTTACAAATGCAGGCATTTGTTTATGGATACATAGAATTTGGGATTATATCTATAGACTTGTGCAATGCCAATTCAAAGTGTGCCTGTTGGCAGCTTGATAGGAGTAATGGCTTCTGTTCACATTCTCAACATTGATGACATCTTAGTTTACGCAACAAAATTATTTATGCTGCTCATCTATGTAAAATGTTTTCTTCACATCACGTAACACGTAGAACATTTCATTTTGTTATAATTTCAAGAGAAATATATATACTATTTGCCAAGTATGACGTTGATGTGTTGTGGATACAACATGAAGTTGAGATATAGCATAACCTTTGTTAAGGTATGTAATCTATCAAATTGTGATTATACACTAACATACTGTATATCCCTTCACAAAATAAATGTCATACAAAGGAGGCAGAGAAACAGACAAGGTTTTTTTTTAATTGGAGGGAAGAGGTGATATGTGGTAGCTCATCTGAAATTAAAATATTTCAATGAATTATTTATGTAAATATTTCTGAATTCCCAGCTCTTTTCTAATTACCTCGTTCTGCTCCCACCAGGATAGCCCTGAAGCCGGACAAACTGTGAAGGTGAGAACTTAATAATTAACTCCTTTTAAATATGTCATGAGGCCTCTGCAACAGTTATACACTATTAAATAATCATTGTATTTCTTTTGCAGTGTTAAACTTTTGGAAGGGCTAAATTATTTATGGATCCGTTCTAAAAGGTTTCAATCCGTAGGTTTGGTTGGGGACTGTGTGGAAAGATTCAAGTGGCTGACTGGGAACCCTCTGGGGTCCATATAGGTTAAAGTGAGAGAAGCAGAATCATTACAATTCATGGCAACTCACAGCTTCATACACAATTCACTAGTCCGCTATATATGCTTTGTTCACAGTGGATTACATTACCTTGCAGTAGCTTTGCAGACATTTTTGTTCATAATCACTTACAGTAGCACTGTTTTACTGAGAGAACATTAGGCCATTAGAACATTAGGCCTCATTCACCAATATCTTCTTAAGATTTTTCTAAAATTTGCTCTGAAGAAGGTTCCTAAAAAAAAACCTCAGCTGAACACCTGGGGATACCTGACCCGATCCTGGTGGTACCCATTGGGATCGGACATGCCGGGCTCGGTTAGGACAAATGTTTTCAATAATATTATATGTATTTTACACAGCACATACCATTTGTTTAACCACCAGAATTTAAAAAACAATAACTGATTATTTTACATAAGCATTTCAGTAGTCAAGTGTGAATATGAGCGCTCTTCAGTGTGCATATATTCTGCACTTACATATGAACAAATCCCAGATAACAAAACATTAGTAAATGTCAGAAACCTTGAAAAACTGTTAAAGGTTTAATAGTGAATTTGCATGTTGCAGCTAAACACCCCTCACCCTCCCCTTCCAAACATGAAAGAGAACCTGTGGAAACCTTCAGTTGTCATAAAAACACAAAAGGTGTTTAGTTTGTCCAGTCTGGGCTACTGTAAAAAACATGGCGGCCTCCATAGAGAGGACCCCTCCATGTAAATATAAAGTATTTAAACGTTAATACCTATTTTGTCATTTAGCAACACTCTGATGATAGACCACCTTATTCATAACTCTCTACAGATGTCAAAATAATTATTTTAATTTAACCCTCGTGTTGTTCCTGGGTCGGATTGACCCAGAGTGTGTGTGTGTGTGTGTGTGTGTCTGTATGTGTGTGTGTGTGTGCGTGCGTGCATGCGTGCATGTGATCATCCACAAGCCCTTTGAAGAAGAAGAAGAAGGACAAGACCACGGCGACACTACCAGACTCGTAGAAAGAGAGACCTTCCCATCAAGAAACGGGGAAATAACATGGTCCTCGAGGGCGTATGGCCGAGAAGAGGGCCGCTGCTCCTCCTCCTCCTATTCCTCCTCCTGTGCTGCGGCTCAAAGCCGGGTCCCCCCGGGCCCCACGCTCCACGCGACGACCCGCACCAGTGACCTAGCCTCGACATTCCACCTGTTCATCATGCCGACGGTAGAGAACATCATCCTCACATCATCACTAGCTCACGTAACCCATCTTATCATAACGGAGAGCCTGTACAATTTGAGGAATGTAGAACAAGATGGCATCTGGAGGAAAGGAGCGCAGCACCTTTACCCCATACTGAGCAGTAAGAGGATGAGGAGGGTACATGCTGCTGAAGTAGGACAGGCCGGTGGGCGGGTCCGCTGGGGCCCAACATAGGATATGGCTCAGCTCAGGAGAGTCAGCATCGATGGATGCATCGAGGTGAGATCAGGTTTGTTTCAGACCAGAAGGAGACCTCCTTTTAAAAAGGGTCTTGGTGAGTTCATTTTCATCATCACTCATCATCACTTGTGCTGTTTGTATTTATATTGTGCACATTGAGGATTGCTGCTAAATTTCATTGTACACTGTGCAATGATTATAAAAGGATTCTATTCCTATTCCAAAGGTGACTACTGTGCTCACACCATTAGAAAGAATCACATCAAGAGCAAATGAACTACATTTTAACAAAGAATTATTTCAGCCACTCCCCGTGTTCTAACTCATCCTTCAGTTAGCACCAAAGGCAGAAGTCCTTATTTCAAGCAGTATTATTTTAAATCCACCTCCATCTCTTTACTGTGTGCCCTAAGAGAACAATGTCATTTTAAAGGATCTTTATTTTTCCATTTACACCACAACCCCCATTTTAAATCTACAGATTGCTTGAGATGAAACAGTTTTCATTCGCTGAAACAAACAAGGTCAAAGAGTAATACATTTTTGCCGGAGTTCTCTTATATTCATACTAGCAGGTAGGTTATATTTAGCAATATCACAATATCAGCAGCTCTGAAATATTCTTGCATTGCCTTTTGTTGAGGGCCTTTATTGCAAGTAAGCATGCCAGGGTTGCAGTGAATCAAAGGCAGTAATAGAAGAGCCGTTATTTCCCACTGATCCTTACTCACTGAAATAATCTACATATTTTATCAAGTAATTTTAGCACAAAGCAACTCTTGATGTGGAGACCTGTCTGGTCTTTTTATGAAAACAGATTATCTTAGCGCATATAGCACACCTGCTACTGTAGTAGCCCACTCCCATCTATCATCTGGGTTATTGCAATCAGTTGCTTGCACGCCAGCAATAAAAATGGTCCTTTGATTGAATAAGAGCGAGGCAGGCTATAAGAGAGAGGCAAATGCACTCTTATAAACTCACTGCCTGGAGTTGCACAGACACAAGACAAATCTCTGTGTTTTGAATGATGGAATTGGATTTTATTTTTGACTTATGGAAAATGCAGGGTGATTATAGTGATTTATCATGTGGAGGTCTATGTGTATACCCTGCTTCTTTAGCCTACTACTCAAGCCTGGCAAGTTCCTGGATATATGAGTTTTTATAAATAAATATGATTACCTGTAATATGCAGAAAGTAGACAATACTGCATTAATCCACATGGACATATTTTCTTAGCATTGAATATGGAAGGTAGAGGAACTGAAACACAGAAAGGATATGAGGGGTTTTGATCTGGAAATGTCTTTTTGTGTTCTTTATTGGAAAATGGATTAATCCTACAGCTTTACTGGCTGTTTAATTGATTGATGAAAGTGTTGTTACTGTCAGTACAGTTAGCTGCATGTGAATGTTTGACTTCGTCGGAACCTCATGATAAAAAAAGAAAAGCATGGTCATGAAAGAACATACATATTGTGTCTTTCAGGTTCAGGTTTCAATTTGGGATGCACCACTCACCAGTGGGAATTGATACCAACTAATCGGCAAATAATTAAATGATGGGATTCACTGGGCCTGTAACCTCTTCTTCAAGATTTTAGGAAATACATATATTTGCTAGTAGAGTGTGAGATGTGAAAATAGAAATCACACCCGTGTGTAAGGTAAGCAGGCTCCATATGTGAAAGAAAAAAGAAACATGCCCACTGTCACATCTCACATTGACACTATGGACAATACTTAACTCCATTTCCTGTTTCATTGTGTCAGTACTTTCCTTCATGCATGTCTGTTAGTTCTACTTCCTGTTATTGTTCAGTTTCCCAGAGTCGGTTAGGTTGAGATTGGCAGTTTTGATATTGTGCTTCCATGCAGACCGAAACCAAAACTGTGATAATGAGGTAACAGGCAACCTTTGTTGTTTCTTAAATAAACCGTAACCAATGTTGAGAGCTCTACAGAGAAAAATGCACTGTCCACTTTACGATTTGACATATATGTTAACTACTGAGTCCATTCCCCTGGCAATTCATATTGGATCTATAGTGCATAGCTTCCATGTGTAATGCCACTGTTAGTAGACTGGGTGGTGGATGGGTATGTAGGGCACACTAGTCGTGTGCCTGTGGGAATGGCTCAAATCCCTTGACCAGCATCAGATGAATTTCGCTGATCCCTTTACACATTCATGTCGCCCTCAGGAGGAATTGTAATAATTTGGCTCTTTTCCCAGGCAACATCATGGCATAGCTGATGGCCCAGATCCTATCAGTTGCCTTAACCAGACCATGTAACAGTTTCTTCTTTATCTAACTCATTGCCATAGGTGCCATATGCAGCTATACGAAATACAATTTGATATATGTTGTATTGTGGCAGCACTCCAATGTATAGAATCCTGCAGACACAGGCCAGGAGCCTGAGGTAATGTTCACATCAGGTTAAGTTTATTTATAACACACATTTAAAAACAACCAAAGCAGTGTAGAATAAAACACATTAAGGAATATACATTAATAATACAAAGCCATGGGATAGTGGTTAGTCTGAGTGATCTGGGGGTAGGAAGGACTAAAGGGACAATACTTGACCGGGAGTCAGTGTATAAATGCAAAAAGTGTCTCTTTCTGGTACCACTAAGAAGTCAAGTGGCAGAATTCTGCACCTGTAAACAAGACATCCAACATGATGGAAATAATGTGATCTCAGTGATTTTGCCTGTGACATGATTGATGCTGCCATATGGGCTGGTTTGAGTATTTCTGGAACTCCTGATCTCCTGGGATTTTCACTCATAACAGCTTCTTGAGTTTTTATATCTTCCGCTATAAAAAAACTAACGGAAATAAAAGACTGCTGTGTGGTGAACAACTTTTTGAAATGTGGTAAGTAGAGAAACACATCAGAATGAACTTGTGTACAGATATAATCATTTACAGCAGCCCTTTATACTGAGGGTTACACAATAATCTATGTTCGGGGCTCAGTGGGCATTGTGTTAGTGATCATGGAGCACACAGCTGCAACATAATTTGATCCTGAATTACATTGTTCATATTACATTTGACTTTGAGTTCATTAAACCATGACCACAATCTCTCTTTAAGCTTAACCAAGTAGTTTTAGTTTTCTCAACATCATCAAACCTTTAGAATAGAGGGGGGCAATGCAGAAATAGTTCATGTTATGTTTAAGGCATTAGTTGTTGTCAGAATGTTGTTTATACTAAAAACTAAAATATATGCATGTGTAACTAAGCATTAAATTCCTTCAAAGATTCAGCTCGCATGTGATTTCTATTGTATCTGAATTATGAAGTGAGCCTGAAGTCATCCTCTTCCTGCTGTGGAGATGAACCTATTCAGCTGCTCATTGTGATTAATTTCCCAACAGAATTGAAAAAAAAAACTAAACAACAGTGAAGCCTGAACCCGTTGAAACAAGAGGGAGGAGGTTCTCATGTGATTTCCCAAAGAAATTGACTTTGCTTTCAGGTGATATAGGCCTGTGAAAGCAAGGCATTGTGGGAAAGAAAAATCTCTTATAGCTAATTAGGGTGCTCTGCTTGAATCCCGCTGACCTTTTTCTTTTCTCCACTCCATTAATGGGATCCACAGCTGCTCATGCCAAGGCGTATTTGTCTGCCTGTCAAGCTAAATTCCATCGTAGTCCCTTAAATTGATATGGCAGAGTTTTTCTTTTTCTGCAGTAACAGATTAATCTAGAGTCATTTGGTTATATAGTTTGGGGAAAAACTGAGTACTACAGATTTATGCAGTTTTATTGTGCATCTTAAGCAAATACTATGTAGATTCCCTAAGATACCCGTATCTATCAGTGCAGCTGATGGAGGGGAAAGATGCAGCTTGAATGTGCATAATCTTCAATCAGTGCATGATTGACTAGTTATTGACAGGACATACGGCCTGGGGAGGTGTTCACCCTGAGCCTGACTGAAGGATGCCCCAAAGGAACTAACAGTGAACCATGACCTCGCCATCTGCAGAGTGTGTAATCAGGCGACGCCAATAAAAGAGCGTCACCGACTCAGTGTCAAGGACACAAAGCATGTGAGGGTTGCTGTAAAATAATACTGCTCAAGTGCAGAGCAAAAATCTATCTAAACAATATGATGCTTGTACCTACCATTGGATATGACTCATAGGATCAGGCGTCAAACCTGTCAAACAGACAGTTAAGGTTAAAAACTAAATTGTCAGTAATTGGTTTCACACAAGAAATGAACAGTTGTGTCCCATGAGATTGCCTTCAACTTCCTTACAGGGAATTTAGGAAGCCACTTGACTTCCTCCTATGCTCCTGTCATAAATAGTATATCAACATAGGTTGCCTAACATCAGTATCTGGACTCATTAGGCCAATGTGTGTACTTGCATTGTCAAGACACCAAAGTCTGGTAAGTAAAACATTATTACATGTGCTGTACAGAATGTTGGTGACCCCCCCAAGTGTCAGAATCATAAAAAATATGTTTGAATTAGCAAGTGTCCTGTCGCATGGTTTAGAGCATGCCCTGCTGAACTGCAAAGTATATCCATTTTTTCTGCACTCATATCATATGCATTATTATTATTATTATTATTAGTAGTAGTAGTAGTAGTAGTAGTAGTAGTAGTATATTTCACCTGAAGTGAATTATTGGTAACAGAAATAATAGTAACAATAAAACTGATAACTATTGGTAATAAAACAAGGTGCTTTAAATCTTAAAAATTAAAAATTTAAGGCAAACCATATAGGAAACCATTAAAAAGCAAAGAGTAAGAGGAGCATAAACTCTCTGTAACTCAAAAGAGATACAATGGGTGAAATTTGACATCTTGCTACAAAGATTGTGTTATAAGCTGAGATCTTACTTTGTTAAGTCTATGCATGAGCTGTGAATGACAAATAAGTGTCAAAAGTAAGATGAGGAAATGCTAGTCGGAAGTAATGCTAGACAGAGGTAATGCTTGCAGGAGCAGCAGGAGCAGGTTGTAGCATAAACTCATTTAAGATCTGCAGGGGGAGATCTGATGTCTTGCTGAGCTTAAATGTGGTTCCGTTCTAATATGTCAGCAGATTTGGTGAGACAGTTGTTCTAAAATTGATTTATAGCATTTTGAAGTGAAACACTTCAGCATTTGTGTAATATCACTTGAAATGAATATCAGTTTTTTTTGGGGGGGGGAGCTAAAAGCTAGTTTTTTTATCAGCTGAAAACATGCTGTTATATACAGCAGCTGTTCTGCTGGAGCTGGCAGGGGGAGGCAGAGCTCTGTCTCACCACAGGTGTGCCTCACAGATACAGCAAACACTCTGCACTGCTAGTGTCTTGGAAAACCCACTCAGGGGTTTTAATGCCTTGCTTCGGGGCAAACAAGCACCGAAGGAAGAAAATACATCTTCCCCAATCTTCCCCTCTGAGGCAGAGAAGACTAGTTTTTAGGCTGTCACACCATCCTGCTGATGATTCTGCTGATTGTCTTTTTATTTCAGTCTGGTTACATTTCTAAACATTTCTTAAGTTAATGAAGATAACACACTAACTAACTGAGTAGAAATACTAATAATAACATTACATCACATACAGAGTATGTGGAATTGTGCTTCTACAAATACATTCATCACAGTTTGAAAAAAACTCTACATTTATTACATTTGCCTTAATGAATATGCATTATCAGGTGTTTCTACCCGAGTGCGCAAATTATCGGGAGTAAATGGAAATACTTTAATTTAGCACATGCAATGTGATTTACAAAGCCTGAAAATAATTGCGGTGGTTGTGACTGCATCTATATTTAGCACGTTTGAAAGGTAGGTGCTAATCGCCACAGCGTTATGTACAGATAGCTGCAGTTATTTTGGTGAGGAGGAGACAGCAGGAAGAAGAGGGAGAGAACTGTTTTTTTCTGCTCATGTTAACATGTTTGGATTGACAGAAGCAAAAGTAATCCCTCTCTTGCCAGGAAACTGGGAGTCATTGTCACACCGGATACAGTGCTGACCAGATGCCTGTGTGCGCTCCATATGTGTTACAACAGAATGTGAACTGCACCTGCTGTCCAATATTGTTCAGAGGCATCCCCCCCCCCCCCCCCCACTGAGGTTTTATCATGAGCTATTTTTTATTTTGCCATCTTCTCTCATTTCATGTTTTTGTTTTACACACTGCATTAACTTGCTTGCAGATACTCTCCCATATCACGTTTCTTTGAGTTGTATTAATATTTCTTTGTTGTAGCTTAACAACATGTTTGTTTGCCTCTTCCACTAACACCTCCAATTCCATGGTATTAAATTTCACTTTGCGCTTGCAGTCACTCTGCTCTCCGTAATGCTCCATGGTGGAAACCAGTAACGCATGCATAACACTCTGCCTCTACCATGTTTGCACCTGTAATTATTTACGCAATTATTTTTGGTAAATCACCCGCTAAATGCCCACAAACCAAACGTGCAATCTATTTTAATGCACACCTAATTTAGCATTATTTATTTGGGATCTAGATCAGGCCCTGTGTGTGTGTGTATGTGTGTGATATGTTTTGTTTTGTTCCATAACTCTAGTTTCACGTCCAGAAGTTGCAAACCGATCCGTTCACTTACAATATTTAGGTTGAGTTTTGCTTCAGTATTTCACATTAAAGGGATACTTCACAGAAAAATGAAAATTCACTTCATATGTACTCACCACTATGACGATGGAAGGGAAGATTTCACTGTAAGATTTTTGAGAAAATTAAAGGCAAAGTTGTACTTTTTCATAACCTGCTCATATTAATTATTATTCAAAAGAAAATCCTTGAGAGGTGACACAGATATTTCTAGTCACTCTCCTTCATGGTGACCCCCACTGCCTGAATGTCAAGTTTCAGAAGATTTTACTGAAGAGAAAATTAAAGGCAAACTTTCACACTTACATTTTGTTTGTTTAATCCCTGAGAGGTGACACAGAGGTTTCCCCTCACTCTTGTTCATGGCGAAATTTCAGAAGATTTTACTGTAGATTTTTTTTGAAAATTAACGGCAAATTTAGTTACTATTTCATTATGGCACTCATGATTTGATCATATTAAATATTGAAAAAGAAAATCCTTAGGAGGTGACATGAGATATTTCACCTCACTCTTGTTTTAGTGACCCCCACCGTCAGTATGTCAAGTGTGGCCAGATAAGTGGATTTGAAAGGTCTGTTACCTCATTCCTTCTATATTGCTGATGGTCAAGTTATCAGTTCAATGCCAAAAAAGACCATCAGGCCAGTGGGAAATGTCCCGGTGCTCCCGATGTGCAGTCTACCATTGGGGATGAGAAGATATTGAGTGAATTTTCATTTTTGGGTGAACTATCCCTTTTACTTACCTCCAGAAGGACCGACAAACAACAATTTCAGCTGTGAGGTCACACTCCTCCCGGCCTGGTCAACTTTGTAGTACCAGTTAGATAGATAGAGGAATGTCAGCCAGGGTAGGGGGCTGGTCTTATACTGCCCTAATTGTCCGGTTGGATTTCGACTGAATGGATGGTTAGTGGGCGACATGCTGATTGGCTTGTCAGCTCAGGAGTTAAGGGTGATGATTTATGCTTGTAACATTGAGTTTGTAGCTTGTAACTTCAGTGTCACTTCCAAAAATAGGACATTTTAATTTCTGTCTTTTAGAGATTTCGCTGCATGAGTTGATTACTATTCATTGGCTATTTGATCCCATAGTATTGTGTTGTAAATTGATTGGGAAAGCTTAACACATTCCAACTTACTAAAACACCTTTACACAAAGCAATTGGCTCATTTGTCTGGGCTCCATTTATGTCAACAGTTTCAATATTTTAGAAGTATAAAGCTGGTTTATTGTTCTATAAGATACAATTTATTTCAACATTTTGTATGGCAACAGTCTGGAACCAGCTACCAAAACACACACACATGTATACACTGGTGTAAGGCCTCTCTAATATTCCATACCACTCTCCTAGTTTATAGTCAGCAGACTCACACAAACATTATCAACACACACACACACACACACACACACACACACACACACACACACACACAGTCCAGCGGCCACTGCCTCATTCACTTAGTGCTCATTTAAACCTCTGTGATAAATGGCTCTCCCACCATGATGTGTTACTTTTTTTTCCGCTTCAGAGATTTTCCTCAAGGTAGGCAAATTTAATAATTCAGACATTATGTAAATGACCTCATTAAACTGAAAATGCATACTTAAAAGGCAGCCGCCTCCAAACATGCTATCTTGTTTGTAGCATTTATAAACACTCATTCCGTCTGCCTCCACAGTTTATCACTGTGTTGTAATGAAAAATGAATAAAAGCCCCACAATTAGGTTATTATGCTCTTGATGATACATACACACAAAGAGAAACACACTTCAAGACAAGGACAGGGGTTACATAGGGGGATTAACAGCACACCACATAGCACTGAACCACACAGTAACCGAGAGAACAGGAGCAACACCACATATCCTTAAGAACACACTCTTACAATTGAAGGTTAAATGAACACATTGACCTTGAATACAACAGCAGAACCAAATGAGAACAATTCCACCACCATCTGGTCTCCTTGGCCAGATGAAAGAAGCAGATCTCTATCTTGGATAAATCTAAACAAACATTCCTGTTTTCATTCTGCTTATACAAAAATCTAAATTGACGACATGTCTGTGGACATTTCTCTACAGTGGACACCAAGCAAAGACTGCATTATAGAATATTGAACACAAACTCAAAAGAAATCCTACGCTGCTTTCAGACGGGAACTGAACTCCACAGTTCCTCTGTATTTTCTTCGGAGGCCCTCCATAGTTAGACCCTCCACAGTTTCTGCAGACTATCTGTCTGTCCTCCTAGTATAACGTCTGTAGAAATCCAGGAGAAGTCGATGTGTGAACACAGCAGAGGATCCCTGGGGGGGGGGGGGGGGGGGGGGGGTTGATGACACTTCTAACATGCCACAGACACAAACATTTATTAATTAATTAAAATCAAAGTCATCGAGTACACCGTAGAAGATGTCAAGAGAGATGGTGGTGATAAGAGCTGATGATGGTGTCTGTGTGTTGACCAGAAAATTGTGATCTCCGAGTCCCTTCCTGCCTCTGCCTGCTGCACCTTGCTGCTCCACCTCTGCTGCTCCACCTCTCACCTGAATAATGCGGAGGATTTGTTTGTGTTGTGAACATGTCTGTGCAGAGAACCTCCCGCTGTGTTGTGCATGTGTGAGGCAAACTGCAGGTAAACTCTGTAGTAAGTCAATTCAACAGATTTTTACCCTGGGTCATGCCTGAAAAGCTCTCGAGAGCTGTAATTGGTGAAACTGTTGAGATTTCAGGGAGAAAGATGTGTTGCCTCACATGTAGATAACTTATTGCTTATTTAGTTCATCCGTTGAGATTTAAGTTGCAGAACAGAAAAAAAAATCCACTTTTCATGAACAATACACTGGGGAACATCCTATTGTTCTGGTTTTATACAGGTTGCCAAAGATACACAAAGTTTTGGAAAAGTACAGTTAGGACGTTTTTAAATTGGTGGAAAACATCTCATGTCCTGACAACTCCTTATTGCTATGTTTTGATGTGGAAAGTCTGTCTACCCATATTCCACATAAACAGCACAGATGTACTCCCAGCAGAACTGCTCAACAAGTTTATCCTCAAATCAAACTACTCCTTCTTTGACAAAAAATATTATTGCAATCCCAAGGTACCAGCATAGAATCGCCACTCACTCCCAACTATCACTTTTTTCATGGGTATATGGGAAGACAAACAGACATTTATTCAACAGCAACACTTTTTTTAAAGCTACAGTGACGACATATTGGTAGGCCATTTAACAAAACTGATTTTTTTTCAGTTGATAAATGTTATGAGAAAATTGCATCTACACATTAAAAAGAACATCACAGAAACCAGTTTTAGTCCTGACCACATGATTAATAACATACCATCTGGTCAGTTTGTGATGTCAATAATAGCGTGTCAATTCATTGAACAGGGCTTTTTGATGTAAATGCAGCCCGGCTACATTCAGTCTGGTTTCTCCTGGATTTCATTGAAGAGGGTTAATCTTCCATCCATATACTGAATCTACTGGTTGATTTTTGTCCTCTATCATTCACTGCAGACTAAACCTCTCCACCTCTGGCCTCTGATGGCCCTGTAGCCCTTACTGCAGGCAAACATCTCTCTCCTTTAGCACATGACAGCACTCCATATATAAATTAGCTTCTTAATGATCAACTTGTTTACTTCAAAATGAGTTATTTTATCCCCTAAGAGTTGAGTCATCCATATAATGGCAACAAGGCTTGTATTACCGCCTCATCTTCATTGTACACTTAATTGTTCCCAATATTTTCACTCAGTGCATCTAGAAAAAACTGTTGGCCTTTGTAGGAATAGATGTATTCTAAAGCATATGCATTAATGTAACTGCTGTCATAAAAGCTGTGTGTGAGGGTGGATGTGCTGTGAGGATGTCAAGAAGCGCCACACAGTGGCGGTTCCTTATTTGATTCATGTCATACCCATTACATGCAGTTATTGTTAGATGCATACTCATATCCACCATCAAGTTCACTCAGCTGTTGCATCAAGGTTCCTCTAATATTATCATTTCCCAGCAAGCCAAGCCAAGAAATTAAAGCTGCCCTGTCCTTTAGTGAGTTTATACTTATCAGGCACAAAATACACTTTTACTTGATATTTGTCAGTTACAAAACATTCCAAGAATATGCCTGACCTTTAACATAAACACAACAAGTTTTTTAATGTTGACCAGTCTCAGCCAGTTAGCTCCAGCCCTAGTCCTTTACTCTACTCTGCAGCAACTGCTCCCAAACCCTGAGGCAATGCTCTCAGCCTGAATCTAACTGGTCCCATACTCTACACCAAGGCCAGTGGTTGTAAAGTTTGAAGCAAAGCTCTTACTATAGTTTCCAATAATCCTGAGCTCTGCAGAAAGGCTTTTACACCGAATGATCCAGAGTTTGGAAAAACAAGTCCAACTCATCCCAAACTGTGGCCACACTCTTAGCCTGAGGCTAACTTTTAAAAACTACCACTAAGCCCTTCTGCAAATGGTTCAAAGCTCTTCTGTGAAACTGTCCCATCAAGACTTCCAGTCCTAAACTCTGCAGGGACAAACTTAACCCTTATTCAAGTGGTCCAAACCCCTGTTTTAAGATCTCAGCTGCTTTAGTCTACAGTAAGCTCCTTAATTGCAACACACAGTCTTGTCTCCCTTCCCTCGTTCCTTTGTATTTTGACCAATAATCCTCTAAATTAACAACCAAATACATTATGTCACCATGACCTTTAGAATGACATCAGATCTGGTCAATTGTCTCTGCCTGCACAAAACAGATCACTGTTGTTTTTTGCTTTTGTGTTTTGCTGACTCATCAATCTACAACTCACCTACTACTCAAAGACCCAAAAACCAAACATTTTGATGACACTTTAAAACTAACATTTCACTCATTTTTTTGTTTATTTGTTTGTGTGTGTTTTGCCTGACAAAGCCATTTCTTATAGACATGACTATCATTCATGCAAGAATCCAAAGTTAACTATACAGGCAGCTAAGTTTGTGACAGCAGGACGCTTGACATCAAAGGGGGGGTGGGGAAAAAAGTCAATTAAAGCTTTAAAAGCATAAAAATAAGTAGTCTCTGTGGTGTGTAGGTAGCACGCTTGGTGAAATGCACACTCGCCCTCCTGTGATTTGTGGCATGGCAGCAACGCTCCGATCTGGCTTCTCCAGTGTACTGTGAAGTAATGAACCCTCTCTGTGGAAACCTTCTGTCACATCAGTCTGTCACACAATTCCCAGGGGGAAAAGTACCTGTTTCTCTAGACAGAGCACAACATCTAAACCACTGCCTTTTCTTGTTTGTTTGCTGACAGCATGTCGGCCACCATGTGCTGACCGGGACGAAAGGGGGATACTAAGCAGAATGACAGCATCTACAATTAAGTGAGATGGCAGATTTATGCCCGTCCTAACTGCTTAATGGCCATAAATGTATAAAAATTCCAACTTGCATCCTCTATTTGACCTTAACCTCCTCCTGGCTAAAACACTTTCAGCATGAGGACAGTAGATGTACAGAATACTCTTTGTCTATGACAGTCTCAGTTCTCATTCTTGCTTTATTGCTATCATTAAGCAGCAGAAAGCGATAGTGCTTTGAACCAATGAAAACCTTGTCGGAAGTCAGTGGTGCAGTATTTTAGTTATTTGAAGGGCAAATAGGTGGGGGGACAACACGCCTCCAGTGGTTACATACAATGCCACACAACAATGATAAATTGAACTGATTCATTATTTAACAAGTTGTGGCAAATTATACATAAGTATCGAAACAGACCCGTTTCCTCTGCAGACAAGTGTTGTTCTTTATTAACTGATAAAACACTCCTTATAATAAGAATTTTCCAAGGTGCAAGCTCAACTGTGTGTGATTTTAAGGAACAGAGAAAGCCACCATCAAGAACTACAATTGTGTCCAAAATCCAGCAGCTTCACGACACAGAAAAGGGAGCAAAGATAGACATAGTAGCAGGAGCCGCTGACTGGGGATCACTGAACTTCAGTTAGTAATCACAACTACCACGTGTGACTTCACACATCATTGACTGAGAGTGTAAACTTCAGTCATTTGCATTAACCATGCTAACGTGTCACCAGGCACTACCCTGCAGAACAGTTTTTGTCTGTGGCAGAGGCATGTGGAGTTCAGCAAAAAATCACTACAGTCGGCACAGACAGCAGGCGAAACATGGTAGCTGCAGCGAAAAAGCTTCCCTTCGAGCACATGCATTGCATGGCTCACATGTTACAAAGACACATCCCTGTTTGCCTTTTTGACAGCAGGTTTTGTGTAGATATGGCAAAGTGTTGCAAGATTTCAAACACAGCCCTCGCCATGCTCTCTCTTCTGCTGAAGAACCAGGAGGCTGTCAAGGCTATGCTGACAGACGCACAAGCTCACCGTGTTGACTGCACCTGAGTGGGACAAACTGCAGAAGCTGGAGACCCTCCTTGAACCATGCAGATCTAACCAAAACTTGCAAAGCTCTACCCACGTTTCAAAGACTTAATGTATCTACCGAGAGGAGAGATAGAGGAGGTGTGGACCAACCTTGAGGCACTGCTGCAGAGAGAACCCAGTAGAACTACCCTAATACACTCAGGGGAGCCAGCAAAGAAGAGGAGCCTCCAGATTTTGGCCTCAGACTCAAAATGGGACTCAGCAGGGCTCTGAGCCTCTATAAAGCAGAGCCTGGCATCAGCATGGAGAAGTGCCCACTGCAGTGGTGGTCAACTCATGCAGGGACCCATCAACAGCTGCCTGTCCTGGCTTGCAAATATCTGGCCACTTCTGTCCCCTGTGAGAGACTTTTTTCACTTGCAGGTAACATCGTTCAAAAGACTAGGGCAGCCTTGAACTCTGAGAATGTAAACCAGCTAGTTTGTCTCTGCAACTGGCTGAAGGAGAGGTAAGAGGTGAGGCACATGGTCCATTAGTGTAGAGTAACACTACATGTTGATAATCAATCTGTAATGGTGTATGTTGTCACAGAGATTGTTGGTTGGGTTTATTTTGTCATTCAAGATAGTTGAGAAATAAGTGGAATTGAGGTAAATTTGTCTACGTTAAATAGAATTAAAATTGTATACCCTGTATTAAAAAATGCACTATACAGTATGTTATTTTGGAAAAAAGTATTGATGTCAAAGGAACTGTTACTCTGTTGTTAGGTTGAGGTTACAATTTTGGCCAGAGATGCCCTTATTGCATATGAACAGTGAAAATAATGTAAATAAAAGAGCTGTTGAACTTTAAAGTTTATAATGTCTGTTATTCATTGATTCATCCATCTACCAAAATCAATTTGAATTGAAATATGTTTGAATGCTTTCACGCAATTGATATATGCGATTCATTTGGATGAATTCATTACAGAGTATGTAGTTGATTAGTTATTTTTTTTAATCGCTTTACAGCCAACATCCCAGCAAAGTGGATGTGGACAGGCTGCATGGTGTAAAGCAACATACACTGTTAAAGCAGAGGCCCAAAGCATATATTGCTTGTTGAATCAAGTGTGTGTGATCATAAAGCCCCACCTTCTGTTCATGTAAATTGAATTGCCATCTCTTTGATTGACATTTAAAAGGTTATGGGGCATACTCACTTCTATACCTAGCTGATGGCCCTCTAGTCAATCACTTACTACACTTTAACTTCAAATGTACAATAAATAAAAGTGAAATAAATAAAAATAGCAGCAGGAGAAAGATCCAAACAAGTACTGCACAACTGGCATTGTTATCGAGGAGTGAGACTCCTGCATATTACAGCAGGAATATGAAAACACAATTCACTGCTAATGAACTGATTCACCTGTGGCTCCTAATAACTTTAATTAAACATCTGAGAGATGAGTTTCACCAAATATCAGCGGGCTCTACAGCCCCCAGGAGCCAGAATCTCCAAACCAATGAACCACAGCACTTCAATAGGAAAATAATGAACATGCCTTTCAGGCTGTTTTAAATTTCACTGTGACATTTTGAATTTGTAACAACAGAGACTGTCGCAAATGAATATCAATGGCTGGTGAATTTTATATGAATATTCTAATAACCACGTCTAATAAAAAGAACCTCACTATACTCCCTCATCGTGCCTGCGGGGAGAAATGAAATGTGCAGTTGCGCAGCAGAGTCCCAGCAGCAAAATATAAATAGGTTTGTTTTTAATTTGCATGTGATCATAAGGGTTATTGTGAGAGCAGTAGGCACCATCACCATTTTTATTTTCTATGTCATATGTGCCAAAAGAACATTTTTCTCTCAGATGTTCTTCCTTTGCAGTGAATAATCACCCAGTGTTTGTTCCCTTATACCTTATACCGCTGTTAAGTGTTTTATAGCCCAGATTGAATGCTTTTATTTGTTCATGAAGACCATTTAAAAGGCAATAGAGCAGGTGAAGCCCTTTTCTCTCTACACTATGAAAAAGACAGGGAACGCAGCCACCCACTTACAGTCTCATTTGCAGCTCCTTTACCATAGCATTTACCATAGCACAGTCACCTAAAAAATGACATTAAAAAAGAAAGTCCAATTTTTTTTTAACTGAATGTTTGTGACTTACCTCCTCTTGCCATAGGGGTGCTAATACTAACATAGATTTCAGTCATGCATTTCACCCTGTATTTACATAATCAAATAACTAATTAAACCATCTTTTTTGGACTATGTCCCATCTGCTAACATGGATGGATTGGGGTATACGGCCTTTGCTTCAGCCAGCCAGCAGGGGGCAATCAAAATGATTTAGCTTCACTATTATGAAATGGATGTATCAGAAGGAACAGAGAAATGACCTGTATGGTCATTCAGGTTGGAGAAGTTGAAGTTGTTGCAGAAAACAGGAAGGTTGTTTAACTTAAAGTCACCATACTCTATTTTATCGATCTATATATATAGATAAATAAAAGAGTTTTCTATATAAATTCTCCTTTTAAGCAACTTTTAGAAAGTTATTTATAACAAGAGGACATAACAGTGGGTTTAAATTACAGTGTAATAAAGTGTTTTAACCACAATGCATTTGAATAAAGTGCAATAAAGGAATGAAGTTCAGAATACAGGTCCTCACGGTAAGAACGGTAAAAGCTATTTATTACGCCCTGCCCTACTGCAGGGCGAGGAAGTCCAGCTCTTTATCAGATGCAGATAGTGCATGACAGTGAAGCTACAGTCAATAGGCTGTTTATCGCTGTAAAGAGAAGGGATGGGGCTCAGGAGTGCAGTTGCATTGTCATTTTATTTAGATATATTGGAGCAGAGCGAGAGGCCGGCGCTGCTCAGACGATCCAGCAGCCTGACAACAGCTCTATGATAGAGAACAGCGTCAGCAGCTTAAAACTGTTGTCGCTATCTGTCTTTGTGTTTGCTCCGTGTCCCTGTGTCTTCCTCTGTCTCCCTCTTCCTCTCTATTGGTATCGCTGTCTCCCTCTGATCTACCAGATGGCACATTCAATTTTCTTTACAGTGTCACCTTGCCCAAATCGAGCTGTCACAGTGCAGCATCTTCGCTTAGTAAGCCTTGTTTGCATCTTCCTATTTTTCTCGTTCTGTCTTTGCTCTGCTCACTTTAACTGCTTTGAATCCCTGAGCTTGCCAGTGCTTGCAATAGAGGCAATGTTAAGTGCTCTGTTTCAGTGTGTCTTGTTGGGTTCTAACTGATTGTGGTTAGCTTGTCATTTTTCAGAGCACCATGGGCCTTTTCAAATCTATAAATCCCACTTTCATGGCTGCAGCTGTCCATTCTCATTGTTTTAGTGTGTAGAAATAAAGTGGGCAAATTACATCTAAAGCCTGTGTGTTCACAAGAGTTCTGCCATCCAATCCACACTTAATGGATTCTTACAAAAGATCAGGTTTTGGTGAGTTTGTCCTTTTTTGTTGCCAAAAGCTTCTAGTATACTCATATTTGTTTGAGAAATATAGGCCATCTGTAAAAATCGGGTTGTATTTTTTAAAAGCAGGTACAGAGTGGGTATGAGTCTCAGGATTATTTATCTGCGAGCATTAACATCCAAGCAACAGTGTCCAAAGTAGAAATAGCTTCTCAGAGAATGTGGTGCATTAATTTAACAAACTGCCCATTTCATTCCACCAGAGATTTAATGACTGAGACTAAATCTAAAAGTAGCTAAACACTACAGTTGAATATGATCTGTGGATGAACAGATGATGAGTGCTGCCTTCAGAAAGTCCGACTTCACAGGTAATTTGTAAGGGACAAACAGTATGTGTCCACAAATGGAGATGAACAAAAACTATAGAAAGCATTTTTCAGAGGGTTCATTTAGACACTGATGAGGGCTCTATGTGAGGACTGTGACGGTATCTGAAAATAATGAACCCTCCTCTTTTTGGCTGATCTGCACAGGATCTCATATACAGCCTCAGTGTTGTTAGATACTAACATAAAGATTATATTCATGGGAGAGTCATGTTAAGGTGTGTGTGTGTGTGTGTGTGTCAGACACGGAGAGCAGTAGAGAAATTCTATGTATTTGCTCTTTAATCCATTCTTCACCATGCCCCAACAATTTGAGTTGCCGTGTGCCCTGCAATCAAATGACTAATCCAAAAGGTCACTAAGGATAGACATCAAAACATGATGAGAGAGGTGAACATCAAGAATACCATTGTGTCTACAGACGTGGTGATTAAAAGAACAGAAGCTTAAGATGAGGAACAGTCTCTTTTTATTTTTCCTTGTAAAATGTTAAAACAACAAAGACAGTTTGAGTTGGTAAATCAATCAGAAGCAGACTTAAAGTGATTTTATGATGGAAAAAAACAAGACTCCCTTACCTTTATTTTCTCTTAACTTTACTCTTTTTACCAATGGGATGGGGCCTAATTCAGCAGTGAGCAAAATGAGAAATATGACATTGGACTCCAGAGAGGTTTCAAAAGCAATGGAGTGAAAGACAGCTTTTCCTGCCGGGCAGTGTTACACTGCCTACAGCAAATCACACCACACTCACAAAGCCCATGACTACACTGCTAAACAGGTTTATCCATTATAATGACCAACATTAGCTTTCCCTTTATGATCCGGGTAGAGATGCGGTACATCATGTATTTAGGACATATTTACAATTTTTTCTGTAAACCATTACACATCAGAAGATCAAGGATTTCAAAATAATGTGTTTTGGCCTTTCAGTGAACTGCATGGAAGAACTTTCATATTTTTGGTAAATTAGGAATGAATTGGCAACTATGGTGCAATGTTTAGTTAACATTTGCAATGAGGAAACATTCTGATTTTGCCACAGTGAAAACGGCTTATAGTGATCACGTTCGTCCAAGCCAAATGAATCACTACAATCGGTTGATTACTACAACCGAGTTGCGTAGCTTCTGTATGATAGTCCTAAAGCTTGAGGGAAAGGTAACAGCAGTTAGGACAAGATAAGGCGATATCCCAATGTGACTTCCGTATGCGTGTGCCCGCACACACAGGCGCACACTTGCTTTTCTCTCACTCTCTCTTGCGCTGACTCACATACACAGACTCAACTGACGTCTCAGAGCTTTTATCGTCGGTTCGTACCACAGTATCAACACTGATCCCGACATAATCAGTTTGGCTCAATTTGTTTGGCAGTGCTCAGCACAAATGATAGAGACACAGGGAGGAGCAGTAAATCACTGACTGAGTTGGTTAAAACTGTAAAATAAATATAACTAACTAAATAAAAACAACTTTTTTACGATCCAAACATGTACGCACTCTGCACTAACACCTGTCTGAGCATTCAGGGGTGTGTTGATTTTAAAATGAGGCACGTTGTTGCTGTAATGCTATCTGAAAACAGCAGTGCAGTATTTCAGTGTAGTAAAAATGCCCATCATAGATAATAGAAAAGATAGTAATATTCAGCTACATTTAGTAGATGGGTGCACTTGTTACAGTGAGAAAAGTGATATACTGATTAGTTTATTGCATGTTCAAAACACGCCCATGATTAATAGGAAGAAGCACAACTCTTTTAAACCATGTACCTGATGCGTAGATTCTTTTCCCACCATTAAACGAGCAAAGGTGCACTGAAAATATTGTCTCTCCATGTCCTCTACACCATGGACTCATATCCTTAACAGTCCTGTGTGTTTAAAACTAATGTGCTGTTCAAATCCATGAGAATGCTGTGTTTAATGTGATTTTGTAATTTTCCTAAACATGTTATGGTGCATCCAGTCACAGTCATTCTTTATATCAACAAAATGGCAGACAAACATAACAGAGTTTTATTATTCCAGAAAGCAGCTTCTGTTTTTCTCTGCACAGCTCCTGTTTTCACCACTGGAACACAAGTCCATTCAAACAGTGAAATGCCGATCAAGTGTCTGGTACTTCCATGAATATTTAAAGGACACTTTTAATCAAAATGTCAGTCTTTTTAAATGCAGATGCCACTGAAGCCCATTGCCTCCTCTTAAGCTTGTTACTGCATTTATCAGTGTGACATTTCAACTCAACTTATCTCAAGGGCACGGGGAGTACTGATGGACATGATCTGGCCTCTAATAACCAAGCGGCTTTGTGTAGCGAGAGCCCCGCTGGTCCTCTTCACTTGTTAGCTTCATGCAAGCCGTGGATTCATCCTGCTCTTGTTGTGGACAGAAGGCAATTTCAAACAGGCGGATTAATCAGTGGAGAATGGTCGTGGAGAGTCCATGCCTCTTCCACTGCTCTTCACTCAGCCTCATCTGGGAGCAGTAGGGAGACAATTATATTTGTGCCGTGCCTGTGATAGTGGAGCACATTTTAATTTCCTGATTATAGACAGCATGCAACAAGGCTGAGTACACCCCTATGTTGTATTACTAAATGTTAAATGCAAAGTTGAAAAGTAGGGTACTTGATCTTATGTGTAGTTAAAAACAAACAGGGTGATGCATTGGAAAATCTAGGTCCAAAGAACAACCTCAATGAAACAAAAGAGATTGCACGTTCAATTTACAAACAAGATTATCTACATGAACAAAGTCATGGAAGAACCTGTGAACACCACAGCTTCTACAGGTTGGGCCTGGGTGGTGCGTAATGTAACATGGCTCCACATGGTGGAGAACCACCTGGACTTGTAGGAAGAGTGTAAGAATTCATAGAGATGGTCCAAGTCACATGAGTATTAGGAGGTATGTTAAGCTAAACACGTTTACTTGGTCCTTAACATGCTGACATAGATTAGTGTTGAACTGGAATAATCTATGTCCAGGAGGACGTTTGTCACCACACATAAGTTATCATATATAATATAAGTAATTAAGCGTTTACTGAGTTTTAGTTGTAAGAATTATAATCGAATTATGACTGTTTTTACTGGGGTCATTCTTTTGGGGCTTTCACCAAAATACATCATATGTATCAAATGTACATGATATGTAATTAGTTATCATCATAGAGATGTTTTTCAGGTCTGTAAACTGCAGGACAGTTGTTGTCTAATCTTTTCTTTCTCTCAGTGTTTAGTTTAGAAGACTCAGACACGTGTACAACAAACACTCTTGGTATTGTCCTTCAACGTACTGCAGATATCACGTGACAATAGAGTTAATTAAAACGTTTTTCAGTGTACTCCATCAGTTTACCTGCAGTGCCATTGTCATTACAGTAGCTAAGCTGTGGGTATAATAAGTGAAAGGTGGTGAAGTCAAACCTTTTAGACCATTGAAATTATGTTAAGGACTAAGTAAGACTTAATTAAAAGTGTGAATCCTAAACAATAATACATTTGCTCTGGTTAAGTCTAAACAAACTTACATTTATTTAGTAACTAACATTATTGAGTCAACGAGCTGACTTCATAAATTCTTCTACTTAAGCTACACCAGCCGTGATGAAAATTCTAGTAGGAGTGTAGGAGTGTAGGAGCGTGATCACAGAGTAATTTGTGTTTACTTGCACAAGCAATGCAGATAAAAGTTGAACAAAGCTCAGGTGCTTTCACTGTCTCCTCCAGGAGCCGTGTCTGGATGACTGCTGTTTCCAGAGTAACCTGAGGCTGACCCGTGGTCAGCTCGGATTGCTGCCAGGTCCTGTCACTGGAGAGTTTCATTCTCAACACTGATTGGCTTTTGAGACATTGTGTCAGTTTAAATATCTCAGCTCGAGTTTCAATATTTCAACTAGAGCAAGTGTTGCCATTGTCGGGTTTATTGTATTGAATTTGTATTGAACACTATTTACTCACATTTGGTGTGAACATAGCAATACACACATTTTAGCATTGACCATGATGCTGTACTTTCCACTGGTAAAACAGTGACATGACAATAGACATGATGTGACATGACAATGCCATTGTTCCCAACCCTGACTGAGCTCTATGGCCTTTCTCACCTGCGTAGATGAGCTGTGCTTGCGGAATATAAAAAAATAAATAAACGAAGTGCTGTAAACTGGGCCAATTCTAGAAGCTTTCATTTCACAGTGAAGTTTGTTTAACAACCTGCCAGGTTTCATTAAGCTTTGTTTGAATTTATTTGGGGTGAAATACATCTTGGTAACTCCTTTAATGTAATTGTCACCAGTAAAGTCTTAGGTATAAAAATTATGATTATTAGACACAGAAACCAGACCTGCTACTTGCATCTTCTCAATAATAACCTTTAATTTTCGTGATGTTTCTTATTTCCACGTCAGCAGTGCTGCTGTGGGTCAGATTTGACCCATATAGGCTTCAGAATTTAATCACAGCAGTGACCTGCATTTTATGCTTCCCTGTGCCCATTGTAGGGAAAGTAATGAATCTGTCTGGCAATCAGATAAACAGTATCATATCTAGGACAGAGTAATTGCCGAAAGCATTCAGTTTGGGCCCCTTGATAATAGGAGTGTTGCTACTCAGGTCGACTTGTGTCATCCATCTGTTAGTGTTTCCTTTGTGTTGCTTTCATATACACCCAGGCACAGCATAAAATATAATTATGGTTATTTTCAGCCTCACCTTTTTTTCCCTGGTTGTTTCTATTGAACCGATCAATCCTGGTCAATATTTGGTTCGCTTCACTACAGTCAGTTTAAAGTTAACCCATGGATACTTGACATTTAGTGGGGGTCCACCAGTGCATGCTTGATGACACAAGTGCAACATGAGCATACCAATGAATTGTAAAGGTTGCAGTTGACCCACAAACAGAAACCGTGTTAATGTGAACGTGAAGATTTTACATGAGTGGAAAATTCAAGTCAACATTTTTTTAAACTCTTCTTTCTATCGCAGAGAAAGAAATGTTTACACCGGGAAGAAGTTGAAATGTCTGGTGACTTTGTTTGATTGAAACAGATTCAGCAAACCTATGACGATGTATTGAAATCACATGTCTCTCAACATTTATCTCCAGGAGAGAGGAAAAAACATCCTCATGTGAGATGATGATCTCTCGTTGAGAGGAACGCTGAGGGACAATTAAGTCATGTGATTTTACCTTATCTCTATTTCTTTATTCACAAACCAGAAGTGGATGGTAACAGGCATAAATTTGTACTTTCTTATATTGATTTTCTCCAAATTGGATTAAAAACAAACACATTTGGACTACAATGTGTCTAATGTTAATGTTGAAGTATGAAGAAGGATTCACTCTCTCTAGTTTAATTTAAAAATGTTGTTGCCTTTATCAAAATCAATGGCACGCAAGGTATCTAGTGAGATTGGTTCCTGGTTATCCACAGAGCATAAATGGACTGCATTTATCTAGTGGTTCACACACATTCATACGCTTTCCTATAGTACACCATTCACACACTGCCAGCGCAGCCGTCAGGGCAGAGAGGGAAAATTACTCACTTATTTTGCTTCCTGATGATAATGTTTCATTTCACCCTTTACCTTCTCGATCGATTCCCTCTATCCCAGCTGTCCATCCATTCTATTTTCTGTGTCCACACGTCTCAGCAATCCACCGACACTGTCCCAACAATGAAATGTAATGTTTCAATCCCCCACCAGTCTACCAGCCCCTGATACTGTGTGACAGCATTCTTCATTAGATCTTTATCGATGGCTCTTCTCCAACTGACTGATCATATTCAGTGGAGTTTCTAGTCATCTTTATTTGGCTTTGATTTATCATCCAATGTGCAAGTGCTATTAAGGCAGCAGCAACAGGGGTTAGGTCTTTAGATTGTGCTGTATATGGTCAGTGGATCTTCATGCTCATGGCCACAGTGACAGGCTGTTATCTGTCTGTTTTTCACTTTAATAGATAACACCTCTGAAAAAATGGCTCCATTCGTCATTGTGCAGCCCACCCTCGCTGGGAAAGTGAGGTATGAGCTCCTCTGTGCCCAGGATAATGACCTGACCTGACTTCTCCTTGTTTGATGGGCAATCACTGAGTGGAGCCCTCATTTATCTGACACCACTGAACAAACTGTTAGGTGGACAGGAAGCGCAGTAATGAAAGGTTATACCGCAGCTAATGTGAAGCAGCAAAGTCATCTCAGTCCATCTCTTTCATTCAACAGTGAAAATCACACCTCACACCTTTTCTTTATTTCTCTTCCTTCTCTTTCTGTAGGTACACTCCTGTTGAAATATCGACCAATTCTTCCAAAAGTCTGCAAGATGAAATATTATGTACATATATATTAACTTGAGTTAGATGAATAGTTTCAAGGGCACAAGATAACAGAATGAAAGAAGCATGGAACTAAGAAGATTTAGACCAGGTGAAAGATTTCTCTACATACGTTTAAGTTGTGCTGTCGGCTCATATACACTGATGTAGATAAGTTACTGATGAGAATCAAATAATGCATTTCATGTCAACACATATGAATCAATCTCTAAATCACTGTAAAAATGTTAAATTCAACCCTTTGATTCACATATTTCACCTGCATGATGATTCAAGTAGACCTTTCTATTTTTTTTATTTGCATGCAAAAAGGGGGAAATCACAATTAAGTTACATTTAGCAAACTTTTAATTTGAACTGGGCAGCTGCACTGGATTTTAAGATTTTAACAAATTAAAATAAATAAGGCAGGCCTTCCTACTGTGGCCTAGTTCTTAAAGACCCTTAACAGAAACAGAGCTCAAAGCAAACAAAAAGTGCATGAAAAATATTTCAAAACCATATAAGTCCACCTTTTCTGTTTGTAACAACAGATCATTTTAAAAATGGTAAATTAAAAATAGCATTGTCCAGGTAGTCCAGGAGGAGAGGGAGCGAGAAACAGACACTAAGTAAACTTCATGTACTGATCAGGTCCTTTTAACCGATGAGTGTTTATTAGTTAAAGTGAGAGTAGGTCAGCAGGAGGAGGACACAGAAACTCCAGCTCGGTACAAACCAACTGCAGCTTCTGCTCTGATCACTGAGCAGCTGTGGACCGTAGAGGAAACTCTGATTGTTTTCCACTTCCTCTCTTTCCCTCTCTCCATGCTCTCTTCCCTCCTCTCCTGATACAAAAATATGTATATGTGTGCAGGACAGTTTTCTGGATGGGCGCAGGAGAAGAGAGAAGCGAAACTCCAAATAGAATTTCATGCTGACGGCTTAAAATATTTTCGCGACAAATTGTACTCGATGGTCATGAAATAGTCATAATACATCTCACGTGGAACAAGCCGTGATGCATCGAGTATATTGAGGTTATCGCCCACCCCTACACTCCGGCATGCTAAATTTAAGTTATTGGTTAAAATTATTATTTTATGCCCTATGTGCTGAGCAAACCTTCTCTCCGTCTCCTTCCCTCTGTCAGAGGAGGAGTGACACAGAAACAGCTGTTTATGGCGGCAGCACTCTCACTTCCTCATTCTATCTTGAAACAATTGTCTGCGCCTCTTACTTCCAATCATGGTCTTACATTTTAGACTTTGCAGATATTTCACACAAAAGTGTGCTCCCATGTTTTTGTTTGGCCTTTTCTCCTTCCACATGGCACAGAGTCAGGTCCATATATAAAGGGTTTTCTAAGTTTGGCTTGGAAAAGGCTTTGGCATTCACAGAGTCCTGACTTCAGCCCCCTTCAAAACCTATGGGCTGAAATAGATTGCCAACTGCAAGCCAGGTCTTTTTGCCCAGTATAAGTGTTTGTCCTGTATCATTCTGTTTTGGCAGAATCGGAGCAAGGTTCCAACATGGGGTTGAAATCCTGAGTGGATCCGTTGCGTATGCACAAAATGGGGCATGAAACTAGCGTACGCACACTTCTCACACAAACGACAGGAAAATGATGATGCAGACGTGAGGTGGTGAATTGAAACCAGATTATTGATCCACTTCATCATTAACATTAAAAACAACAGATTTAGTTGTGCTCGCACGACACAACTGTTTCATAAAAACCTTCAATTGAAAAAGATATAAAACAACTTACAGCAAATTATGTTCAGATTCCATTAAACAGCGGAGTTACAGAGCCGAGTCATTAATAGGTTTTAATAATATCTTCTAACACTGTGCGTGTATTAAATCGCTGCAGTGAACAGGACTGTGCCATCAGGTGCACAGAGCGCACAGAGCGCACTGGAGATCACTTACAAGAAATTAAGAAACTTTCCAAATAATATCACAGAGTGGAGGTGAGGATCCACTGATGTGAGGGAATCGGTCCGATGCTCGAAATAAATAAATACTGCCTGTGACACTGGTGCATGATTCTGCGTGATGTGTGCACGCGAATGGAAGGATGAGGAGGAAGCGAGGGTTCAGCAATGTCTGATCAGCTAATATAGATTCTATAGATATGTGATCTTTGTGCTGAACTGAGTCCAGTATCACACCGAATGACCGACGGAACCGAACCATCCCAGTACAAACACGAGCATATAATAATAATTCTGTTAAATTCTATAGAGAGGGGACATCACAGCTGTCTCTGAATTTAATAATCCTGCAGTTTTGGATGATTAAAATACAAACAGACAATACAACAAATTCCCTCAAATTCTGAGAGGGTGTTTTTTTGCCTCCACCTTTGAAATGGATCTTTTTTTTATTTCAGGCTCCGTTCTTTCTATCCCCTTCACTCTCACACATTGTATTATCCACAGCAGCAGCAGAGTATCAGTGTATTTTCTTTATTAGTGACATCACTGCTGTCCCATAAAATCGCTTTTCACCTCCACCTCACTAACAAACACCTCAAGGTCAGTTTCAAAAAGTCTAGCTCCTTTATTATTAAAAAACGTCACAAGAGATGTACTGATCTTTTTTTTCAACTTCCTAAAAGAAAGTTAATACAAGTACTGTACAATGGAGGTTATTGTTCCCAAAATAAGACACATGTGTGTTGGGGTGTCTTCCCGCACAGTGTGAAGCTACTCAAACCCAGTTTGTATTGAAGGGTGCTGAATCCTCAAAGGTAAAAATCAGATGTAGAGCAGCACTCCGTTTTAATGGGAAAAAAAACTAATTCTGGATCCACCCCTGATCTAGACCCTCACAAATTTGAATAGGGTTCTTTCCTCACCCATTGGTCTACCGCATCCTTCCACCAAGTTTTGTGGTGATTATTCTATTCTGTTGTTTTTGTATAATGTTGTTTACAAACAAACAAACGCACAGGGGTTAAAATGTAACATCCTCAGTGGGGGTGAAAAGCCATGACACCCCACCCATTTAATACAAATGTCCACAAAGGAAATGAACTATGATTATAAGCACTGAAATGTCTACAGGCAACTAGAGGAATATTTATGTTAAAAAATTATTTTAATTTTTTGGTTTCTTTGTTTGCCAAAAAAAGATTCACAATGAAAAAACATAACTATAATTAGAACAGTTACACCGGACACCTTACATCTCCCTCTAAGTGGTGTTGTGTAACCAGTGCATGTCGCCTTCCCTGTTCAGGCCTTTGTTCCATGCTCCTCTGTGCAGCATGTTCAGGTTGCCTGGTTTGTCCCTGGGACCCCCATTTGTCACAAGTGGACATGTCTCATTGTCAGGTATTGCTACTAGCTGCACAATAGGAATGTTTTGTTTTGTCAAGTTTTTACATTCATAACATCCTTTTGACAGCGTTTGCTGATGAAGAAACTCTGGTTTATTTCACAGACAGTGGGATGTATTGAGCACAGCATAAGGAAAAGACCATCATACCGCTGCACTTCTTTAGCATCTTGTCTGTATTTCACAGCAGTTTGTAACTCTCAAACTCACTCTCTGTCATCTCCTCTCTCTTCAAACACTTTACTCTCCCTTCTCAATATGCTAATTCCGTTGTATTCACCCAGAACCTGTGGCAAATTGCCCAGTAAAACAGGGAGCATCTGATGTGCTGCCATACACTCGAGCAGTTGCATCTTGAACCCAATTTTCGTGTGTGAGCTAAGTGTGAGTGTAGTTCAGATGATGTCAGGGAAAGTGTTGATTTATGCCTCATTAAGCATGCAAATGTATGTATGAAACCTGAGCTGTGATTGGCATCATATTCCAAATAACCTCCACTTCATCACAGGATTCATTGTTTGTCTCTTTGAATCAGTCTGCCATGATAAAGAGGATCTGCTCTCACCTAACAGCATAGACATAAGCCTGAGATAATGAGCTGTTGGTGAAATTTTGTTCTGGCTTCATATTTGTGTCTGTTGTGTACTTTGGAGTTAAGGTAGTTGGCCACTGAAATGCTAACATTTGTCAAATGTCATAAATATGCTTGATGAATAAAAATCCTGTGCACAAATGGAAGATGCATAAAACATGTAACTCTATGACCCTCAATTATCCTTATATATTATAACACAGATCTGTAAACAAGATTCTTATTCTTACCTGCATCCTGCAGTCCAGTACAAACATCTCAGTATAATAGCACATGGGAAGGAGCAGATAACAGTTTAGGTCACTAGAAGTCATGTCAGGATTGTTATTATCTTCTTAAGAATGGAGCTTGTCTAAAGGCACATCTTATCCCAAACAGGATGGTACTTCAACATAAAACACTCTAATCTAAAGAATTGCTGCGGAGGCCTCCAGACCTCTCAGGTCAGCTTGACATGTGTCAAGTGTTTTCACAGCATAGACAGGGAGGTGTTGAGACGCACATCATTGTTGGTTGATGCCCAATTCGGTATCGAGATAACATGATTGTCATCACTAGGAAACAGGACATGTCACATTAGCTTGCTATCACTACCTTCAAAGAAGTTGACATGTGAGTCCTGTAGTTTTCTTTCCGTATGTCAATCATTTACAATATTTTTTATCAAAAAATAATTTTATCAACATTAAAGAATGTCAAGGTAAAAAAACAAACTATCTAGTGAATTACCCACTGTCTTGTTTTCCTTTGCAGTATCTCAGCTATGTAAACTGTGATTCTTTCTGTTGGGCAGGGCAGGTCTTAACATGACATCAGGAGAAATGTCTGATTGTCACAGCAGGAACCAACTTTTCCATTATTTTGGAAACCCTAATTTTTAATGAACATTCCTGCTATGCAAAATGTTTTTACACATACAATCTGCTTGAGAAAACTGCAATACTGCTTCACATTTTAAATTTACTTGGTTAACAAAACAGAAAAATTTGGAAAACTTGTTGAACACTGAAAAGGTTAAATATGTCTAAATGCACATTTAACTTTGTAAAAGTAAAGTAAGTACACCCTCTATGGTTAAAGCCTTGTCTGTTTTTTACTTGGCTCGCTCTCACTGATTTCCCCTGGTGAAAATGGTCGTCTCACACATATTTTTTGAGCAAAGTCAGTTTGGTTATTCAAGAGACCCGGTATCTTTGATGGCAAAGGCACAACAAACCACAGCCAGTTTTGTTTGGGGACACATTTAATAATATTGTCTGACTAAGCGTTCTCATAGCAGA
The DNA here is from genome assembly GCA_026259375.1 of Verasper variegatus. NCBI lineage: Eukaryota > Metazoa > Chordata > Actinopteri > Pleuronectiformes > Pleuronectidae > Verasper > Verasper variegatus. The sequence goes on from CM048040.1 coordinate 1,771,862, forward strand.
CATGTTGGAGCAGGAGCTGGGGATGAAAGATTTCCAGGTTTTTTGCAGGGAAGCGCTGAGATGCTGGCTCAGTGCCAGGACTGGAGCTGAGACAAAGGCATGTGGAACGTTTTGTGAAAATGGAAGATGGCAGCGTTTTGTTAGCAAGTTTCCATGGATCACACAACAGCCACAAGTGGCTCCAGTGGCCTGCTCATTGTCTCACTCTGTCAGCTGAATTGCTCAACTGTCGTACTTGTTGTAGGCCTGTAATCTCTCAGATATCAGCTTGTCACCACCATCAACCGCTCGCTCTTCTTCAGCTCCATTCGTCTGCCACTTCAGTCCCTCTGAGAGTGGACTGCTGTTGGGGGAGAGGGGTGGTCAGGTGTCCTGGGTTTCAGTAGGAGTCTGGAATCGTTATGAAGGCCAGCGGAGGCTTCGCTGGTGTCCGTATCATTCTACACACCAATAATACCCCTGCTGTTCAATTAGAACCATTCGATGGAAATTGGCTGTGCTGAACAACCTGTGTGGGTGCATGCATAATGGAGGGCACCAAATGTGTATATTCATATATGGTAGCTATGGGGATGTGAAAAAAGGTTTGCACTGTATTTGAACCAGGAGAACTACATGTACCATGACTTTCAGTCTTTTGCTAAATTATTACTGTTGTTTCAACAGTTCTGTTTACTGTCTAAATCAGTTGTCTTTAATGCTGTTTATTAAAAAACACATGGTATTTACCTCACTTACCATGTGTTGACTAGTATGATAATCTGCCAATCACTACACTACTCAAATTATATATATATATATATATATATATATGTGTGTGTGTGGTGTGTGTGTGTGTGTGTGTGTGTCAGTGTTCCTTATTTCCATTTCAGGAAGTTGGCAACATTACCAGTGCCACGTCTTTTTTCCACCATTAAACCTTACTGTGGTCTGAGAGATATTCAGTGTTCTTTGCAAGAATGTAGAATAGGTGACTGGAAGGTAGATTTCAGTTTATATAAGCACTACATGTAGATATTTACCTTTATGACCAAATACCTGCAAAACTAATAGCATTTCCTTTAGCCTCGGGAGTAGTGTGTTAAGTGCTAATTAGCATGCTAACACACTAAACCAGAACACCCTAACCCTTGTGTCAACCCTCTCTGGCAACATGTTGCCATGCTGGCATTAGCATTTAGATAAAAGAGCTGTGATGGGTAAGGTATCATAACAGGAACTGATACGTGATTATTCATGTCATAATGTCATAATGAATCAATTGTCACATTTCCACACTAGTAACAGTATCAGTTTATCCTGTGTATGCTCTTCTATTTCCGGATTCTGCTTGCTGTCAGTACAAACACACAGTACTGAACTGCAAGTTAACTCTGACATCAATCCGTGTTGCTGAGTAAAAAAAGCCTGAGTGTCTTTATTGTGTTTGGATTAGTGGAAGCTGGTTTATCAAGAGGGGCAGGTGGCTACAAAGAGAAAGAAGCCCGTTAAGCTTTGGCAAAAATCATTTCTCATTTACTTCCCCTCAGTGGTCCAGGTGTCCAGACCTCCTCTGCCCTGCTGTCTAATATGGAAACAAAGTTAGGACTCCACCTTGATTCAGAGCTACAGTGAAAGATACTGTAGTTAAAAGAAAAAACAAGAAGCACTTGTTTTGCAAACCTAATAAACCATTTGTCTATTTTTGAGTTTGATAATAATAATCATCCAGTGGAGTGGTTTTAACAACTTGATATTGGTTTGATGCTTATTTGCCTTTTTGACAACTACTAACAATGTGCAACTCATATATTTGTTCAAATACAATCAGCTAAGTAACAAAAAACAACATAGCATATACAGTTACAATTCAATGAAGTTCTGCCACTTAATCACTTAATTTCATCATTTATTGTTTCAGGAATGTCTCATGAATCTCAAAACACCTCAGGGTCAAGGCATTAACCATTAACTTTAGAAAACAATCTGAAATATTACACACCAAGGAGGTGTGTTGGATATGTTGATGGTTGCATATAGTGGCTCACAATCAACTGTCTGCGAGTTTTTGTTTATCCTTGACCAACATTTTCCATATTTTCCACTTTATCTTTTTCATAGACATATACAAAGATCAGTCCCCACACTAAAACCAGTTATAATTAACCAAAAGAACCATGATTCATTTACTGCTGTGTGTTAATCTTTTGGAACTGGATGCAGACATGGCCAGTGTTGGAGATGTTACATGAAACACAAGCTCTTACTCAGACATAAGACTAACATTTAAAATTGCCATTACAGTTATTTAGTGAGGTGCACGTGTGAAAGGGACTACAACCATAATCCTGGTTGGACATAAACAGAAAGGAAATGACAAACAAACATGTTGGTAAAAGGAGATTTGGACGGAAATTGATAGATGGACACATTATTGTTTCACTGGCATATTCTTGATAAAAGAAGCCTTAGAGCTGAAACTGAAGGATTTTTTTCAATGTTAAGGCAAGAGAAAAATCAGCAGCAACCTCCCACAAGATAGTCCTATAATTCTCAATTTCCTGCCAGTCCACTGCTCTGTTCCTCATGAGAGTGCTCACATTTCCATCCCTCTATTCGAAGCATTGTGAACTTAAAAAGCACCCATGTATGTCAGCATCCGTTGGGGACTGTCACAGTTGCGTAGGAGCATGGATGAGGACATGATAGAAGCCGCCAGTTAGGCTGTTTTTAATTTCTTCAGGGACTCTGGACGTAGCCAGGCCCAAGCAAGGGGGGATATTTTAAACATGAATTCTCCCCCATTTTCTAACATGTCTCTGTAGTGCAAATGACTTTGGTCGTGTGGTAGAGGGGGCTTGGAGGAAAGGTGCCAAAAATGGCTCCTATCTGCAGTCCCTTCTGGGAGTGGAAGTAGAATGGTAAACAGTGGGACAGTGTGAGGGTGGCCCAGGATGGTTATGGAGGACAGTGTGAATGTCCCCAGCTGATCAGTGTCCTCACTGTACACTTCCCCTACAATGCTCCTGTGGTTCAATTAGGAGAATCCAATGGAAATGGGCTATGCTGCACAATAAACACACAGGGCAACAAGTCCACAGACAGTGGAGGGGAAATGAAGGTCAATGATGAGTTTATTTATTTTCTCTTATTTTGTTCTATTCATCTTATTTAACTATTCCCTTTGTGTGGGTGTTAGTATGTAATCTCATATTGAACTGATGCTTGAAACCAAACAATGGACACACATACACACACGCACACACACACATATATGTATTCATATATATACGTATATATGTATACATATGTGTGTTTTTTATTGATTGACTAATTTTTCACTATGTCAACTCATACATCCACATTCAGCATTGCTGAATTTTAGTCCTCTTGTGGCATCTATCGGTTCATCATCTCTCTAGGGTTTAGTGATTTAAATAGAAAGTTTTGGGACAAAGAAAACTATCCTATCTATTGTATAAAGATTTATTACTGAGTCAGACAGAAATGAATACATGTAATAATCCAGAGCCTTGACTTCAGTTTAACACTCCACACACACACCGGCCTGAGATGAAGACTGACTCTCCTAATGGCCTGACTTGTGACACTCAGTTTGCAGAGTACAGCATTTCTCCAGCTCTGTAATTTGGACACGGTTCCACTGGTAACAGTCATTAGCATACTACCCCGACAGAGAGAAGCTTTCCACCCAGCAGGACGAAATCTTGATCAAAAGTCTTGACCGACCAAAAAAGAAAAAAAAGACAAATGTCTGATCAGTTTGGGACAGTGCGGTGCGTGTGTAAATAGCAGCTGCTAGATGACTGGCTTTTCCGGTTTCAGAGGACAATTAGATGATACGAATGGCTCTATAAAACAATCAGATCACCTTTGTTTGGTTCTGAAGTTTCATTAACAGTTACATTAACAGTAGCTGCAGCCTTCCAATAACTTAGGTTTGTGAGGACACATATTCAATGTGTTCTTTGTAAAAGTATAAACTATATTGTTTTCTTGTATATCATACAGAACTTTATATTATTATTTTTATAATGTTCTGTATTACATATCAATTAGTAAAAAGAGAGAATGTTGATTTGCTTTAATAGCTACCCTCTGATGATTAATACTTAATGCATAATATTCTTCAGTATAGTGGTGTAATGCAGCATAAGTACAAATTCTGTTTCAAATATAACCCAATGTAATCAAATGTTTGTTTTCTATTCTTCAGACTACCATGTCTAGAGACATTATGTTTTCAGATTGTCTGTCGGTCCCGTGTTGCAAATGGCCTATCTCAGTGAAGTCCTGAGGGATGATTTTCTACATATTTCTTCAATGTTGGTACATATACATTCACTTTAAGTTAAGGTGATGGTGGTCAAAGGTCAAGTCATGGTGACATCGTGCTCTTGGGAAAATGACATATCAGGAAAGAGGGAATTTCTTTCTCACAAAACTGAGTAATTGAGTTAATACACATCACATGTCTTTGTGTTGTCTTTATGTTTGTATAAATGTATGTCCATCTCATTATTGTGCATTAGTTACCTCAGGAACTTCTGCATGGAATTTAAAAATATTGGTACAAGTGTTCACATGAATTCAAGGAGGGACTAATTAGATTTTGTTGGTAAAATGTCAAAGTTAAACATCACTTTGACCTTAACGCCTGGGCCACACCGACTGCACCGCATAACTGCTGCGTGTCACGGCTGTCAGTTGCTCACCCCGGCTGCAGTTTAGCTGTGGTTCTGCAGCCGAGCTACTACCGTCAGCGCTATGTTTTTACGTATGGTTTGAATTGAAAAGGCCATAAAAGAGTGTATGTGTGAGAAAGAGAGGGAGATAGAGATAGAGAGAGAGGAAGAGAGACTAGTACGCATCACCTAAAGTTTTTTTTTACTTTTAAAATAACTACAGCCTTTCTGAGGTACGTTATTTCCTTGTATAAAAGTAAATACCAGTACTATACAGTATGAAGCTGTGCATCTTCCACTCCTACATATATTTCACAATACAAACCTTTTAAAAACAAATGAATGGATTCAGTCATCAGAAATGCTGGAGTGGTTTTATTTTGAAGCGTCTGTGATATATTTGACAGAGAAACATTGAAACTGTGCTAAAAGATCATTTTCTCTGTCTATTCTGCTAACGCAAATACACAAATTATGAGATCTTAAATTTCTTCTAGAGTAGCGCAACATCAACGACTGAACAGCGGTTGAACCACAGCCAGTGTGGCTCAGGCGTAAAATGAATGCCATTACTCAATCATTCATATGCTGAGAATGACAATATATACTTAATACCCTTTATTACATTCATGAGTACTGGACAGACACAGATGTAATGTTGATGCGACTGGTTGGTAATTTTAGTTAAGATATATATATAAATATATATATATATATATATAAGACACTACAAAGCAAGCAAAATTAGAAAAGAAAACCATTTCAAACTACTCACTCAAAGACTATCATGCCACAATAAAAGAGTTCCCTGTGCTGTATTTCAACTGTAGAATTATTAGAAACACTTTCACAAGTGTTTTTGAGAGCTTTGAGAATAATCATCTATAATAATATTCTGACACATCAAAAAGCATTATATTATCAATGAAAAACATAAAAAAATATATTGCATGAGAGGTACAAATTGGTTCTGTAGCTGTAGAATAAAATTAATTTGAGTAGAGGTAGTATTATAATGAGCATACAGAAAATACAGCCAAGGATGGAAACATGTTGCAGTTAGACACACACAAGTAATTCAGTCTGACCAACACCTGTACCGACACCAATCCATCGCCAGCACACTGTTGGTTGGTCAGCATCTGGCTTGTTTGGGCCGATCAGCAGCCCAGCAGCCTGGCACGCTCCAAGCTGCAGTGTTGAACATGTTCACTGGGGCACCACGTGCTGCCAGTTAGCTGCCGTCACAGCTGGCTTTTCACTGGTGAGCCACAGCAAGGTAATTGTTAGTGTTTGAAAGAGTCCACATTCAGACATCATAGGAAAGAAACTGTCTCCAGTCACCCTGATCTGAAATGGCCGAAACCAAAGCTGAGTTATGTGTTGTCTCTGATGTGTTGAGTTGTCAATCAATCAATCAATCAAATTTTATTCACAAATCACAATTTGTCTCATAGGGCTTTAACATGGTGTGACATCCTTCTGCCCCTAACCCTCAACAAGAGTGAGGAAAAACTACTAAAAAACCCTTTTAACAGGGTAAAAAGAACGTAGAAACCTCAGAGAGAGCCACATGTTAGGGATCCCTCTCCCAGGACGGACAGAAGTGCAAATACATGTCAAGTGTAAAGGAGAACATCATCAAGATAAAGGTATTTGCAGCACTGATTAGAATAAACACATTGTAGCTTAATGGAAGGTCAATGAATTGATGGATTATCGTCAGTAATGGTTCAGTATCTGAGTAGATATATTGTACATCAAGAAGTCTTGTTGTAATCATAGTCTATGGTCAGCAGCCACCACGATCAGGATCCACCATCACGATCAGATGCCACTATAGTCCAGTCATTGTCCACTGCCGCCATTAGGATCCATCATCAGCTGCCACCTCGATCATGTTCCACTACCATTATCAGATGCCAGCGCGATACAGGATCCGCCATTATTATCACGATCAGCCAGCACGATACAGAATCTGACATTATTGTGTTGAGGAGATTGTTGGTATGGGTGTAAACCCCCCATCTCACCATCTGCTTATTGTTGCACTCATAGAGCTTTTGTGATTAGTCCTACACACCAATTTGCACTGTTGTCTCTCATATAAAAATAACACATAATAATATCGAACTGTGCATGCTGTTGTTTTTCACAGTAAATAGTGTAATATTGTCTATAACAAGTTTGTCAAAGAAAATACAGGCAAAACTAGCATTCAGAAGCACCTGTTGGACTGGACATTGCTCGTTCTCTTTTCTTCAAACAAACACAAAAGCATTAATCAATATTATTGGTAGATTTTTTTGATTCATAAAACTATCAAACTTGCACAGTATGCAACCATAGACATCAGAGGGAGTGTTCTATCAGTTATTGTAATAACTGTAGCCATTCTTTTCCAATATGTAATATCAGGAGCAACATAAGACAATATTACATCCACGTTTATTGGTAGGATGAACCCCTTGAGATGCGCCATCTCATTTTCAAAGTGGTCCTCAACTGAAATATTCTCAAAATACTGTACATAAAAGAAATCAGCAAGAACACACTCACACACACAGATAAAAGCTCCCCTAGGCCGAGCCACCCACACATGGTTGATTCCCATATGATGCTGAACACATAAACTAAATGTACACATACAATTTTGAATGCATACATTAAAGTCCACTTACATTTTCAAAATAAATTATATATCCAATTCTCTAATGTAATTATTCTGATGGTAAGTAAAAAGAGGCATCATAATAACCAATGCTACCCAATGTATGTTTATTTCAGTCTTTGTGATTTAACTTTAAAGGCACATTGGGCAATTCTTTAGAAATTAGTTTGCCTTTCACTGATGAATTATATATTTGCCTGCACTTTTTAAATCTCTCTTCCAAACCCCTAAACTACTGCACACAGAACAGATATTTGCTGCTGTAAACCTTTTTCAGTTGTAAAAACAGCTTTACTGTGAAAAAGGTCATGCTACCTAAAAAATATGCACATAAAACATGTTTGAATGAGAGGTTAATGATTGATGCAGATAAATCTACTTTATGGACATTTAAATATGGCTTTGGATTTAAATGGGAGACCAGAGGAGAACACACAACTCACAGTTCACAGGCAGCAAGTAAGAAGCAAGAAGTAAAATACAGAGAAAAAGTATGATGCTGACTATGCTAACGCTAACATTTATCATTGTTAAGGAGGAAATCCAAAGTCCAGGTATAAATAATATCCCGATCCCGAGTCCAGAGTTCACTGTGGCTGGGAGTTCTGGCTGAGAGCAGAGAAACAGTAGCTGGTGATCCTGAGCAGAGGAGAACAATAGTTAGATGACCAGGCAAGCAGATGTTTTCAAACAACACAAGGCAGAACTCGGATTAGATCAGCCAAAGTGCTGGTACCACGGACTATATTGTATGGCCTTAAATGCTGGTACAGGTGAGGAGTTGAATGCTGAATGAGATGCTGGTGTGAGTTGGCAAGAGAGAAGGGAACTCACAGCCAGCAGACACACATTGTTAAAGGGATAGTTCACCGAAAAATAGAAAACCACTCATTATCTACTCACCAATATGGCGATGGAGGTGTGGGTGAAGTGATCGAGTCTACAAAACACATCTGGAGTTTCAGGGCAAACAGTGTTGCAGTCAAATCCAATAGAATTGAAGTAATTTAAAGAACTAAATCAACAAATAAATCAACAGCAAGGCGGGGACATCACTCACATTATAAAGAAAGTGAAATTTAGGCAATTACATCTAATAACTATTAACCTTTGGTTGGAATCAAAAAAATATAATGATGTATACTATAAGCATAATAATTATTAAAAGAATTACTTCCATGGCTTTTATGATCCTCTGTGCATCAGAGAATTCTTTTTTTTAATTCTTGTGTTTGTACTAGGATGGTTTGGTTCCATAGGTCTGTGTAATACTGGACTCAATTCAGCACAAAGATCCAAGATCAAAGATCTATAGAAACTATATCAGCTGATCAGTCATCATCATGGGACAAAGAACTCTTTGTGATCACTGAACCCTTGTTTCCTCCTCATTCTTTCATTCACGTGCATCCATCACGCACAAGTGTCACCACAGTATTTATGTATTTAGAGCCATCGGAGCGATTACGTCACACATCAGTGGATCCTAACCTCTACTCTGGGATATTGTTTTGAAATACAAGTTTGAAAGGCAATAGTTTTTCTATATTTTTTGTGAGTGATCTCCAGTGCGCTGTGCGCCTGATGACACAGTCACGTTCACTGCAGCGATTTTTTTATTGTCCTGGATGATACACTCACAGTGTTAGAAGATATTATTATAAACCATTAATGACTCAGCTCTGTAACTTTATCTGAACTTTATTTGCTGTAAGTTGTTTTATATCTTTTTCAATTGAAGGTTCTTATGGAACACTTATGTCACGCAGTCACAACTAAAGCTGTTGTTTTTAATGTAAATGATGAAGTGGATCAATAATCTGGCTTCAATTCACCACCTCATGTCTGCATCTTCATTTTCCTGTCTCCAGAACGTATGGGTCAGAGTTATCGTAGAAGTGCCCACATTCTCCCGTCAAGTTACTTTTTTATAAATCCCAACGTTTGTGTGAGAAGTGGTGTACGCAAGTTTCAGGCCCCGTTTGTGGGTATGCAACGGTTATAAATGAGGCCCCAGATGAGCAGTGACTGTGCCTGTCATGTGAAAGTATTGAAAAGGTCCAAACCATTCATCAATGCCGAAAGTGTAATGCCCAGCCTAGAGGAAACCTGAGCATAACATAAAAAAGACATCTCCCATTCCCAACTCCCAAGGATGTCCTAGTGCCACAACAATTTGCCGTCCAACAAAAAGTATGTATTTGTCTGCTTTAGTGGAAAAAGGTGTCAGGGTGAGCAAAGCCAAAAGAACAAGCAAAACAATATGTGACCAATCCCCACTAATTTACTTAAAAAAGAAAAACAGCCCCCCTAACAATAAACAGGAGAAAAATATATTTTCAAAAAACAAGGCCCTTAACACCCTTAGTGATATCAAGACTTACAGATTATGCATCCATTAATCCAGTAAGAATGCCATCAGTCTCTCGTCCAATCCGCAATCTCCACCTTACTCGAGCCACCGGCTGAAAGAGAGCAGAGAACAGGTAAACCAGCACCCCCCTCAGCTGGGGAGGGAGAACAACAACAAGACACTTGCATAATAATTGATTTACAAATTATGACTCTGTGTCATAACAAAAGACATACAATGACAGGTTGCTGAGGTCAGCCTTTATCACAGGTTACAGTTGTTTCTGTGGCAGGTCTTGAGACAAGTTCTGGGAAAGGACAGCACATCTTAGGTGGAGACTGGTAACAAAGGAGGAATTGGTGTCAGTGGATTTGTTGCATATGGTGAAGAGGAGGTGGAACATTTCTCATCATTTATCAGATGTTAAATATGTTGTCTGAAAACCAATTGTCAAGGATTATGTAAGTGTTAATGCAGGCTAATGATCAGTTTTGCACTTGGCATGTATATTGTAAATGGCCTCGGGAAGTTCATGGCCATGTTGTTGCGATTTGGTTGAAATCTTGTGGCCCTTGGGAAAAAACTGGCCCACCAGCAATAATATTTTGCCAGATCATTTTGCTGATTTGTATGGTGGCCCTGAGAGCTCAACAACAACAACAACAACAACAACGCTCTGCAAATACAGAAAACGACATCGGAAGTGTTTCCAGAGGACAGCTAAAATGAATGGACACTGTTGCCACAGGAGACACAAAAATGTCCAATACATCAAACAAATTCGGTTCCACACAGGGGTCTGCAACCCGCAGCGCTGGAGCCGAATGCGGCTCTTCAGTGGCTCCCTGTACAGTGTGGTGCACAACGGTGAACTTAACAAATCAGTTTTCATATGATTAACGTGAACGTAATGATGAACGTGAGTGAACGTCACATTCATTTTTTAAATCATCATCGTATCAGGCCATCATGAAATACCAGGCGCGGGCGAGTGTGTGTGTGCGTGTGTGTGTGCTCCCAAATAGTGCACACACACACTTGCCCCAGGGCTCCGCCCCCGCTCACTCGCTCAGAGAGACGCACAGTGAGATCAGAGTAAAGGTTGTCTACCCCTGCACAATATGGACAATACATTGCCTCACGAACAGGGGCTTGCTTGTTAGCGCTGTTTATTCAGTTTAACAGGAAAAAACGGCATGTCTCTAACTCAGACCGTTGAGGAGTCATGACGCTCTAAAGACAACATGATATTTGAGATCGTATACAGCTCAGTGTCTCTCAGAGGGTTAACAGGATACATCTGCAGTAATGAAGTTTATTATTTATTAAAATAACCCCAAAACGTTTTCCAAGATCACTGATGGACACTGACTTTAACAACTCCAAACTGCAGCAGCAACAACAAGCAGACGTGTCCATCACGTTTAAGTGTCCTCTGGAAACACTTCCGGTCATTTTCTGTATTTGCAGCGTGTTTCTGTAATGTGTTGTGTTGTGTTGTGAAATTGATGAAGATGTTTTCTTACTTTGCTTGTGTTTTGTCCACTTGCATGTGTTTTCTTAAGTTGCAGTGCGTTGAGCTCTCAGGGCCACCGTAGATTTGCAAATTTTTTATTTCCTCATATATGACTGACACAGATATTCATGGGTGCCCAGGGTGCTAATCTTTATCATGGATACAACATTCATACAATCACTTTCTCTGTATAGCTATTTTTCTTCAAAGTAAAAGCACAACATTTGGTTTGTTACTGCAGTGTTTTATATTTGGCTGAATTACAGAGCTTTTATTTTTTTAAGTTTTGAACTTTTGAGTCTACAGATTGACTTGATTGCTTGACAGAACTCTGAAATCTCTGGCATGCAATTTATGAAAAAATTACAGCAGTTCAGTGAATCATTCCTACTTATAAGCCACACACGTGAACAGTAAGACATCAAATTCAGTATCATTTTATAAAAAGCACTGACTATAAAATGTGTTAAAAGAAACAGAATCCAGTTGGTCATGGGTCTCTTTTACAGATTCAGAATGAAAGCTTCAACCAGCATTACCACCAGCCAAGCAAACAGCCTTTTCCAAACAGGCAGGTTTAGAACAGGCCCTGCACTATTACAAAAGTAATTCAAGCTGTAAAATAAAATGTAGGCTAAGATTTTAGTGTACAGGGATAGATGCCATAGATTGTATGAGAGGGAGAGCAACAACACATCACTCTCTGGTTTGTACTGGAACACATATGAAGCTTTTACACTAGATTTATCATTGTTGGTTGGAGCCAGTTATTGTATATAAAGATGGACGAGACAAATCTCCACTTCCTCCCACTGTACAACAATGAAGCCAAAATATACCACATACAGGCGCTGCCATCTTGCACTGGTGACTAACATTAGAGCCAGAAAGGGAACGGTCATGTCATCCATCTTAATATAGTCATTGGTTAGAGCCAGGGACCCTTACGCTAGGGACACACTGGAGGCGGAAGCACCGCCAAGCTGTTAACACCGGAAGTGTATTTCTCCGCGCCGGTTATCCTGCAATTCTGTTTTCTCTGCTGGTTGTTGTATGCTCCGTTCAATGTCGGGGTTCGGGTTTAAATGATGATGGTCTTCATAAGTGGCTGACCTATGCTAGCCCCCTCCCCCCCTCTCTATGTCTCTGTCTCTGACACAACTGACAAATGTGTGGAATAAGTACATAATAAAAAAAAAACAATTACAGTGGATGGGCAGATGGGGCAATTTCAATGAAAATCCAGGAGAATGGCAGGAAAATCAAAAATATGGGATGCATATCATTTATATCATGGGCACCGAGAAGAAGCGGACAGCATTTCGTGGCGCTTCATGGTGCTTCCGTCTCCGGTGTGTTCCTAGCATTATAGCAAGTGGGGGCAACAAAGGACGATGAGGAGTGGGGGGGGGGGGGTTACTTCATTATCTTCATCAATGTTTCAGAATTTGGCTTAGTTTAAATATAGTAGGAATTTAGCAGTACTATTCTGTGTGGAGGAGCATTCATCTGTCATCAGTGTGCTTGTTCTGCTATGTGTCCAGTTTAACATCCTGAAAATAAGTGATTTATTTTTCTTTCCATTATTTGGGATAAAAGATTGATGCCATTGTATTTCTTTAAAAAAGTGGGATTATATGTGAAGAAAAATGGAATACCATGCAGATTGAAGTGCTCCAACACTGAAGAGCCTGTCAGACAGTAGGTGGAGAGTACAGAGGCAGTGATACAGAGGTGACTTTAAAAAGGCCTGCACCGTATCAAACACAGTTGCCACAGCACACCGCAGGCGTCCTCTGGAGTCGATGGCCTGCTGTCAAAACTTAACACATTTGAGTTCAATTTCATGTTGGAACAAGTTATATATGGGGACATGCATCCTTTCTAATTATATTTAAAAAGAATGACTAGATGTCAATGCTGCTGTTGGTCATATCGACACCACTATGACAGATGAGAGAACCATGCAGAGATGAGCCAAACAAAGAAACACAAGCAGTTTTTTCAGAGGAGAGTCCACAAGAGGAGCTTTTAAATATTGACACAGTAGAAGACCCAGTCCGGGATAGTAGAAGTTACTTTAAAAGTGATTTATAGTTTGACATCCTTTTTGTGAACCAGTTCGTTTTTCCAACTTGAAAAAAAAGGTGGAAGTGTTTCCAGATTTCAACACCGTGCATTCTGGGCAACCTGAAGCTGAAGAGATGCTGGACCTCACAGCTTTTTACTCATAAGATATTCTTCCAGACGTGATTGAAGATGAGTTGTACTTGTTTCGTTTATTTTACGAGTTAGCCATGGATCTTAACACTGATGTAGTCTAACCATTCCCTCACTGGAAAAGACTTGAATCAAGAATACCCACATCCAACCTTTCTTCATAGAATCTACAAAATCATTGCCAGCAGCATCACCAGTGCCAGAACATACTGACTGCAGGCAGTGGAAGCAGAGAACTGCCCACATACTGCCCCTGCTGTCGCACATCCACTCCACTCATTGGAAATACAGCACAGTCATTCTTAAAGTACAGATACTTATTAAAGGTAGTATTGTTGTGTTTATAAAGGCAGAGCACTGTGATTCATTTCTAGTATCAGCAGAGACAGCAGTAGGCAAGTGTAACATCCTTAAAGGGATAGTTCACCGAAAAATTTAAATGCACTCATTATCTACACACCACTATGCTGATGGAGGGGTTGGTTGAAGTGTTTGAGTCCACAAAACACTTCAAGAGTTTCATGGGTAACTTTGTATCAATACAATTGAAGTAACCAGCGACCTATATTTCAGACAAAATAAAACAGAAAAAAAAAAAACTGCTTGTGCTGTGTCATCCAAGTGTCCAGAAGTCCTGTTATTTACGCTAGCGGATGAAGTGATGCTAATGCGCACCCTGTGTGTGCCCTTGGGCGAGAGCTTGTGTGCAGTGTGCGCCGGTTGTTTTTCGGTGTGTGCGTTCGAGTGTTACTGCTGCTCCAGAGGAGGCTATCAGAGGACATTTAGGCTGAAAAGCGGGTGTAAATGACGTTGTTTCAAGTAATATTTGAATGTCGGGGCTTCATACTGCAGGAGCAGTATGGAGGCATGTTATGTTTTTTTTCTGTTGTTTTATTATGTCTGAAGAAGGAGTCAATCAATCAATCAATCAAATTTTATTTGTATAGCCCATATTCACAAATCACAATTTGTCTCATAGGGCTTTAACATGGTGTGACATCCTCTGCCCTTAACCCTCAACAAGAGTAAGGAAAAACTACTAAAAAACCCTTTTAACAGGGTAAAAAGAACGTAGAAACCTCAGAGAGAGCCACATGTGAGGGATCCCTCTCCCAGGACGGACAGAAGTGCAATAGATGTCAAGTGTAAAGGAGAACATCAGCAAGGTTTTAGCAGTATTGATAGGGGTAGACCTTTTTGAAGCATAACTGAAGGTCAGTGAATTTGTGGATTAATGTCAATAATGGTCAAGTATCTGAGAAATACTATGTATCAAACAGTCTTTCTGCAATCATAGTCTATGGTCAGCAGCCAGCAAGATCATGATCCACCATCAAGATCGGATGCCACTATAGTCCACAGTCATTGTTCACTGTCGCCATTAGGATCCATCATCAGCTGCCACCTTGGTCGTGGTCCACCACCATTTTCCGATGCCAAAACAATAAAGGATCCGCCTTTATTATCACGATCAGCCAGCACGATACAGAATCTGCCATACTGGATCCACCATTACGATCTCTGATACGCGATCCACAGATCCTAATCCATGATGTGGCCACAGCTGCGGCCCTGGATCTGCGGACAATAAGGCAAAGGGACTCCGGGGAAGAAGTCAAGTCAGTAACATGTATTGATGAGATATGAATTACTTTGATATGATAACGATTGAGAAGAGGAATGAGAAGCTGGAAAGAGAAGCTCCGTGTGTCATGTGTCCCCCGACCTTCTAGACCTATAGCAGCATAACTAAGAGCAGGTCCAAGACAAGCCTGTACCAGCTCTAACTATAAGCTTTATCAAAAAGGAAGGTTTTAAGCCTGCTCTTAAACATACAGGTGTTGTCTGCCTCCCGAATTGAAAGTGGGAGATGATTCCACAGGAGAGGAGCTTGATAGCTGAAAGCTCTGGTTCCTACTCGACTCTAAGGAGTCACCAGTAACTTCAATTGTATTGGATTTGGCTGCAACACTGTTTACCCCTGAGACTCCAGAAGTTTTGTGGACCCAAAGACTTCACCCACCCCTCCATCGGCATAGTGCTGAGTAGATAATAAGTGAATTTCCATTTTTCGGTGAACCATCCCTTTTATTACCCTTTAATTTTGGTCATACATAAATCTGTCAGAATTACATCAATGTGTTGCTTAAATCCATTTTGTCACCTGTCTGTATTATTGCTTGTAATGCTGTAGACTGTCTACTTTGTATTTGAATAAGCCTGATTGATTAGTGTTGTAGATCATCTGCTTTATATTTATTTTTTTCCACCATAAGACATGGTGCTGAGATGGTGCACCTGCCTGTCACTGTCTGTTGGCGATGGTGCTAAACCGTTCTTGAATCAATGCACGTAGAGCACTGCATTCTTTCCTCTGCGCTGAAACGTTTGAACATGACTGGCAGTCTGTCATGCTTTTTTTCTTCTTCAAAATAAGCTTCTTTGATAAAGAAATAAGGCTAGTTTCAAATAAAATCACACGTCTGTTAAAAGTCAAAGTCTAATGCCCACATGACTAACACAGGAGTGGTGGTGCACAAAACAGATCTACATGGAATAATATTTGGAGGGAAACATTGCCTCCAGCCTGTACACTAAAGTCAAAATCTAAAGTCTAAAGCAACTACGGAAACCGGATTGGTTTTGAAAGAAATGTGCTGTGGTCAGATGAAAGTCAAATTGAGCTGTTTGACCACAATCACCAGAGGTGTACATGGGTAAAAAAGGAACAGTTGTTGATTAAAAGAACACCTTGCCAAAAGCATTAGGATGGAAATATTTCCGTTGTGGAGTGTGGCAACCAAAGGAACAGAAAATACTTTCTAAAAATATTACATGTGAATGTCCTGCAGTGAGTAAATAAAATGAGAAGAGTCCAAATGGCACAGCAAGACAATGATCCAAACCATGAACTGCATCAAGTAACACAAGACTGAGCTTTTAAAGTGGCCTTCACCTGAACATCACTGACAATTGCTGTGCATTAAGGCAAATAATAGATATTTAAGAATTTGAAGTGATTTGCAGGAAGAGTTGGAAGAATAGAAGACACCTAGCTGACTACAAAACAGGGGGTACAATGATACTTTGCTACCTGTATCTCTTCTCTAATAGAGTCTTCTCTTTTTCTGACATCATAATGGTTGACACTATCCTAAGTGCTGATCACATCCAATCCAGATAGATCTTCTGGTTACGGATCTGTTAAAGCTGGAGTAAGAGAACCAAAGGTATTCTCAAAAATTATACATTTAATTCAAGACCCACCATGGATAACAACTGAATATAAAAAAGAAGAAATGGGTACAATTATTAGCAGGTAAAAGATGTGTTACTTCTTGCAGCTCATGTTTGAAAGAAACCTAAACATATTCCTTAAATCTGTAAGCCAAGCTTAGCTCGATCAGCAATATCAATATCCTATACCGCTGATTGTTCTGCTGTGCATATGGACATAGACTGTGGAGGGGAAGAGACAGAGAGAAAGGGATGCAGGCAGAGAAGAGAGGAGAGAGCACACTCCCACTGTTGTGGTGTTCAAATTAACATGACAAAATCAATGTCCCTTAATAACTAAACAACTTCCTGTAAATGCACCCATTGATGTTGTGACAGCTCTTATTTGAGATGGCTCTCTGTGTTCGCTGAGAGGCGGCACTTCTCTTCTCCACCGCTGCCTCTGCTCAGCTCTCTGGAGCAGCCTTAGTGGCACATAAGCACTCTAATATGCAAATACAAGCCACATAGTCATTTATCATTAACTACTGAGGGAGGGTTTAACATTCAGTTGAATATAAATGTACTAATAAATATGCAATTACAATTACAATTCATGTGACAGTTGAGAGTCTTTAGCACCTCTTTTTGGTTTAAGATTAAAAATAGAAAAGTAATTAAGGTAGCAGTTTAAAAAGCTGTATGCTACTTTTGGTAAAAACAAAACCTAATCTTAGAGTCTAACCTCTAAGATTAAATTGTAGTCTTGCTATGGTAACTGTAGTTGAAGTGACATCACTGGCATGAAAGTTAACTTTTTAAAATAAACACTCCTCATTTAGCCTCTTCTCAAACTGATTATGTTAATGTTAAGTACTCTTTAGATTGAAGTCAGGGGAGCGAAACCTTTTTCATATTTAGGACCATT
This sequence comes from Verasper variegatus, assembly GCA_026259375.1. Taxonomy (NCBI): domain Eukaryota; kingdom Metazoa; phylum Chordata; class Actinopteri; order Pleuronectiformes; family Pleuronectidae; genus Verasper; species Verasper variegatus. The sequence goes on from CM048040.1 coordinate 1,789,451, forward strand.
TAAATTTCACAACATCCTTTGCTGGCCATACTAAATTATTGAATACAAGCCTCTTCAAGGGAGCATCAGATGTCATGAAGATGCTACAGGGTCAGTTCGTCTTCAGTTGAACTGAGTCTGTGCATGAGTCAGAAGTTTTTCCCAAACAGAGATGTACATCTTTATGTTTCTTAGAATGTTTACTCAGAACGGAAAAAAGTTGCTCATTTAGTGCCCAAATTCCATTCCATTTTCTAAAACCATGGTTTCCTCCATAGCTCTGCATACTTGGCCAATATGAAGCTGTAATGATTGTGTCTACAGAGATATGTATAATATCCATCCACCTATGCAGATAAAGGGGTTATGGGTAACTGTAGGTTGCAGGGGCCTGCAGATAAGCTGTCATGCTAAAAATTTCAACTACATAATTTAGTAAATGTGATTCACCTCCTTTTAGGACTTGAAAACATATAGAAATGTAAAACATCAAAGTATGAAAGAAACCCACTTGTGAACCCCCATGTGCATTATTTTTGATTTGTATATAAATGTATCAGCATCAATTTGTACAAACTTTCATACTCAGGCTTCAAGAAGTAACATAATAACAGTTTGTCTGCAACAACTCTCAATCTTTCAATGATTCAAAGTTTAGCTCCGGTGGTGTTGAACCTTCAAACTGACATAAAATTACACCACAAATCCTCAGCCATTTGCAGCAGTTGTGAAGATCTTCCATATGAAATGCAAAGTAAATCTGGATGATCATTTTTAGTTGGGGCTACTCTGGACCTAGTGTAGTTCATTTTCACTGTCCTGACTGGCCATATTCTGAAATACGGCAACCTCACAAATAAGGAGCTAAAAGAGTAAAACACGACTGTGCCTGCCGGGCTCATAATACTACAATGTCCATGAAGACTGTAATTATAGTACTGGTTTTTAGTAGTTTGATTACACTTTTGCACACACTGAAACTATTTCAGTTGAAAAATTAAATCCAATTTAAAATTAAATACTGGAAAAAGCTCACATGAATGACTTTATAACTGCGGTTTTGTGGCCAACATGAATAAATGGAGACAAAGCTGAAAAATTGGCCTGCTTATTACACCCCTCAGTGAGGAAGGTGAATGTCAAGGGAAGAGAATGGTGCAGCATTTAATAAGTGGGACATTGTATTACCACTTATACAGGGACCCCACTGCCTACTTAGAGGTTGAATCTGCAGAATGTAATTACTCACAATTAGCAACTTAAAGAGGCTCAAGGGTTTGGTGCCTTAATTCCATCAATTTTACACTGAACAACAAACATACAGAAGCACCTACTTCAAATTAATTAGAATATCAGTGCACTCGGTAATTGCAGGTTGGTTATTTTTTATGCAGTATTTTGAAAGTGAATTTTAGTCATTTCTATCACAACTGCTGGACAACATGAGTAATGATAAATCTACTGCTTGATTGTATTCTGTGTCCTTGGAGTCAACCTGGTCTCATGTTTGTATAAGATATAATTTTGTGGAAGTGGAATTATTAACTGTCCTAGAATCAGAGAAGTTTGAGGATTTTTCCATTATTAGATGCTAGGTCATATTTGGCTCTGTTTTGAGGGAACCTACATATCTTTGCTGGATTTTAATCATGTAAATAATTGTATCAACATTTCTGGTGCTAAACAATCATTTCATATGTGTGTTTACCAGTTAAACCTAATGATGATAAAATTCCATGGATGTAGCTTCATTTTATTATGTGGTGAAACACTGTAATTTGAATAATAAATCCAAAAATCTATGTGATTCTCTGACCTAAAATGTTCTCCACCATCACTCGTCTGAATTTTAAACTTGATGAGTGTACCTCTGAGGACCATCAGGAAGTTCAGTGTCAACTATGAAGTGTTTTGGATGAGTCACTTCTTTAGACCCAGACCCTAACCCTAACTACCACTTTAATACTTTCATGTAACTGCACTTGTTGTAATGATGATGACGCAAATTATGACAGTAAGGTAACTTTCACACCCAACTTAGCCAATTGCAGAGAATAAGCACATGTAAAGAATGGTTTCACGTTACTTCATATTGCACATTTTTCTGAATAAAATTACATTTTGAATATTGTTCAAACAAATGTTCACATTAAATTACTAAAAGATTATTTAGTGTTAATTTAGTTTTAATTACTAAAAGGCATTTAGTGTGATTTACTGACAAGAATTGAATATAATATTTTTATTTTTCCATTAATGTATAATCGCCTAAATCTAATAATCATCATGTTTTTGTCACATTTAAATGAACCGTTTATATCTTACCTGTATTCCTATTTAATGGAGTCCACCTTATTGCACATGTTTCTGCAGTAGCCTAGAGCAGACAACCCAAATACTGGCTCTAGAGAGGATCCTTTGAGTTTGTTCTGTTACCTGAGGGCCACCATGGATTCTCCACATGCTGGGGATTGGAAGGTAAGTGGACAGGCAGTTGGGGGCAATTTGGGATAAAAAAAATGTATTGATCAACTATGTAAATTTCTTAGCTGCAATTAAACATTTCAGGCTTGGCTCTGGTTTGGATATCAGATTGGCTTTGAGCAGGACATTTTCTACAGCGATTATCAGTGCATAATCGCTCTGACTTGGAAAAGGCTGTAACTGTGTTTATACATCACAGTTACATATTTTTCATCATTGTCTGTTTTGTGCTGTTGGCATTGAGTTGCATTGAAGGGCTGTCCTATGACCCACTCTAGAGATCAGTTGGGTTAGTTGTAATTAAATTACCAAACGCCTACACTAACTAACCTACACTAACTTTAGGTACCTCAGTGCTGACAGTACCTGATGGTGTTCCAGCAATCCCTGCATTTAAGTAGTTTCCTGGTGTATGTTTTTTCGACCTTGTTTTTGCTCAGTGTTTTTGGATCCCTTTGTTGTGTTCAACTGATCTCCTGTGTAAGGAATCTAATCCTCAGTAAAGAAATGTTGAGCCTGTACCTGTGTTGTGTCCTGCGTTTGAGTCCAGTCCCTGTCAGTCATAAGAATTTACTAAAAAAGAAGTGTGTACCCTATCATGGACCAGTGACTGAGGAGCCACAATTCGAATCCATCATTGTAAAGGTTTGTTGAGTTAATTGTCAATTCATCGAATTTAGATTCAAGCATTTGATAAAACCCAACAATGTTGTTTCTTTAATTTCAACATATAAAAATAATAGGAAATAATGAATAACTAATTGATCTTGTTTGATTGTCTTCTGTTAATTTGAGAAAAAGAATAGAGCTAATTTCTTTGTTACCAGTACTTCGATAAGATGTTGAAGTTGCTGTAAACTCAATATATAAATGTTATACTATCTAACTGAAAGTAACAACAGTCAGTACAAAGGCCTTGTTGATTTATACGTGTACATTTTATGACATTGCTGAAATATATATTCTGGGTTTACTTATTGATGAAGCATTGTGTCTTCATCCCTATTAAAATTATACTGTCTCTGGGTTATCACAGCAACAAATACATGAGGTGTGGAGTGTGAAAGGTCTCTCAAGATATTTGTGTTGAGTTGCTCATTAACTTAAGACCCACAACAGCAGCTGTTACTTGTTTACATGCAGATATTCAGATTTGACAGGCCAAGGTCAAATTGGCATAAGTTGGTCTTCGGTGAGTATATTTCACATCAACACAGCAGAACATCACACAACTGCATTTTGTTCTGACAGTGTATCTGTCAGGAGACATTAGCATATTTTTCTGTTCCTCAGGGGGAGATGCAGTTGGGGTTTTGTGCTGCTTATTGATAGCAGCATTTTTGGTACGTCAGATGCTGTTGTGGTGCATTGATCAAATCCCTCCAGCCCAGATGTCACTCATTAAGAAGTGGCTTTGCTCTCCTGGTGGAGATCATTAGAGATAAAGAAGGCACACAATCAGGTAACAGCAACTCTGACTCTGAAAATACATCCACAATTTCAAACACTTGTCTTTCATGGGAAAAAAACTCATCTGTTCAGACATCTGGTGTTTATGCCATGTTGCCATCACGACAGTTATCCAAGCATGTCATTGTAGAAATGAACATCAGGCTTGTGTGTCAATCTTAATAGTGACACTTTGGACTTAGATTACTGTCATTTGAAAGTGTGGCTTTTTTGTTCTGTAACAGTTAAGTTTGGGTTGATTTTCAGGTAAAAGTTGTTTAGTTGTTATTTTCCAATGAAGTAAAAAGAGGACAAAAGTAAATCAATTAATTACAATGGATCAGTAGGACCTTCTTATTGTCTGAGAAATTATGTCAGGGAAAGTGTAGTTGTGACTTACATAATGGTTTGTGGATTGCAGTGCCCCCCCCCCCACACACACACACACACAAACACTGTTTAATGACGCATAGTTTATTTTACCCCTGAGCAGTCGCAATCATTTTGATCGTAAAGGATAAGTATAAAAACATTGAGCTAATACATAGTGAAACATACAGTGAGCATATGTCTTACCCAAGTTTTGTCTTTCACAACAATGTTTCTCTCTGTAATGCATTCTCAATGCTCACAGACAGTGTGGGGATTTCCAAGTGGGACAACTACTAAGGGTGCAGTAACTCCATGTGCACACACAAATGGCTGAGATGGAATATACATCAGATTAAATTATATTGTATCCTGTCACACAGTCACATAACTTGTTTGTTGGTACAAATCATTCTACTTCATAAAATAACTAGTCATTTTTACCAAAGATTCCTGTGTCTTGGCAGAGTGAGTTGTCCACTAATCAGAAGGTTTGTGGTATGATTCCCAGTTATCTTATCATCTTTGGGCAAGACGCAACCACAAACTGGATGTGAGAGTGAATATGTAAGCGTGTGTGCCGACAGACGAATTTGAACATTTATGTAAAGCACAATGAGTGGTTGTCAAGACTAGAAAAGTTCTATATCAAAGCAGTTGGTTTACCATTTGCTGTTCCTCTTACCTGTGGACTGGGCACCAAAACACCCAACAGATGGCTGAAGCAATGTTTCAAGGAGACAATATGAAGAGTTTGGAGAGTTTATATAAATACACAGTAGGTGTTACATTTATAAAGGCTAGAAGAGGTCAGCTGCTCAGTGAGAGAATGGCCAACCTGCACACCCACACAGCCTTAAGTAGTGCTTCAGTATGTATAAGCACTGCCTCTTATTCGGTTTACATTATTATGCAGATGTAAGTGCAAATGGATTACATATATTTCAGCACCAAACAAGACAGTGTGCCCTCCCTCAACAAAACAGCCAAGGGAAAATGCAGCTGGGAAAAAAAGTTTACACATTGCACTCTGTAAGTAAAATCTGTTTGAATAATTGGCTTTATCATTTTTTTCACTTTGTTCTATTCTACTGGTGGGTGTATTGGGATGTGGGTAACTGAAGAGAGCAAACACACCATGCTAATGTATTCCAGGTGCTCTAACTGTACAGAAAAGGGCTGTCAACAGGTTCAAAAGTGGTTCACAAAACAGTATTTTATACATTTTAAACTAGTTTTTAAAGTTATATTATGTGTTATGCTTAACTAGATTATTAAGATATATAGATGACTCTATTAACACTGACAGTCCTTGCACTTGTACTGATGTGAAAACATGTTACACTAGTTGCAAAATTGTTTACATGCATCCATGAGCACACACACACCTACATTTCTGTAAACTATCATGCAATGCTTTATTTAACTGCTACATTTTTGATCAGGGTTCAGGGTAATACCAAGCTAATGAATGCTAATTACACTAACGACATATTGAGTTGCTGTAAGCAAAAGGCAGAAGATAACGTTATCTCGGAGCCCGACTGGCTTCATCTCACTCAGACTTATTCTGGGTCCAGGTGTGCAATGGCTTTTACCTGTTACAGCCAGTTTCACCAGTATGAGGTGAGAACACTGTGTAAGCAAAGAGAGCTCTCTGGGGACAAAATGTCCCCTTGCATATTGACTGAAAAAAGAAAAGACATAAAAGAATGTTTGAGCCTCCAACTGACTATTTGAATAGTTGGCTTTTAGTGGGCAGCCCTAAATAACAGGGACTAAAAACTGTTGCTATATAAACACATACATATGTTATTTGTGTGATACCCCTTTAAACAATGGGGAGAGCTGCACTTTGCAAACCATTGCAAACAGGACACATTGGCATCATCTCCAGCCTGCTGCTTCTGGTATGTTCACTGCACAACTGTGACTGAAATGCAAAGTGAAAAAGCCTTAGTGAATCTGGCCACAAGTTCATAAAATGCAATGCAGAGTCAATTCATTGAATTCAAAAGACTTCTTGGAATTGCAGAAGCTTCTTCTTGGGAGAAAGAAACATTATTGTAAAAATTGAGTTTCCAGATTGAAAATATTTGTGCTGTGAACAGATAAAAAAACAAACGAGAAGCAAAATACATGCATATGATTCAATTAATGCCACAATTAATGCCACAATTAAAATGGACTTTCAATGAGCCACAGAATACGTGGAATAATTCATAGTGTTACTTATTGCAGAGAGCAGAACTAAACAACTTCCTTCAATTATGTTTAGCTCATTTCAAAAGTTATATTAATGTATTAATGATGAGGAGGACAATGTATTTTCGCTAGCTCACTGTTTGTTTGTGTGACAAAAAGCAGAACTGGTTTACTGAAGACACCAGCCATCTGTGGTGTAGTCTTTAACAATATAAGTGAAGGCATAAATCACTGGACATCATCATTTGTCCGCACCATCCCAAAACTGTGTCTGCCTTCTTACAGCATCACCAGTGGTGGAAAAATACATGTAAAGCCTGAACGTACAGCTGCACTGTGGATTATGTGAGGGTGGTGTTTAAGGTCAAGACTACCACTAACCATAAATTCATGGAGATCATGAATATCAATTGATCTATAAAAAATAATTTAGCATTCTATCATTATCATTACATCTAGTGTTTTCTTTTTACTTTATTATCATTCAGTATTTGTTGTCATGGAGACATTTTGTCCTTGGTAAGGCTCTAGAGAAAAATTCAAAGATCAAAGTTCTGATGACCAATATTTCCATCAACTTCATTTTCCAATTTTGAATGTATTCAATGTGTATATACCTTCCTGGGTTGTTTAGTTATGTCACATTTACCATTCTACAGAGTTCTTATACTCACCCCTCACAGAATGTACCAGGTCATTTTTGACCAGACCCACGTATCCCTTCATAAATTGACTGTAGACCATGTTCGAAACCACAAATCTACAGTATTCTTTGCATTCATTAAATTCTATTTCATCTGCAAGTTACTAGTCAGGGATGATGTATCTTTAATTTATGTGAAAGAGAGCAGAGAGAGTATATATTCATTATTTCTTACTGTTTGTTAGTGGAGACAAAAACAGTCAGTCACGCTGTTATGGTCCAATGTTTGACTGTAGTGGAACTACATGTGGTAATGTGTTACGCAAATCAAGTGAACATAACAGCCACTGTGATTTAAATGACTTTTATTCCCTGTGAAGAATGAAACATTTAGTGCCATCCCAGCTGGACAACCGTAACTCCCTTTTCACTTATGTTGACAAGTCATTTCTAAACCATTGACAAATTGTCCAGAATGCTGCTGTGAGGCAGAACCAGCAGGACGACACACACCACCCCCATTTTACATTCCAAGCATCCATTTAACATGTTTTCTGACCAGGGACTAGTGGCTGAAAGACAACAAAATGTGGGCATCCCTTTGATGTAGCTGCTGTAACACTGTGTACATTTTACAAGAGTAATATGATCTAAAGCAACTGAAGACCCATCTGTCTCAAGTGGCCTTTGTCTCATGTTAACATATCTAGTGCTTGTTCTTTGGTGTGTTTCTTTTGGTGTCTTCTGTGTTCAAGTGTGTTTTAATGGTTGTTTCCTCAATATTTTTCTTTCTCCTTGAGTTTTGGAATAGTGGTATGTTTATATGGACTTTTTTGAGTGAAAAGTACTAAATCAAATAAATGCATCCTTATTATGTTACCTAAATCAAGAGAACACTGCAGCAACTGCGATTTAAATGAGTTTTAATCACTAAAGACTACAGCAAGATGTACTGAGCTTCATTATAACTAATGAAACCATCATTCAACTGCCCACACTGCTATTTAAGAAAACAAAAACCTTCTTCTTTTCTTTTCAACTTCCATAATCAAGCATTTTCTGTATAAGTCAACAACCAAAACAACAAACTGGTCAGTCTTTATTAAGACTTTAATACGTTTTTGCAGCTTTCATTTTTGAGTGATTGGGTTGTGTTTCTGGGAAAGTATGTGTGAATTGCAGCAGCCTTTTTTCAAGGTGCAATGCCACTGAGAACGTATTCACCACAGGCTGGTATTGTCTTTAAAACAAAACAGCAGACTAGGCTTCATACAATCTGTTTTGGATTTAAAAAATAATAAACATCATTTTATTTTTGATTTCACCAGAAAAAATGTAGCTCTCACCTACTGCCCATGGGTATTCAGTTCATTTTAACAGGCACTCATGAATTTACAAGAATATATATTTTTATCCGTTACTTGCAGATATCCTCCCAGGTGCAGGACTTTATTCTGTGATATACAGTATTTTAATGATCGGTTGGCTTTGAATTGTAACTTTAGTGTTGGATTTTAATTCCATTTATGTGAAGCAATAATTGCCATTTTAAAAAAGGCATCTTCTGTTGCTGTACATTTAAATGCTCTTTTGTGCAAGCAGGACCTTAGTAAAGCAGGCTGAAAATGCACAATGCGAAGAGAACCCCAGACAAAATACAGTAGCAACCTGCCGGAGCACTGGATTCTGGACACATTTGGAGCGATGGAGTGAACAGCTCTTTCAGCACACATTCCTCAGAGCAGAGGAGGAAATATCAGGCACAAGAGAGAGAAAGAAATTGCACTTGGTTAACCTTTGGCAACCCCATTTTCTCCTGTAGTGACTGGGCCTTGGACGGCACAGAGGCTGCAACCTTATACGTCAGACAGGACGCACTTTCATTAAACAGTGACCCGACAAGGTGACCCAGAGGTCGTAATGACCTCAGCACCATCCACATCCACAGAGGAGATAACAAGCTTTCTATAGGTACTGTAGCCAACTGTCAGTACACTCATATGCACAATTGGAGGCAGCCTATAGAAAAAAGCTCTGTATGCAGGATTCCTGAATAAGACCAGAATAGATTTAGGACTCCAACCTGTCCATCAAACCAGACCTATGTAATTTGGTTGTCCTTGTCTGCTCTATGCTACTGTAGCAATCACAACAATATCAACATGGTACTGACGCATTGGTAAAATAAGGAATATAATAGCTTTAGTTGGATAATAATAGATTAAAAAAGGGTGAAAAAAGCATGAATATCATGAACACAGTGGCTGCACCTCCCAGATACAATCAATATCTTCTGAAATAGATACAAATTGATACAGTGCTGGAACTTCATTATATGTAACATTTTACTGAAAATGGAAAAAAGCAACAAGTAACATTTGAGTGACGACACCACAAGCCTCTTCTGATTGCTCAGAATGGAATTATTTGAAATTTAGTCTGTCAAATCCACAACATCTGTCTCGTAGTTTCTGAGCCTTTGAAAATCATTTACTGCAGAACAGGAACTGTTGGCAGGTTGTAAAGTTTCCTATGAGGTTCATGGAAAAAATCTTTGAGAGTTTGACTTCAGGACAACCACAAATATGCATTTTTATTTTTAATGTATCCAAAGTTTCCAAACATCAACTGTTTTTGGTGATGATGCTACATGAACGTCTGAATGTATAAATGCTTTCATTAGAAAAATCTAGCACTATGTGTATTTTGATTATTATTGGACTTGTGACCACACAGTTCCGGATGAGGTCATATTGTATCTGAATGCATGTTACTGGTGCAACATTGTGTGTACAAGTGAAAATTTGTTTCACTGTGGTGTCTTGAAAATATCAAAGGACCATATATTAATAGAACCCATCCCATTTGAAATATCAATACAGGAGTAAATAACTATTCTATTTTAATAACATTATTTATATACATATGCTTGTACCGTAACTTTATTGTTGTATGGTGAAAATATATATGCAAGCTTTTGGTCTTTGTAGGCCCTTTCTTGCCTGTCTATGTCTAAAATAAGTTGTCTGTTCTAGACTCCATCTTATTCGTATTGCCGCTGTCATCATCTGATCACTCTCTACCTATTGCAAGATCTATATTAAGCAGCACCTGCACTGATGTAATGATCACTGCTTAGAATGATGGAAAGCAGTGAATCTCATTACTTTGAATCTCGGAAAAAGCTTTGTAACTTTTGGGATGTATCTTTTTCTGAAGGTGACAAATGCTGCCAATTACTGATAAAACTGTCATCTCCTCTTAACATAAAGCGGCTGACTGTCTAAATGAGTTACAGAAAGATGCAGAGCACACACAGTGAGGGCGTTTGCTTTCGAAAGTTGACAGGTGTTTTCATGATTCACAAAGACAGCGACTGCCAATAAAAATAACTTCTTACATTTTCCTCCCTAAGTAGCAATACAGTGACCGCAGTTACTTGTAGTCAGTGAAGGCTAAGCTTTGATTTGAGATTATTATTGTACAGACAACTGTTTCCTGGAAGACTATTTATAATTTCTTTTAACTAAGCTTGCATTATACAGTTACGTAGTGTTCGGGTCAAGTTTGCCTCATTTTAACAACAATATTAATTTATTTATGTTGTTTTTGTGTAGCTGGTAAACATCTTTCTACATAGACCCCCTAAATGATATATGTATGAATATGTAAAGATTTGGTGTTATACAAATGAGTGCTGCTTTTTTAATCATTCAATACATTTCCTGTCCCTTTTTCAGTGTCTGCAGGTCACTGTCTTTTCTGCTCTGTCTATGCCAAGATGGTATGGCATAGAAATATGATGAAACTTCTGGTTATGTTCTCAACACTATTGGATATTGGATATTTCACCACATATTTCTTTTCAATACATATAATTACAACGTATTTAAAATCTTATTCTTTCTTTTTCACTGCCAAAAAGCTACTGATATTATATAAATATTCTGAATATATATTTGAATCTTACATACTAAATGTTAGCACATTACTGAGGTTGACTTTTCTATGTCACACACATGATCGTCATCATTATGTTTATTTTATTTCCCCAGCAGGTTGATAGAACATGAAAATTTAAAGAAAAACTGTCATTATGAAAAAATAAAAAACAAAACTATTAGTAGAAAACAATGACAACAAGTCAAATGTTTATTTTCACTTCATTTCAAATTGGCTTTCCACCTCCTCCTTTACCTCACTTTTTTAAGGCTGTAATCACACTGCTTCTCACAGCACAGCAGTAAAGCATCAGTGGACCATCAAAGAGGATCTACGTGTCTATTACTGACTTGATCATTGTTAAAATATGCATACGTACATATATATAAAAGTCAGACACCTGATTTGATGTGGTGACAAAACTCTGACCGAGAAATAACTTTATGAAAATTAAAGTTAAAGTAGAGACTAGCTCCTTCATTCCTCTGGCGATGATTGTCCTCTGGATTTGTACTAGTCCCGTGGGCCAATGTACCCCATGAACGAACTCATGCCTGTGGCTGTTACACACCAAATTCCTACCACTGAGTGAGTGTGAGCAACACATTTGCAGAGCGTGAAGGCATTAAAAAGTAGGTGTAATGTGTTTAATCTGTCCCAAAAGACACGTGATATGGACTGAAATGTCCATCTGAAATTATTTTTGTGTAGATACCCCATAACATGTATTAATTAAGTTAAATTTTATTTTATCACCATATGCTTGATGGAGATGGATATGTCTCAAAAGTGTCAATCCACTGGTTTGCAGCTACTTCACCTGCACACATGAGGCTCTAGCAACCAACCACAACAAGTTGTACATTAAACTTTTCACACTGTCGATTCTCGTATGTTCCACATGTTGACTCCAGTTAACTCCAGTTGACTCCTTGGGAACTCTAGCTCAGTCTTGCCCATGCTGCTATTTAGGTGGAGACTTGCTGGAGTTGTCCATTATTTTTATGGTATCTACTTTTTATCTGTACATAAACAAGTGTAAATCTTTAACCCTTGTGTTGTCCCTGCTTCCCCCGGCTGTTGGCCCCCTCACATAGCCCACCCCATATTAGGATGCACACGTAGGGCAATAGACAAGTGAGCAGCCCTTGCAGATGTATTTGTTACACCCGCGGCACACGGTGTGAGTTTAACAGTCCTTCTTCCTGGGGCATATCTGACACCTCTTCCTCTTATTCGCCCCGAGCGGGGCTGCTGCTAGGGCTATGGAGGAGGCCGGACGCTCGGGTCAAGCGTTGTAGTCGTCATGGTCAAGAGCTCTCTGTGTGGTGGCAGCTTTTACAGCCTTCACAACCGCGGCGGACACTTCCGTGCGGGGGATGCGCTCCCTTCGTGGGGTGAACGGAGTCACAAGAGCCTTTCCCAGCTGCTCTAGGAACACCCTCCGCTTGTTCAGCTTGCCCGGCATCCAGTCTAGATTGATCTCTCTCCATATCACAAAGGCGTTGTAGGAAGAGACGTCGAGAATGTTGTGAAAGTCGACCAGAGGCCAGCAGCTGTACATTCCGATCACCTTGTCTAGGTTGTCCATGCCACCTTTGTTGTAGTCCAGGACGATGACCGGTTTCCCGTCCTCGCGGCCACTGACGTCGGCCTCGGCGTGCCGTGTGCTCAGGAGCACCACGTTCCTGTTTTTCTTTGGGATGTAGGACACCAGAGTGGCGGTGGGCGTGAATGCAAACTTGGATGAGAACACCTCTCTTCCCTTGAGCAGCCCGGTCGGGAGCTCGGGCTTGTTCTTCCGAACTGACCACGGTGAGCTTCCTCTCCAGGAGTTCCAGGAGGGTTAGGGTGACCCAAGGATTGTAATTATCCAATTCTCCTGGGGTAATTGTGACCAATGGATTGTCATTCTCGATTCTCCTGGGGGGTCATTTAGACCCCCAGAGAGGGCGCTGTGGTGCTCTGTGGGGTTATTTAGAAAGAGCCAGAACGAGGAGCAGATGGACAAGGAGACGGAGAAGCAGACTGAGAAGCAGACAGAAAAGCAGACCGAGAAGAAGATGACGGTGACGAAGACGACGGCAGTGACTACGAAGATGACAACTGCGACGAAGACTACAACCCAGTGGGTGATGCTTCTGCAGATTCGTCATCCTTTGAAGAAGAAGAAGAAGAAGGACAAGACCACAGCGACACCACCGGACTTGTGGAAAGAGAGACCTTCCCGTCTAGAAATGGGGAAATAACATGGTCATCGAGGGCGTGTGGCTGAGAGGAGGGCCGCTGCTCCTCCTCCTCCTCCTCTTCCTCTTCCTCCTCGTCTCACGGTCATCGAAAGCGCAGCAGTCTGGAGTACGTGTGGAAGAGTTATAGGGGCATCGTGGAACAAAATATCGCCTGGCCACTCTCGGCGTCCCACAGGCTGGCGGAGGCCTCGCCCCGGGACCTGTACACGCCCGCTAAGATCAGCAGCCCTACATAGGCGCGCAGGTCGGTCTCGTCCATCCCTTTCCATTCGTCGCCATATTTTCAACGACCCTCCTGATTCGTCATCTCCAGGATGATGTTCTCTAACATCGGCGTGATGAACAGGTGGAACGTCAAGGCTAGGTCACCGGTGCGGGTCGTCGCGTGCTCGGCCCAATTTTATTCTCACTATATATGCTTCTACTAGGAAACATTATCAGGACACACTCTGTAAAATTCATCTGGATGACACCCAGTTATACTTGTCAATAAAACCTGAACAATGTAATCAATTAACTAAACTCCAAGCATGTCTCAAGGACATAAAAACCTGGATGACCCGCAATTTTCTCTTATTAAACTCAGATAAAACAGAGGTTCTAATACTTGGCACTAAACACCTTAGAGATAGATTATCTAATGATATAGCTGTGCCAGACGACATTGCCCTTGCTTCCAATGAAACAGTCAGGAACTTGGGAGTGATCTTCGATCCTGATTTATCCTTTAATTCTCACTTAAAACTAATTTCTAGGACTGCCTTTTTCCACTTGCGTAATATCTCCAAAATCAGACATGTCCTTTCTCAAAAGGATGCCGAAAAAGTAGTCCACGCCTTTGTTATATCCAGATTGGATTATTGTAATTCCTTATTATCTCCAAGTCGTTAAAGAATCTGCAGCTTGTCCAAAATGCTGCAGCACGTGTCCTGACAAGAAAAGAAAAAAGACCACATTTCTCCAGTATTAGCTTCGCTACACTGGCTTCCGGTTAAATCTAGAATAGAATTTAAAATTCTCCTCCTCACCTTCAAGGCCCTTAATAATATGGCACCATTATACCTTAAAGAGCTGATAGTACCTTATCAACCCACTAGAGCACTGCGCTCCCAGAATTCAGGCTTACTTGTCGTCCCTAAAGTCTCTAAAAGTAGAGTAGGATCCAGAGCTTTCAGCTATCAAGCTCCTCTCCTATGGAATCATCTCCCACTTTCAGTTCGGGAGGCAGACACCACCTGTACGTTTAAGAGCAGGCTTAAAACCTTCCTTTTTGATAAAGCTTATAGTTAGAGCTGGTACAGGCTTGTCTTGGACCTGCTCTTAGTTATGCTGCTATAGGTCTAGAAGGTCGGGGGACACATGACACACAGAGCTTCTCTTTCCAGCTTCTCATTCCTCTTCTCAATTGTTATCATATCAAAGTAATTCATGTCTCATCAATACATGTTACTGACTTGACTTCTTCCCCGGAGTCCCTTTGCCTTATCGTCCGCAGATCCAGGGCCGCAGCTGTGGCCACATCATGGATTAGGATCTGTGGATCACGTATCAGAGATCGTAATGGTGGATCCAGTATGGCAGATTCTGTATCGTGCTGGCTGATCGTGATAATAATGGCAGATCCTGTATCGTGTTGGCATCTGATAATGGTGGTGGACCACGACCGAGGTGGCAGCTGATGATGGATCCTAATGGCAGCAGTGAACAATGACTGTGGACTATAGTGGCATCCGATCTTGATGGTGGATCATGATCTTGCTGGCTGCTGACCATAGACTATGATTGCAGAAAGACTGTTTGATACATAGTATTTCTCCTCAGATACTTGACCATTACTGACAATAATCCATCAATTCATTGACCTTGAGTTATGCTTCAAAATGTTTACCCTTATCAATGCTGCTAAACCTTTATCTTGATGATGTTCACTTTTACACTTGACATCTATTGCACTTCTGTCCGTCCTGGGAGAGGGATCCCTCACATGTGGCTCTCTCTGAGGTTTCTACGTTCTTTTTACCCTGATAAAAGGTTTTTTGTAGTTTTTCCTTACTCTTGTTGAGGGTTAAGGGCAGAGGATGTCACACCCTGTTAAAGCCCTATGAGACAAATTGTGATTTGTGAATATGGGCTATACAAATAAAATTTGATTGGTTGATTGATAAACACAATCAGTACAATTAGCACAGTTCAATGACAACATACACCTATAAATGTAACTGAAAAATGATCTCATGAATCTAATCTTACACTCTTCTCTGTCGACTCCTGAACTTCTCAATGCTGCTGCAAGAGCTGCAAGGTCTGGTTGGATGTACAGGAAGTTCCTTCAGACTGGCTCTTAGTACGTCATAGTACAGGCAGCTGGAAAACAACATGAGTAACATGAGTATATTATTAATAAACGGAAATAGCCTCGCTATATCACCATTGGAAGATCCACAGTAAAAGAAAACACATTTACTAAACAGTTAATTACAGACAATGGCGTCATTTTCCACACTGCAAATCCGGACTTGCAGCTAGAGTCTCGGCCAAATGTGCAGTGACTGCCTTGTTGTGTGTGTGGGTGTGAGGGGGGGGGCTCAGGCTGTGAAAACACAATGATGAAATAGATCAGATAAAGTAAACCAAGAGAATGTATGTTATACAGCACAGCGCGTCTCTTCTTTAATCTTTGCTCCGGTACGTGGCGCCGGCCATTTGCCTGAGAGGTGTGAAGAGACGGGCAGTTTCCTATAAAATACAGCTGAACAAAAAGTCACGTTTATGAAAAAACTTAACAAGAACAAACTCTTAAATTTAAGCAGTTCGTACATATTTAAACATGCACTAGTTCTGCTCAAGCACTCGATGCTCTCTTCTTCTTTTAGCCACTTTCTCGCTAATCTCACAGTTGTTAACACGCTACTCAGATCTAAGAGTTAGCTTAGCAGTTAGCAATGGCTTCTCTCTGTAGCTATGCTCTTACCGTAAGTTTGGGATTGTGCGCCTGTCTTCTCCGCCTCCACTCGTCCACACTGGGCCCACGGCTTTGCTTTCCAACGTACTCATCCTCTCCTCCAGGGAAACAGTGTTGTGTCGACTTCAGCAAGTTTTTTACACCGAAAACAGAGTCACTCGTCGAACAATGCAAAACACGAGCCAGTAGTTTCATGTCTGCAGGAGACAGACCCTTCCTTCACGAGGCTGGATTGGACCAGCCCTCTACTGCGTTGACGTTAACGAGTGACGTGGCATGTAGCTGAGTGTGACGTTTTCAGAGTAAAACTTCACAAATTACCTTTTCACTTTTGAAGCAGCGGTTATAACAGTTTTTAAATTGTACTTTACATTTATATGGGATGAGTATGTGACTGAGGACCAGTTTATTCTTTCTGGTGTTAAGTTAATGTACTTACATGATTCTTGCTGTTCTGTGTTTGTACCCTCATAGTTGAATGAACTTATTGTAAGTCACTTTGGATACAAGTGTTGAGTTTTTTAAGGGAATACTGAGAAAGTTTAATAACAACAATATGACAATTGAAGTCCAAATTATGGGACAATTTCAGCAGAGTCAACAGCTTAGTATGCCATGGACATGTGAACATGGTGCTGAGTTTGCCAGTATTTTGGGAGGACAAATGGTTGGAACTTTGACACACGATGACACAACTGATATGCTTTATGTGAAGCACAGTGTACAGTGGTCCCACTCTCTCCATGACAACATATTATCTTGGATGAGCTTGACAGGCATGCAATGTTAACAATGTATCATCAGATGTATCCTGAAAATTGTATCACTGACGTTAACTGTTTTGCCATGACATGCAAAAGGGTAACACATCTGAATGTAACATACTCCATAGATGGAACTAGATCGGAAAGGTCAGCATATGTTTACGCTAAGTGGTGTACAAACACTAACAGTTTTGAGGAACCCATCCTTGACCCTTTAACAGAACAGCGACCAGCCATTATAAAGCAGTTCATAGTTGTTAATGTCACGATAAAAGGTACTGCAATTAAACATGTTATTGCCCAAATTTCCTGGTTGAGATTTAGGATAGTGTTCAAGGGCAAGATTGAAGAGGTGGGTTGTCAGTCCTGTCCAGGGAAACAGACTTGCTGATATCATTGTTTTGGATTATAATAAAATGTTGAAATAAATTGCACTGTTTATATATATTTTTTCTATTCATTATAGCAGACTTACTTACATAAGGGAAATCTATATAAGCTACAATTTCAGATTTTATATTTATTTTAAGCCTGGTGTACTTACGCCAGATATTTTAGTTGGTACCTTAGTTAGTACCTTTTAGAAAAAGGTGTTACCTCTGCACCACTGAGTGAAACTATCCTGATTTGCATTTGTAAAGCTCACAGCATTGTCATTTACATGTGAAAGCCTCCCCTAGGCTTAGGAGCAGGGGGGTCACCTGCCAACATTCTCAGGCTTGTAAAACTGCCAGAAACTGGAACCCCGCGTCAATTCCCGGCAGTTACTGGCAGTTTTCTCTGCTGCCTGCAGATTCCTGTGAACAGCCGTTAACCTGAAATTCCACCGAAATTTGCAGCGACGGTATCTGACACAAATACTTCTTTTCATGCAGTGTTAAGTCCTCAGTGGAATTTGACCCTGTCGGAGGATGCATGTTGGACGTCTTCTAGCTTCCGGTCAATCGAAAGGCAAACAAAACAAAACAGAAAACAAGCAATGTGTGCATTGCTCAGGACTGGACCATGCACACATGGCCAGCCAGGACCCAGCCTCCTGCATAAATTGTTTTATCCTGCAAGCTAGAGTTAGGAAAGCAAATGCCCGTCATTGGGCAGCCTCAATAGAATATGAAGCAGCCGAGAGTAGTGATGTAGAATGACCAGGTGGTGTCTCAATCGATCCCTGATTTGAATATGGCTGTCAGGAAAGGGGGTTGCAATACACTCCCCTGCGACTGCCCATACAGACATATCAACCATCCAGCTCCCGATCTCCCCCAAAGTAGACAGGGAGGAGCTGGTATGCCTCATTTGAGATGCATCTGATCGTGGGGATGATGATATTGTGGTTTTGACTCAGATGTTAGAGGAGACCTCCCCCTAGGTTAGTTGTGCATGCAGATTGAAATGCCAGCAGAGCACGGCCAGAGGGCCTCCCGTATTGATAATGAGGAAGTGCGTCAACTAAGATGATGGATGCTGTGCTTAGCAGACTGCATGGAGCTGTGGCAGTACAGGGACAGCTGGTCAACACTGGGGCTATTTTATCCTTTGTATCAGTGCCAGCTTGCCGAGCACCCGGAAGAGGGGAGCTCCCACCTGGCTGCTGAAGTGCAGCGAAGCTGATGAAGGAGCAAGTGGTGGCAACGGGCAGGGCCTTGGCCTCCCTCTGGATAGTGAGGTGCCACCTTGACAGTCTCAGTCAGAGAGGGAAGAGGGAAGAATGGGCCTGTCTGCTTAGGTTGCCTGTCTGGAGATAAAATGCTCCAGCAACCCCCGATTCCCAAGGTGTGCTCGGGAGATGTCAGGAATGCTACGGCAGGGCTGTGAACATTGCATCTCGACAGCCCCACAGGCTGGACCATCCCAGCTAGCACCTATGGCTTCTGGTGACCTAAGAGTCAATTTGGTAGGGGGCAAACGCAGTCAACACAGTGGGTGAGGCCAGGGGCAGGGTCCCTCAAGGGGTCCCCAAAGTCCTGACAGTTCAGAAAACCCAGCTGCCACTTGGGACAGCACTGGTCATGGGAGACTCTTGGGGTGGGTTCCTTGGTAGTTTCCACCATGACTCAGATTGTCGATTTCAGAGGGCTCAAATGTTCTTGCCTCCATGGCAAATGGTATTTCACTTAAAGACTTTCAGATCCCAATATGGGAAGGACACAGACGTTATCTCAGTACATGATCTGAGTTTCTTCAATACCATCTCTCCATCAAGATGCCCATGTAAGCTCCCTGTTTGGTGGGACCTCTTGTACCCGGCCCACGCAACTTTTTTCCTTCCATTTCTCCACAGGCTCAAACTTTGGGCCTGGCCCCTGAGAGGACCAGGTTGCTAGCCAATGGGTTAGTGTTTACTACTCTACAGAAAGCCAGGGCTCTATCAACTAGGGAGGAATATACCTATCATTAGGGAGTGTCTCAATCATGGTGGTACTCAAGATATCCTTGACCTTTATCAGGTCCTACTGCATGAATGTGGCAGGCAGCACCACAGAGTGTCTACTGGGTTCAGGACAGTCTGTCGTACTTGGCCTCCAAGCCACATTTACTTCAGGAGAGCATCTGAGCTCATGATGTCCTCTCTTGCAGCCTGGCAGGCTAAGTGCCCATTATAGCTGGCCTGGAAGTCTGGTGAGGCTAGCGAAGCCTTGCTGACATCTCTCACTTAGGCTATGGGTGTGTATATAGTGTTTATTGGTTCCCTTACAATGTGTCTTACTGAGTCTCCATACATAAGGAATATGTAGGGTGGAGAGATAGTCTTGGAAATACAGAAAACAGATGTTAAGATGTCTAACCCAGGTTCTCTGAGTGGAGAGACTACATCATTACATCTACATTACATTACATTTCATTTAGCTGACGCTTATCCAAAGCGACTTACAATAAATGCATTCAACCATGAGGGTACAAACCCAGAACAAGAATCGAGAAAGTACAATTTCTTCAAAAAAGCTAAACTACAAAGTGCTATAAGTAAGTGCCATTTAAGTGCTACTAAATTGTTAGTTTAAAAATGTTATTCAAGGTATAGTCGGAAGAGGTGTGTTTTTAGTTTGCGGCGTACTAAAAAGTACTAATGTTTTGAAACGGATGTGGGCAGCCACTGGTAACCAGTGAAGGGAGTGGAGGAGCAGGAGTCGTGTGAGTGAATTTAGGTAGGTTAAAAACCAGTCGAGCTGCTGCATTCTGAATGAGCTGCAGAGGTCGGATGGCATTAGCAGGTAGACCTACCAGGAGGGAGTTACAATAGTCTAGTCTTTAATAAGACCTAGAAGGTTTGGTACATAGAAAGGTATTCAGGACAGGCAAGTATCTAAATACACAGAAGCATAAAGGCAAGGTCAAAAAGGAAAGCTTGGTTATAAACTTACAGAGAACTAACAAGATTAACTGGAAGAGAACAAAGGGAGACAAGGGGACAGTAAGTGAAGTGAGGAGTAGGTTACAAAATAAAACAGGAAATAACTGTGAATGTGCAGTGTCAAAAATTACACTGTTAAATGTCTTGTTTTGTCCACATCCCAAAGATATTTAGTGTAATCCCACAACAAACTCCCACCACACATCAGGCAAGCTTCTTCTGTTGATAGTTTTAAGAACCAACTCAAGTCTTTATTTTATTGCTAACATGTTCTTATTGATCTCTTATGTCATGTCTTTGATTTTATTGTACAGCACTTTGAGCTGCATTTTATGTATGAAATAACATGTATTATTATTTATTATTATTACTCTCAGAGGAGAAACACAAAAGAAAAAAAGCATTCAAACTGATTGTATTAATTATCAAATACTTGTTAGTTGAGTAGTTACTACTAGCAACTAATCAGATACTTTTTGCAGCTTGAATAACATTAATGTGGCTGTAAAGAATCTGTAATTTAAGATGAGTAGGAATCTTGAAAGTGATGGCTTGGGAGGTAAACATGTCAGTACATGCCGTTTGAGAGGTGTTATTTATAAATGCTGCCAAAAAAGTTCCCATTTTTACTTTTCATTGTTCCTTCCCCCAAAGGGACGAGACCGACTTTCTGTTCAAGAATCAGTGTTTCACTCACAGGAAGATAAATTAAACAGGCTATCACCTCTTTATGTGCATACTTTTGGGGGTAAAATTAAAATCCTGTGTGATTAATGCACAATTTCCACACTTATTTACTTTATATGAACCTATTTATTTAGACTGCGACTATTTTAAGATGCGCATCATCTGTTTTGAGTCTTTTTTAGTATTTAGTTTTAGTAAAGAATAATACACTGGTGTTTGAGCTCAGTGTCGGCTACCTTTGAAGAAGAAGAATTCTGGGAGTGTCACTACACAGGAGTGAGAAGTCACTAAGTGTACGCACACCAAACCGATGAACAGGAACACTGCCCAACTTGTTCTCTTGCAAGATATTTCCACCTTCCATGCAGGCCAAATAAAGCTGACTGGCCAACGCATCTATGCACAGCAATGCAGGACATCAACACACACCATATGCAGAGGACCATTATTGCTCTATTGCTCTTTGAATGTTTTACAGGAGGAACTTTTTAGGTGTGAATGAGAAGAGTGAAGCTCAGGGGATAAGCATCTGGTGTAATTCTTACTTTACACACCCTGATATGTAATTTTTTTTACTTTTCTAAGCTTAGAGCAGTTCCTTTCCACAGTAACTGAACAGGAAGAGAAGAACCGAAAGCTGATGGACGGTTTTCACACCAGACGTCCACGTGTGTCTCAGTATACCTAGATATTGCTTGGGTAGGCTGAAATTTACTTTGTATTCATAATGCCTTGGTGGACCAATAGTGTGAAATGAAAATACAATCTGGGTCATTTTTATTCAACAAGGTCTTTATTCCCAGCACTGTTTGAACATTCATACACATATACAATTACCTGGCAGCTGGATTAACAGCAGTGTTGGAGAAATGGCCAACCTTCTTGCTTCCTAAAACATTAATTTGTAATCTAACTACTTAATAAATATGGTTCAGCATATATCCAGACTACATGGTGGAAAAGGTTCTAGATATGAATTTGGAATGCAAAGCAAAATGCAAGAATTTGAAGGTAAAAATGTAATGCTGCATTTGTTTTATAAACTTTTTCATTTAGATTCACCTGTCCATCCATCTACCAATCATAAAAGTGGGCAGTGTATGCAGCAGACAAATGCAGACATTTTTTAGATTGGTGCAACATGACAAAATAAAAAGGGCTGTGGTATTTTTTCTCTCAATAGGTAGAAAAACTATACAACAACTAGAATACACTGCACCACATTGAATGTGTGCTGGTGGGTGACATACAGATGGGACGTGATGGTATGATGGCAGGAATGTCTGTAATTGGTATTCATTTGCTTGTTGTCTTGTATCACTTATTTACAAGGAAGCAGGAGATTTCATATATACTCTGTGTTGTTGATTAAACTCATTAAAATCAATGAAGCAGAGTAAATTAAAAACAAAAAACTTCAGATGAAAACCTAAGGTAAAATTATGTGTAAAATAACAATTTGCTTTTTCTGAATAGTTTTGTTGAATCTAACTTGATTTGAGTAAATTATACTTTTTTTCTACTATAGGATACACCTCCAGGGTTGTTTTTAATGTGTTTCTGTGATAAAAAGAGACAGTCTGCTCCGGAAAAATAGGCGAGATATGAATGTGTGTGTGTGTGTGTGTGTGTGTGTGTGTGTGAAAGCATTACATTAAATGTACAAAGATACTCTCATCCGTTTCCCAGGTGAAAGTAAGAACACAGGCAGAACACAATGAAGAATGCCTTTGCAAAAAGGTCAGCAGTAAAGTCACAAATCAGCAAAACCATCGTTATAATTTGCTAAATGGCTAAATATAATTGAATGGTCAAGGATAGAAATATTTGACTCACATCTCCAGGACATTAATCACAAAGAAAATAAAGTGCTGCAAAAACAACAAAAGGCAACATGACCTGTAGAATTCTTTCAGGCTGTGCTGAGGTGAGCCAAGAACACTACTTCATCAACCCCCACCCTTTTACAAGATAAACCTTGGGACACTTTATCAAGTTTTCTGCTAATTAGATTCATGGAAATATGTCTGGCAAACGGCCTGATTGCCATTGGTAATAACCATCCAAGATTAAGAGATTTTTCACTCCCAGCTGCCATATTTATCTTAGTCTTGGGAGTTGTGGAGGGGGGCTGAGTGAGGGTGATTCATGAGGAATTCGGTTTATATCCTTGGCTTAAAATACACAGAAACACTTGAACACAGCGAATACTGATATAGCTTGCTGAATGTCTGCACTCTCTCGAAATGTATCCACAAATTCAGATGTGGTGTTTCACCTGTCAACCGCTTTCTCTGAACTGGAGAAAATAACCAAGCTAATCAGGCTGCTTCCTGGCAGTAACAGAGGCTGGAGACAAATAATAGCTGGAAAAGATCTGTAAAGTGGACAGTAAGTTGGACAGAGGTGCTGAAATAACAGCGCACACTCATAAAGCGGTGCACAGATGGGGCTTCCGTCCGTGCCAACTTCTACAGCAGTAAATAGTAGCACTCACATTGACCAGTAGGCAGAAAGTACTGGTTGTCTGTCAAAATGCTTGTGCTAGCTTGTGTTGCTGCAGCACCACAGATTTGCAGTGTGGTGAGCTGCCAACACTGGGATATAATGAAAATGAGACAACAGGAAAGCCAACGGCCACAGCAGCACATTTGTGAGGCTGTAACACCCTTAACATGTCAGCACACAAAACTGTTCCAAACTCCAAGTCCAAGTCAACATTGTCCTCTCAGAAAATTCAGTGAAACATGTTAAACAAAGCCACTGTAGCTGAATTTAGGGGACTGATAAATGATTTGACAATTAACATTTAGTTTTGCTGAAATACCCAGACAGTAATCATACTTGGGCCTTTTAATTAAATCATCCTTTTCCTTCACCTGTTGGTTTAATTTATAGATAGGTGCATTTAAGTGTGGAAACCCTAACAACAAAAATATTGTCAAAAAAATATACTGTATAGTTTATGTGGTGTGATAATGTTTGGAGACATTTTAGGTCTATGAAGCACTGTGAGCATCTGGAGATTCCTGTTACTGTACAAACTCTTGGAAACCCAGAAATCTGATACATTCATCAAAGTGTAGAAATAAGTTGAATTTCAGTCATATTATGTATATTTGAAATATTACAGGCAAACAACAAAAAAACCCCACCAGTTTCATTGTGAGGTAAGAACAATATATCTAATGAGTATTAACAACAGGGCTGACAATCTCTGGTTTAATCTCTGAGAAATTCCTTACAAGATGTGTATGTAAACTCCTCATCTCATTGATTTTAACCTAATATGGCCAAGATATAGCAAATTTAGCAGCCAATAAATTAACTCTCGCTCATTCAGTCCCCCGATGATTGGCTGATGCCCTCTGTGTTTACCTTGGCATATCAAAGTGCATATATTAACCCCTGTCCCTTAGGAAAAGTCTACACTGCTCCTTTTTTGTTGTGCTGTCTGGTTAAATGTCAGGGGGCAGTGGCAGAATGTATCATATGTATTTTGTGGACTGCATGTACACTGTAATGAGGAAAGGTTCATCTTTGTGTTAGAATGGGTTCACATGTTGCACCAATGTGTTCTAGCTGGTGAGAACCTTGGTGGAGAATGGTTGTTCTGCCTCAAGCAGTTCATTAAAAGCTCTTTGGATTGTAATTATGTTCCATTACATTTTGAAGGGGAGGGGGGTTGTGCACACTGACTTGCCGTTTAAAATCAGCATCCTCAGCTTGGTCAGGGCACATATATAAATAATGATCTCACATTTTCATATTAGGCATCATATAGAAATTGTTAGCTTTCTTTTTTCAGATAGATAGACAGATTTTTTCAGTTTAACATTCTGTTTTATGCCTCGGCACAGAGGCATAAATCATCAGTCCGTCTGGGAAAGCGATTTATCTCAAAAATGCCTTGAAGGAATTTCTTCAAATTTCGTCTTGGACTCAAGGATGCACTGAATAGACTTTGGTGGTCAAAGGTCAAAGGGCAA
The DNA here is from genome assembly GCA_026259375.1 of Verasper variegatus. Taxonomy (NCBI): domain Eukaryota; kingdom Metazoa; phylum Chordata; class Actinopteri; order Pleuronectiformes; family Pleuronectidae; genus Verasper; species Verasper variegatus. The sequence goes on from CM048040.1 coordinate 1,814,522, forward strand.
GGTCACAGTGGCCTCACAAAATATGTTTATCTTGAACAAACTGTCTTAAGATCATCTTGAGGAAAAGTCTCTAATTTGGTACAAACATTAACTTGGACTGAAAAATGACCTGATCAGATTATTGTGCCCGGAGGTCAAAGGTCACAGTTACTTCACGTCCGTGTGATTGGGATACATTTCATTATCTGGTACAATTCACTTTGACTCACTGATTAGATTTTGACAGTCAGAGGTCAAGGTCATGGAGGCCATTAAAAGATGTTTTTGGCCTCTTGAATGTGATATCTCAAGACTGCTTGAGGGAATTTCTTCAACTTTTGAACAGTTGTCTCATGGACTCAAAGATGAGGTGATTGTGTTCCAGTGGTCAAAGGTCAGAGGTCACAGTGACCTTATGAGTCCCGGGAAGATGTTGAAATATGTGCACGGACACTGCACTGATGGCATACAACTGCAGTGCAGTAATGTCCACCTCTTATTACAAATGTAATGTCAGATACCAAAAGTTAATTAGTAACAAAATAAATGCTGGAATACAATTTGATATAGAAATGTATATATAATTTAGGCAACAATCAAATCATAGATTAAAAAGTAGATCATTTTATTAATTTATTGATAATACCATTAGATAAATATGAATAACTCAATGTTTAATTGGACAAAGATACAAAAACTGAACATGCTTAATTATTTTGTAATTTGGAAATTAAGTTTTTCATCTAAAAAGTGAATGAACACTAGTGGAGACAAATGAGAGGCCATACGGACTAGGGGCCTGTCACATACTTACACTTTATTAGGTACACAAGGCTGAAAATAATGCAGTCCACCCATTTATTGTAATTAGTTGAGGCTAAATAACTGAATGTAGCTCAACAGCACCACAAAGCAAAAGACCTCTAGAAGAACTAAACACTTTACCCTTCATGCAGGTAGGATTTATTAGAGAATTATACTGCTAGAGTGCTAGTGCTTTTAGCTAGGTTTCACATACGTGGATAGATAGATTTCCACTGTCATATAAATCTTTAAATAACAGAGATTTTTCAAAACATCAGAGTTTATTTTGAACTTGAAAGAATATAAGCCACTGACTACCCTTGGATGACATATATCTAAAATTAATGATACACGATTAATGGTATTAAATAAAAAGCTCTACATGCCACTCAGGTAGTGTAATAAATTGTACACCGTCTTCAATCTGTGATAAATGCAAATAAAATGATGGTACATTGTCACATTTATTAAAGAACTGTCCTCTTATCTATACATTCTAGTTGATACATTTTTCAGGTTTATTGTCCTGACAGAGATTTTGCTCTCTGGTTGCTGAGAAGACTCCTTTTTTCTCCCTTCACATATTTAAACAGCTTGACTGATAGTCACAGCAAAAGTCTTGCTTTTCTTTTAGTTGTCTGCTCTTACTCATGATGGGTAGCATTTAATAATCCATTATTTACTGTTAATAGCTTTTGTTTCCTGAACATATGCTTCAAAGATATTTCGTATTGCTATTTGCATCCTGCTGCTCGTGTGTGTAGATCTCATCTCCAGGAAGCTTTTACACTGAGTTAACTGGCTATAATCTTGGATTTAACATAGTAACTCTGCAATAACAAGTTCAGCAAACTAAATTAAATTTCATATCGGAGTAATACATATGGTTGTCACCAAGTCAAAAACCAGGCTCTTTTAATCAGTGAAGTGTTCAAATATTTGCAGTTATGTGAATGTGATACTATGATAAGGAGCATGTCAGTGTTGAAATCCTACTTTCCATCCCTGTCAGATTGTCCTAGTACTGACACATCTCTAAGGGCCCATAGATTAACTTGGATTTATTTCGCTTTGTTTTATTTGTTGTTCATTGAGTGTTTGGCATAACTAAATGTTTTTTTTTTTTAAAGATTGCTGAATAATTTATTTAATTTTACTAGGATACCAGATATATATCGGGAAAAGCTCACATAACAATTTTGAATGTTAGGACTACAATGATTATTTGTTTCAAGTGAATATAAACTAATGAACAAATCATTATGAATGTTATATTATAGTTAAACAGATACTTCTAAAACCTACACACTGGACCTTTAATTAAGTTTTGACAAATATGTTTACTATTAAAAAAACATTTTTTAACGTATTTATAGTTCTTTATATAAATTACCAACATCTAATCAGTTGGGTTAGTGTTAGGAAAGGAGTGACAGCCATGAGAAAATAGATATTTTCTTTTTTCCTTGGAACTGTGAATGCTGCAGGACAGATCAGGCTTATTATCTATGAACTGAAGCTCAACAGAAAAGGGGTCTTGCAGCAAGACAATGGGCCTCATGCAAGAACTTATTTCTCTCACATTTCTAGGTACGATCAGATTAAGCAAATCCTTCAGAAAAGAAATGTTCTGCATAAACATCATGAACGCCATCTGTGTGTATTTGAGCGAACTGTGCATGAAGATAGAAAATTTGTATAATTAATACTCTCATAATACCATATAAGGCTATGCTTCCTGCCCCATATGTCAGGAAGTGTTAATTCATGAAAATTGCATCAAATAGTGAAATAAAATTCAGAGATTGAAGTGCTGCTTTCCGATATCCAGAGAGGATCTGAGTTTGCTCAGCAACAATCCACGATTGTCAAGTCAAGTCTGAGATCTGCGTTCCTTGCAGAAGACCAATTTGTTGAAGCACAAAAGAGTTGTGTGCTCCCCTGACCATCACAGAACCACATTCAGCAGGAACATGAATGAATTTAGAATGATATTATTATTCAAATTTCATACTTTTGAAGTGTAATTTATGTTTATTTTGAATTGCTTCTCGGGATGAAATATAAAATCCATTAGTGAAACATTTTATGTGACTTTTACGACAGGTCTGGACGACTCAACATTTTTTATGCGAGATCATATTTAAATATTTAAATGTGTCAGGTTCTCCTTCTTGCACAGAAGGACTACATCCCCCACTGTTCTGTATATATTGAAGTCAAGCTACTTTGAGATCCGGCACTTTTATGACCCACTTTTATCCTGAATTGGACGTGATGATACACACACCCTGAAGAGCAAAAAATGAATAACTATCTAAATACAATCTGGAATGTATGTGTGTGTGAGAGAGGTGAACGCATGTATGTGAAAGGCCCAGAAAGAATTATGGTTTGCACCATAAGTCACACAGTGGTTTCATTATAGTGCCTGTTTCCTTCAGTGTTGGCGCACACCGAACATTAGTATTCATAGACATGTTCATCACTGTCAGAGCAAGCAGGGTTTCTGTGTCCACACTGGCAGCTCTGAAACTGAGAAGAGGAGCTGTACTAAAGAGGTTTAACAGCTCAACACGAGGCACACAGTACACACACACGCACACACACACACACACACACACACACACACAAACCAGCAAATGATCAGCTCAGCTGCTAGCAGAGGCACCACCAGGGATCAGTGTTGCCTTCTCTCAAATACACAAAACAGGTGCACAACCCACTCCCCCTGTCTATTACCATATCTCCCTGTTTTCCCTGCCATACTTATGCAAGGATTAAAAAACATGCCTTCCATTCTCACTATGCATTTTGCACCCCACAGAGTAGAGACATAAAAATACCCAGTTCTTACATAAGATGGACAGTAACGTGCAAGAGGAGGATGTACAATGGTCACATTCATTCTTTCTTTACTTTGACAGATCACTATGTGACAATGTAATCATAACAGGCAAAACTTTCTGAACATGGTTATACAATATGACGACTTTTTGGTTGTTTTTTATAAATTGTGTTTAGTTGGAAGGATATCGTGAACAGTTTCTGATCTGACATTCCATTAATAAAAATCTTTAAAGGTTTTAATTCATCATTTAATGTTCCTCTTCACAACCACACTCTCATCAACAAAGCTGGTGAAACCTTGATTCAGTCCTGTTGAGATCTTAAACATAACCCATCATGTCAATGTATTTAATTGCACGCTTTCAAATGAATAGTTTTTTTTATCTTTCTGGAGTTTTTAATGTGACACATTCATCAAGTGTACAGAGCTTGATGTGTTTGTGTTCATCACTCTCGTCTCCACAACACATAGCCCCCAGGCTAAATGAAGATTGCGTTTTGATTGTAGCCCATTATGATCATGAAGTCATCTGACAGAACAAACAGTAATACAGATTCATAAAAATCCTGAAGTACAAGAAAGCTGCTACTGTTTACTTGTGGTAAGAGTGACTTAAAGCAAAGACTTTCCTCAAAACACAAGTAATCCACCTATACTGTCACGGCTCAGGCCGTTTCCTCTAGTGTTTCCCCCTTTTCTCTCTGCTCCCCTCCTGCTCACCTCCTCCCCTGTGTGTGCATGAGAGTGTGTGTGAGTGCGGCAGTCCTGGCAAAGAGCGAGTCCCCCACCTGGTTGCAGTCACCTCATCAACAGCCCTACAAGAACCCAGGTCTTCTCCACTCATCGCCAGATTGTTCCGTCACCCCAGTGATACACACTCTTGGGCGATCTCAAGTTGTCTTCTAGTGGAAACTATTTCTTATGTATCTCGTGAATCCTCCTCATATTTTTTTCTCTTTTTGCCTCAGGATTGCCAGAGCAAACCTGCCTGCCTCATCTCCATCTCACTGGATCACAGGCTCAGTCTCAGCCAGCACCAAGCTTGTTACCATCCTGCCTCTGCGCTTCATTAAAATACTTTTTTGCTCACTCACAAACCAATCCATCTCTGTGTCTGCTTTCAGGTCCAGATAAAAAACAAACCCTCAAATATACACTGTAATCCTCCTCTTGACTACATATATTATTATCAGAGTCGGGAAGTAATGAAGTACAAATACTTCTTTACTGTAAGTAAGTCGATTTTTCAGGTATCTGTACTTGAGTATTTATTTTCCTCACAACTTTTTAATTTTATGCCCACATTTGAACACAAATATCTGTACTTTCTACTCCTTACATTCTCAAAACTGTTACTTGAGCAGCGGAGGTTGGCACACCACACACTTTTACGCACGGCACACCTGGATCAAAAAATGATCTTTGAAGAAGTTGAACTGAATGGTATTGAAAAGAATAACACCCTTTACCTCAATCTCCCTCTCTCTCCCACACAAATCCACTGACCATTTGCCATAGTCGAATTGGCCATCAGACCATTATTAACCACCAGCAGGTAGGTAGGATTCAACATAAACTATAGAGATACTTAAAGATGTGGCTTTTACTGTGTACATTGACTCAACAAGCATACAGTTCTCTACTGCCCCACATCCCCAACCCAGACCGATCAGCTCCAAAAGTTTATAATCTGCAGATATTCACACCACACACACACACACACACACACACACACACACACACACACACACACACACACACACACACACACACACACACACACACACAGAGTGGTGTAAACAATATCCTGCTGTGCGCAAGGTAATGGTGGACAATGAGGAACATTTAGAACCAACAAATTCTTTCCATTTGCAAATCAATCTGTAGGTAGTTATCTAAGCCTAGACATCTGGTTACGACAGCAAAGTATGCCAACCCAACCAGACTATTTAAAGGGATAGTTCACTTAAAAATTTAAATTCACTCATTCTACTCACCACTATGACGATGGAGGGGTGGTGTCCACAAAACACGCTTGGAGTCTCAGGTGTAAAGAGTGTTGCAGCCAAAGCCAATACAATTGAAGTAACTGGTGATCAATTGTTCAAATGTATAAAATAACAGGAAAAAAAACATAACATGCCTCCATACTGCTTGTGTGGTGTCATCCAAGTGTCCGCAAGCCCCAATATTCATATTCGATTCGAGATGGGATCATATACACCAAGTTTTAAGCCTAAAAGTCTGCAACCGCATGTAGCTATGCTAGTGGATATAGTGATGCTAACGCACACCCGCGCGTGCCCTTCAGCAACAGTTTGTGTGCAGTGTGTGTGCATTTTTGGTGTCTGTGTGCAAACCTGAACTCAGCTCTGAGGAGGATATCAGAGGAAATTTAGGCTTAAAACTTGGAGTAAATGACACTGTCTTCGCTGCTTACTTCAATTGTATTGGATTTAGCTGCAACACTGTTTACCCCTGAGACTCCAAAAGGGTTTTGTGGACTCAAACACTTCACCCAACATTAATTTGTGGAGATGTGGTGACAGTAATGAAAAGGGTCAATCTCAGCATTGTTACAGCTATAACAAAATGCAGCTAAACTGGATGAGATACAAGGACAAACACTCTTGACTAAAGTTAACAATCTTGGGCTTTCAAAAGACTTACATGCTGAGCAAGCTCAGAGCTAAGACGCTGAATCCTCATTCTGAATTTGTTATGGAGCCTTGTTGTTCCTGTGGAGCTTTTAGAACCAGACAGTAAATTTCCAAAGTCTCTTCTTGAAGATGCGTCAAAGAAAAGATTATGGAACAAGATATCAAAAATAAAGACCCTGACAAAAATCTGAAAACATATCCAGTCTGATGAAACAATAGTCATAACAAATACAGATCTTCCACTCATATTTGTGCATGGGATCACTGGGTGAATGAGTTGATTGTGTTTTGAGGCCATAGATGGCACTGCCATAGGTCAGGATTTGTTTGAGATGATGTTGTTAAGGCTAAAACCAGGTGTGGGTAGCACCATCATCATCACCTCCATCATCATCATCATTACTACCATACACCAGACTGCTGGCAAAATAGAGGATGCTCCCACCATTACATTACAGAAGTTAGGTGAGAAAGTAAAGTCAGTGAGTGAGGTTCATTTGTGTAGCAACTTTCACAAGCATAAAATCACCAAGTGCTTCACATCATTACAACAAAATATAAAAAAAGTATGATGATATGCAACAGATAATGTATTTCTTAATTGGAGCTGCTGGCCATTATCCCTGCACTTACTGTGAGCTACAGAGTTTTTGACCCTAAAACATTACTGGAGCATTGCACTGCTTGGGCATAACTTGCCAGTGAAGGTCAGAACTAAAGCACTACTTGCTGTTTAAAGTGATGTGTCGCATTTGGAGATGCTGACACAGCTCAACAGTTCAGTCATCACCCTCACTTTATTTTCTTTTTCTCACTGTTCCATAGTTTCAAAAAGCTGACCAGCTGATAAACCTACTGTCAACCCATTCTTTACAAGATCATAAAGCTCCTCTTCACTGTCATATTCAAAGCCTGACAGCTCCTCTACAAGCTGCGGAGATACTCTGTCCACAGTCGTTGTCCACTCCACCAACTGTGGAGTCAGAGTTGTTGCCTGGGGGTGCCAGCCGGCTGTGCATGACATTATCATAGCTATTGGGATGAATATAAATACTGAACCCTTCTCTTGATCTAAATGTTATTCTTGGGAAAACATTGTTGATTTTAATAAAATGTTCAGAAACAAAATATGTAATTAGCCCAGACTAATCCCCTTCTTCAAAAATGTGACAGGATTCTGATATTATATATTCAGGTGCCTTGGGTCCCTGTTATTTTGATTTTAAAAGGAGGACTTTATTGGGTGTTAGTTTTGCTATTTAGAAAGTGAAACGTTTAAATCTCAAATATCAACCTCAAGACCAGTAACCAATATTTTTCCCTTGTTAACCTCTTAATTACTGCTTATAATGAGGAAGTAATTGTGCATGAACTAATATGAACACACTTATCTCAGTATGGGCTTTAAAAGAGAGAAGTACCACATAAATAGTTATTCTTCCTCAACAATACTAGATAAATATGGTCTCAAAAGTAGTGTTAACTATGTCATAATAACTGTAAATGATAATAAAGTGATAATAAAATCACTTTTTGACACTTTCATTCTACAGTAGCCTCCTCTTCTTACTTAGTAAAACCATTATTGTGACAACTACTGCAATGAACTGTGACTGTGATTAAACAAATAGATATATTGTATACAGGAGTGGCTGGCCAATAGAGGGTGAAAGAGTGCCGCACAAAGAAACAAAGGAAATAAAATGATAGTGATACATTTTGTTTATTATCTTTATAATCGTCATTATTATTCTGGATCACTCTGAACACCCTTGATCAACAAGATCATCATCTATCTGCACAAACCTATAGGATTAGTATTTTGGAGTATTTTGTGGTATCTTGAGAATAATTAATGAATCATGTCAAAGATTATTTTGACTGATATTATTATTATTGTTACTAGTGTTGTTATTATTATTATTCAAACTTTCTATGGATATCTTGATATTAATGATTCATTTTGCTACAATAGTAGTTTACTGTAAACCTACTAACATGGTGACAGTTCTACTTGGGTCCTGGGTTCTTGTTGCTGTTACTAGTGGCTCTGTGACTCAAATGCAAGACCCAGACAAAGGTATTTATTATCTTTATAATCGTTATTATTATTTATTAAATGTATTAAATTATACATATTCTCAAGACAGTTTGTCCTGCCTGCTGTCTCTGAATATCATAGATTTCAGCCTGGTTGAAAAGTGCCCACGCTCGCTCTGATAGGCTTTCATTGTAAGACTTTTTTTTTCAAACTGCAGGCTCTGCAATGCAATCTCTATGGCTTCCGGGAGAGCATGCACTAATGTGATTTCCTCATATGTAAGCTGCTGCACTTGCACCTTGGTGGTCCATTCAAGTTCCATGACAGCACACACACACACACACACAGGCCCCTGGGCCCCGCCCCAATTCACTCGCTCAGAGAGACACACAGGTGAGATCAGAGCTCGTTCACTTGAAGCAGCCAGTCAGTGACTTTGTTGAAGAACAGTGGAAACACAGAGTTTCTCTGGTCACAGCTGCTCAGTGATCAGAGCAGAAGCTGCAGTTGGTTTGTACCCAGCTGGAGTTTCTGTGTCCTCCTGCACTCTGACCTGCTCTCACTTTGACTAATAAACACTCATCACTAGTTATCAGGACCTGATCAGTACATGAAGTAACTTAGTGTTTGTTTGATTCGCTCCAGAGTTTATGAGGCTGCATTTAAACATAATGAAAAATGACTCGTCAACATTTTGTGCTCAGTACAACACGAGACATGACACTCACAGTCAGGACTCAGTGTTAAAATGACCAGAGCGACACAGATTCATTTATTTACCCATTAAACAGGTAACCTTAGCCATCAGCTGCCACTGATTGTATATATACATACAAGATATTGTGTGAACATATATAGCTACAAGATTTACAAATATACAGTTTGGGCAAAGTGAGGTTGCATTAACACCAAATGCAAAGAAATTTTTTAGCACGATCACACACACATTCATACAGTGCATCTGGGCAGCACTTTTCCCATGAGAAGGGGGTGAGCCCAAGGACCGTTCATTATGCCAAATGTCCAACATCCTGGACAAAAAAGCTTGTATAAAATGTTAAACATAATTTAATTATAAACTAGGGCTACGTCCCCGCGTTGCATGCGATTTGCGCACTGCGGCAAGGATAAAGGCTTCACTTCCTGCGTCCGTCATGCGACATTGATCCTTGCCTGCTAATGGCTCATTACGGTCCATGCTATCAATTGCAGATCACATGGTGAAAATTTTTTGTAAATCAAATGATAGTTGTAAAACAAAGCTTACTTCCTGTTGCCAGTAGGTGGCGCCATTACCTACAGACTAATATATCTGTTCAAGTAGGGGCTCTGATGTAGCGTGAGCAATTTTGTGTCAATTGGACAATGTTACAACAGCTTAATTTTCACACTGATCAGGTGGCGCTATGACCATGCACTAATATTAATATATGGAGCTGTTCCGGTCAGGATTGTGATCATAGGTCTGTAGTTCGGAGCCGGTTGGATAATGCAGAGTGGATTTACAAAGTACTTCCTGTTTCATGGCGAATCAGTAGGTGGCGCTATGACACTGAGGAAATATTGACACATGGAGCTGTTCAGGCTTGGACTCTGATCATGTGACAGCAGTTTGGTAGTGATGGGACTATGCACAGTGGAGTTATGACAACATTGTGTCCTTTGGCGAAGGATGATCCTTTGCCGCACCTCAATGTTTACACGGTTTGAGGAAATGTCACAATTCTGACCAGGGTCCAATGACTTGACTGAGCTCTTTTGAGCTGTATATTGTAAAGCAGCGAGGAGCAGTTCATCAAAGTATAAAACATGTCACTTCCTGTAGCCACCAGGGGGCGCTGTGATTTCAAGTCATAATTTCTGTGTAGATGCCATCAGGCCGGGACTCTTGTCTTACATGTCTAGTTTGGACTCGATTGGACCAAATATGTCTGAGATACAGAACCTCGTGTTTTGATGGCGTGTAGTCAAACTTTGACACCACACCATGGTCACACGGTGTGACGAAAAATCGATCTTTGAGTTAGTTTTTATCTCCATCTTGTTGTGATGACACTCATCTGAATTTGAAGTTGATCTGATGAAAGCCCTGGGACAAGTACGTCAAAGTAAAAATGTTGAATATGGCCAAAATGGCCACTAAATGCAAAATGACGGGCTTCCTGTTGCGTCTTTCATAATGCACTGAGAGACTTTTTTGTACATCTGGTCATGATACATCACTGTCCTCATTTTCGTTAGGATCGGTGAAAGCTAACTGAGGGGGTTTTCCGTAGGTGGCGCTGTTGAGCCATTTTGCCACAACCATTTCAAATTACTCCAGAATACAATTACTTTTTTAGGCTTTTTACTTCCTGCAAATGTAACGGGTCTCAATTGGCCCCAGGAACGGACGACTCAGGGAGTTTCTTTCCAGTCTTTTATTTACTAATCCAACACAGGCCAGCGGCAGTCATTCATTCATTCATTGGGTCCAGTTGGCGGAGGAAGAACAGAGAGTCGCAACCTCCGCGATGTGAGCAGCGAACGGTGCTAACGTTAGCAACAGGTTGTCACAGTGATGGAGATGCAGCCAGGTCCCCGGCAGCTCCGATGTCTTCCATCCACCAAAAAACTCCTCTGCCAGCTCCCAGCCTGCCCCGCGGGTCAGTCCCGCATCTCGCCTTAACAAAATAAAATAACTAATAAAATTCACAAATACAAATTATGAATAAAAATATATAAAGTACATTTCTAACTCTGTTATACCAAGTTTCATAATTTTTTGAGCATGTCTAGGCCCTGAAAACCCCCCAAAAGGGAAATACAATAGGGCCTCCCACCGTTCGGTGCTTGGGCCCTAATAAGAATAATCCTTACAATTTCAATAGGGCCTCCCACTGTCGGTGCTCTGGCCCTAATAATAATAAAAATCCTAATAATTTCAATAGGGCCTCCCACCGTCGGCGCTCGGGCCCTAAATAATCATTTACTCGTAAAAACAGCCACCACAGTCAGCCAGCAGTCCTCCTCTCCTCCAAGATATGGACAAAACATGAGAAAAACCCATGAAGTGTCCAAATTAGGGAGAGGTCATCCACTGTTGAGCAAGAAAATCCTTCAGTTCAATAAACTTCACTATTTTTATAATTATTGTGCGAAACAGAAATCTTAGACAGTGCTCTCTGCACCCATCATCAAAACAACAAATAAGGGGAAGGACAGGGATTATTTTCCAGCAGGATGCCAGATGAGCTCCACACGGCTTGACCACATTTTCCATCAGTCCTGCATCATATAGCGCATCTAGCTATAACTGCCTGAAAATTTGTGTACTTTATATATGCAACCCATAATTTCGTTAAGCTGCACGAAAACAAATGCTACAAGGTGATGTAAACACAGTTAGTCTCATCATCCACTGCAAATGTGCAGATAAAATGTCGAGCTGAGAGCAGACTCTCTCTGCACCTCTTACACTCGAGCTGTTTGTGACAGCCGTACAGGAACAGGGGAATCGGCTAAATCCCTCACCTATCTTCAAAGCTGCTTAAATTAATTAAAAAGACAATGTTAATCAAGATTAAGGATGTTCCAAAGGGGGCTGTGTGCCCGTGTTACTGCAGAGGAAATAAAGCGATTATGAAACTCGGAGCTGGCCTGGGCCATGAGTGCACCAGATGCAACTGTTGCTTATGGCTGTAACACCCATGAGATTCTGTGTTGTTACGATGGCTCTTAAATCCTTGGAGCGCCAGCGAGCAGTAGAGAGAATACACAAGTGAATCAGAATCTTTATAAAATCCCTTAACACTGTCAGATGTAAAGCCCTCAGAATGGGGAGCAACTTCTTTCATTTCTCCTCTATTTTCTTTTGATAAGTTTGATACCAAAATCAAATGTTGCCACACATTAGGCAAACTGTGCAAGAAGCCAAATGTCTGGGAAATTACTAGGCTATAGGAGGATTTATACTAATCCTAAACTTCAGGTTTTCCATCATATCAAACCACATCTTTAATGCATCTAGGCATTGTTTTCAGGAATAACCATTCAGTGTTTGTGTAAGTTTGAATTGGGCAGAGAAGTAATTTTTTCCAAAGGAAGCATCGGCTGTTCTCTATCAGAGCAGCTGCATAAGACATAGCAACATGAATCACACTAACTTTCTGACCACCACAATATGCAACCTTTGTTGCATTGACCTGGGTGGAAGTAATGACAAATGGCCTTTGCACATCAACAGTAAGGGAAATCAACTTTTTGAAGTGACCACTAATTGGTAGGCAAATTCTGTAACATCTGAATATACACATTAAGAATTCTGCAATTTAGGGAATAAATTACAAGGACAAAAAAAATTGTGCCTCGGAAAAATTAAAATGCCGCAATATTGATGAGGAGTAGAGAACTTGTTGGTTGGAGTTCTGCTTGGTTCAGGAGCTTTACCTGTTACACACGACTACTTCAGGATACATTTCAAGATGCCCATCGAAAAACACACATTCTGATTGGTTAGACATGTACGTAACAGAATCGAGTCTCTGGGAAAATCTACCTTAGTCCCAAAATATTAAAAATGTAATGTCTCTTAGCGAAATTCCATTGCAGATTTGAAAGCTCGTAATGACTGAATTTCCAGAGTTCAGTAATCAGGATGACACCATATAAAAAGTTGTGATGATTTATACTTTTGTGTAGCATGCAGCATCTTCTTCATCTGCTGCGAAGAATTATAATACTTATTTTGCGTGTTACCTTGTTAAATGACTTGCTGCTGAGTGCTTGATCTGAAAATGACTTGTGCATTTCACACCATGTCAGATTTAAATCTAGGGCTGTTGCGATGTGTGTGTTTGTGTGAGTGTGTGTGTGTTGAGTCACAAATTCTATTTGGGTGATGCAGACGTGACAAACTAGCAGGCCAAACACAATTTATTTTTTATTCAGAACTACTACTATCATTAATAATAATAATTGAGTACATGAAAAGGAACGTTGGTCTATCAATATCACTCTGAACACCCTTGATCAACAAGATCATCATCTATCTGCACAAACCTATAGGATTAGTATTTTGGAGTATTCTGTGGTATAATTAATGAATCATGTCAAAGATTATTTTGACTGATATTATTATTATTGTTACTAGTGTTGTTGTTATTATTATTCAAACTTTCTACGGATATCTTGATATTAATGATTAATTTTGCTACAATAGTAGTTTAGTGTAAACCTACTAACATGGTGACAGTTCTACTTGGATCCTGGGTTATTGTTGCTGTTACTAGTGGCTTGTGACTCAAATGCAAGACCCAGACAAAGGTATGTTCAGAAGCAAGGTCGTTTTTACTAGAAAAATGGTGGGTACACAAACAGCAGTCAAAAAACAGGCAACGGTATCCAGTAGGGGTTAAACTAAGGCTTTAATAGGTATCAGAAAAGAGGTTACTATACATGAAAGGCTAACACTAGGAGATGATCGCTGGAAGTAGAAACAGAGTTGGCTACATTCTGGCAACTACAAGAAGGAAACACAAGGACATGGGGTCTGAAAAGAGAAGAGACAGCAGTCGTTGGTGAGATTACCATTTGTTGCAGACTAAAGTCAAAATTAAGAAAAAGTAGCATATTTATCAAAGAATAATAAGTCCTTTAAATAATAATGTGTCAGTCACTGTCAGACTTACTGACATGATATACACATATCCAATGCAATGGTCGAAAATAGAAACAGAAAATAAAAAGTGAGGCAACTAAAACAAAAGAGTCTGTCGCTCACAGTTTATACATTGAGACATATGTTCCCTGAATAATGCCTAATTTGCTAATTAAATAACTGTATTGTGGGGATCCGTATTTGCAGTCTTTGAAAAGCTTTGCAGCAGCACAGTGTAGCCCATGTGAGCATGTGCTTATATTTTCAAATTAACTCGTATCTGAGGTTAAATTAAACAGGTTCATACTGAATAATCAGGGAGTTGTGAGTAGTATGCACATTCATTTGAACCTGATGGCTTGTTGTACCAAAGGTGAGGCCGGGACAATTTTTCATCAACTTCTTTTCCTTCATACTTAGCAGAATTAAGTTGACACTTTAAATATGCAGGATTTTTCTTGTCTATAATTGAAGCAATGTGAACTGAAAGCACTTCTTTTAAAAAACTCGGTGAACTCTAATCCCAATCTGACACATTAAATCCTCAGCCTTCCAAGAAGTGCTGACGAAACCAAAGTGATGAACAGAGGAAGTGTGGTTTCTTATCTATCACACTTTGACCCTTTTCCCTCCACAATGAAGAGCAGTAACTGGTTAGAGATGTAAATGTGTGCTGATCCATTCATCTGCAACAACCAAAAATGCATAAAACTATGTGCATGTGTTGGTGTGTATGTACACTTTTAAACTATTGTCTGTTTTTAATGATAATTTTAAACCAGATATGGGATTAAGTCAATCTGACCTGGATTTTAAATACCAAGGGAGACAATCGTACTTATTGGCGCAAGTTTGAACCCGTGTCACTATTGTGTGTATATATATATATATATATATATATATTATGGCATGCCGTTCAGGAAATTAATCTTTTGAATATATTGAATGAAGTCTGAATATATGGAATGAAACCTTGAATATATTGATTGAAGTCTGAATATATGGAATGAAGTCTGAATATATTGAATGAAACCTTGAATATATTGAATGAAACCTTGAATATATGGAATGAAGTCTGAATATATTGAATGAAACCTTGAATATATGGAATGAAACCTTGAATATATTGAATGAAGTCTGAATATATTGAATGAAACCTTGAATATATTGAATGAAACCTTGAATATATGGAATGAAGTCTGAATATATGGAATGAAGTCTGAATATATTGAATGAAACCTTGAATATATGGAATGAAGTCTGAATATATGGAATGAAGTCTGAATATATGGAATGAAGTCTGAATATATGGAATGAAGTCTGAATATATTGAATGAAACCTTGAATATATTGAATGAAACCTTGAATATATGGAATGAAGTCTGAATATATTGAATGAAACCTTGAATATATGGAATGAAGTCTGAATATATTGAATGAAACCTTGAATATATTGAATGAAGTCTGAATATATTGAATGAAACCTTGAATATATTGAATGAAACCTTGAATATATGGAATGAAGTCTGAATATATTGAATGAAACCTTGAATATATGGAATGAAACCTTGAATATATTGAATGAAGTCTGAATATATTGAATGAAACCTTGAATATATTGAATGAAACCTTGAATATATGGAATGAAACCTTGAATATATTGAATGAAGTCTGAATATATGGAATGAAACCTTGAATATATTGAATGAAACCTTGAATATATTGATTGAAGTCTGAATATATGGAATGAAGTCTGAATATATTGAATGAAACCTTGAATATATGGAATGAAACCTTGAATATATTGAATGAAGTCTGAATATATGGAATGAAACCTTGAATATATTGAATGAAGTCTGAATATATGGATTGAAACCTTGAATATATTGAATGAAACTTCACTGACGTCAGACTTCACGGCAGTGCCTGCGGCCATCTTGTGTAACGTGTGGATGCTATAGCTAAAAGTGAGTGACAATGAGTCAGTCCGCTCATAATCTCGTTGCAGGAATATTAAACTATGAGGACATCATCAACACACTGGCGAATGCGTGTACGGGCCAAAATCCCCCCCCATACCCCTGCCCAATATCGTTTTTCTGACAAGGAAGTGCGCTCCCTTTTTAATCGTGGCAGACCTACTACAACAGGCCAGGCAGCTGTTTATTAGGCCAATGCCCCACACACACCCAGCGTACAATCTCCATCCGTACACAAGAAAGGGCCCAAGACACTGTATGGTTAGCTTGATATAGTTTTCAGGTGATTTAATGATGGTAAAACACAGTGAATGGCCATGCGTAATGGCACTGCGCTCTGACGCGGCACTTCTCCGGGACTGGAGAAGAGAGGAAAAGGAAGCTCTTCACATATTGTTTAGATACAATAAGAATCACCCACATTCATAGACCAATGCAGGCTGAAATTTAGTTTAGTATTGAACGTATTTGATGATCCGCGACACATTGTCAGCTTTGGGCACGTATCTCACACAGCGGACTGCGGACAGACAGACAAATGCATGATGAGATTATGGCGAAACTTTGAATATATGGAATGAAACTTGACTGCCGTCAGACTTCACAGCAGTGTCTGTGTCTGTCTGTCCGCAGTCCGCTGTGTGAGTAACGTGCCCAAAGCTGACAATGTGTCGCGGATCATCAAATACGTTCAATACTAAACTAAATATTCAGCCTGCATTGGTCTATGAATGTGGGTGATTCTTATTGTATCTAAACAATATGTGAAGAGCTTCTCTTTTCCTCTCTTCTCCAGTCCCGGAGAAGTGCCGCGTCAGAGCGCAGTGCCATTACGCACGGCCATTCACTGTGTTTTACCATCATTAAATCACCTGAAAACTATATCAAGCTAACCATACAGTGTCTTGGGCCCTTTCTTGTGTACGGATGGAGATTGTACGCTGGGTGTTGTGGGGCATTGGCCTGATAAACAGCTGCCTGGCCTGTTGTAGTAGGTCTGCCACGATTAAAAAGGGAGCGCACTTCCTTGTCAGAAGAACGATATGGGCAGGGGTATGGGGGGGGATTTTGGCCCGTACACGCATTCGCCAGTGTGTTGATGATGTCCTCATAGTTTAATATTCTTCATTCAATATATTCAAGGTTTCATTCCATATATTCAGGCTTCATTCAATATATTCAGACTTCATTCCATATATTCAAGGTTTCATTCCATATATTCAAGGTTTCATTCAATATATTCAGACTTCATTCCATATATTCAGACTTCAATCAATATATTCAAGGTTTCATTCCATATATTCAGACTTCATTCAATATATTCAAAAGATTAATTTCCTGAACGGCATGCCATAATATATATATATATATATATATATATATATATATATACTATAACCCACATGAAATACACGTGCAGCCTTGATATCATTCCCACTAAATTTCTTAAAGAGGTTATTGACACAGTTTGGCCCAGTATTTTAATGGTTCTTAATAGTTCCCTATTAGAGGGAATCTTTCCTTCCAGTTTTAAACATGCTGTGGTCCAACCTCTTCTAAAGAAACCTTATCTTGATCCATCTGTTCTTAAAAATTTTAGGCCGATCACTAACCTTCCATTTTGTGTAGATTCAACACAACTTTTATCTTTTATGTGTACCAAGAACATCTTCGAGAAATCAGGTTTTAGAGCTTTACACAGTACAGAAACTGCCCTCCTCCCAATTACCTCCTTTTACCAGCTAACAGAGGGGAGACTGCAATTGTAATCCTCATAAACCTAAGTGCAGCCTTTGATACTGTAGATCATGCCATTTTTATTGACCATCTTAGAACCTGGGTTGACATCAGGGATACTGTACTCAGTTGCATAAATTCTTACCTGTAATAAAGAACCTACTCTGTCACCATAGGTAAATACACATCCTCCAAAACTCACATTACCTTTGGTGTACCACAAGGTTCAATTTAATGCCCAATTGTGTTTTCCATTTATTAGTTTCCTCTTGGCCAAATCATCTGATGCCACAATGTCTCCCTCCACTGCTATGCAGATGACACACAGGCAACTGTTGGATGTCACAAAACTATTTATAACTCAACAACTCAGAGTCAGAAATAATGTTTTTCAATCCATCAACCCTTTTGAGCGATTGGGTGTTCTGTTTGACACAAAACTAATTTTGAAGCACAAAATAAAATGTATTCCAGTCTTGCTTTCTGCAAATATATTCACACCCAGAATTGGAAAAAGTAATCAACACACTTGTTTTCTCTAGAATGGACTACTGTAACTCCCTCTTCTCAGGCATAATCCATGAGTTACTCTTCTGCCTCCAACTAGTTCAGAACGCAGCAGCTAGGCTTCTTACTGGTTATCAACAGGCGACATCACATAACCCCCATGCTTATGTGCCTGTTCGCAGCATTAGATCCTCGGGTGGAGCCCAGCTGGCTGTTCGAAAATCGAGGCTGAAAACTTAGGGTGACCGTGCTTTTGCCATCAGGGCCCCTCGGCTTTGGAACAACCTACCCGAGGAGATAAGGCTCGCAGAGTCAGTGACTTTACTACTTTTATGTGATCAAGTTTGTATGTTACATAATTATTCGACCACCTCAACGTTGATGTCTAGCCTTCCTGTCACATTGCTTCCTTTATTTATTTATCTTGTGTTTGCCTTTTGCTTTGCTTTCAAAGCACTTTGTAAACTCTGTTTTTAAAGGTACTATATAAATAAATTGTATTATTATTACAACCATCTTATGATATGTTTAGAACTCAATTATTAATGTTAAAACTGCAATTAGTTACTATAATTTGTCACAACGTCCTTTAAATTTATCATGATCCCAAAAAATAAATTTTGTAACTGTAGCTCACTCTGCGCACTCCGTGCAAATCTACTAAATTGAATTTAACATTGTTTATTACCACTATTAAACATGTTTTAGTGGCATGTATTCATTTAGTTAGGTTGCAAGTTTATTTATATACTTCTTTTATTTGTTCCATGTATTTCTTTTTATTAAGGTGGATATTATAGAGGAACCCAACATTTCCCACAATGAGCAAACCACGAAAGTGGAGTTTGGGGGTGGGGAGGTGTGATGTTATTGATAATAACAGTAGCAATAATAGCAGTACCTAATGATAAAAATGATGATAGTAATAAAGATAATGATAAATGATAGAATAATAATTATAATGTTAATGACAAAGATAATAATACAAAGTCAATGTCTTTACACCTGCCTTTACTCTCAATAAAAGCTTCAAAGAAAAAGCTGATTATTCACCACCTACGTAGAACTCTGTGTGAATTAAATTGTGAAAGTTGAGCCCACAGTTGCACACTAACTGTAGTTCTGCTTTTTGTTGTAGGACTAAAATCACACAGGATCTCCTCCAGAATTCCAACCTAGTTTCACAGCAGTGAAAGCAAGAGGAGGTGCCCCCATCCTGAGGACCAGCCGCTCGTTTGTACAAAGCAGCATCTGCTGATCTGAGGATGGCAGAAAAGCTGACCTGTCTGTAGCTGGTTTACCCAAAGTCAGTAGCTAGAGCAAACATATTTACAGAAATTGTCATTTTTAGTAACTCACCCATAGGAGCCTCCTGTTGAATGTGTGTATTCAAAGAGACGTAATTCCATCTGAAGAATCATATATGGTTGATGCAGTGGAGGAAAAGGAGGAATATGATTTGAACCTGGATAATTTTTCACTCCAGTGCCTCTGTGGCTCAAGGTTCAGTGCAGAAGGTTGCTTATTTCCAAGTTCTTCCACTCAGTCTACATCCCCACATCCCCAGCAGAGGGGCCAGTTTTAGAAGCTGTGATTTGAGTTGTGAGTGTGGCCGGGAGTGACAAAGGGAATGAAAAGTGGGACTTAGGAGCCCCCTCATTCGTTCATGTATGGATCAAGACCATCCATGCATGAGAGATAGATGGAAACCTGGCGATCCCATCAATATCTGCTCTTCTGAACTCTGCCCACACAGACCTTGCTGCATGTTTTTCATTACCTTCTCCACTGCCACAGTGTGAGAGTTTCATCAGTCGCCTCCAGTAAAGCCATGTCATCCAAACACTTCTGCTGCTGAAAGGCCAAATGGTTATTCTCTCTCATGAATTTAAGGAGCTTGCATTGGTCGAAGTGACAACATCACATTCATAAATTACTTAATTAACCATTTATTTGGATATAGTTAGATATCAGATGCTCACAATTTCATTTGAGGAATACAAGCTCTTGAAATTACCGTATCTTACATGAAACATAGATAATTGTGTCTTGTAATCCATTTTATATGATGGCATTGACACAAATAAGGAGCATTGTGGTGTAACATGTCAACAGAATAATACAGCATATTAATCCTATTATGTGCAATATAGAAAGTGATGCTGCCCTGGTGTCTTTGTGTGATGTATTTTTAAAATAGAATCTCTATAATGCTGGCAGTGTGGTTAATAGGAATCTGGCTAAGATCCTATTTCAATTATATTCTCCTGGTTCATGTAAGAGCATAGAAGCAGGCATGCTGTCACCTAAGACAAGAAGTCAAGGTACAGTATTCTAGGAGTTCTAAGACCAAGGGGAAGGGTGTGTGAGATGCTTTTCAGATATAATACAAATTGCATATTATTAGTTACAGTTGTTACAGATTAGCAACAGCATCAGTTGCAGCAGATCCATTCATAGCAGCACAGGAAACACTTCTACCTGTACTTCTACAATTACAAACCTTTGTGTGCTTTAACCACCTCTTTGGTCAAGTCTCCGGCACCATTACGTTAGTAGACAGAAGTGATCCCTGAAAGAAAAGATGCTTTCATTCAATCACATCATTTCAATAGAATAACCAAGTTGCAAATTACCTAGTAGACTAGTCAACTATGGTAACCTTTTACTTTGGTAAAATTTGCTCGACTGACCAATTCCTCTTGGGAGTTTTCATAGTTCGCTGGCTGCTTGGAACATCAACGTTTTCTCCTCTGATCAGAAACATGTTGTTTCTGAGATATTAACTTCACAAGACCAAAAACATGATTTGTAAGGTCACAGTGACTTTTGACCCTTGACCACCAAATTCTCATCAGATCATCTTTGAGTCCAGGTGAATGTTGATGCTTAATATAATGAAATTCCAAATGGGTGTTCCTGATGTATCGTATTCACAAATACAGTACATGAGGCCACTGCGACCTTGACCTTTGATTACCAAATTCTAATTACTTCATCCATGCTTCAAGCTCCATGCAGTGAGCTTGCAAAAGAAACAAAGAAATTCACTAAAGGCATTCTTGAGATATTATATTCACAAGAATGGGATGGATGGACAACCTGAAAATGTAATGCCTCCAGCCATAAATATACATATATACCTCCACAGTTTTTACCAAGATTCTGACATTCACCAATGTTTTCTTATCTGGGATTTGTTCGTATATAAGAACAGAATCTATGCTCACTGAAGAGCACTCTTACGCACACTTGACAACTGAGATGCTTGAGTAAAATGATCAAGTGAGCTTTCAGTTCATCAATCAATCAATCAAATTTTATTTGTATAGCCCATATTCACAAATCACAGTTTGTCTCATAGGGCTTTAACATGGTGTGACATCCTCTGCCCTTAACCCTCAACAAGAGTAAGGAAAAACTACAAAAAACCTTTTAACAGGGTAAAAAGAACGTAGAAACCTCAGAGAGAGCCACATGTGAGGGATCCCTCTCCCAGGACGGACAGAAGTGCAATAGATGTCAAGTGTGAAGGGAAACATCATCAAGGTTTTAGCAGTACTGATAGGGGTAGACCTTTCTGAAGCATAACTGAAGGTCAGTGAATTGGTGGATTAATGTCAATAAGGGTCAACTATCTGAGAAATACTATGTGTCAAGCAGTCTTTCTGCAATCATAGTCTATGGTCAGCAGCCAGCAAGATCATGATCCACCATCAAGATCGGATGCCACTATAGTCCACAGTCATTGTTCATTGTCGCCATTAGGATCCATCATCAGCTGCCACCTTGGTCGTGGTCCAGCACCATTTTCCGATGGCAAAACGATAAAGGATCCGCCTTTATTGTCACGATCAGCCAGCACGATACAGAATCCACCATACTGGATCCACCATTACGATCTCTGATATGCAATCTACAGATCCTAATCCATGATGTGGCCATAGCTGCGGCCCTGGATCTGCGGACAATAAGGCAAAGGGACTCCGGGGAAGAAGTGAAGTCAGTAACATGTATTGATGAGACATGAATTACTTTGATATGATAACAATTGAGAAGAGGAATGAGAAGCTGGAAAGAGAAGCTCTGTGTGTCATGTGTCCCCCGACCTTCTAGACCTATAGCAGCATAACTAAGAGCAGGTCCAAGACAAGCCTGTACCAGCTCTAACTATAAGCTTTATCAAAAAGGAAGGTTTTAAGCCTACTCTTAAATATACAGGTGGTGTCTGCCTCCCGAATTGAAAGTGGGATGATTCCACAGGAGAGGAGCTTGATAGCTGAAAGCTCTGGCTCCTACTCTACTTTTAGAGACTTTAGGGACGACAAGTAAGCCTGAATTCTGGGAGCGCAGTGCTCTAGTGGGTTGATAAGGTACCATCAGCTCTTTAAGGTATAATGGTGCCATATTATTAAGGGCCTTGAAGGTGAGGAGGAGAATTTTAAATTCTATTCTAGATTTAACCGGAAGCCAGTGTAGCGAAGCTAATACTGGAGACATGTGGTCTCTTTTCTTGGTTCTTGTCAGGACACGTGCTGCGGCATTTTGGACAAGCTGCAGAGTCTTTAACGACTTGCTGCTGGAGCCTGATAGTAATGAATTACAATAATCATGAATTACAATAATCAGTTCAAATGTTCCGTCCAAGTGTAGCCTGTAAATTCTGAAATCTGAGTTTATTTCTGAGCTGAGACGAGAGATGACTCAGGAGATGCAATCACACCACACTGTGCCAGTGCACACAAGTCTGTGGGTGCAGAGCTCCCTGTGTGCAAACCGTGCACCGAGTGGGGTCTGAACACGAATATTACTGAATGTGTAACTGAATTCCACGTATCAATGGTATTTTATGTTCACTGCTGACACTTCCTGGTTTCTTAAATGTTCAAAGTTTCTATGATATGTGCATATGGCACTGCAGTCTCATGCCCTTTTATGGGCATTGACGGTGTGTTTACCTATGCTAATTGGGAAAACAGACACGTGCTTTCACCTTACGAACACATGGCATTCATCAATAAAAGAACACGGATGCGAACAATTCTGCATTTTAAGAACACATCATGAATCTAACAGAGTTTTCTTAGAACTTTTCTCTAGCACAAATTTCTAAAAAGTATTAAGAACATATTGGTGAATGAGGCCCATTGTTCCCTGAGCAATAATTTAGTCAAATCTAATCCAATTTGAGCCTATTTGGATAAATTATAAACAACTCAAGATCCTGGCTCATAACCTCTCAGTTTAGATGTTTTCTTTGTATTCAAAAGTAAATTTACTTCTTCTCAGTGCAAAACTCTAAATATATCAAGTATTTCAAGTGTAACATTTGGAAAATAAAATATAATTATTGTAACAAACATCCATTATAACCATCCCAAAATATCAAGCTGCCGGCTACATAATGTAGATAACTTGTTTAAACATGAACTGATTTCACCGAACTTACTGTGATGATTGTGTTTATTCTACATACATGTAGTTAAATTAAGTCTTGTGATTCGAAACATATGAAAAGGCTGTTTCTGCTTAACGAACAAACTTACTCATTAACAAAACCACATATGTCTGTAGAAATCCAATCCATAATGTCAGACACTTATAATAACAATCTGAACATGTATATACAGACAAATGCCTTGCCTTGTTTTATTACTTGGCAGCACCTGTTTTCAAGATGTACCATTCTTGCTCAATAGTGGACTGATTGCAGATTTTCATTCCTCTCCATTTTTCACACCCCGAACGAAAAGTGGGAGGCGGAGATTCACCTTTCGGCACAGCATACAGCTAGGACAACAACGAGTGTGCAATATCTGTGGAGAGACCTGAAGATGGTAGTTTATTTTCACAAACGTTTCCCATCAAATCTAATGAAGCTTGAGAGGATCTGGCATAAACAAATGGGATAAACTGCTCATATCCACGTTTGCAAAGCTTGTAGAAACTAACCCAAGAAGAACCAAAAGCTGTAATTGCTTCCAAAGGGGCTTTAATAAAATACAAACTAGATTGATGGGCAAAAATAGAAACATACATTTACAAATTAAACTACAACAAAATGAGGTGCAAAGTGAATGGGTTATAAATACTTTCTGGAGCTGCTGTTGATGTATATGTTTAAACAAATTGTGCAAATAGTTACCAGACTTTTTATGAAAATGTGAAAAGTTTGTTGTAACAAAAAGGTAGAAACTATTGATCCCAAGCAGCATAAAACTACCCCTTAATACTATGGACATGATCCTGAACAGCTATTTTTGTCCTAGCTAATGGCCTCACATTCAGGAAGACTGATCACTCGACATCGGTCTGTTCTTGAATCACTGCTCCTCTTGTCTTCCTATTATTATTATTCTTCCATTGTCCTAGTTTAGCCTCTGTCAATTTTTCTCCTGATGATCTCTGACCCTCACTGAAATTGCCCAGCCAGAGGAAAACAACCTTCAACTATTACTCTTACTGCCTGGTATTGTACTTTTATAAAACAGCTCCTGATTAGGAACCAAACAAGGCCTGCTTGAAGCATGCATTTTGTCAGCTTGGATTCATCAGTGGTTCAGCTCAGTGATTGCCTGAGACAAACTGTGGCTGAAGCATATATGCAGGAGGGATGGATAGACTGGGGAAACGGGGGTGTCCAAGTGAGCATGCTAACATCTGCATTTCCCTTAAGACTTGGCTGCAGTGAAGGGAGAATCTTGATTTTCATTCAAATAGAAAGCTAATGGTCTTAAGGCTGTATTCCCTCCCCCCTTCCTTGCACGGTTCTCTCTCCCGCAAACATCGTCAGCAGCCCTCCCCCTCCGTTAGCGGGGGGGAAAGACACTGATCGCAAACATGTTTTCAGGGACTCACAGCCATTTCCTCAGTGAGCCTCAGACAACACCATGCATCACATTATCTCTTTTATTTCCCCTGTTTGCTGCTCCATGAATGATTTGCTTCAAAATGAATGTTTGGGAAAGGGATTTACAGATATCCACAACACCTCTATGTGTAGTGCAAGATGGAATAGATACAGCATTTTAAAGGTTGTCGTCACACCTAACCTCTTTAGTGCAGTTTATACTCATTTGTTTAGGCATAACTGCATGACTTCATACTGCATAGAGTATTTACTGATCTGCACTGTATGGATGAACATGGTAATGGTCTACGCCCCCGGTAAACAGAATGCAGTTTTGGCCATGAGAGGCATTTTTTCCAGTTGTTTTCATGGGGATGTAATTGCATTTGTACGCTGCTTAGGTGCTCTGTGTGGCTTGACTTTTTGCTCGAGCACTCAATCTCAAGTTGAAAAACATTCAACTCAGAGCAGTGCTTTCTACAATCTTTGTATAGTTGGAGGGTTTTTTTCTGATATTTAGAACATAATGAGGTGTTAGATTATGAATTATCTGTTTATACTTCTTTATTTTGACCCAAGGAAACTCATCTTTTGCTCAAATGTTATCAGTCATTTCCCCCTAAAATAAAACTACTACTTTGAGCATATTCTCCCTCCCATATGTGCATTGGCCCACATGTATTTGACTGATTCGACAGTTTGATTAACTTTTTTCTTCAAGTATACTGAATCACTATTGGTAATGGCCTATAAGGATTTAATTATACCAGTGGAAAACAATGGTTGTACTGGTTGTTGCAAACAATAATGAATGACCTTGACCAAAGTTGTTAAATTATGTCAGACCAGTTTTCAAATCCAGTGATTTTCAATGTGATGAAAACCATTATATCTGAATCACTCTTGGCTTCCTGACTGCTGCAGCTCTGCCTGAGCTACACACTGATGCATTAAAACGTGTTTTCCCATTCCTCAGAAAGCAGCAAAACCCATTTCACAGGATATACAGGACAAACATCTGAAAGGTCAAGGATTTAAGGAAATGTAGTGCTACATCCAGGCCTGTTATCAGTTTCACTTAGGTCAGACGTGTCAATCACGGTGGCAGACTACTCCTCTGTGCCCTTTGTTGACTACATTTTTAATCTACAGTGCTTTGACAGAATGAATCCACTCTTATTGCCCAGTCCATCGGTGCAGACAATGACATTGAGGGCATGTTTCGTTCATACTGCAAACCAAATGGAATAGCCTCAGCCCACTGGTAGGTTTGAAGAAAACAAAACATTTCATAGACCAAATTATTCTCCTGAAGATGTTTTTAGCATATAAGTAAAGCATAAATTGCTTTCTCTATATCTGAGTAACAATGCTGAGATTATGCAGTTAATTTCATTTGAATGAAGTGTTTCTCAGTCTCTCCTGCCTCGTTCTCTCTCTCAAAGTCTCAAATTGATGCACTTGTTAAAGAACCCATGAGCAAGTTACACTCAATAACAATACTGGATTGTGGTGTTCATTTGTCCTTGACAAAACATCTGAGGAGACAGTTCACCCCCCTAACATTCCCTCTTAGCCATTGTTGTTTTGCACAATACATTCAAGCACACGTCCAGCTCAGGCCTTCAGGACTTAAGTCTGGTACAAGAAGCACTTCCAACACTGTGCGATAATCAATTTGATGTTGCATAAAGGTCATTTCATCCCCTTTTAAACAAATGGAGAACTCTGATTAATATTTCACACATTCATTGATTCTCAGTGACCTTTACATGGGATGGGGGGTCAATTATCTTACACAGAAAATTGTGGATGAAAGCACTCCCTCAGCTGCGTTAATGTTTTAATTACCAAATTCATCACAGTTATCAAGACAGGCATGAAGAATACATACCGAAGGCGTCTGTGTTTTTGCGAGCTATGCACGTTGATTTGTACACTCAGGGCTCATACTTATACTCAGACGATTTGTGGCCTCAAAGTTGTCAACAGAGACCTGAGGCAGAACACACACACAACTGGTATTGTTGTGCACAGTTATGCAACCACATGTTTATATTAATATACCACATTTAACCATAATATCTCTTATACACATTATAATTAAAAAGGTAGAACATGTGGATTCCTGAAGAAGGCTGGGTAAAAACAAATAGGATTAGCTGTGTTATGAGGTATATTCAAGATATTTTTTATGATAGTCATGTTGTGCTCAGCACTCTGCTGCTTCTATATTTTCATTACAAAAATAATTCAATATATTTCTACTTTGACAATCTTTCCTTGCAATAATCAGTAAAACTCAACACTCACTGCAGATGTTCCAAATTAAAATATGTGCCACCTAAGCTTTATACACTGTTCTACTTTAAAATATCTTTGTAGGAAGTGTTCCACTGTATTGTTTTACATTTTAGTAGCCACTGAAATTATAGTCTGTGCATCGCAGGCTGCAGTATAGTGATTAGTGGGTGATTTCGGACACAGCCAAAGACTCAGGAGGTCCCTGAGTTTACAGGACTTTTAGATACCACTGCACAATGGTTTTCTAATACCATGAGACTGGATATTCCAACTTTGGATAGTTAAACTAGAAGCCACCCTGGCAGATGTTGTTACATTTCTTGCTGGTAAATCATTCATGGTCACTGTCTTGCATAAAAAAAATAAAAAAATAAACAAGGTTTCCGCAGGGAGGAAAATCTGCATCATTCCTCTTGGTATTGCAAAGTTATGTATGTTATTAGCTGAAACATTATAGAATAATGGTTGATGTTGATTGTTCTGTTTTGACGGGTATGCAGGTACTGACATAGCTTACGAAGATATATTGCAGACAGCAAAATCAGTTTAATGATTTTAAATTGTTCTTTCTATCTCTCCCATGTAAGGGATTCTGATGATACAGCTGATACAGCGTTTGTTGGTTTTTTGGATGAGGCTGTTGAACTTCTGCATAACCTTGGAGACGCTGCCTCTGCATGTGCACTCTTTATAATATAATACTCTTAATAATATATGTATTGAACCTCTGTTATCCTCAGGAGCTTTACACTTTCTTTAATTAGAATTGGGAGACCATATTGTATACAAATTGTTGACTACTAAATAATTAGTTTGTGTACTGCACCAAAAACAACTGCAAGTAATTTGTCGGACCATTTTGCAAATGCTGACAAAACACAAACACAACACATCAATCAAGCAGTTTACAACTGTTGCCAACTTAACAATTTAAACTAAATTTAAGTGAAAAATCAATTAAAGTCAAGGTTTACAAGGTGTTAATTTTTTGCCAGCTGAGGTTGTCAGACAATGCTTGAATAAGAACTGGTTTAATCTTGGCTCTCTGTGGGGGCAAAAGCTTTGGGTCCTTTGCCTCAAGTGCATCTTGCAATGACTTGGGGTAGACAAACTGACCCAGTGTAGCAGGTCTGGCTGTTGGCAAATCATGAGGGCGTTGTGTATCATGTCACAACATATATACTTGCATTCCTTTGTTGTTGTTGTTATTCCTGTTGTTGACAACAAATATAACAACAACGATGACGACTTCATGATGAAATCATTGAGGCTTCTCATGAATTTATAATCAAATACACTAAAAAAGTGCCAATCATCTCTAATAATGTGTCAATAAACCTGCACATCTAAACGCAAGTTAATTTAAGGTCTTGGCCACATGTCATGACAGCATGGTATTATGCCTATTGAGTTGCTTCAGGTTTTTTACTGATTAAGCTTAACCATTAAGGTAATTAAAATATGATGATATGACATCTATTGCATGATAACACTCATGTACATCAGGTTACAAAGGATGTGTTCAGTTTGCAGCAGAAAAGCAACAGAATAGTAAATATATCTTATATAAAAATATCTTAGTTAGTTAGTTATGCTGCTATAGGTCTAGAATGTCGGGGGACACATGAAACACAGAGCTTCTCTTCTCAGCTTCTCAATTGTTATCACATCAAACTAATTCATATCTCATCAATACATGTTACTGACTTGACTTCTTCCCCGGAGTCCCTTTGCCTTATTGTCCGCAGATCCAGGGCCGCAGCTGTGGCCACATCATGGATTAGGATCTGTGGATCGCGTATCAGAGATCGTAATGGTGGATCCAGTATGGCAGATTCTGTATCGTGCTGGCTGATCGTGATAATAAAGGCGGATCCTTTATCGTGTTGGCATCGGAAAATGGTGGTGGACCACGATCGAGGTCGCAGCTGATGGTGGATCTTAATGGCGGCAGTGGACAATGACTGTGGACTATAGTGGCATCCGATCTTGATGGTGGATCATCATCATGGTGGCTGCTGACCATGGACTATGATTACAACAAGACTGATTGATATATAATATTTCTCCTCAGATACTGAACCATTACTGAACATAATCCATCAATTCATTGACTTCCCATTATGCTACAAAGTGTTTATTCAATGCTGTAAATACCCTTATCTTGCTGATGTTCTCCTTTACACTTGACATCTATTGCACTTCTGTCCGTCCTGGGAGAGGGATCCCTCACATGTGGCTCTCTCTGAGGTTTCTACGTTCTTTTTACCCTGTTAAAAGGGTTTTTTAGTAGTTTTTCCTTACTCTTGTTGAGGGTTAAGGGCAGAGGATATCACACCCTGTTAAAGCCCTATGAGACAAATTGTGATTTGTGAATATGGGCTGTACAAATAAAATTTGATTGATTGAATAAAATATTAGAAAAACAAAACAGAAAATATATGCTTGTGACCTGTCCAAGATGTTCCTCAGCTGAAATATAGATTCTTCAAGAGGATAAGCAGTAGAAGTAATGGATTGATAAATGGAACTGTGAAATAATGTGACTAAATATGACCTTATATCTTATAAAATTATACCTTTTCAAAGAGCCACTGCTCTTAAATTTCAATCAACTTTTCTCCTGGACAGCTGACATTTAAGGAGGTTACTGTTTTCCCACCATTACAATGACTTCTAAAGAGCTGCGTTAGTCAGATCACATGATTTCTCACATATTATCCTAAAAGCAGAAGTAAACTCTTTAGCTTTTACAGTGACTGGTGTTAGATTTAATAACATGTCTTGCATTTTAGCATGCGTAATTGCATGCAATTGCACTATTTGATAAGCGGCACACACACATACCTTGCATTTCCTTATTAAATGCTTTCATGCATCTCTACAACCATCCAGATGTTTTAATTAATACACGTAAAACACATGGATTATCCTGTGTTACAGTGTGGGTTCAATGTACTTGTTATGCTCTTTTTAATGCAAAAGGCTCCTACCACTGTTGCATGTTGATCCTAAACAAATTTGATCCTAAATGGATGAACTCCAAAAATTGTATTATTAAAGTTCTGTATGGTATCTGATCAGATGTGTAATTGATCAGATGAATGATAAAATGTAATTTAAAGACAAGCATTAAGAAATCCTGCCATAAGCGAATCTGAGGTCTTCACTTCACAGTAGTTCTTTCTTTCTTTGTATGTTTGAGTTTTCAGGTGCTAGGTGTTGCAAATCAAGAGTGCACTGCACAATAACAGGATATGTCTGCTTACAGTAGAAGTAAAACAGCATCATTATCCTCACAAAATATCCATCTGCAGGCTACATGAAGCTGGTTACTTATTAAATAAATAGGCATTTCATTTACTAATTAAGTTGACTACTAATAGACTATTTAAATCTGAATAATATTGTCAGTAACAGGCACAAAAGTTATCTGCAACAAATCCAAAGGCAGCCAGAATAACATCCAGAGGCATTATACTGTCTTATGTCTGACTTTTGTACATGAACAAATCCAGTGAGCTCCCAAATAGTCTCCTTGACATTCTTTGACATACTGACTGAGTTCAGCATGTACGTGAAGAGTCTGCAGTACTGAATTGTCCCAGCAGCGAGTGCACACAACTACTCTGAGCCCTGGGAGGAAAACTTGATTCAATCAGTCACAACTTTCGCTGCTGAAAAGAAGCTAAAATTTACATAAAGTACTCAAGTGACTTTGTGGAGTTGTGAGTTGAGTTAATTTGGTAATTTATAAAAAAAAGTGAGCAGACAGGGGAAACTGAAAATGGATTGTCAATGAGGTAGAGTGACTTGAGAGAAGCCACTGGGAGTAAAAGTTGTATTAAAGATCCTTTATAAAGAACTCTGAGAGCATCAGGAAAGAAATCCCTGGTGTGGAGAGACAAACACTAGGTGGGGGCATGCAGCATCATGCTATGGTGGGCTTCTCAGCAACAGGGACAGCGAGACAGGTTATAATTGGACGAGGGATGAGTGCAGTCTTTTGCTTAGAGGTCCAGTGAGAAATTCTGTTCAACATGACCTGAGACTGGTGCAACAGTCCAAATCATACAGCTAAGACTGGTCTTAGGCTTCGTTAGGTGGCCCAAAAACAGTCTGACAAAAATTTTAACTCCGGAGAACATCTGTGCACGGACACTTCCCACCCAGTCTGACAGAGCTTGACTGAAGCTGTTAGATCTTAGAGGTGTGAACAGCTAAGACTTACCCAAGAAGACTCAATGCTATAAATGCATCCAAAGGGGCTTCTACAAAGTGCTTCCATAATGTCTGAATACATTTATAAATTAAAGATTTCAGTTTTTGATTTTTTATATATTTGCATGAATTAAAAAAGATATTTTCACCTGGTCATTATGGTCAGTCTGAAAAAAGGCCAAAAATGGAAATTGTATCAGTTTTATATCTACAACTCAAAAAGTGCATAGAAAGTAAAGTGCCTGAACACTTTCTGAAACCACTATATGTCCTTGTATCCTGACGGTATGTACTGCTGTTTCAACTTACTGTAAGACGCAATAGATGCTGTCCAACTCACCATGGTCTGTTATCCAACTGGCGAACAACACTAAAACTTTAATGCTGGAGACCTTGAATTTAGTACTTAGTGCTAAATCTGTTCAATAAGACAAAGTGTTGAATATTTGGTAAAGACATGCATAATAAGCCCTATTGCGGTGTTGGGAGAGGAGGAGCTCTCAGAGGAGATGAGTCTTCTTGAAGACAGAGAGTATGTTGTGTGAGAATTTGCGCAATAAGCCATGCTCTACCAGCTTATTCCATCAGAGAACCACAGATGAGAATAGTCTGTACTGTAGCTAAGGTGTGCACATGGACAGCAATTCTAGACACGCTAGTGGTCTGAGTACATAAGTGCCCACAGTACTGGGGACACCAGTGCATCTTGCAAGAAAGAAATGGGCCATAAGGGTTGTTCCATCAGAATAAGAGGGGATGCAGACCTTTAAGCCTAAATTTGATAACTGAGGTTACATTTTACAAGACAATCCCTGGCTTTATTACTGACAACCCTGTTGGACCGAATCACAAAAAATACAGTACTAGAAGTAGGCTAAAATGTCTCAGTAACAGTATACTATGCGACTACCATTGGCAAAACAGCTCCTTACCACAGTGATAGCCTGTATCAAAAGACTGGGAACAGTCTTCCAGCCTCACAAAAAACCAACAGCAGCACATTGATGGCCCTGACAGGAAGACAAACAACTAAGGAAGTGCAGACCAAGGCTGCCTCAGGTAAGCGACATGATTACATCATCACAAAGACATATTTTTAAATCTTATTTCATAGTATTTTTTGGAGTATGCACTCAATCCTATAAGACATGGTTGTTGTTGTAAATATCTGAAAGTGAATGTGCTCTGAGTATATTGAATTCTGAGTGATTCTTGAGAATTACACTGTTTTGGTCTCCCTGAATGGAACTGTGGCAGTAGACCATGCCACAGGGCTCTCACCAAAGCAGCCAGAGACAAATCATTCAGGTTTCAGCCTCTTTATTAATATAAAACAAAACTCTTAAACTCTAACTTAAAGTCTCAGCTATTTCAGATGGCCCCTGGCTCTGCAGCTCAGCTTAATGTCTTAATGTCGGCGGCTGCCTTTTTAATCCATGGAGAGTTGATTGGCCAACTAGTCTCAGCCGTGCCAATCCCCTCTCCCTGGTTCAGCTGGAGGTGCTCCCTGAGCCACCTCCACAGGAACCTTTCATCTTTTTCTGTTACCTGAACGGTAATTAGGTTCTTTTCCATGCTGCTGGACTAGGGTCAGTGAGTTGAGGGGTATTGAGCTGCAGGGGTGGCTGGCCAATAGGGGGCGATAGGGAGCCACCCTACGAAAGAAAAAAAAGGAAAATATTGATACATTTTGTTAATTATCATTAGCATTATAATTATCATTATTATTTAAAAAATGTATTCAATTATACAATTCTCAAGACAGTTTGTCCTTCCCTGCTGCCTCTGAATATCCTAGTCCAATCAACTGCAGCGTCAAGCCCTGTTCAATAGAGTTCGGGGCGATTTCAAGACTTTCTTTGTAAAACTTTTTTTTTCAAACTGCAGTGAAAAATTACTCTGCAGACATGATCAATAACTAAACACATGATCATAAGTTTGTCACCTAAATCATCCATGAAAGAATCCATCAATAAAAAATGAACCATGAACGTGAACTAGTTCATTTTCATCTGCATGAACTGAACCTGGAACTCGTTCTTTTTCAGTGTGAACTGGCTCAACACTGGGTATTGCTAGTGAGGTGACCAGAAAAAAACTTTTATGCAAATGTGCATATTGCGATGAGACAATGTCTAGCTGACTTGGGTTTATTAACCCTTTAAACAGATAACCTTATGCCATCATCGTAACAATTGCCCCCCTGAGAAATTTGTCAGGAGCCACCACTGTTCAGTTGGTTGCAATAAACAAGTTCACTGCCAGATGCCACTAAATTCTACACACTGAACCTTTATGGAAGTTATTGCGGATATCAAACACGTAAAATTACAGTCAGGCTCTCGCTTGTGGGTTATAGGCAAAACAGAATATAGTTCATGCCTCCCTGGTTCACTGTGCCACAAGCACAAACACACTCACTAAATCCATTAATTATAATAAATACTCCAAGCCCAGCCAAAGTATCATGCTTATAATGATGCATCACAAGGCCTTTTAAGTGCCTGAATGATGCAGCATTGTAGGATGAAAAGTACGACCTCTGATTGGATGAAGGCTAGGCTCATTGAAACAGTCCAGCAAGGAGCATAGTACACAGGTACGTGTTTCTACCCACACAGATAGACAAGAGGGAGAACGCATTTCAAAACATACAATATTAATCATTCTGACGAGAAACAGGAGATATCCCACGGATAATAAAAGGATGAAAGAGCAGTGGCAAGGCCAAGAAGCTGCAGTGCAAATGTCTTCCACTTTCATTCCTCCATGCAAAGCCATGGAAGAGGAAATTCCCCAGTTGGAGTTCGCCCTGATGGTCTCTGGGGGGTCTGTCCCAGAGGAGAGATATGCCTGTGAAATACCTTCACATGGCCGGTGTGACAGGCACTCTGCAGACAGGGAAAGCCCTTGAGATTGCTCTCTGTACTGCACAAATAGGTGCTGGAAAAACTCAAAAAGCTGGCATCATAGCAGCACAGCACGTGCACTGGGCAAAGAAGAAGACACATGGTTTTCTCCTTGTTTGGAGGAGAGAGAAAATTGATCCAAAGTTATCATCCTTGATCTGAGAGAGCAGGTGATGCTTTCAGGCGGAAAAGCTAGCTTCCATCCCCTTGGCCTAAAGGCATAAAGGGGCCACAGAGAGGACAGGTCATTTTCTGTCTTTGCAGACACTAGAGCCAACAGCAGAGCCATTTTGATACTTTAACGAAACCTCAAACTAAGGATCAAATAGAGCTTTTACAAGCATGTGTAACACTAATGCTAAATCTCACTCAGGGATAAGGGAGCAAGACACATATCTGTGTCTCTGAATGCATTTCAGGAAATGTTACATGAGAGGGTGGCTCAATACCACTCTGGGCAAAATAGGCGCAGCATATGTTTTCGCTGTGGTGAAGGACAAATCCCTAACGACCAAGAGCTGGAGGAGTAAGGCATGAGGAAGGGGACACAAAATGGTGTCTTAGCCTTTTTTACACTCACCGGCACTGAAAAGCTGTCCAGTTGACAGTGTAACACATTCTGCTAACAGGGTCAGCTCTTGCGCCTTGTTTGGTGAGCATTGAGTGGTCAAACCCACAGATGCAGGCCCCATCATTTCCCATGGACGGCCTGAAAACAGCCACTGCAGTATATCAGTGGTAAAAAATGTTTTCAAAATGATGACAATATATTGTTCAACAAAATTTGTTATTGTGACATTAATGTGTTTAATGACGCACCAAGTTAGAGGTTTCCTTGTACAGTTACACATATCCAAGCAAAATTTGTATTGTACAATGAAATATCCTTAAATATGAATCAATTTTTAATCAAATCAAATCAAGACATTGTGAATCAGAATCAAATCAATTCAGGGAAATCAGGGGCGATACCCAGCCCTAATTAAGAAATTACCAATTTATATGGGAGCCATATAAGGTGCAGTGAAAATGTTTTGGGTGCCCCTAAATTATGTGTTAATGAAAAAGATAGTGCGACCTATGTAAAAAGTTAGTCTGGAGCCCTTGTGTGAATTATGTTTCGATAATAAACAATAAATTAGTACCGCCCTTGATAGAAAAAGGTTCCAAACCCCTGTTCTAGTTCCAGATCCCCCCTCAAACCTCTGTTCTGTACGCAAGGAATGTTCTGCTCTGCTCTGAGAGTAGCTATGTACACCTAGCACTGCTTGCCACTAACCCCCTACCACCTTTGATGGGCAAATTCCGCCCAAGCTTGAGAGTGTGGATACATAGGACATAGGATATTTCCACTGGGCAAAATCCGGACCCTTCAGAAAATGTCTTTAGAGCCTGGATTATGCACACGCTGGCAGCTGGACTCTGCCAGGGTGGTGATGTGTAATCTGCATTGGCATGTTTGAGGGCTCATAAACATAACACAGAAAAGCACTCACACTAAGACACACCATGAGTGTCAAAATATCATAAGATGATGCTGAGGGGGGTTTGACCAGGAGTGGGCCATGCTGGTGTCACAGGGGTGGAATACAGCTGTAGTGGCTGCTAGGCGCATCTCTGCCTCTGCCTGTGGTCCCAGCAGCCCCGCCAGTAAACATCAGGCTGAGAGCACGCATATCTTTATATTTGTATGATACAGAAGTCACTGTTATTAGTTGTATTTGCTTCTGGTACTTAAAGTCTAGGTTGACGGACATAACTGGTTGTAGTTTCTAGCTTCTGAACAGACAAAAAGAGTTCAGGTTGTGGAAAATGCACTCAACATAGTCACTTACCCTGAATATTTGTCTTACTTTAATTCCTTGGATAGCTTACATTCCACAAAATTACAACTAGGGTTATTACTCAAATGTTCTTGAGTGAAACACCATACATCTGGGGCCTTAGTCTGTGGGGTTTGAGGGAAAAAGTTGCACTAACTCCAACTGATTCTGTGTCATGTGCATCATTTATCTCAGATACATTTGGACATTACAGTTGTCTGTTTGACTTTGAAATGTAAGGGTATTCACTTCCCTTCTGGATGGAATCTGGGAGGACATCATGTGTTCACAACACTGTCTCTTCTTCAGTCTCTTAAAATTGCATTTGTAATACATTGCTGTGAGTTTCATATCAGGTAAAAATCTGTAATCTTTTTGGTGTTGAAAAAATTAGTTTAATACTAATGACAGTCGAGATGAGTAGTAAGTAACTTGACAGTAATGTGACCCTCCACAATGATGACTCATGTATATGCAGAGGAAATTGTCGCTAAAATACATTGAGTATACTTTTGATCATGAAAATCTTTCTAGCTTACATATCCCCAGTCCATTGCCCAGTGGAAGGAACAGATTGCACTGTGGCTGAATGCAACACAGTTATAGCAGAGTATGTAGCAGCATAATCATAAATCTGACATCAGCAGTAATATCCTGTACTCAGAAATAAGAGTATCTCTTTTTTAGGTGGAGGCATTTTGGTCAAGAGCTTCACACTCTGTGGTGAAAAGAGACGATCTCCACTCTTCATAACATTCAACATGTAATGAACCAGTGCAATATAGACACTGGGGGAGAACCCTAAAACAGATGTTGAGGCATATCTGAACAGCACTTCAATATAACAAACAAAGTCAGAAAATAAAACTCACAAGAAACAAATGGGAAAAGGTATTTCAAAATAAAAAGTTTATGATGGAGCAGATTATGGCACATCAAATATATGACTTCAGCTAAACTGTAGCTCAGCTAACGATATTTTGGCCACACTAGTGCTGTGTTCACACAAAAAGCAATGCAATTTCTTTGGGAAAACCTATACGTGCTAGTCCTGCCACAGAATAATCGGTGGTTATTTGCGTTATTTAAACACAACCAGTGAGTATTTGCCTGTTCTCCACCGGAAGAGAGAAGGATTTCTGGCTGAAGAAACTACAGTTGACTTTGTATATCGACATGCAAAACAATGTGAGTTGTGTTCAGTGTGAACGTACTGTAAGCCAGTCTTTGCTTTAAATGATAAATGGTCTGTATTTAAATACTGCTTGATGACCAATCAAAGCACTCTACAGTACAATTTTCACCATTCACCCATTTACCCA
Source organism: Verasper variegatus (assembly GCA_026259375.1). Taxonomy (NCBI): domain Eukaryota; kingdom Metazoa; phylum Chordata; class Actinopteri; order Pleuronectiformes; family Pleuronectidae; genus Verasper; species Verasper variegatus. The sequence goes on from CM048040.1 coordinate 1,852,147, forward strand.
ACATTTATACAGTGCATGTATGTGCTACTCTTTCTCTATCATACAAAGTACACTTCAACACATGGAATGGAGGAACAAGGGATCGATTCTGGTTAGTGAACAACCTGCTCTACATTCTGAGCCACAGCACCCAATATGTACAATTTTAAAAACCCTACTGACTATTTGGATACAGTGTTATCATCTTATAGTATGTTCTCAACTGGAAAAATTGGTATTACTATTGGCCAGCAAATCCTTAACAAATTGTCTTTTATCCAGCCAACTGGAAAGTGCATTTGTAGTTTCAATCGTACTTTCAATTCCAGTATTTTTTCTGTTTTCTTTAGCAACTAATATTGTTTGTAGGCAGCTTAGCTTTAGCTTTGAGTGTTACACTGTGAGTCTGAGCAGGTCCCATATGACCCAAAAGTTTAGCTGATAAAATGGCTGGAATCTGAAATTTGGCAACATCCAACAATACAGTTAAAGCTTGTGAAAACTAGCTGTAAAACCCTGCCATCCAGAATAGTATATTTAGAAACAAACATAAAGTAAACAGTTTTTTTCTGGTTTAATTCAAAAAGGTAACTCAGAAAAGAGTCTAAAGGTAATATTCTTGTTATGGAAGTTTTCTGGAAGCTGGTGAAAGGAGAACTCAGGCAGCAGCTGATGTCTTTTGCAGAAAGTTTTAATGTAGATTTGATGCATCAAGGAGACCAGAAGGTGGAACAATATACAAACACTAACAGAGTAACATGAGCAATTGTCACCCCCAAGTCTGAAGATGTCTCCCACAGCATCCCCATATATCTCCCTCTACTTACTTCACCCATTCCAACAGCACATCGATGAATGGCTAGAAATGCTGTCACTCTCTGTTACAAGTAGGTGTTCACATCCTGTTAGTTAAGTCTAAAGTATGCATAACTAAATCACATTGTGTCGTTACGTCTTGCCACTGGTGAAATACACAAAAGAGTTAAAGTCGGTGAGAGTTGAAGTTGGTGTCTCTCTGTCTGGCGCATCTGAGTTAGATATGAAAGTCCCTCAGTGTAGACACAACAAGGTACTGCTAGTTGGTCCTTTATCTTTAACCTGACCTTGGGTACTGCTTAAAAAGAGAATGGCATATCTGTGGAATTTAGACAGGCACTATTTTCCTCTACAGATATAATGTAAAATACAATATACATAATATATAGTGGCATATACAGTAATGTGTATCAAAAATTCTAAGATTTAACACTTAAAACATTTTTTTTGTTAATTTCAGAGACTCTCCATGATCTGATTTTCTGCAAATTGGGTTTAGCCTATTTAGGAATCGCTACACTGTTACCCTCAAATGGCACAATGAATCTTGAAGGACTCAATTGCTAAATTGTTATCGCCATTATGTTTTTACATCATCTGTTTTTGACAACAAAATATCTGCTTTGGGGGAAACCTGGATTCTAAACTCTCTTATTCATATTGTGTAATTATTACTAATAGTATATTTTAGTATTTTTTATTTATCTACTCTTTCCAAGCTGACTGTAGGGCTGTTGACACAAACAGGTTCCCTGTAGGGGTCATTAAAGAGTTTCAGACTATTTATTTTGGTATTCCAGTCCATGGACTACCAGTCAGACAGTTTGTCAAAGACAGCAATTTCACTTTTTTAGAAAGGTTTAAACTGCAAAGAATGCCTAACGGTATTGGTGAATCCATCTCTCCCTGTTTCTGTGCCCAGGAGCATCATCAACAACTTCCTCCCACATGTCTTCAAGCGCATCCCCCTTAGGTATCTCATATAAGCCTCCAACCTGTGCAGCTTGCTCTCTCTGAACTGAAATGCCAGGAGTGATTGGGGAAAGTCTTCATCCGTCTGTCTTTGTGGGGCCCTACTCTTCTGTAAAATTGTTAGTAGAGTGTTATACTTTAAACTTTGCACTTACTCAGTGGTGGAATGTAACTAACCACATCTATTACCTACATCTATAAATGCTATGCCTGAGTATATTTTTAAGTACTCTACTTTATTGGGGTTTTCCAATTTCAATTATGTTATACCTCCACTTCACTATTTTTAAAAGCTTTACATGACAGCTTTAGTTACTAGTTACTTTCAGATCATATAGATATTATACAAGGGTTTAAAATACAACATATAGTTAAAAGGTAAAACCAATGGTTTATCATCATTTTGGCTACTAATGTCTTGCAATGGAGAATCAGGGTAATATTTCTGATGTACATAGGTTTTTAACAGTTCCAATAAAGCTTAAAATTGAAATGATCCAATATCCATTATAATCTATTTATGTCATGTATGATAATATAGCAGAGGGTGTTACATATGTACTTTTAATACTTTAACTACATACTTATGTAGTCAGCACTCCGATCATACAGGACACGCAAATACACAACTTCTAAAACACACAATCACACGCAGTGGCTTGATGGGTTATGATGCACAAATGATTAACGTTTAGAGTTAATTATTCTCCCAGTTTATACTACATATACTATGTATACACTATACAACTAAAATACACACATAAAAACACACATTAACATCCATTTAATTCTCTTCTTTCTTCACTTACTATTTCAGCAGGCATTGAGGGAAAAACAACATTGAAGCAAATTGATCTATTTACTAATTCCCCTCTAATCTCTGTATAGATTAGATATTTGAAAAGCAATACCGTTAGAAATGTCTCAATTCTCTTCTACTACAGCAGTCATAGCAATAAAGAAGTTATTAAGAGGAAAAATGTTAAATGCCGGTGAATTGCAAATGCAAAACAAACACACATACACGCCGTTTCATCTTACAACAACTATCACCTGTGTATTGGAAAAATTAACTAAGTGTGGTTGAAAACTATTTTGTAGTTGAAGAGTAACTTTTTGCAGACCTGTCTAAAGACTTTTATGACCTGTATCTACATATATAAACAAACTGTCCAAATGCTTTATGACCTGAGCTGTTTTATGGTCTAAACTGTTGTTGACCTGAAAACTATCAGACCCTTTTGCCACTTATTTACTCTCTAAAGTACTGAATGTATGTCTGCTTATCTCCTTAGGAAACACATGTAAATCATTTGTTTGTGTTTAGATTCCCCTCTCTCCTGCGCCTACAGAACCAGTCTGAACTGGTTCTGAGAGACAGCCCTTAGTCCTCCTATATAAGATCCTTGCATTTGACTGTTCTCCATCTTCACTCTGAGATCCTTGTGACTCTTTGTGTTGATCCTTTCTGCAGAAAGTCCCTATTAAAATACACGTAGATAACTTTGGTGTTTCCAGCCTCTTGTATTTCCAGATTTCCATCACACCTACATTTTCAAATAATTTAAAATTATTTATCTTTTCAAATATGCTTTTTCAAGTACCAGAAATATCCTCCATATTTTGAGGACGCTATCAAAACCTAAAAATCAGTTCCTGACTCTCACTTTACATCTCTTAGCTTCTGTCTTACTAAAGAAGCATGATGAGATGAAATGAGAATCTATAACACTACCTTTCCTTGAACGATCGCTGGTGTGTGCCCTTTTGGAGAACCTTGGAAATACTCATTAAATAAGAGTAAGACCAACAGAAAGAGAAATAACTTCACAGTTCCACACAGGACAGCTGTTCTTTCGCTATGAATGGTGAATGGTTTGTATTTATATAGCCTACAAGATGTACTTTTGAGAAATATTGTTTGTTTTCTACCACAGCCTGTTCCTACAGACCTACCAACAGGAGGTGTTGCTAGAAAAATGAGCTTTAAGTATTAACACTTGCAGCTCTGATTTGACCACACTGTTTAATCAGTTTGCCACGTAGCCCGTTTATTCAGCTGTGCTCATGTGAAAAGTGGGCACTGGCCTAACCGGCCTGGTTTAAGATCTGTGTTTGCTTCTCAACAGCAGCTAATCTCCAAACTGGAGTCAGCTGGATTAGCCAATGCAGCTGTGTCACATTCCACTTAACATGGAGCTACAGCACTAGAACTTGCATCGCTTTTCCTCTCCAGGCTGAAAGAAAATATTTAGGCAGTGATGAAACCCAGAAATAATACAGTCTTTGAGAAATAGCTGTCAATAATAAAGTAAGCTCTCATCGTAAAGGATTTTCTGGGGCTCTTATTCATTCTCTTGTTTGGCATAAAAACAATAAAACTGTTTCAGTGGTTTAAATGAAGGTGAGTCAACAGCTTGGTTATTGCATGTGTTTGCATTCTAAGCTGTTTTTAGTGTGTGTGTGTGTGTGTGTGTGTGTGTGTGTGTGTGTGTGTGTGTGTGCGTGTAGTTAGTAGCCACGTTGAAGCAGAGACAATAGCTAGAAGTGAGCGAGTGAGTAACAGAAAAGTTGGATGTTCATGTGTTTTGACGAGTGGGTTGATGGGATGTATCCAATGCATTTTTGCTCACTGTTCCAGACTTACCAACTCTGCTTCAAAACTATACTAACTATAGAGATTGGAAAGGCTTGGCAGAACATTGAATTCAGATTGGATGAGTAATTTGATCCGAAAGGGTCAGAATTCCAGGAGATCTTGCGGCCCATCACTTGTTCCCATTTTACACCATACACCTTGCTGCACATAGCTCTCACTTCCTATACCAATGTATTGATGACGTTGCATTCATTAAGGGGAGACTGGTTCTTCAGCAGGATCCCCATTGCTGATTCCATGAGAGCTCCTCAAAGAGAAAAAAAAGCTTTTGTTTGTGTTGCCTGAACAATTTATAAATGGTCAATATCAGTGTCAACATTAACACATGATTAGTGTGTAAAATGTTTGTGTATGAAGTACGAAACACTGTCTACACCCTCTCTTCTTCTTGTCAAGCCCAAATGAAATTCTTTTCAGGGATCTGGGAGGGTTTTGGGACCAGGGTGCAGATTACACAATGTTGGGATGTGTAATGAGTTACATGTTCATGAAATCATAAACAGGATATGGCTCTGCCTCGAGCCCACAAATCCTCCCAGGTGCTTAAAGCTGCTCCTCTAAGCCTCACAGACACGAGAGGAATTTCTGAAGTCAGCAGATGTTTTCTATTTTCTGTGCGCTTGCACATGTTCTTCTCTATTTTACTAAGAGACATTGTTGGTCTCAGCTACAGATGCCATCCTCAGTATTTCCACAACAACCGACCAACAGTATTGGTCATTAAACTCAATTGATAAAATTTGATTTGAATAGGAATAGGAACAACCCTTTCTTAATGGGGGGAAATTGCATGTTCCATGTTCTTGTGATTTTGACATACTAATTTTGTTCACTATCAATGCGCATCACTGAGGCTGATGTGATACACATCTTGGTGCGTTGTCAGTGACCCAGTACACAGAGAAAACAATGTTAAGCAGTTATTAATGCAATACAATACAAATCACACCTGCCATGTATACAAGTCTGTTGTGGTGAATAGAAAAAATATATATATCTGAAAAGACATAAAATATAACCAGTCCTTCCACCCTGTTCTCTATCTTTAGTTACAGTTGTTCTGGATTAATGAAGCACAGTGCAATTGGCTGTAACTTCAAGCAGACGGACGTGCTCTACACTGTCAGCAGATGTTAAATTAACTCAGCAGTGAGCAGAAAGCAGTGCTGCTGTTTCTATACTTCATATCAGCCTTCCATATTTGTTCTTGCACACATACATGTATTTATTTAATACCTCAGGCGACACGTTGGGGAAGAATGCTCATTTTCATTGGTGCAGACAACAACAATGAACACAGAAACATCAAATAATCTGAAAAAGTATGGTGTATCAAATAAAAAGGTAAATACAGTCAAGTAAAGCAAAGTAGAGTTTTTTGTGGGGGATTTGTTTTTTGTAAAAATAGGTCATGATGTGGCCCATAACTTTCTCCAGTCCTTCCATTTTCTTCTGCTTATCCCAGGTCAGGTTGAAGCAGGCTGAGCATGGTGCTCCAGACGTTCCGCTCCACAGCAATGCTCTCCAGCTCCGCCTGGGGGATCCCTGGACAGATGGGATATATAATCCCTCCAGCTATCTCCAAACATGAATCTTAATATGGAGTGATATATACGGTAAAGTGGAACTTGAGGGTGGATCCTGCTGTCAGACCATTAATATTTTCATAGTCCATTGCAGAAAAAACTGAAAATGAAAATAGGATAGTTCTGAAGAGAATTTGAATCTTTATAATTTTAACCTCTGCAAAGATGGTAGACACAATGCAAACATCTTTTCAATATCAACGTTTTTCTAATCACATGATACCTAAATATTAAGTTGTGGAGGGGAGGGGGATGGGAGAGCAACTTCACCTGCACCACAGAGGATCGATTAGCACAGGTGAGAGCTGTAAGCTGATTGGTCCTCATGCTTATAAGGCAGCGTGGGAGCTCCCTCAGAGGGGAAGGACTCAGAAGGACTCAGACGGACTCAGACACTTAGCTAAAAAGCTAGTCACCAGCAGAGATTGTTGGCCCTTTATGTTTGGAGTTTGTTTTTGGTTGATAATAAAGTATGCTTAAAAGTAACAGATGTGTGGGAGAGCCCTGGGGTATGGTCTACTGCCACATAAATATTTTCCCCAAAACTCCTTGGTCTAAGCTGTGTTTGAGGAGCAGAACATTATAAAGATCAGTGTACCTGCAGCAAATACGACAAAGACTCACTGTGAAGACAGTGTAACATGCATCTTGTAGCTGTGGAGGAGCTTGTCTGATTGGATTTGAAGGCTTTAATTTATATCAGAAAGCCTGTGCTACAGACACAAGCAGTGGAGTTTAGAATTACTATTTACCAGGCAATATCGTATACAATATTCATGTTTTTGTTGTTTGTTTTGACCATTATTTACTTTAATATATCCTTAATGACTCTCCCAACTTCATTAAACTTTCTATCGCTATTGCAAATGTTTTAATATATTTCAAAAATGTATTTAGTCATTTATCTTGTTCTATCTCAGCAATCTGACATACTTTGTCTTTAAGTAAGGACCATTTCTAAAGCTTCACATTCACATGATGTGCCAGCTTTAGGACTGAGGACTAAAAATGTAACATTAAGCTGCTGGGAGCAGTGCATTTGATGAAATCAGATGAGCAGTTTGTCCAAGCTTCAAGGCGTTTGCGTCCTTTCAGGCAAAACATGTTGTAGATCTGTCTTAAAAAGCAAGAGTATTTCCAAACATGTTGGTGTGTTCTTGCACATAAACTGATCTAGTAACTGCGTGTACCAGAATAGAAAATGCGTCTTCAATGTGAAAAAATAACTATTTTAGTGCTGTTTACAGAAAGAAAATCCTTCTACTGGTGTATATGCCAGCAGCTTTAAATGAGCTACATAGCTCTGTAGGGCTGCTCGGTGAAATCCTGCTCATCTAGAAACACCTTCCCATTAAGACAGCAGCCGGTGAAAGGAGGTCATTAACACAGTAATTAGTAAACAACATGTGTGCCGTATTTTCCCCAATGGAGTCTCTTTAGTCTTGTTATTAGTCACCTAATTAATGAAGGGAAGTCGCCTAATGTGTCTCCGTTAGGTTAAAGTGCCACAGCAGTGGCAATGAAGGGCCACTCTGTCCAGGGGCTTCCCAATGATCCTGGCTCCACTGAGCTGAAGTGCTACGATAAAACAGTCATGCAAGGACATGTTTGTAATTTTGTCCTTAACAATTTTTTTACTTTTTTCTGATGCTTGTTTGTATAAGTGTTCCATGTCTTATTCATCAAACTCCCTATCCTGCACACAGTTGTGATCATTTCAGTATGATGAAGACATAACAGTTCTTTTAAATATACCGTATGAGCCCAATTATGCAATGTGCTATACTTGGGGAGTATGTAGCTGGTGTAATTATGAGTTATTTTTTATTCATGCTAGAAAATCCTTCTATACAATTTTAAAGGACTGTGATTTATTTCTATTGAGAGATTATAATTTATTTTTATTTCATACATATTTCATATGTTTGACAATATTATGACATTCAGTCCTACACAGGTCAAATTTTGCTGCAAAGCATCCAGATCTACACAGAACTGTTTATATATTTATTTAAAAATCATTCATATTGTGTCGAAGGAATGTGGCTAGTCTAAAGTGAGGCCAATCTGTCACTGTGTGAAGTACTATTTTGTGTAAGGCACCAAACCCGCTGCAGAAAACATGAAAGGACCTTGGTTTACAGCTGACACTTCAAACTGTCTGTGAGGAGAGCGCGTATCCCTGGTTCTGCATGGTCTTGAAGCTGAGATGTTCAAATTTTAAACAGATAAAGTATGTTGAGTATTATTGCACAGCACACTAACAAAAAATTGTGTTCAGTGGAAGTAAAACAATATACCTCATTTCCATAGTAAGTCAGATGAGTCAGGAGTGTGTATTAGAGCTGGTATCAGCAGCAGCCGAGTAGACTATCCAGGTTTGTACTGGTAGTATGCAGTTTGAGCTCTGCTTAAAGGGGACATTAGGGTTATGGCTTTTTGTTATCTTCTCTATTTAATTTATTGCAATGATGTTGGATTTCCATGTTTAACATAGCAGAGCTCTAAATGTATGAAACTCTAATGTATGAACCTCTCTCTGGGCCTTGGCTCCTGATCCAGTGGGCCTGAGCACCATGGACTGCAAGGTCAATGACCACAGTGGCACAGTCTCTGGAAGAATGTTTCTGTTGTCGCTGTGGTGGAAGAACGGCAACATTAGATCCCACTGTCGGCGTGCACAGGGTGATACCAGCTGGTGCATGATGCCGGAACGAACCTCTGGCAACAGCATCAGTGCTCTCAAAGACACATAATAGAATAGAAGGGAACATATTTTAATAATAATAATATAATGCACACAAATAATAGTGCTATAAATAGTAAAGTAGAGAAAGTTCAAGGTTTATATCATGTATCAGGCTATATCAACAAGGGGATTGGTCCTTAGAGAGAGTGACTTAAAAAAGAAAAACATTCAAATATCAGCAACCACCTGACTAAAAAAGCAGTGCACACCATGAAGCAAAGCTGGTTTAGCTGGTGACCAGTTAGGAGTGTGTTATGGGCACATGTATTTTTAGTCATGCTGGTGAACAGCCTGACGACAAACCAGCAGCATCAGGAAAATCTTAGGATATCCAGAGGAAAACATGTCAAGAGGTTGACTTTCTGCCCAGAGACGTCCAGCACCAGCTCACACAGCTGCAGTGTACAAGATAATGTAACATTTGTATATTTTATTTTATTTTCTAGGCCGTTCATTTGAAGGTTTTTTATAATTTTTCTCAAATGAAGTGGTAGGTCTAGCAGTAAGGGCCCAGTAGTATAGAAATATGATTTTCTTTAACCCTTACACACTGTTCATATTTCATGCCTTCACAGCATGATCAAGAATTCCAACAGCTCGAAATACCTATTAAGAATGTATAAATAGCCTTTTTGACATTTATAGATGGATGATTAATTAATTGACGTTTCAGAGAGCAGGGAGTGGGTTTTTTTGTGGGGGTGAGGTTTACACCACTCGTTTTTGGAGAAAAACATCTATCACACAATAATCATATCCTGTTTTACCTAAGATATGAAAGCATAACAGCCATAAAATTTAAATATATTGTATTGAAAGTGAGAATGGCAAGAATATTCTATTACTGTCGGGATTTATTGTACAACGATGTATAACCATTACAAACGTTAAACACTGCATTTGCAGCAGGTTTTCCCTATTTTGCAGTCCTTTTTTGCTGCGCAGAAGTTGCATCTCCTCCTTCTGCTCCCTTGTGCTGGCTTCTTGTGTGACTTGTTGATCTGGGCAAGGTTCAGATTGCTGCACTGCCCTTACCAGTGGTGCTGAAGCTGCTGTGTAGTGGGGAAAGTGGTGTCACCTTTACATGCAAGGAGTCACAAGGGCCTTTCCAAGCTCCTCCAAAAAGAACCCCCCTCCAGTTTCTCTTGTTTGCTTGGTATAGAGTTCAGCTCACTTGCTTTGTAGGTCGATATGTCAATGATATTGTGGAATATTGCGAGAGGCTAGCGGTTCTCCTCTTGCAACTGTATGTGCCTGTTACTTTGTCAATGTTGTCCACTCCTCCGTTGTTGGCCTTGTTAGTCAAGGATGATGGCTGGTTTCCTGTCCTCCTGAGCGCTGACCTTTGCAGCCTTTTGTGATGTCTTCATAATGATGACGTTCGTGTTCTTCCATTGCATATATAAGACAACTGTAGTATAATGGGTGAAAGCAAAATTAGAAGAAAAGACCTCTCTCTCCCTTGTTGTAACAAGAGCAGGTGGCATTTCAGTGCCAACCATGGCACCCACTGACCTCTGTATGACTTCTGTTCCTTATGTGCACCATATGATCCCTCTTATGCTGTTCTACTCTTTCACTGTTTGGAGATTCCCCCATGATCCTTCAAAGACCAGCAGTTGCTTGTCTCTGTGTGAAACTGGACAAATGAGGTGGGAACAAAGACAGTTCTCATGACAGTGTCACCACTGTTCCATAGATAAAATATATAAAATAGATAAATACACAGACATGTACAGTTTCAAGATTCCCTAAAACCACCATTTTCCTTGATTTGACCCACACTGGCAGCTCTAAAATCCTTTTCAATATCCTTGTCAAATTTGACCCAGGAACAGTGTCAATGTACAAACCTTTGCAGCACCTGGAAGAAGGTTTTTGTGTTACTTGGTCACTTAAGGAAAAGTCATCAAATTTCAGACTAAGACTTGGGTCAAATTTGACCCAAAGAGTGTCTTTTTCTTACATATATAACAGGTCACATGACCAACTTGACTCCATGTCCTTCAAAGAGAGGACCCATATGCAGACTTGAAGGAATACTGTAGCTCAATCAGTTTGATCAATTCTAAATGTATCAAGATGGCACATATATTATAGCTCAATGATACAAAACACTTTTAGGTGCGTCTCACTTCTATAACACAGATCTACAACTGCAGCTCCTGTGTTATCTACTAGTTGATACCTTGATCCATCTGTAAAATCCTGAACACACCTATAAATCTACCACGTAGAGTTTCTTGCATCCAACCAGGGATTATAAACAATATTACAGTTGGACAAAACTCCTTTACGTGTCTCTTGCTGTTGTATCTTGTGCCCTCACCCTTTCCCAACTGGCCCGTCACACTCCTTTGGTTGGATGACTTATTTCCATGCCACCTCAGATTTATCCAACAGTTCACACGCAGCTGTCTCAAGCGGAGCCTCAGTGGCATTTCTCCTGCCTCAGCTCAAAGTGCAGATGCTGGCAATGTTTTCACTGCCCCGAAACACAGGGAACGTGAACCTGTTTAACATCCAGCCTCTCAAGCTGCTGACCAACCACACTGTCAAACCTTTATGTCATTACTTATACACACACACACACACACACACACACACACACACACGTATGTATATGTGCAGTATGTGCTCTCCATTCCACTCATAAGACACTCCTAATATTGTAGAACTTACACTTAACATTTCTGACATGCTCTCTCATGTAGTTCTCATGGTAAAATTCAACCCAAGTCACTTCCATGTAATTTTAATTAGTACTTTCCCTGAGCTTCTTTCATGTGAAAAGAATGACTTGCCTGAATTGCCTGACAAATAAAATCCCAATTTGGTCCCTCTCCTTACAACTTGACAAATCTCTTCTTGTATTTTTAACAATATGCTCTACATTACTTCCTCTTTTCCACAAAGCCCTTATATCACATATCTTTATAGTATATTTACAATGATATTATATATAACTCTCCCCTGAGGTGTTCCCTTAGCAACATAATTTTCACTTGATAGTTCTGATCCTATTTTATCCTGGTTGGATCTTCTGCTCAGAAAGTCTGACTAACATTTGATTTGATCATCAGCCTCTCTCTCCATAACATGTCAGCTACTTTATTTACTTGGGTTTTCTGTACTGCATCTTCCAGGCACAACACGGGATCGATAGTGACCCTTCCCCTCCTGAATGCACTTTGGTATGAGGCCATTTTTCTCAGAGAAAAACATTAGCCTTTCATTGACCATCCGTTCCATTGGTTTACAGACACGTGATGTGAAGGCAATAGGCCTGTAGTTTGTCGGTTTATTGGCATCCTTCCCAGGTTTCCGTATTGGAGCAATGATCTCTTCCTCCCAGCTCTCTGGGACTCTTCTTACCAGACTTTATTAAATTATATTAACATCTTCAGACCCTCCATTTTCATGTGTTTCAACATGATGTAGCATATGTCATCTAATTAGGACCTTTTGTTCATCCTCACCACTTTCCTTTCTCCTCAGTGCCCCATAGTTTTTAGTTATGTTTTCTTTCTGTGACTTCTCTTCCCGTCTCAGGCAAATTATTGGAACGGTGAACTGTAAAAACATTTAAAAGGATTTCTTATTGGTTACTGCAACCTCATTTCCACAACTCATGACAACATGGTTACCCCATTCCTGTCCCTGAACCATCCCCCATACCACCTTAGTGGTTATCCTGTACTTATCCAATGTATCTGCTTGGCCTTTATTATTGTTCTCCTGACTACTGCTTCAGTTTGATGGACCTGAATTATATTCTGGTAATTATGTGTTTTTTCACTAAAGTAAATGCTTTAGCTCTATTTCTTACTGCTTCTTTACATTTGTCATCCCACCATGTTTTGCTTTTAAGTTTGCCTTTACTTTCAGGAATGGATTCTATTATTACTAATATTATACCTTGACTTATTTAATACTAAATGGTTCTATTTATTTGATAAATAGAATGTCTGATTCAGGTAGCTATTGCTGTCTTCCTGAAATTGCATCCTTCTTATATATAACCCATCCCTTGCCTTCTCCAGCCATTGATAGTAGGGAAGTGGGTAATGGTCACTCCCTATGGTTCCTTCTTGATACACGTAACAAATCACACACTGGAGCCATATTATTGGAAACCAGCATAGCCTCAAGCACACGTACATTTCTAGTGTTAACATAACGTGTACACCCCAACCTACACATTTAGTCCAACATGTTCCTGTTCACTCCTACCAGTACACTGTAGGGTTCCCCCTGCCTTCACAATGTCATACAATCCTCCTCCACATCTGTCTCATATCCACACAAGACACAATTTAAGTTAGTCTTTAACTAGAGTTTTTGAATACATATCATTTACAAATAATTTCATGTTTTTCTCAGTTTAAAATGTTTTCCATTTACCACCATACATCTTTTATTCCACTGAATGAGCTTCCAACTTCAACTCGTATCCAAGTACTTCAGTGCTGCTTTAACCATAATCTGGATCCTTTCTGTTTCAGATTTGGTCTCAGATAAGGTATTCATCACCCCTGCTATAAATGTCTCATCATGATTCATTATTTTTTGTACTTAGATTTATCAGCTCTTGTTCTTCTTTTTTTCAGTCTTGTCCCCTAACTGCCTCCGCATAAGAAACCTTTTCCCTCACTCTTATCTGCTGCACCCCCCACCTCATCACTTCAGTGTTATAATCGTTAGCTCTGATTACCTCCACAATTACACATCCTCGGCTTCACTCCCTCTCCACACTAACCATATCATTGATTTCCAACACACCCAGCACATCTGTTTTCTTCTCTCCTACCTCAGCCACATGCCCAAACACTTGGTTACAACACCTGTAGGCACAGTATATATTATCTTATACTGTATCTCATAAATCCAGAGTGTAGTGTCACCTTTGTCTCAAACTCAAGCAAAAGATTTCTACCTTTATTTTCTTGACTCCCCTTCTCATTATTTGAGCACACTTCACTGTTATTTCACACACTCAAGTTCTTTCATGCCAACACAGAGTAGCACTCTGGACATCACCCCCTTGTGTCCACTAACCCTCTTCTCTCCCACTCGTACCACTTTAGCTACTTTGACCTTTTCAACACTACACATTTTCTGTGCTTTCTCCTTCTGCACTTAAAAGCAAAATTTCACTCTTCCAGTTTACCACTCATGATTCATGTTAGCTCTAGTGGATGGACTCCACACTGCAAACCCAACCCAGTCTCATCAGAAAACGTACACCACCTACGTTGGTCCACTTGGGAAAACATAGTATTCTCACAATTTGGCCTCTCAAATTGTGAGATGCCTACGTTTTTGTCTGCCCATTGTTTTGCATTGGCCTGTGCCCACGTCACGTGACTCTCAAGATCCTGTCTGCGAAAACGAAAACATGGCGGACATTCCTTATGTCAGATAAAAATGTCTATAATATAGTTTGGTTTACTTTTTTCTTATAACTTTGTATTTGTATTTCCGCTATGTAAAGAGTTGTTTGTACATACTGTTAATCTTTATGTGCTCTGTAATAGCGATGAATAAAAACAAATCTGCTGTCTACTTGAATTTTAATATTTTGTATTACTGTATAGAGATGATAGACATATTGTATAAGGCAAGGGCTAAATCAATTATATAATTTATATATAAAATTCAGCAGCAAATGGTTTCAGCAGTTCACACAATCACACAAGGTGTTGGGGTTTGAAAGATGGCACAAGGTTTGATATTTATGTATGTAAGAGGATGTACTACTTGCAAACCAAGTGTGATGTAGATGATGTGTGTCATGTCAGCTATGATATCCAGACATGACATGAGGTAATGGGTCACTGCTATTAATATCTTGAAGCTGCAGGATGTAACAGAAGGCATGCACATTAAAGGTGCAAAGCATAGGCCTGATAAAGAATGTACAGTGTGCATAGAGGGAAAGTTCACTCAAACGAGAAACAGAGATCCGACTGATAAGGTAAAGACACCACTTGAACTGGTGAACACAGACCTAGCTGGTCCAGTAAACAATGAGTCCATAGATGGTTTCAAGTGCATGCAGTCTTTCACAGATGTGTGTATGGGGGCAGTGTTTGTTTACTTCCTGAAAGCAAAAATTGATGCAGTTCAGGCCACTGAGAAGTACCTGGCAGATGTAGTGCCTTATGGCACTGTGAAATGCATTAGATCAGATAACGGGACAGAGTTCACTAACAGAGTTTCAGACACTACTGAGAAAGAACAAAATCAGACACGAGACTTCCTGTCCTTACTCCCTGCACCAGAACGGGACAGCTGAAAGGGAAGGGCGCACTCTTTTCGAGATGGCCAGATGTAAGCTTATCGACAGTGACCTACCTAAGAGTCTTTGGCACTATGCCATCCAGGAAGCAGCCTATACCAGGAACCGGTGCTTTAACAAGAACACAGGCACTACCCCATATATAGCACTGACAGGTAAAAAGTGCAATCTAGCCAGGATACATAAATTCGGGTCAGTGTGCTATGCCTACCAGCAAAACAGAGGAAAACTAGATTCTAGGTGTGAGAGAGGACTCTTTGTAGGTCATGACAAGGGCAGTCCCGCCTATCTAGTTTACTACCCCGGTAAAGGAAAAGTGCAGAAGCACAGACTGGTAAAATTTGTCACGAAGACAACCTGTGAAAACAAGACTCAGAGACAGGAGCTAGGACTGGACCCCAAAGTAGTGGGAGATATCCCACCTGAAAGTGTAAAACCCCGGGGGTATCTGAGAGATTATACTCTGGAAGATACTGATGATGACAGTACACTCACTAGTGTAGATTATTGCTACCGAGCAGTTTGTGGTGTACCTCTGACCTTTAAAGAGGCCATGACATCAACTGAGTCAGGAAAGTGGAAGAAAGCGATGGACAAGGAGATGAAGTCCCTAGAGGACAACCAGACCTTTACCCTGACTAAGTTACCAGAAGGCAGGAAGACAGTGGGAGGAAGATCAAGGGTGACATTGACGGACACGACCAGTACAAGGCTAGGTTTGTAGCGAAAGGATACAGTCAGAGAGCAGGGATAGATTATGGCGAGACGTTCTCACCAACAGCCAATCTTACAAGTATACGTGTAGTGATGCAGAAGGCAGCCCAAGACGATTTCATTTTGCATTAAATGGACGTGAAAACAGCCTATCTGCACGCCCCCATTGATCGAGATATCTACATGGAACAACCTGAAGGTTACGAAAAAGAGGGAGAGAAGCTAGTGTGTAAACTACAGAAGTCAATTTACAGCCTGAAGCAGTCGGGGCGTAATTGGAATGAGATGCTCCACACATGTCTAGTAGATGACAACTTCACTCAGAACCCGACAGACCACTGTGTCTACACAAAAGAGTCTAAAGAGGCAGGGAAGGTAATAGTAGTTATCTGGGTGGATGATCTTATCATTGCAGCCAACAACAACAAGAGTCTAGAGAAAGTGAAAAACATGCTTTCACCAGATTTAAGATGAAGGACCTAGGTAGGTTTGGGTAAGTATTTTCTGGGCATGGACTTCAGCCAGTCTGACGGCTGTGTAAAAGTGTCACAAAAGAGGTATGTTGAAAAGATACTGGAACGTTTTGACATGCAGGAGTGTAGAATTAGAGAAACACCATGTGACCCAAAGTTAGACTACTCTGAAGATGCGCCTAAAATGTCTGATGTGAAGAAGTACAGGGAGGCTGTCGGCAGTCTCATTTACTTGACAACCTGTACACGTCCTGACCTATGTTTCGTGGTGAGCAAGTTATTGCTGTAAATGTTCCTAGACAGCTCCCAGGACCTCTCCTCGGGCCCATAACCCTCCCAGTCCACGAGGTACTGAAGTCCACGAGGTACTGAAGTGGCTGAGACAAGGAGAGAATTATGAGCATAATCAATCCAAATTAAATTCTTGTTCCAAAGGGAAGGATTTTGAGACACCACACAGCGAAGTCCTGTCTCCAGCTCCTGGTTGTAGCGTTCCGTCTGGCCGTTTGACTGGGGGTGAAAACCAGAGGAGAGGCTGGCTGTAGCACCGATGAGCCTACAGAACTCCTTCCAAAACCTAGAGGCAAACTGGGGCCCTCGGTCCGACACCACATCCTGAGGGAGTCCGTGTATTCGAAAAACCTGAGACAACATAACCTCTGCCGTCTCTTTGGCAGAGGGGAGCTTAGGCAGGGGGACAAAATGAGCCATTTTAGAGAATCTGTCCACAATGGTGAGTATCACTGTGTTACCTTCTGAAGGTGCCAGTCCAGTAACAAAGTCAATGGATATGTGCGACCAGGGTCGCCGGGGAATGGGCAAAGGGTGGAGCAGACGAGAGGTCTTATTCTGGGCGCAGACGGAGCATGCAGCGACGAACTCCTGGACATCCTCCCTCAGTGTGGGCCACCAGAAATGTTGACGAAGGAGACTGATGGAGCGGGCAACCCCTGGGTGACCGCTGAAGTTGGAGGAGTGTCCCCACTGCAGTACCTGCGGACGGAGAATGGCAGAACAAAGAGACGATTCTCCGAGCTGGAAATGATATGATCAACAATTCTCATGCAAAAAAGAGTTTAAACACTACAAAAATAGTGTTTGGGAGAGGGGGGTTTCAGAGGGAGGGAGGGGGCAGCTATGGAGAAAGTTCTGTCACTCCAGGTTTGCTGCTTGGTGTGATGGAGACATGAGGTTAGCATCAGGAGCAGAGGCTGCAGGAGGGAGTGTGGAGCTGGAGCACAGTGGTACAGCTTCACTTGAGAAGAACTGAAGGACACAAACAAACCATAGTGTTAAATTATGAAGATGGTTCCCTCTGATTGTTTTATTTTAAAGATAAACGTCAGACAGGCCGCTAAAAACTAAATATGCTAAAGCTAACAGCTACCCAACACCAAGCGAAGGCCTTCCTAAGGCTGCCAGGGAGTAGCAACAGTAGCAGTGCAGCAACAGAGTTATTCACATCTTTACCTAATCACAGCACTCACAGTTCTTCCTCAGTCGAGAAGTAACTCTCCATGTTTTCCTCTTCAGAGGAGGAGTCATCCAAAGACATTGTTGCCGTTCCAGAATATGTCAGACCAAGTGGACACAGTGGAAAACTTTGCACATCTATTTCGTGAGACAGGCGACAGGTGCGTAGGAGAAGGATAAATTCAGAAGGTGGTGGGGTTTTTGTTTTCTACTTTCCAAACATCATAAACTCACCGACCTAAGACTTCTTAGGTATCTTGAGATCCTCATATTTAGTGAACAAATCCACTGCATACAAGCTTTTAAAATTGACTGTTGCTGGCCAGTGCCCACTTTCAACTAGATCAGCAATGTCCACTGAAAAAGTCTGTGAGTGTATCGCCCTGAAATTCAAAGACAAAAGGCAATTATTTCAATGCACAAGCAATCTTAAATGACATTACTGCATACATTTTTTTCCCCAAAAAACATTTAGATTCCTTCCAATCAAATTTACTTGCCTTCCTGTGGAAAAAGTGGTTTTCCCAGTTGAACAATCACAGCAGGGAAGCATGATTGGTAAAAAAAACAAAAACATTCTAATTTGATGTACTAAATTCCAGTAACATCAACGTTAATCAGAAGAGGTATTCTTTCAGTGTGATATTAACTTGTATTTCACCCAGCGTACTTTGGGGATTTAATAAAAATTTCTATTTAGTATATTATATAAAATGGTGTTTGTGGTAAGTAACTTAAAAGTACCTCTTTAATGGTAGGAGAATTTCTCTCCCTCATCTTCCTCGATGTATGTGGATGGTAGGTAGTGGCCTAAACCCGGCTTCTGTTTCTCTCCAGGTCGCCTTCATTTTGGGAGAGGCTGCCCTTCCTGTTCCTCATCAAACAGTTTTTGACGTTGCTGAAACTCCTGTAGCTTCACTTGGATCCTCCTTGATTAAAAAACAGAACATACCAATTGTTACTTAAAATGTATCGCAACACCCTAACATCTTGTTTTGAAAACATTATTGTCATATTGCATACTATAAATTAAACCAAATTGATCTGATATTGTGGAGTAATGGACAAATACATCCCTAGTTAATCTAAAGCATTCATAAATCAAAGTTCAATCATAAACCATCCTTAATTTGAAAGACGAAATCAAACTATCACACTCCAAAAATAGGGAAACTCTCAAAACTTAGAATTAATGTATAGTGAAGGCCCTACAATGGGCCTTTCACCCTGCACCCTACACTGTATCGTGTAGAACTATTTTATGGGCTGATTCGTGGTTTCTGTTAGTTTTCTTATACCATTACATTATCTGTTTATGTTTATATTTATATTGTAGCGTCCCTCAATGATGAGCTAAGCATCTTGAACTGGTTTCACCAACCATTTATTCACATCCCAGGTAACAGTCTACCTTGGGCTGTAGCCTGTGGCAAAACAATAGAATATTAGCAAATGAATAGCACTCCATTGTCTGTATCGACAGACTCCACATTCGCTGTCTCAGCACTCGGACTGTAAACCCAGATCGTTACAATATTTAAAAACAAAACAAAATGAACGACTTAACTGACAGAAGGATTATAACATCGTCGTCTTCCAAGCGGC
Organism: Verasper variegatus; assembly: GCA_026259375.1. NCBI lineage: Eukaryota > Metazoa > Chordata > Actinopteri > Pleuronectiformes > Pleuronectidae > Verasper > Verasper variegatus. The sequence continues at coordinate 1,871,474 of CM048040.1, forward strand.
CCATGTTTATGACGTAGCTTTGTGTTAAATGGACCGGAAAGTTAAAAAAACCTTTTTATTTACGCCAGTCACACGACAGGTCCGCTCACGCATGCACAATCAGGCCCGCCTCAGTATGAATGTAGTTGCGGGGAATTCTTAGATCCTTCGAATTAGAGGTGTAATCTATCATCAAATATTAATATCAAAGAACGTGAATAACATTCACGCTCACTGAACGACACAACGCATGGACGATGACTCAAACAGCACGCTAAGACGTGGTTTACGGCATGGCAGCGTTCACAGCAACCACCATAGCAACGATAAAAACGTTACATTACAACGATTTTTCTGGCGAGATCTGAAAAATATTCGTGATAACTAATAAAATATAGATCGTAAGCATGAACTGGCTGAAGATTGTGGAAGCAAAGAGCATATTTCTCGCTAGAAATGGTGTCAGAATGTATTTTAATGCCCAAACTATATATTTTTATCTGAAAATATAAGGAATGTCCGCCATGTTTTCGTTTTCGCAGACGGGATCTTGACAGTCACGTGACGTGGGCACAGGCCAATGCAAAACAATGGGCAGACAAAAACGTAGGCATCTCACAATTTGAGAGGCCAAATTGTGAGAATACTACGTTTTTCCAAGTGGACCAACGTAGGTGGTGTACGTTTTCTGATGAGACTGGGTTGGCCAACCGTACCACCGAATTAAGCAACCATACATTTGGGTCTTTCTCCTCCCCCTCTCTTTCCACACTCTGGATTCCCACTAAACTACTCGCCATTATAGCTCTATTCTGTCTCACCAACTTTTCCAACTAATTCTCCCTTATCTTCCTCACCTAACTCCATACTGTTGCTATCACCATCTGTCTCCAGACCTGCTGGTCAATATTCCTGCAAAACTTCCCAAACAATACACAATCGTGCATCAAATTATGACATCTGTAAATCCAAAGTCACTCTAGTTTAACCCAGTGTAGCAGCATGTAACAGGAGAGTAAGTGGAACAATAATTAAGTCCAGGGACGTCTTGTGGGAGGATGGAAATTGTCCTTTTTTTCATTTTTTTCTTTACAAAAAAGCCTTTTTATTTAGCTGTCACTGTGATTACTTTACAGGTTTTACATTTCTTAAACATGTTTGTCATGTGCTGGCTCATGAGGCATTCAAAAAGTGATATCCACTGAACAACAGCATCAAATACATATGTTCAACACAATCTGCTACATGTGGTAAATGTGGTAAAGGAATCTAGTCTTAGTCACCACATTCACCTTGCAGAAACCTTTTACAATACCGGGGTTCTCCAATTTGGTTGTCCTCAGCATTTAAAGCAAGCGTTTTTTAGGATTCAGTTGAATATCTTTTAAACTGGCTGAGAAACATCTGTCATGTTCAGTTAGGTGCATCTGAGGAAGAGTTAGAGATGCCATGGTGTGCAAACCACCAAACAATGACATGATGTTACTTATTACATTGGACATTTGACAGGAAAATATGTGTCTGTTTCTTGTGGTGCACTTGAAGTTGTGTCCAGTGTTTCCCATCAATTAGTTAGACTTATATTTGGACCTTGTATATACTTTAACCTTGTACTTAATAGTCTTTAATGTAATGTGGTTTTGCCAGTGAGTAGCTCACTCTCAGACATCTGTGTATTTTGGTGGCACCATGACGTGTCACTTATATTTGAACCACTGTTCCAGCTGTAAGTACCTTTTCCTTGGACTGACTCACAAGTTACAGTTAAGTCAAATTTCCTTTTTATACAAAGCTGCATACCAAAGTGTTGCCTGACAATTTATTTAACATATCCTAAAACACAGGTGGCTCCAAGCTGGCAGCTCTCACTTGGTGAGCGCTCGTCACTATTCTGAGTCAGATTCGCAGGCGACAGGTGTCTGACAACACATCACCACAGGAGGTGAGACCACGGCACAGACACTGTCACAGTTGTGCCGACACCAGCGACATATTTATTTATCCCTGTGTCTTATTTTCAGATGCACCTGCTCATCATGCTATGTATTTTTTTCTTCTCTTCTTGTGCATTTCGGCAGCCTGGCTTCCTGACTGGAGTGTTGACAGAGCAGCACAGCATGCAGCAAGGTGCCTCTGGCAATATATAAAAGCCACTTTTAATCTGAAATCCCTTCTCTCTCCCTGTATTTTTTTTCCTTCTTTTGCTGGCATGTTGTATATCCAATTACACAGCTAAGATCCTTTTTTTTGTATCAGCAGCACATTCTCTGATGTTTGAATGATTATTTGCTGAGCTGTTGGGAAGTGGGAAAGGAAATCTTTTAATGCAGACAAACATGAAAACGTGACTGCAGGAGAAGTGTGAAAGAGTGTGATTAGTCATCCCTGTCCCTTTTTTTGAATGTGTGCTTACTGCTTTCTCACTTTCTACAATTCAGGTATGATTGCTATGCTTCAGGCTCAGGCCTGATTACAGTAGTGGTGTTATGACAAACTTGGTCAGTGCAGAACAACTAAAATAATGAATTTAATATTGTTTTAATTAAAGAAATGAAAGAAACTCAAGCATTTTGTAATGATGTCATAAAAACATCACTTATACCACATGATGGCAATTGTTTGGTTGATCTAAATAAGATGTAGATTGTCTCTTATCGAATTGGTTGCAAAATGTATGTATTATTACACATTATGATGTAATTTTCTCTATTCATATTGATTTTATAGTGATTATTATATTTTGATCTGAATTTTCTTAATGGCATAGCTTACCATATGCTTTAGATTGTGTTGTATAATATTTGTGGAGATATATAGGAAAATGTGTATCAGACCTTGTTTCTGATGTCCTCAACCTTTTTCCAATCTGCTCCAAAAGTTAATAATTTGAAGACAATCCTACTAAGCTTAGCGAGCAGCACACACACTGTGTGTGTGTGTTTTCTAACCTTAAAACATGTCTTCACCTTTATACTTAATGATTATCGTCATAGGGACTTGTAATTTGTCCCCATAAGGAAGGCAAATCCCCATAATATCACTGTATAAATAGAGCCTTATAGATATAGGACTTTGCAGTGACTTCAATCATTGTGGACAGCCTAGCCAAAACTTATCCCTAACCTTAACCAGGACATCAGAAATTACGTTAAGCCTCATAAGGACTGAGCTTGGCCCCCATGAGGTCCACTGGTCCTGACAAGGTCAGTGTTTATGCTGGAAATGGTTCTAAAGAGGAAACAAAAATGAGTACTCACTCTCACACACACACAGACACAGAGTGGAAAAAACAATACCCTGCCTGAGCCGCCACATAGGATAACTACTCTAAATAAACCTGATGCCAGGTGCCCGACTGTCCAGGGAGCGATAGAACAGAGGAAGCCTGGCTTTTATGCTTTTTCTCAGTTGCAAACTGTCACCAATCAAGGGCAGGTGGAGCCACACAGCAAACAGGAAGACAGGCGAGCAGGGCAGAAGAACAGGGAAAAGCAGATCCTATCAGCACAGCAAATGGGCGCACACAGCACCTACAACAGAAAACAGAAAACCAAGCAGCCTGGGAGGAACAGACGGCCAGCGCCGTCACAGTTGCATTGGTGTGCAGTCACAGCTGCTCTTTGAGCATATCCAGAAAGGCATCTAGATACACAGAGAGTACACTGCTCTGTGCCAGAAACATTTCTACTGAGTCCTTCAGGAGTTCTACAGGTATCAGATCATGGCTTGTTGGCACGTTGTTTGGCGTTTCTAAAAAAGAAAATACTTACATCTAGAAAACATCTAGTGAACAAAACTCAGTGCAAGCCAGTGCAAACATAATTCAAATGTTAATTATTCCATAGTTTTACCATCTTTGTGTTATTTTTTTAAAGTGAAAATGAGTATTTGATCGTATTTTAATGAAAACAAACATCTTAGATTGAAAATACAGTTCATATATGCATATAACCTCAATTCAACAAACATGAATACAACTAGGATCACTGCAACACAAATTATGAAAGCTGCTATTTCCAATTGAGGATAATCACAACAATATTTATAAATGATAAAACAATCTGTGAACAGTTTTCTCAGTTTTGTTCTGGGTTGTGTCGGATCCATCATGGGCCCACATGGTGACGAACTGCCTGAACAAGAAGTACACCAGATTGTGAGATTTCATAAAGATGGAGCGGAACAAGGGCATCAGCAGAAACAGCTGCAATAGTCAGGAGGAATAGAACAAGACATAGGGCCTACTAGCATTAACAGAAGGAGAGGAGGCGTCCTGGGCAAATGACGCCACACACTATTTACATTTATGTATTATGTTATTTATCTTTGCATTAAAAAACAAGTGAGTGCTTCAGACTCGGCAAGTGGATCATGTGAAGATACTGAGGTTACAGTGACCGATTAGTTTGAAGGACAATGTATAAAGTCAGTCTCTATTGAGAGAAAGACGAAAACTATTTCGAACAAAACTGGCACAAAAGCGAACTATCATACTTTGCCAACCAACATGAAAAGAGGCCTAATGAATGTTGGCAGCTCATTCTTTGGTCAGATGAAACCAAAATCAATGTGCTTGGAAAAGATTGGTCCAGTATTTGATTTGATTGGAAACATTTCTATTTTTCAAATTAATTGGCTTAATTTTGATATTTGGCGAAAAATAAATAAAACTTTGTCAAATTGACAGGATTTGTAATTAACATTTAAAAATTTGGAGATTCTGACAAGGGTTGTCATTAGCTTTACTGTATACTATTTTGTTATTCTGCAAGATAATTTTCCACTGTACCGTGTGTACTAATAGAAACTTGAGTATTATTTTGGAAACTAAAAGACTATGGCAAAGTCAAAGTGAACCTGACCTTGGTTAAACTACTTCACCAGACTTTGTACTGTGATGACCACTAAAACTTAAGTACCCACTTTTTATTTGAATAAATTGCACAAGTACTCCAAGAAAGAATGAAAATAAGAACAACCCAAACATTTTAGTAGCTCCATCCAAAAATCTTACAAATTACTTTTGAATAATAAATCAATTATTTGATGCGCCAATGCACAAATGCAACCTGGTTAGGTTTAGTGAAGAAATGTGGTATTGGTTGAAGTAAATACTGGATGTGTTCATGGTCTTGATTGTGTGTTGTTACACATTGCCATTTCGATAACAAGAAATTTGTTGTGTAAATTCTCACACTAACATAAGTTACAAAAAAAGGTTGTCTTTTACTTTCTTCCAAAATAACATCTGAACATCCACTCTGCCCTCCTTCCTAAGAGGTGTGGTGGAGCTTTAACATCACACAGCTTCCTTTTGCTTCTCAAAGACAACAGTCGTTATTCACACAACAGCAAGTGGTGTCTTAAAGGGAAAACTATGAATATGCATTGGCAGACTGTGTCGTTGCTTCTGCAACAACCATGCCTGTCAAAATATCTGCCAACAGCTGGGTCCTATTTTAGTCAAAAATTTAAATATATATTTGATATAAATAATAAAGATAATTAGGGCATATATCTTCATTGTGAATTTTGGAATACAATTTGCATACTTTTCAAACTGGATAATTGAGTCAGACCTCCACCAATCAGCCAAAAACTGTTCAATTAACATTTTAGAGTATGGCTATTTAGCAAATTTTACATACTATAAATGTGCCTCACGAAGAATAACACCAGCAGGGTTACCCTTAAGCAACTAGCTTTTTCCTTTGTTCCAGATCTGGTTAACCATGTGTGGCAGTCCATGTGTTGCATAGGTGTGGGGGGCAAGAGGGTGGGAGGTGCTGCACATCCTGTTCCTTTTTCCATTTGCCACAGACTAAGAAGTAGAAACCTTATAACTATTTCTGCTTAACACCACCTGACAAGTCAGTTGACATCCGAGATAGTTCACTTAATATATTCTGAAACCTTTTGGAACCTTTTTATTCCTGCTCCATGAATAAAGCATAGGGCTCAGTCAGCAACTGAGTGGCAAGAAAAGTGGAGGTGTCGCCAGGTCCCATCCATCACTGTCTACAGTCACACACACACACACACACACACACACACACACACACACACACACACACACACAGCAGTGTGTTGGGACAAAGAATAAGGGGGTTCTGAGAAGCTGTATTTGCCTTAGGGAGAGGAAGAGGGGGTATTTGGTGGGGAATTATATTGGAGAAATCACTGGAGATTGGATGGGTCACCACAAAGACAGCAGACACTATCTCTGCAGGGAACCAACAAGCAGATTAATTACTGATCTTTTGACACAAAACCACCCCTCCAGCTGTACTCAAATTTGGTTTAGAAATAAATAGACACAACTGCACATGTTTGTTTGCAAATCACTGTCTGGACCTGGACTACATTAGTGGTGTGAAAAGATAATTAAAATCCAAGAGATTTTAAAGATTGTTTCAGTTGTTGATCAGTTGTGTGAAGTGATCCATAAGGTCACCAAACTGTAATTGTACAGAGAATTGTAACAGGCCCACAACCTGCCCCTGTGCCATTTGTGCAAGTTGTTCCATGAATATTCAACTTTTTTTTTTATCAGGTTTCAGTCAGGATTTGTCAGTTAACACTTAACATTATCTATTGGCACAGTGACAGAACAACAACAAATCATGCAGTAGTCATAGTCACTGCAGTAATTATTTCAGGAGGATCTTCAATGTGTGAGAGGGAATGGAAATTTATACAAATGGATACTTGAACAAATTTATCATTGCTGACTGATTGCTGCAGCAGTGGCAATTTGTGATTTAAGATGTGGGAGAAGGAGGTGTACAATTTGATGGTGCACTGATTTACATATTAGGCTCAAGAGTGAGAGATGTTAGAGGGAGAGAGAGGTATTTTGGTCATATATGTCAATGGAAACTCATTGAAAGAAGGTTATTAAAACACAAGTGCTAAGTTGACTTTAAAGGTTCAGTATGTAGAATTTAGTGACATCTTGTGGTGGAGTTTCATGTTGCAGCTGAATACCCCTAACCTCACCCTACCTTTCCAAACATGGAAGAGAATATATGGTAGCCTTCAGTCGTCATGGAAACTCAAAAGGTGTTTGTGCAGTTTGGACTACTGTAAAAAACATGTCAGTCTCTGTAGAGAGGACCTGCTCCTGATGTAAATATAAGTATTTAAATATAAAGGGCCCATTCTAGGGTAAAGAAAACAACAAATCGTACAATTAGATGATTTCACACAAGTGAAAAACTAATTATATTATATAATATTTTTATATTTCTGTCAATAGATCCCTTTCACCTAAATCTTACACACTGAACCGTTTAAAAGAGCTCTGAATTTAACACAATAAAAAAAAGAAACAACTTAAAACACTGTATTGCAGTAAACATGCAGGACTACAATTTGTTTTTTTATTTTCTGTCTTCTGACCCTTCTGACTGCTGCATAAGATTTGTAGCACGCAAATAAACTAACATTCTTATGCACTTCTTATGCACTGTGGGTTTGACCTAGTATGGGGTTATAAATAATGACGCAACACAATTGATTGGTGACTCATCAAAAAAGGCTGTTAATTATCTTTCCACATGGCCATTTTAATGCAGAGAATAACTGGACCAGATGTCTGACCTGTGCTCCAGCATTGGATTCGAAAAGGTAAGACCATAAAACTGTAACTAGAAAAATAGTGACACAGGTACTTTAATATAACCTGATAATTATTTTTCACTGTTAATGTTAACTGGCAGTCACTCCCGGCATGTCCATATAGACGAACTAGGCGATTACCTAGGACAGCACTTTGGCAAGGGCGGCAAATGTGAATTGCTGCCTCCCGCCCCCAGCTCTCAAGAGCCAGTAGGTGATTCAATTTAACTTTATTTAACTTAATCAGATTGCTTTTGAGAAAAAAAAATTAATTGAGAGGATACTGCAGCATGTCTAAATGACTGAAATTGTCTGGCTGCGAATATAAAAAGAGGTGATTGTTGAAGGAGCAAGCATCCCAAAAACAAAGGGGTTTGTTGCTAAAATATATTGATCCTGGGAGTTTTAGCAAGTAGGATGATTAACCACCAAGCCAAGAGACCGCTAGCACAACTACAGACGTTGTTCCACAAAAGGTAGCAGGTGCTACCGCTAGCAGCATCAACCTAGCAGCCACTTACTCGCTACACATCTGATTTCCAAACCAACTATCCGCATTTCTTCACAAGGTGAAACAGCAGGTGCTAGCGGCACCACGAGAGAAGAAGCTAACTAGCCTTCAAATCTACTGCCAAGTCCACGATCGAGTCACGAGATTGCTGTTTCAGCTAGTGTCAGCGCCCTTGAAGAAACAAATGTTAGCAGTGGAGCACAGACACCTGAACAAATAACTGTACACAGTAAGGATATTTTAAATGATCCTAACAAATGGACAACAACAGTGACCCAGGCACTTCGAGACATTTTGATTCAGAGAGGACCATATCAAATCAAAGGAATTGATTTTCCCAGGGACAGTACACACAGAAAATTTTGTGTCACTATAGTCTGACATTAACAAATGGAGAGAGACTGGAAGGACCCTGGCTTTGTTTATTCAGTAAGCAACGATTTTGCGTTTTGCTTCTGTTGTCAAGCATACTTAGCACCCATAAACAATCAACTCAGCATATAGAGAGCTTTCATGAATGGAAAGAGTTTGACATAATCAGTGGAAACTGCCTGCTGAGACAATGCACTGGCAAAACATTTTGCAGTGGTTGATTGATCTCATTAGAGTTATCGCTTTGCAAAACCTGGCATTCCGTGGTATAACCGATATATTGTTTTAGCATAACAATGGCATTTTTCCGAAACTAGTGGGGATGTTGGGCCTTTTTGACACTGTCGTGGCTAAACACATTAGGAGAATAACTTCAAAAGAAATGCACATTCACTATTTAGGCAAAGACATTCAAAACAAAATCATTGCAATGCTCGCATCCGAGATTCAGCAGAAAATGCTCACGATGCTGAGGTCAACTTACTACTACATAATTTTAGATTGTACTCCCAATGTGAGTAGAACAGAACAGATGACTGTGATTGTACGTTTTGTTACAACACAGGGAGGAAGTGTGGAGATCAGAGAACATTGCTTGGAATTCACAGAGACAAGTGATTGTACAGGTGCTGGAATGACTGAGGTTCTTATTAAGAAACTTAGGGAGCTGGATATTGACATTATGGATATGAGAGGTCAAGGTTATGACAATGGATCAAACATGAGGGGCAAACAGAGTGGTGTGCAAAAAAGAGTGGGAGACATAAACCCAAGGGCATTTTATGTGCCTTGCATTGCCAACTCTCTTAAGCTGGTGGTTAATGATGTAGCCTCATGATGTCTTCAGGCAGTGGATTTCTTCACAATCCAGGAGGTTTATAACTTCTTGTCTGCTTCAATCTATCGCTGGGATGTGTTAAAACAGCACATAAGTAAGCGCAGCCTCATAGTCAAGCCTTTAAGTGCAACTAAATGGGAAAGTTGGGTAGATGCACTTAAACCCATTCCAGACCAGTTAGGGGATGTACACTGTATGCTGCTGGCTGAGGGGTAGAGAGGTTGTCCTCCAACAAGAAGGTTCAATACTCAGTCTTCCCCAGATAAAAGCATCCACCAAATGACATGTAATGCGTTTGTGGAGCTAAAACTACATGTGAAACCAGAGGCAAAGCTACCCATTCCTGTGCTCAGTCATAATGTGATATAAATTTTTTAATTAGATAAGTATTGCCAGAAAAACACTATAGAGAACGACACAGACAATGGAACAGTTGAACGTGACGAAACAATTCCTGCTGGACTGTCGCACAGGCAGCTATTTTGAGAAAGCTGTCCAGTGCAAGATCACTTGCGGGTGATTTGGAAACAGAGGCCTGCTTTCCTCTACAAAGTGCAGTGTGACCACGAAAGAGGGACACAAACTTTCACTACAAAGGAGACGATGAAGCAGTGACGGATCCACAACAAGATTACAGTGTCAGGAGTGTTAAAGTGTTTTTCTTAAACAGAATATTTGACTGCTCTATCAATGCTGTGGAGGAGTGTTTTTCTCAACTCAAGGACACTCGGGACAGTGTTGTATGACATCCCCTGCATCAAGGAGAGGAAGCCTGTGGATGTTCTCCCAGAAAAAGCCCTGATGCATGGCGACTCCAGAGATGTTGATGGGCAGGAACTTTTTGCGGAGTGGACTGCTTTGAGTAGACGTATAGCAGCTGGAACTAAATTTTATTAAACTTATAAATCAGCATTGCTAGATAGTCATGTAGTTGTTTCACAGGCAGTATGGCATTAGAACCCAATGTAAATAGGGCTGGATATGTTGCATGATCATTTTATTAGCTAGGGTTAGGGTGAACTCCATGTTCCAGGGTTACAAGCTAGCGATGTAACAGCTTTTATTTCGAAAGAGTAACATCAAAGCAAATAGAACATAGTAACAGTAGGTGTCCCTTTAAACAAAACAGAGTGTTAGTGTGATAGATTGATTTTATTAGGAAGCTGATCATTGATATGAATTCAATAGGCAATAAAAGCAGTCATAGGGACATAAAAAATGGAATTCATTGATAGTCTTACATAGGGATATCTACCTGCCAGATGAGCTAATCTGTGATCTACTGATACAGCCTTTTTGAGAGGTAACATTGGTGATTGATTAGTCATACCTGCAGAGGCCTGATAGGGGAGCTCTAGGCCAAGGTGCCATTCTCAATGAAGCTGCCAGAGAGGAAACATCGTGTCCTGAGTGTCTTTATTGATATCTCCCCTTTTCAGGTACGAAATGAATGTTTATGCTCTTGAACATTGGAATATGTTTGCTAAGTTGTTTTGTTAACATGTTGAGTGTTTTGGAAGCATTATTTTGATATACTGTAATGCAGCTGGCTAAAGTCTGTTCTTCCAGTGGCAGGCATGGAGCGGCACAAGGTTAGTGCAACAGATGTTGTGTGCATTTTGACTGTGTTTAGCTCAGTAAGAGACAAACCGAGTATGAGGTTGCTAACGTGTATGTGTGTGGTTAATTTTTACTATGTTTATGGGTGTGAATAATTACTAATGCATTTGTGAATTCATTTCTAAAGTAACTGTAAATGATAAGGAACAAGGTATAAAACGAAGATAAGAGACTAATGGCTACTAATGTATACGATATTTTGGTTTATTGCCAATTGATTTATTGATAATTTAAGTTGATGTTCAATGATTAATAGGCCATTTTCATTTATAGTTACCTGTCTACTTGCCTGTACAAGAAAAGTGAGAGAAAAGAAAATTAGATTGGGAAGTTGACCTTGAAATGGAAAGAAAATGCATAACATTGTTTAAATATTTTATACTGAAATAACTGTTAACCTATGTAAATTGCTACTTCTAAAAATAAATTCTCAATGAAGCTGCCAGAGAGAGGAAACATCATGTCCGAGCATCTTTAATAATATCTCCCCTTTTCAGGGCGCAACATTAGCAGAGTTAGATTGTGCCGTAGTTCTTCGTGCACACCCAGTGCTAGTCCAGGAAAAATAATGCAAGAGGAATAAACTAGACATCAGTCTTGCTAGTGACTGGAAGACTTAATTGATCACTTCCCAAACACACGGATCATGTGCCATTTACAGTGTCTCTAATGGGCTGTCATCAGCCATTACACATTACCTGCTTGCACTGAGAATTAGCAACATAAACTAAAGTATTAACATTTGAGAGCATATTTTCCATAGAAAATTCAACAGTGTTCTACTTGTTTAACACCTCGTCAATAAGGGCGGAAAGCTTGTAACTACTTTGTTATTGCGAATGATATTGAGTGTGTATTGATTTCTGCCCTGTTGTAGTTTTGATAAGTTAGAGGTGTGTAAGGTTGCTGCATACTGGATGCTGCCCTTTGGTTATGAAATCTGTCATTTTTCATGTTTATTCATTTTAATTATATTTTCTAATAGTTATGTTCATTTTGTATCGTTATAACCTTAAAAATATGACCAATGATTATTTAAAAAAATTATGGCAACAAAGTGACACAGAATATAATTGAGTAGATTTTAAGTACTACAACGTTGATTAAAAAGTACTACATTTAAACAAAAATGCTGTAATATTTGGTGGAAATTGATTTACATTTACTGAATATATTGTGGAAATTAATTTATATTTACTGAATATTTGGTGAAAAATTATCTGGGTTACATTGATATAACCTTGCTTAATATCTGGATAAAAAATATTTGGATTCACTTAATAAAATAAATAATATCAACTCATAGTTTTAGCAAATTGTTGCTTAATTCAACACAATTAAACTTCTTATTCTTATATAACTTCTTATACTTCTTATTCTTATTTATCAGTACCTAAATTAAATGTTTTAATTCCCGTTTTAAATGGCATCACAGGACTTTAAATCTATTCAATAATATTGAATGTCATTTTATTGCCATCATTTTACTATGTCTAATCCATTTAATACCATGCCTTTTGGTGCAACAGTTTTCTTCAGTAGGATCAACAGATCACCATGCATAACAAGAACAGCAGGTCAACATTTATTTGTGCAACTTTGTTTAAACATGTTTATCCAACATTTTTCAAGTGCAAATGCAATAAAAACTAGAAAGGAGTTATAAGAAGAAAAAAAAACAGAAACCATATATGTCTACAATAGGGATACAATTTATACTGGCAATCTATTGATGTGACTAATCTGTGCTACACCATTGGTTTAAAATAAATTTAGCTATACAACATTACTTATTAAGTCATGCTTAATCGCTTGGAAAAGGCCCAGTACAAATTTAACACAACTGCACGATGACCTTTGGTTTAAAATAAATTTAGCTATACAACATTACTTATTAAGTCATGCTTAATCGCTTGGAAAAGGCCCAGGACAAATTTAACACAACTGCACGATGACCTACATGTATGACATCTGGCCATCACTTGTGGGCATTACAGGCACATCACAGTACATCAACGCATTAAAATTACAACAATATTTTCAGACTACAAAATTATTATTACTTTTTAATATTAAATATTGTACTATTACATGCGCCAATTAAATGATCAGGGACTATGTCAATAACAGCTAAAATTTTGATAAAATAAAGAATATCACATTAATTGCGCCTGGGACAAAGTCTAGGATTACTTTTTCAAATTTGCCTCCCTAGTGTGCACAGTGAACAGTGTAAGAATAGCTGCCTCTGCCAATATCAAGTAAAACACATAATGCCACTCCCCTCAAATGCGTATGGTTGATTGGATTTTTCAGAACAATCATCCTCAACACTGAAACCCAAGAATTTGGCCTTGAAGGTAAATGTAACAGTTTTGGTAGTGACTTAACAAATTTCCTTTTATTTTCCTTTTAGTCCCTCTTCTTTGAAAGAGTCCCTCTTCTTAAGCTCCCTTTGGGGACAGCTTTGAACAATCCAGTGCGAGGAAGAGTTTCTAGAAGGCTTCAAATGTGTACCAGAGCTCCTTAGGATAGACAAGATTCATTGCATATGTCAACCCATCATTGAAATGCAACCAGTGTGTCAGGTTCAATCTGTAGATCATACATTTTAGAAAACCATTAAAAAAATATCCTGCCAGAAGGGAACAATCTTAGTACAAAACCAAAAGGTGTGGCCTAGAGTGCCTTTTGAAGATTTACATCTGTCACATACATCAGTGTTGGGACTTGGTATTTGTGAACTACAGTTCGCAAATACATGTGTAGTCCAAGCCTGGAGCACATGTTCTTTGTTCTGGAGAAACCAGAACAGCCAGAACTCAGTCTCCCAGGGTGCTTCAACATCACACAGAGATGTGAAAACCGACCTGGGAACACAGGTTTCAACCACTATTGGTCACTCTGGGCCCCATGACCCATGAGGTCATCAGGTCAATATAAGCCAAGTCCCCCCTCTCTTCTGTCTCTTTTCGATTCCTCTTTCTATGCAACCCCCGAGAGGAGAAGGGTGGCTGCCCAACTCAGCAACTCAACTCAACTCTCCGAGAGAATCCCACCTCTCTGTCTGCTCAACTTCAGTGAAGGAGAGGTGCAGCTTTCCACTCACCAAGCAAGGGAAACCTCCTCCAAATCCAAGCTCTACCAACCTTCAAGCAAGCCTGAATGGAGCAGACTTCTAAAACCTTCCAAAAGCCAGCGACTGCGAGGTCCTGCCTAAGAACTCAGCACAAGAGCTGCATCACACAGCAGAACCACAACCAGCAAGACGACTTCACTGGACTTCGAACAGCACAGCAACTTTTTTTCTCCTTTCCATGGACGGGTAACACAACTGGGCTTAGTAATTATACTAGGCTAAGCAAAGTTTATTCGATTCCGTGTGATGTTTATAAGTTTGATTCATGTTACTGTGATAATTTGGTTATAAGTTATTTGAAAGTTAATGTTAATGATGTTATGCTCTTCACAGTCTTTCTCTGCATGCATCTAGTAACTTTCCCTAATTTGGCACCAACACACACACACACGCATATCTCAACACAAATCTCTCTGACCCCCGCTACATAAACATAAACATACTAAAGGGGTATGGTTAATTGCCCTCATAGGGGCCTGCTGTCATTTTGAAAGCACTCACTCACACAGACACACACGCATACTTACATACACATCTTTATATAGTAAGTACATCTTTAGTAATTTGTGTTTTTATACTTTGATTATCTTTTCTTTCACAATGAATGTTTGAATGAATGTTGCATAAGTGTGAATTTTGCCAACATCTACACTGTCACGATCTCTATATCCTTCAACTTTGCTAACTATCTATATGGTAATTTTGATTATAGTTATAAATTGAATTGTTAATCAGAGTTCCAAATTTGTAGTTAGTACTTTTATGAGACTTAATCAATAAATTGGCTATCTTTTCCCTTCTTTTAAAGGATGGTGCCCAGAGGTTAACTTTAATCAATTAAAGTTATTATTGAATATTAATATTTTTAATATTTTGATAACCAAATTTATTGAATGCTGAAAGGCACACCATATAATGGTATCACATTTAATGCATTATTGCACAACATCAGATACATTAGGATACATTACATGAATGTTTTCTTTGGAATAATGTAATCTGTGCATGACTTTAAATTGAATCAACTGCAACCTGGCATTTATTGAGCCCAAATGGATCATCTCCATCCCCTCCATTGCATGAAAAGAATTTGGGTCAGTTAATGCCCCTGGAAATTTCTGTGGAAGTTTAGGTTAATGACTGTTCACAGGAATCTGCAGGCAGCACAGAAAACTGCCGGGAATTGACATGGGGTTCCATGGGGGGGGGGGGGGGGGGGGGGCTTTCTGATGTAAATGACAAAACTGTGCTCTTTACAAATGCAAATCAGGATAGTTTCACTCAGTGGTGCAGAGGTTACACTTTTTTCTAACAGGTACTATCTCCCTTATTAGAAAATCTCTTGTATAAATACATCAGGCTTAGTATAATTATAGAATCATAAATTGTAGCTTGAATAGATTTGCCTTATATAAGTAAGTATGCTATAATGAGTGTAATCAGTGATACAATTCCCAGGCTACTAAACTTTCTCAGTATTCCATTAAAACACTCAACACTTCCAAAGCAACTTACAATAAGTGAATTCAGCTATGAGGGTACAAACACAGAACAGCAAGAATCATGTAAGTACATTAACTTAAGAACCAGAAATAATGAACTGGTCCTCAGTCATATACTCATCCCATATAAATGTAAAGTACAATTTAAAAACTGTTATAACCGCTACTTCATAAGTAAAAAGGTCATTTGTGAAGTTTTACTCTGAAAACGTCACACTCATGAATACGTCTATTCCTGAAGATGCCACGTCAGTCGGTAACGTTAACACGTTAGGGCTGGTCCAATCGAAGCCTCGTGAATGAAACGTCTGTCTCAACATACAAGAAACTACCGGCTCGTGTATTGCTTGGTTCGATGAATGACTCGGTTTTTGGTGTAAAAAACTTGCTGAAGTTAACACAACACTGTTTCGCTGGAGGAGAGGATGACTGCATTGTATAGTAAAGCCGCGGGCCCAGTGTGGAGAGTCGAAGCGGAGAAGACAGGCGCACAATCCTAAAATTACGGTAAGAGCATAGCTACAGAGAGAAGCCATTGCTAACTGCTAAGCTAACTAAGTAACTCTTAGATCTGATTGAAGCGGGACAGATGACATGGATCCATCCTTCCACAGCCAGGAGCTCACACCACACCACACACCACAGACGTCTACACACTGGAGCAGATTCAGACGAGTCCCACAAAGAACTTATGACCTAGAGGCGGCAAAGAGACATTTCCCCACGTGTGTATTATAATGACCCATGGTGACCAATAGTAACAGATTTACCAGCCAATCACGAGTGACATTTCGTTTCAAAGGTGGTTCTGTGATTATATAATGAACAGTGAAGGTTTAAATTCGAGCACTGACTATCATAATCCAGCTGTATTCACATATATATGCACAAATAATCACAAAATACCAGTACTTTAAATACAATAGAATTTATTAAAGATAATAACATCAATGTTAATCAATGACTAATATCCTAACAAGAATCCACTATATCAAAGATAAATCACAAGAACTGATCAGGATGTATAACACACAAATACCTATGGGGTGTGTGTGTGCGAGAGAGAGAAGACGAAATCAAAATGACGGTATAAAGTCACGTGTGTGATGTGATGTAGGGTCGAATTCAAGATGGCGGTCTAAAATCACGTGTGTGTCGTAGGGTCGAACTCAAGATGGCGGTCTAACCTCGTGTGTGACGTAGGGTTGAATTTAAGATGGCGGTCTATCCTCGTGGTTTGACCAACGGGAAGTGGAGAACAAAGGGATGCTTTTTCTACCTCGTGGTTCAAAGTGCCGAATGGCGTCGAGATGCGACCACACTATCTAAGTACCAGAAACATGTATAACACGTGAATTGTGTGGATGCAGGTCGGAACGTGTGTGCAGGCGGGTTTAGGAGAAGAGAGAGAGAGGAAATCAAAACATGCAATGAATGATCAGAGGAGATCTCAAACACCGCCAGAGACAATTTTGCGGGGACTATATCACTCGGTACCCACACGGACGAACTAAGATCCATCCAGCTGTGTACCGATCTTTTAATAGGTAAAAGTCTCCGTAAAAATGGTCTGACGATCATACAGTGCTGCGATGCGGTCGGAAGTGCAGATACGTCACGACGCGCCGGCACTGAAAAATGTAGACACGGTGGTCCTACACAAATACACACTCAAATAATACTAATACGTTAATTATTAAACTAGTCTCTGCCCAGACATAAGCCTCTTACTTGTTGCTGATCCACGGTTCATTGATGCGCGAGCTGCGCGTTCCGGGAAGACAAGTGAATATGTGCATGGCCTCTAGAGCAGCTGATTTGTGCGGTGGCAGCGGGGCTCTCAGCCAATAGAAGGCCAGAGGTTAACCGCGGGGGTTCCAAAAAGTAACCGGGTGTGTTCCAGAGAAAAACTCTAGTCAGGCTTCTAAAGTCCCATGCAGGCCTCGCCATTTCCTTTGTCTGGCTTTGATCCCAACATTAATTAGTGTGCCATATCAAACATTTTTTATATTAAGATTTATTATTAAACAACTTTAATATTTCCTTATGTCATTTTATTCCATCCATATTGGCTATATATAGAACAACAGTTTAAAGAAACATGTTTATCTCATTATGATTGCAACCACACTCATATTCAGAATTGCAAAAGCTTGCTTCAAAGACTTTGAGAGAGTTGGCTTGCTTCTCATACCTGGACACTGCACATTTGATCAATTCTCCCTTGTTTGCCTGATTTTTGAAACTTCTTTCGTGCTTTGTCTCAAAGTGGCGCTTAACACTAGACGTTTGGCACACAACATTTTCTAACGTGCACACAGCACGGTCCTTATGAAAAACAAAGCTAGCGGTCATGCCATCACCAATACACCTGAACGGCTGCACTTCACGGAGATTCATGTGGGGAAATGCAAGCTGCGCCAGCTAGGAGGCTTCTTCTTCGCATTATTTAATGGCGATTGGCATCCAGCCTATGGCGCATTACTGGCACCTAGTGGCTAGGAGGTGTTAACATCCATCAAGCTAAATAATACAGGCTGCGTGACGGCAAAACCTTTGAACATTTCTTTAATAAGTGTGCCAATGATTATGGCTCCGGCACGCGTGACATAGGTTGCTGACCCCTGGTATAGAGAAAGGTGACAGTGGGAGATGTAGCATGACCCAGTTCACTTCTTGCATGGAGGACAGATTCACTTCTCACTATAGACTCACTGCCAACATTTGCTGTAAATCAGCAAACAGAGTTTAAACCAACACAGAATACGCCACCTTCTCACTCAGAAGGCCGTGCAGGTTCTGGTCCAGGCCCTGGTCATCTCACGCCTAGACTATTGTAACTCCCTCCTGGCAGGTCTACCTACTAGTGCCATCCGACCTCTGCAGCTCATTCAGAATGCAGCAGCTCGACTGGTCTTTAACCTACCGAAATTCACTCATACTACTCCGCTCCTCCGCTCCCTTGACTGGTTACCGGTGGCTGCCCGCATCCGTTTCAAAACACTAGTACTTGCGTACCATGCTGCGAACGGATCGGGTCCAGTCTACATCCAGGACATGGTTAAACGTTACACCCCAGCCCATTCACTCCGCTCTGCCTCGGCCAATCAGCTTGTTGCTCCCTCATTGCGAGCTAAACACTCATCAAAATCATGACTGTTTGCTGTCCTGGCTCCTAAATGGTGGAGCGAGCTCCCCATTGACATCCGGATATCAGATAGTTTACAAATCTTCCGCCGCAAACTAAAAGCACACCTCTTCCGACTATACCTTGAATAACATTTTAAACTAACAATTTAGTAGCACTTAAATGGCACTTACTTATAGCACTTTGTAGTTTTGCTTTTTTTGAAGAAATTGTACTTTCTTGACTCTTGTTGTTCTGGGTTTGTACCCTCATGGTTGAATGCACTCATTGTAAGTCACTTTGGATAAAAGCGTCAGCTAAATGAAAAATGTACTTCTATGCAGTGGCATCATGGGCTTCAAAAGGTCCTTTCATCCCTTTTTATGTAAGTGACACATCTGAGTTTTCCCTAACCCAACATGTGTAATGACCAGTGGAACACTGTCGACTTGAGGCAAAGATTTCAATAGACCCAAATTTCACGTCTCTGTTGTGTGAATGACACAACAGAGAATTTGCTCCATTTGCATCTATTACTCAAGTTAATATATATTTTAACTCTAAGCAAATGCCCTGAAAGCCAATCAGCATTGAGAGTGAAATTTACCAGACTCAGGTCCTAGCACCAGCCCGAGCAAGCAGGTGATCAAACCTGCCACTGGTCAGCCTCAGGTAGGGCTGGAAACAACAGTCATACAGACATAGCTTCTGGAGAAGACTGAAATTTGTGGGTTGTGTGTACTAGCGTTGCTCGTGCTAGTAGCAGCATGTATTGCACGAGTAACACAATGCAAATATTTGCGTTTGGTATGAACGCATCGTTAGAGGGCTACGTCTATAGAATCTGGAGTTATGATGGATAGCCATCATTCCTTGTTTCCTACTCACATGAGCATTCAGCAGGTAATGTGCAGAATGACAGATGTCAAACATTTTTTGTTTGATTGAACCTTCTCTGTTTGATTAGCCCATTCGATATGCAGCAGTCTATTTAAAAAACAGATGGACATTAATGAATATCTCATTGTATGTTCTCTCACACATATATATTTCTTAACTAGGTCACCTTAGTTTGAATATCACTCTCCTTTTTTAAACACCATTAGAAAAGAGACTGGTAAAATAACATTTGGACTGTAATTGAAGCATGCCATCTGAGCTTCTCTTAATCCTACCTCTTAACTTTAGCTATAAGTTCTGGCAAGTTATTAACACCTCAGGACATTGGAAAAGAGTCTCCTGTAATCCAGATTGGCTGAGAAGACAATAGATGAGTTCACAGTAGCCATTGGTGGACTACCACTTCCTTTTTGAGAGTCTATTCTCAATCAATCAAATTTTATTTGAATAGCCCATATTCACAAATCACAATTTGTCTCATAGGGCTTTAACAGGGTGTGACATCCTCTGCCCTTAACCCTCAACAAGAGTAAGGAAAAACTACTAAAAAACCCTCTAACAGGGTAAAAACAACATAGAAACCTCAGAGAGAGCCACATGTGAGGGATCCCTCTCCCAGGACGGACAGAAGTGCAATAGATGTCAAGTGTAAAGGAGAACATCATCAAGATAAAGGTTTTAGCAGTATTGATAAGGGTAAACATTTTGAAGCATAACTGAAGATCAGTGAATTGGTGGATTATTGTCAGTAATGGTCGAGTATCTGAGGAGAAATACTATGTATCAAGCAGTCCTGCTGTAATCATTGATTGTCTATGGTCTATGGACAGCAGCCAGCAAGACCATGATCCACCATCAAGATCGGATGCCACTATAGTCCACAGTCATTGTTCACTGTCGCCATTAGGATCCATCATCAGCTGCCACCTTGGTCGTGATCCACCACCATTATCAGATGCCAACACGATAAAGGATCTGCCTTTATTATCACGATCAGCCAGCACGATACAGAATCCACCATACTGGATCCACCATTACGATCTCTGATACGCAACCCACAGATCCTAATCCATGATGTGGCCACAGCTGCGGCCCTGGATCTGCGGACGATACGGCAAAGGGACTCCGGGGAAGAAGTCAAGTCAGTAACATGTATTGATGAGACATGAATTACTTTGATATGATAACGATTGAGAAGAGGAATGAGAAGCTGGAAAGAGAAGCTCTGTGTGTCATGTGTCTCCCGACCTTCTAGACCTATAGCAGCATAACTAAGAGCAGGTCAAAGACAAGCCTGTACCAGCTCTAACTATAAGCTTTATCAAAAAGGAAGGTTTTAAGCCTACTCTTAAATATACAGGTGGTGTCTGCCTCCCGAATTGAAAGTGGGAGATGATTCCACAGGAGAGGAGCTTGATAGCTGAAAGCTCTGGCTCCTACTCTACTTTTATAGACTTTAGGGACGACAAGTAAGCCTGAATTCTGGGAGCACAGTGCTCTAGTGGGTTGATAAGGTACCATCAGCTCTTTGAGGTATAATGGTGCCATATTATTAAGGGCCTTGAAGGTGAGGAAGAGAATTGTAAATTCTATTCTAGATTTAACCGGAAGTCAGTGTAGCGAAGCTAATACTGGAGAAATGTGGTCTCTTTTCTTGGTTCTTGTCAGGACACGTGCTGCAGCATTTTGGACAAGCTGCAGAGTCTTTAACAACTTACTGCTGGAGCCTGATAGTAATGAATTACAATAATCCAGTCTGGATGTAACAACGGCGTGGACTACTTTTTCGGCATCCTTTTGAGAAAGGACATGTCTGATTTTGGAGAGGAAGTGGAAGTGGAAAAGGCGGTCCTAGAAATTTGTTTTAAGTGAGAATTAAAGGATAAATCAGGATCGAAGATCACTCCCAAGTTCCTGACTGTTTCATTGGAAGCAAGGGCAATGTTTAGGCAATCATTAGATAATGTATCTCTAAGGTGTTTAGGGCCAAGTATTAGAACCTCTGTTTTATCTGAGTTTAATAAGAGAAAATTGCAGCTCATCCAGGTTTTTATGTGGAAGCATATATAATGACAATAAAATTGAGCCGAGCACAGAGCCCTGTGGAACACCATGGTTAACTTTGGTGTGCACAGAGCGTTCAGAAAAATAGGATTTAAACCAGTTTAGGGCAGTTCCTTTAATGCTAATTAACTGTTCTAGTCTCTGTAATAAAATTTGATGGTCAATTGTGTTGAATGTAGCACTAAGATCAAACAGAACGAGGACAGACACAAATCCCTGATCTGAAGTTATTAGAAGGTCATTAGTGACATTAGTGTACAGCCAAGGCTGTCTCTGTGCTATGATTGGTTCTAAACCCTGACTGAAAGTCTTCATATATATTATTTTCCTGGAGAAACTCACAGCTGATTGGCTACAACTTTTTCTAGGATTTTAGACAGGAAGGGGAGGTTGGATATTGGTCTGTAATTGGCTAAAACCTCTGGGTCTAGGTTTTTTGAGAAGGGGTTTGATTACAGCTATTTTAAAAGACTGTGGTACATATCCTGATGATAATGACAGATTTATTGTGTTCAGTAACGTGCTATCAATTAGGGGCAGAATTTCTTTAAGTAATTTTGTAGGAATGGGATCTAAGATACAAGTTGTTGGTTTAGAACATGAGATTAGTTTGGTCAGCTGATCAAGGGTGATCAGAGAGAAGCTGTCTAAATAATTGGTAGGATTCTTAGCTGTTTCTGAGATTTCTGTTCTTGGTATGGTATTAGTGCCAATTGAGGGCAGGAGATGTTTGATTTTAATTCTAATTGAATTTTATCATTACAGAAATTCATAAAGATATTGCTATTGTAACGTCCTCACTTACAGAGGACAGAGAACTTCTCTTTCGTTTAACAACTTTTACACAGGACCTGTGCACACCTCTCCTCTCACTCCCTCGCTCCAACACATCAACAACACTTCACTTCCTCACTGACTTCCGATCCCCCCAAAAACCAGCCAATGAGAGACCGTCCTCCCCAAACAGCCCCATCCCACTCGTCCAAACAACCACATGTCCCGCCCCCGACCCCTTCACTGACACCCAGGATCCCAGAACACTCCCCAAACACAGTGCTCCACTGAACAACGTAAACCCACACATAAACACAAAACCCAGTCCGTTACACTACCTCCCCCCATCAAAGTCCCTCGTCCCAGAGGGAACAACAAAGACTCCCAGGCGGTCAGGAGGTCTCCGTTCTCTCTGCGGCCGTCTGGCAGAGGGGGGTCCAGCCAACGCGGAATCCGGGGCATGGACCGGAACCTCAGAAGGATATCGTGGAGAAGCTCGAACAGTGTCCCCGATGTCTTGTGTTCCAGTCTGTACTCGCAGTGGGGTCGCCGTGCCCCGATAGGGAGCCAGTCTGTCTCTGTGGAGGGCAACTTTCCTTCCCCTCAGCGGCAGTTGGACCCTGTACACGACTTCACTCACCCTCTCCAGGACTCTGCAGGGCCCCATCCATTTGCTGTCCAGCTTTGGGCACCTGCCTTTCTTCCTCTGAGGGTTGAACACCCAGACCAACTCGCCGGCTTCGAAATGTCGTCCTCTGGTGCGTACGTCGTATTAGTTTTGAATAGTAGGCAGCTCTTGCTTTGTGGAGGGCCTTCTTATATGCTTTAACACTACTCTTCCAGTCTAGGAGATATTCAACACGGTTGCTGGAGCGCCACTTCTTTTCTAATTTTCTTGATACTTATACTTATTACTCATATCTTGGAATTATACCACGGAGCTTATTTACTATGTTTTATATGTTTCTTTTTTAGAGGCACTATTGAGTCTAATGTTAATCATAATGAGTCTACAGAGCTATCAACGAGATGGTCAATCTCAGTGGAGCTAGGGTTTTCAATGAATTTGTTGTTTATATTGACGGATAATACAGGTTTAAATGTAATCAGAATTATTTCCTTAAATTTAGCTACAGCACTATCAGGTAAACATCTAGAAAATTAGTTCATTATTAGTGGCATATATTCTGATAGTGAAAAATTGAAGGTACACCGTATGATAATATAAGGTCAAGTGTGTGGTTACAACAATGAGTAGGTTGGTGTACACACTGACTGAAACCAATTGAGTCTAATATCGAAATAAATGCTACACTCAGGCTATCTTTATTATTGTCAACATGAATATTAAAGTCACCGACAATAATAATTTTATCGGTCTTTAGGACTAGGTTTGATAAAAACTCAGGGAATTCTGTTAAAAATTCAGAATAAGCCCCAGGAGCACGGTAAACTACAGTAAATATGATTGGCTGTTGGTGTTTCTTAGATTGGCATGGAAGACTAAGAACAAGACTTTCAAATGAGTTGTAGCTTAGTTTACGTTTAGGATTAATTGATAGACTGGAGTTAAAAATAGCAGCAACTCCACCTCCTCGACCAAAGTCTCTGGGAACGTGTGAATTTACATGACTGGGGGGAGTAGATTCATTTAGGCTGACATATTCATCAGGATGCAGCCACGTCTCAGTGAGGGACAATAAATCAATGTTGTGATCTGTGATCCTCCACTTAGTGCTCATGCAGTGCTGAGCGCCAGGCCAAACGGCTGCAGCCTACTTCTTCTCTGACCCGCAGCATCAGACAAACAGGTAAAGACGGTGTTTGTGCAATCCCCAGACGTTGTTTGGTGATAAATTAACCACAACATTAGCGCTGCTGAAAACATTACGTCGCAACTGGTCCGACGTTTCCTAAAAAATAAACAAACAAAAAACTCACGAAATCCGTGATTTCAAAGCCTTGTCCAGCTGTTTACTGACATTTGTCATGTTTAATGAAGAGAGAGAGGGAGAGAGATACAGGCAGGCAGACAGGCAGACAGGCAGACAGACAGGCAGGCAGGCAGACAGACAGACAGGCAGGCATATAATTTGTAATTATTGAAATGAAAGGTAGGTCTTAAGTTGAGCTACATGACAGTCTGGTGAGGTATATTGTGGTATATTATTAGTGTAATGCTGCTTATGCTTCAACTCTGTCAGAAAACAGTAAAAAAAAAACGTGTGTGTACTGTGTTGTCAGCTTTATAGAGATTATGTAAGTCACTCTTGATTATTATGCACAACATTGATTTATCTCATTTACAAGAGTTTTGATAAGTTTTAAGTTAGAATATTTTTTGATTATTTAACATATTTGGTAATACAATATGGCCTTGTTTTGTCTGGTTTTGCCTGTTATTCATTTATTTATTCAATTTGATAATTTGAGTTAGTTTGTTAACAAAAATAAATATATAAGTTCAAAATATCCTACTGTGTTTTTTATTTATTTATTATTATTATTTTTAATTTCATAAATAATTTTGGCGATGGGTGCCGTTTTTTTTTGGTTTGAGCACCTGCCCCCGAAAATGTCTGTGCACGTGCCTGCCGTCTCTCCTAACAAGACCAGGTTTCCTCCAACACGTTTGCCAATTATCTACAAAGCCCACACCATTTACAGCATCATCACCTGTGCAGTTTAACAAGGAAGAGTTAAACATTAAAATTTCTTTATTCATTCTCTCATTTAGACAATAGCTTTGGCAGAGTAATACTTTAGTAGTTGTTGTGTATTGTGATTGAAAAGGTCAATAACATTTACAAACTCAATCAAGGTGTCTGTCTCAATGGAAAATAGAAGAAGATCTGACAGTTGTCCTCTACATTTGTATATTCAGTTTGGAGAATGATCTCTGGATTAGTTGACATTGGAAATGCAAGTATAATATTAATGACATAGTCCTCATCATTTTCTTTCAGGTACAGACATATCATCAAGGGATGGTGCATGTAGAGAAGAGCACCTGAAGTTCAGTGTCTTGCACTGTGCCAGAACATATCACTGACAGATTGAGCAGCTCTGTCATTTGTCATGCTTTACTATTTAATTGGGAATACTTACCCTAAACCTCTGTTACCAGTCATGTGACCAATGGTGTATGTTCATCAGCCAGTCAGTGACAGTGGCCCCACTGTTGCAGCACAGCCAAAAAGCAACTGTGATGGCATTAAACATTTTTTTAATTGAACATTTCAGTAATTCAGACCTGTTTGAGGGGCCAATAAATCTCTTACTTTTAGTCTTTTACTTTGTTTTGAATTTGAACAGACATTAAACTACTGCAAAGCTCCTATCGGGCTTGCTTTTAGATTGGTGGAACTAAGATCATGTATTGAAAACATTCAAACAATAATAACCAATAACTGGTAGTGAGAATTCTTTGCATGAGAAAGATATACCAAGTTGTTAAGACTCAGGTTGTTCATCTTAATGACAACCTTGATTTTGAAAAGGAAGCACTGTGTAGCAAATGATGTCATGTTGACTACCCCTTATAACAAACATGTAATTGTATCGACTGGTGCAGAGAAGAGCACAGTGTGAAGGAAATTGCATCTTTCGGCATGAAATACATTCCTGATTAAATGGATGGTCCGCTGCAATAGAATTAGTATTTCAGTGTGTGTAGCCAGGAGATGACAAACTGCAAGTGAGGCTAGTTATCCTGAGCAAGAGAATGTTTATTTTCTCAAAGATGCATAAAACCAGTGGGTGGCAGATTTAATCTCAAACCATAAACTGTTTATTGTTTTTCTGAGGTGCCTTATGGATGGAAAATTAGACAAGAATTAATGCTCTGGGGAGCCGACTGTGTTTATTATCTCCAAGGAGCTATGCTTACAATTGGCAAACTTTAGAATTTGCATTGTAGATCAAGATGCCTCTCTTAAACAGAGGGTTTTTGT
The DNA here is from genome assembly GCA_026259375.1 of Verasper variegatus. Classification (NCBI taxonomy): domain Eukaryota; kingdom Metazoa; phylum Chordata; class Actinopteri; order Pleuronectiformes; family Pleuronectidae; genus Verasper; species Verasper variegatus. The sequence goes on from CM048040.1 coordinate 1,897,873, forward strand.
CTCAAAGACTCCTTCACAGTTCATTACCAGCCAAATCAAATGCAAAAAACATCCATCTCATTTGAGACACTGCCATGCCTAGAAGTCTACTCTTCTAAAAGGTACCAACTCAGTGCGTACAGTTTCCTTTGGGAACATAGTGATAGTGCACATAGAGGATTATTCATACTGACTTACATAGAGAGGAACTGTGGCAAATCACTTTTACATATTAAGTACTATTTGTCTTCATTTCTTGTGACTGCCACTTTCATAACCTGGTTTTGTGGAGCCTGCGGTGGAGTCCCTTGAAGCACTGTTACCAAAAAGAGGCCGGAGGATGACACCACATAAAATCTAGATTAATGACAAGGATCAAATAGCAGTTTCATCAGCGGCAGGCCACATCAATCACCTTGTGTTAGCCAAGGCTAATGACAGTCTAGGAAAACATCTTGATAATGAACCTTATAATGATGGATGATGTCAAAGATCGTAATGAAAAACAGGACTTAGATCATGTTTCTTTGAACAGACATCAGAGCTGAGCCATGGGAGGAGCAGTGGGAAGTAATGTGTGCAAAGGTGGTGGGTTGAAGAAATAGTTTGACCTCAAAGTCAGGCATGGCTCTGAATTTTTACTGCACTCAGTCACTAATCCTACACCGAGGTCCTGTCATACACACCCATGGCCTTGATGGTACCTCCATGGAGAAGTGCAGCCAGCATTTAAATGCATACTTACTGAGTGCTGAAGTAACTCATTTGACATGGTAGTCTTTGACATGAGATTTCCACCATGCTAGACACATATATAAAGCCTTACAATTAAGATTAATATTTCATTATTCAGTGTTCAAGTTAACATTGCTCAAATTTATGAGAAGCTTCAATTCTAAGCATTGGAGAAACCTAAAAAAGAGGTTATCACTCTTTGGTTAACATGAAGCCCACATTTAATAACAACAAGGTAGGTATGTAAGGTATTCACCTTACAAAAAATATTACAAAGTGCTTTACTGAGGAATAGAATTATAACCAATACATCATCATTTTAAATGTCTGTATAATCAGCAATGAGCAATTGAGATTGAAAAGGTGATCACAGAAAGAGTCTGCAAGCCATAACTCTTCAGGCAGGCACTTCACATGCTGAGGTAAGGTGAGACAGGTCTTAGAAAAGAAGAATGTGGTCTATTTCACTTTAGTTGCCACTTGACAGTTGGCCATCATCTGGGCATTTTGGAAGTGGGCACATATTGTGTCAGGTTGAAAATGTAGCCTAAAATAATTTGTATTCACCTGTAATCTTTTGCTGTAGGAAAGAGGTAGTTACTCCATATTCAATATAGTCACTGGATAGGATCGCAATATTGACTACATTAGACACTTTATAGCTGGTGTAGATATCTACGGCCAAAATATTCATAACAGTGCTTTTAGCTGATTTAAATATAAAGAGGCAAATTAGCAGCACAGTCCATTATTTTTTCCAGTTTACAAAATAAGGTTTTAACTGGGGTTGTAAAAACATATCTCTTGAATATATCAAATATTTAAAAAAGCTTAACTAGTATAATGGTGCTTTTAGATGACTTATGTGAAGAGGAAATATTGTTTTACTTTAGATATTGTAGAGCCACCCCTATGCAGCTTGCTACAAATCAGAAACCTTTGTAATTCTTACAATATAGAGTCGTAAATATGGATGCACAAAGATCTACTGAATTTATCAAAAAATGTACTACCAAACAAGAGCATCTTTGTTTCTTTTTTAGACTAAATGGCTTTACTGTTTTGGTCTATCCATCCATCCATATAATTAAGAACAAAACAGGATCAATGCAATAAATGGGTGATAACAGCCTCCTGAACTTACAGTAGGTTTGGTAGGCCTTTACTAGCCCATAAAATGAAATGAAGTAAACATAACCTTATTTGACTTGACAGTCACTCCCAGTGTTCTTACAGTAACTGTAGTGTACAAATGTATTTCTAAATTATTCCTGCATTCCTCAATATTCTTTTAAAGTCAGTTTCAATAAACAATGTTGTGGGCTTTTTGTTGTCCATAATTCATTTTAGTCCCTGATTCCTGTTTCAATGTATGTTCTGTGTTTGGATCTGTTTTCTGTATTTTAGTATAGTGTGTGTTTGTGTGTGTAGTAGAAAAAAGTATGGTTGACAAACTATTTTGTATTTGGGAAGGTAAGTTTTTGCAGCCTTGTCCAAAGGCTTTTATGACCTGTATCTACATATATAAACAAACTGTCCAAATGCTTTATGACCTAAGCTGTTTTATGGTCTGCACTGTTGTTGACCTGAAAACTATAAGAACCTTTTGCCACTTATTTACTCTCTAAAGTACTGAATGTATGTCTGCTTATCTCCTTAGGAAACACATGTTAATGATTTGTTTATGTTTAGATTCCCCTCTCTCCTGCACCTACAGAACCAGTCTGAACTGGTTCTGAGAGACAGCCCTTAGTCCTCCTACATAAGATTCTTGCATTTGACTGTTCTCCATCTTCACTCTGAGATCCTTGTGACTCTCTGTGTTGATCCTTTCTGCAGAAAATCCCTATTAAAATACACGTAGATAACTTGACCTGGTGTTTCCAGCCTCTTGTATTTCCAGATTTCCATCACGTGTGAATGTGAAAATGTGTGTGTGCATATGTATACATATATGTGTGTTATTTGCCCTTGCTTATTTAAAATGTTTTTACTTCAGTGCTGCCCACCTTGACCAGGACTCCCTCAGAAGAGATATTGTATCTCAGTGCTTAAATAAAGGATAAATATAAAATTAAACAATATTTGGGTATTGCTCTAACCTTGTTTTGACAAACACAAACTCAGCTCACAGAGCTCAGCACTGTGACGTTGTTCTGTCCTCACGTTTTATTCCTCAGGGAGCGTGACCTTTTGTGTGACTGGACTGACTGGACAAAATTAAAAGATTTTATAATGTCTATAAATTCTTTAGTGAAAATGTACACTGCAATCACCTACAAAAAGTGCTTTGTCAAAGAGAGGCACAATGAGAGCTAAGAGGTCAGAGAATCAAACCAATTAGACCTGACTATAGCCAGTGTTACATTTTGAGGTTTTTGAATAGAACATAGATTTGTGTTACTTGGCAAATCCCATTTTCATCAGTTGGAAAACAGATATGTATTTGTATATTTGATAATGCACTACATATAAAGAAAACTAAATGCAGCATAATGTTTAAGCTTAAATGCAACAATGGCTGAATCTCTTGAAAAGAAGTGCAAGAAAACAACACAAAGTAGACTTTTTATGTTAGCAATGCCCCATAATTAAAACAACCAAAAGTATGACAAATTTCAATTCTTGATTTCAGAAATTGTTAGTGCTCACTACAAACAAGCAAAGGAGATTATGAGAAATAACACAAAGTCATCCTTCAGCTGTCAGCATCAGGGATAGTCAGAACACTTTCATATCTCTCATCATTGTGTTTGCCTTTTCAGTAAACAGATTTTAGTTTACAGATGGCCAGATGATGAAAATTCTTTTCTGGTTTTTGCAATGTCTTAAACAAGAGCTGCTGTTTCAATGCATACTTTCTGCACACATGGCTCTTGATGCCCCACTGCTAACCCAGATGGCTCCATTTATTTTCTTGCTCTGTATATTAATGATTTCCTTTAACTTTGACTCTTTTTTTTCAACCCTGGCTATATTTAATCCATTTTTGATCTATGTACATAACCCACTCTGCATATGATGTGTTACACCCCAGCAGTTATTCTTCTAGACCAACAGGAATTACACTGTACGTGAGCTTTAGCTTTAATTAACGTTCTGAGCTCCTTGTATCTACCACTCTGAGTGACCAAGGCTCCTCGGTAATGGCCAGTCATTCCAGCAGGTTGTTCTTCATTTTTATCACCCTATTCCAAGGTGTTGTATTATTTTGTTCTGTCGAGAGACTCACTGGGTTATTATTCATTATAATGAGTATGTTACTCTCTCTGCACAGATACATGGCACTCGTTAGCTGCAGAGCACTTACTCTTCTTTCAGGATGATTTTCTGTTTTGCAGTTAGATTAAATGGCTTTGTGACCCTTATACCAGCAGTGTTTTTCCCCTTCATTTGAACAGAGACAAATCAAATGTTTCAGAGTGACAAAAAACTACTCGATAGATATCAAGTAAAGAAAGTATCATTAGCTTTTTTCCCCAATGAACTGAATAAAAGTTGAACTGCCAGTGACAAAAATCCTTCAGTGAATTGAAAAGATGTACAGGTTTATTGAAGAGGAACTGATTCACAAGACCTGTGTTTAGGTGATGTACTATGAAAAGGAACGAATATTAGACTTTAAAAACAAAAAAGACAGAATTTTATTAAAAGCGTGTGACATTTGTAAGGCCCTTTGCCAAAATTTCCCCCTGTCAATATGGTTCAGAAAATTGTGCAGTTACTAAGAAACAAGTGAGGCAGGATTCATCTGTATGTTCAGAAAAATGCGAGTAATTACTTTCGTTCTTTTGGAGTAGACACTCGGTTTTGACCTGATTTTACTCTTTTAGAACCACGAAGGGAGGTATTGTTAAGGTTATCTTTTGTACTGGAACAGGAGGAAACAGACAATACATGAAGCAGGAACAGCTGCTGCCAGTAATATATGGTTATAACTTACACACATTTGTCAAATCCATCCTCTATAGGTAAGTGGATCAGGGTGCCTCTTATACGGTACATGCTGCTTAAGATGAACTCTAGGTTACCTGTCCCAGATATTATTGCAGCACAACCCAAAAAAGTCTGCGAGGGATGAGCACAGTCTGGTCAAACCAGCATAGGACTAGACTGGATGATAGGAGATACGATGTTTCACACAGCATATTGGCCGAGGATCCTGTCAAACCAACACGAAGGTCTCTCACACAGACTCATTGGAGGCTTCAATGGGAATGCAATTCACTTTAAATGGGGTTGTGTTATGAACTGTATGGTTGTGCATGCTGCTGAGCACCAGCTGATCAAATAATGTTTGTGTAAAAACAGGTCCTGTCTGAAATCAAACGTCTGACTGAGCATGGAGAAAGGGAGGCAGCTGGTGAAACTAGTGTGTTCTTATGGAGTTTATTTCTCCCTGTACTTCTGTTTAGTATTGTATGGACAAAATCATGGCATGTTAGCATGACAGCTTGCTTTTACTCGTTTTGTGCACTCGAAAACAGAAGACCCTCATTACATCATGTTTAACTCACCATGACCTCAATTTTGTAATGTGATACACCGCAAGCAGTTACTGAGTCATGCCTCATTGCTTCACAATATAATCCTAATAATCCTTTATAACAATAAATCAGAGACATCAGATTTCCATCCAAATATTTTCATTAATTTTATTCAAGTCACATACATTACAAGTACAATCCATGTTGTTTTGCATTGACTGCAACTTGTTAAAAAGGCACACGTTTAATGCGTTCTGTTATAAATTTATCAGAAGGATAGATAGATAGTCAGTACATCTGTCCATAACATTGCTATAATGTCAAAGCAAGCAAGACAAAGCAAATATGAAGAGCAAGAGGGAACTTAATACAATTAGTTACAAAGTGACCTCCCATCAGAATACTCCATTTCTGTTCAATGTTGTATTATATTATAGGTGCTGATGCATTTTGGACAGAGGCCCAATTAATTATTTATTTCTAACAGGACATTCCTACATGCACAGGTAAGATCCACTGTGTATAACTGAGAAAACATTAATGACAAAATATTCATCCCATACATACTTTTTAATGTGAATCCACTATTCACCTTGCACTTGCTCTCTCTCCAAGTTATCTGTCTCAGATAAAAAATCAACACTGTTAATTTGAATAGGATCTATGACCCAGTGGAAACCAGAACAATGGGGTGTTGAAACAATAGTTCTCCTAATTAATCTCCTCTTGCGCTGACACTCCTTTGAAAACTTTGAAACATAAATACTGAGCTAAACCATTTCATGTTGTGTGATGTCAGAAAACTATTCAGACAATGGGTGCCTTGGTGTGACATTAGATTTGCCAAATCAGGATATTAAGACATACTGTTTGATCATATGGATGTATAAGACTGTACATACTGTGTAACGTTTAGAAAATTAAAGTACAGAACAGTATACAGTTGTATTATTATATTCAGTTTGTATATGAGGTGCCTACTGAGCAGACAGAATATTAGATCTGGAAATAATACATCAAGATATGATTCAATGTGCATTTAAACACCCTAATGTATAATTTCTAGATTAAAACACGACATGCTTAGTTAGCAGCATCGTTCAGGCAAGATTCAGCAGTGTAAGCCGCGCTGCTCTTCTAGAGATTTGAGGTCTCACTTATTTTCTCTGCGTACCTCGCGGTTCATAGCAGAATAGACGATGAAAATAATCTTTCATCACAGTTTAAATGCTCATCTGTTGAAGATCTATATTGCCAAGCTTTTATTCGAGCAAATACAGTGATCATACCAGAACCCTCACATTGCAGCTCCAGCTGTGCCGGCAGTATGTGATCGATGTGCACATAGATGCACTGTATTTGAGTGGTCATCAAGAGCACTATTTAAATACAGACCATTTACATATAAAGACAATTAATCTTGTAACTACTACACAACACCATAATACACAGCTGTATGGGATTCTTGATACTGAGCCTGATATACTGGAGCTCCATTGTTCTCCAACTGTGAACCACACCATGTTGATTCCATTATTTGCACGAACACACTCACGCAAAATGTTTCTTCTGATTCATCCCTCTCACGCCTTCCTGCTGCTAAAAAACCCACTAAAGCACCTAAAGTGGATTCAGTGCTTGAGAAGGTCCTTGAAAAAAGCACTGTTCTGTCTTGTTGCCCTGTTACAAACGAAATTATAAATATATTTTCATTGAAACCGATGGGCTGAGACCGAGAGATGGAATTTTCTTTTCATGAGATTTTTTGACAAGAAATAAAAAAAACAGTAGATTTAACCTAAATGGATGTGTGTTATTTTCATATGTAAATTGTATCTAATGTTGTGTGATAATTCAGCTGTAGACTACTGTAACTGGAAACAATTTATAGTGAAATACAATTAACTTCTAATTTCTGTAATCTATCAACATACTGTACAGTGAGTCCATTCATTTGTTTTCATAAATGTTTTATGGAGTCATTTGCAGTTAGGATATTTGTCTTTGACATCCCCCATTAAAAAAGCAATGTTGTTCTTTTCAACATTTAAATAATTAATTGTTATTGCTGACCCAAACCACCTCCTGGTCACCGCTTCAATCCTCAATCTTGTCTGCCTTATGTGATCATTTGCAGTCATTATTTGAACCCTGGATGCTAATGATCGTCTGTGTTTACTGTGCTTCAGGGGATTTAGAGCACTCAGCAGAATCTCTTACACGCTGCTTGGATTCTTTAGAGAAATCCCTCAGGGCTAGAGTCATTTTTCAGCCCAGTATAGTTTTAACTGGCTTGAAGCAGACAAAAGATACCATCATTTTCCAAAACCTTTGTTCAATGGTTTAAAGCTTCTGAAAGTTTTAATGGAGATTTTCCTGGGCTCCCTCCTCTGCAGCATATATACTCCATGCTGTGTGCAGTGAGTCATGTATGATAATGGATTCACACGAGGACTCCATAATGGCTGTAAATGTTAGTGACTCTCCTCAGAGCTCAGTACGGGGATGCTTTTGGCACTAGTGCTGCAAAGCACTGAAATGGCACAATAAGAAGATAGACCCCATCCAGGTAACAGCTACAGACAATATTCAGTTTCTCTGTCTTGTATTACTTGAAACTGTAGACTTTTAATGACATCATGTTCTGTAGGGATTATTTTACATCTCCAGGTTGTGAGAAATCATAATAATTTCGCTATAAAGTTCCTCTACTGTGAAATCTCCTAGTTTCAGTTCAGGAGGCAGACATCCTCTCTATGTTTAACAGTAGGCTTAAAACCTTCCTTTTTGATACAGCTAGAAGTTAGCTTAGTTATGCTACTATAGATCTAGATTATCAGGGTACACATGGAGTTTCTCTTTCCTCTCCTCCCTCTTCATCACATTTATGTCTCATCAACACATGTTACGGACTTGACTTCTTCCCCAGAGTCCTTGTGCTGTATCACTGCAGGATTATGTAAATTAGTCTCATCAGATATTGAAATTTTAAAGCCTTTCAATTTCTAGCACTGAATTTTTTTAGGTTGGAATTATGCATTTGTATTTTTAGCCACTCTCACCACTCTTGAGCCACTTTCAGTCTTCAAATTTTAAAAGTATATTATTCAACTGCTACAATTCAGTTGCAAAAATTCAGATTAAACATCCGGGATACCAGGAAAAGCAATCGATGGTCTCGCATCGAACCAAACCTCATGTTGGTTTGATGCCATGGCCGGTCTAGTAGCGTAGCTGACAGTATGGCGCTTCTCGTTGACGCAAGCATCACGTGACATCACATGACCACTGACACGTGACCTGATTGGTCGGAGGTTTGATTCGATTGCTTTTCTTGGTATCCCGGACGTTTAATCTGAATTTTAGCAGTTGAATATTAGACTTAGGAAATTTTAATACTGCAATTCAGTGGCAAAAAATACAAATGCTTAATTTTAACGTAAAAAAATCCAGTGCTAGAAATTCAAAGGCTTTAAAATTTCAAAATCTGATGAGACTGATTTACTTCCATACAGGATCACTGCTGCGGCCACATCATGGATCATGTTGGCAGCTGATCGTAGATTGTGATTACAACTAGATTGCTAGGATATACAATACATACTGTATACTACTATTACTGATAATAGGTCTATCATTACAATTGTCATTACTGCTCCCTTCATCTCGGTCAGACATTTTCTTTTGTATGAACACTTTTGACATTCATACACATCTCCATTTATGTTGGACAGACTTTTCACATGTATGTTGTAAATATTGTTATTTGTTGATGTGATATGTAACACAAGACATATGTTGCACTTGTGTCCATCCTAGCAAAGGAATCATTTCAAATGTATTTATGTGGATGGATGGATGAATGAATTTATTACATACAAACTTGAAATACATGAAATACATGAATGACAGAAACAAGGATAATGGAGGAAAAGCAGTTGATGTCAATTAATATTAAAATACATTTAATTGATATGTTGTGCATAGTATAAATGATAGATGAATAATAATATCATGTCTGTAGAGACGTAGTAATTCAGACTTGCGGCCCAAGACATCCAATAGACTATGTAAACATCTGTAATAAAATTGTGGTGTAGATCAGAGCAAGGGTATAAAACCATTTCTCATGCTGTGGTCACACCAGATTGGCAGCAGGATCACATGTGGTTACTCGCACAACTCACATGAGCAACGGGAGTAAACAGACCCTGTGAAAAGAGAAGAGGAGAACTACTGGCTGAAATGACACAGGAGAACACAGCAGCAGAACACTTCCTTGTGGGGTCCACAAAACTACTTGAAGGCACTCACAGCTTGAGGAATTCTCGAGATCTGTCTTCTCCAGGATCTGCGATTAGATTGGCGCTACCTGAGGCGGATCAGTGGCCTTTTTGATGAACTGCTAGCTCGGATTAGTGCGAGGATCTTGAAGCAAACGAATTTCACATTCATAGCATCAGGCCATTCGCGTCACTCTCCTTGTCTATTTGTGTCTTTGTATTGACTGTGTATGTATCTCATGTATCTCCTTGCACCAAAATTGGCTTTGCGTTTGGTGTGAACGCATCATAAGAAATCATGAGGAAGAAGATTCTTCAGTCTGAAAAGATAAAAAATGAATCCTCCTGGCGGAACTGGACAAACATCATCTGTTTGATACCATCCCTTTGGTGAAGCATTGTGATGACAGCCTCATGTTATGGGGGTTTCTCAGCAGCAGAGGCTGGTCAAAACTGAGGGAAGGATGAATGCAGACTAGTACAGAGAACTCCTTGAAGTAAAACATGACCAGCAAGGCATTGATTCACCTTTAAGCAGCACAATGACCTGAAGCAAAGATCCACAGCAACACTGTAATTTCTCCAGAACAAGTCCCTGAGAGACCGAGACAAAGAGCAGACTTATCCCCACAGAACATCAGTGGAGAACATCTGTGCACAGTCCTGAAGATGACAGTTCAGTCACTTCCCATCCAATCTGAGAGAGCCTCAGAAGATCTGCCAGGAAGAATTCGATACACATCTTCACAGTATTCACTTTATCACACTGAATATATAATTATCTAGCTCATGAATTAATGTAACATTAGAGTGTTTGAAATATGTGACAAGTACCATTAATTATTGACCTTAACCTGTACATCCTCGAATTCAACAAGGTCTCACAAAATTTATGTTAACTGTCTTATTCCCTCAGGAAGATTTACTTCTGAAGTAGGCCTGGGGATATTGTGCAGAAACAATTATAACTGAAATGTAATCGATTTGTAGAAGATGTACAATAGAATATTCCCAAACAAATTCAGAGCCATAACAAAGGCATTCAATCAATTATCATAATGTTGCTTTGGGATTCAAATCCTTTATCATGATGTTGCTTTGGGACAACGACCATATATTTTAAATAAGTTTAAGGTAAGGTAATGAAACAAAAAAGTTCCTGTTTAATTGTTATTTAGGCTATTAACAGAAATTATGTATGTACATTTCAATACATTAACACAAAATGGGTGTCAGAAGTGTCATTTTATAATCTATAATAAAGTGCGGTATCAAAAACACAATAAATAAATCAAAGATCAGGCTCCTGAAAAAGAATAGAGAGGAAATGTTCTCACAATTCCCACATGTTACTTGACACCAGTAATTCCAACTGAGTCATTCCCACCTTTGCAAGATATTTGCACTGTTATCAGGGATGATGGCAAAGTAACATCATTATCTTAAATCTGAAACCCATGAATATTTATTTTCTGTCATATTGACTTCAATTTATCAATATAGTAAACAATATTACCATCACATTTTTCACTTATATTCAGTTGTTAGGATGAGATAAGGTATGTTTAGCAGTTTGGCCATTAACAGCCATTTAACTCCTTTTAACTTCCCTCTCTTTTTCCTGTCTCTTGCTTTGGGGCCGAGTCACTGGTAGTCTGCCATCAGTAATCAGTAGTTGGATTATAAAAGTAAGTGTTTGCTTGACATGATATTGGTGAAAAAGCAGCAATGACAGTACTTAGGTCAACCTTGGGCAGTATACACATGTTACCGGTTATCATTCCAAAATCCCAGATATTTATCAATGAGGTTTGCAAGAGAATCGCATCATCATTAATATGCATTCATCCCCGGGTACAAGGTGATTAATAAATTTAAATATCCCCTGTCCAGTAAAGGATGTGTAAATTGTGTACTTAACTCAGTTAGTTCCCCTTTTTCTAACCTGAATAATTTTTGCAACATGATTTAATGATTGAGCAGAAATTAACTCAGTGTTGAATTTAACCTTGCGTGTGATCAATTTGTGATCTCAAATCTGAAGTGAGTCTGTTGTTGGGGCCTTGTGGCAGTGAAGCTAAAAAGACAACCATCTGTCCTCTCACTTTCTCTGATCTCACTCATTTTAAAATGTGTTCAAACCAATCCCACAACTGTTGTCATTGACCTGGATTTATGCATCATGTGAATCAGAAGACATCTTGATGATAAAGCAATGATTTGATTAAACAACTGACAAATTGGCTCAAACTGAAAGATGTAATCACATCACTCCTGATTTAGACTCTTTAAACCAGCTCCAAGTTTAGAGGTTTTAAAATGGATTTTAAAATCTTATTGATTAGAGGCCATGACAGCCTCTACCCCTGATATCTCTGACCTCATGTGAACTATGCACCAGTTTGTACCTTGAGATCTTACTATCTTACCACAGTTCAGTGAGTCAAGTGTCTCCTAGAACAAAGATAACATACATTGCTATATTTTTATATAGCATTTCTGGAAGCAAAGAACTTCAAACCAAGTGGTCTAAGTCTCTGATCACACACCATGCAGGCTGTTTTCAGTCATTTGATTGGTTAAGAAAAAGGAGTCCATGTATGGACACGTGGTCAGTCCGACATCGTCAGTCCGCGCAAATAAGATACATCATGTTTTTGACACAGAGGCCCCTTACTGGAATTTCGGTCAGGTTGACACCACGAGGGCCAAACACCATAGAAAGAGGATCTGTATACATAGGACCACTGTGGAATACATGTGGTAAAATCATAACTAATGTCCAAAATAACTTCACTTCTACAGCAGTCACTGGACTCTGTAAGTTCCTCCTCCTATTGGTTTTGTATGTCAGCATGTTGTCATTTAAATCTGTTTATTTAATGACTTATCTTTTTTATTCTTGCCTTGTAAAGCACTTTGGATTTTAAAAGGTGCAAATTCATTTATTATTACCATTATTATTATCATCATCACTGTGATAACAATATACACTGAAAAAAGATTTCAGTGACATTTACTTTTTGTTTTTGTATATATTTTTCTTGAACATCCACATTACACAGTATCCACAGAACAAAATAGAAGAGAAAGAGCAATGCTCACATTTGTTTTTTGTTGGCTTTATCCCTGCCCCACCCCTTGAGAACCCACACACCCACCCTGTCTCTCGGTGACAAACGCAGCAAGGACAAAAACATACAGAGGAAGAGAGAGACAAGGAAAATAAAATTGAGATGAAAATAAAATTAAAAACCCTTATATAGAAAACGATGGCGAGTGACATTTACTTTAAAAAAGCTCGGTAACTATTTCCACCCAGACATTCTTTGTAATTTTTACTTGGGAATTCATCAAGTAAAGTTTACTTACTAGTAAGAATTGGTAGATAAAGAATACTTAAGTCGATTTTACTGGCAATTTTAACCCTTAGCTATAAAATGTACTCACATTTTGCTTGTAAATTGTACTTAGACTAAGTTTGGATCTAATTTTCAAAATATTGAAATTAACTAGCTTTTATTTACTTGACAAAACTCCTCCTTTGTATGAAAGGAACTTTACAATCAAAAAACAGTTCAAAGTTCTAATCAAGTCCTTTAACATTTCATTCTTGAATATACAAATATCAACTGGGGTTTGGAGAAAAACACATCGGGTAATAACCAATGAAGCTGGTGTCCGTTAGAAGACTTCAAAACAGACATGGCTGAAAGTGTTGACGTCATTCTGTTCGATGTCTGTTTCTGTCCATTTGAAAGATTATTATTTTTTAAAAATTCACCATTCACATCTTTATAGTAAATTTGGGGTCAATTTCCTTCTGTGACCACACAGGGAGTTTGTCCCAGTTCCATGGCCCTTACACTTCTTAATATTAGAAGGAACTGGGGTGGCGTATAGCTCACCTGGTAGAGCTGCCGCCCCAATGAGGCAAGGCCTTCCTCGTAGCAGCCCAGGTTTCGAGTCTGACCTACGGCCCTGTGCTGCATTGTCTTCCCCCACACTCAGTCTGCCCCCCTTCACAGCTTACTCTCTCTCTGTCCTCTCCAAATAAAATAATAATAAAAAAAAGTTAATTTATAATACAAGCAACTATAGTGACTGGAACGTCAAGCTACTTGGAGATGGTCTTTACCTTGACTAAGCTTGGTAATTATTTTCTTTCTTATCTCCTCAGAGAACTCTCTCCTTGTCTTTTATTGTGATGCACAAAATGATACAAGGCAGCTCAACTTAGGTGTGATCTCTTATTTCAGGTCTAAATATATAGCTGTATTCATTCACCAGATTTTTTTAATGCACATTCTGTCAAATCAGGTTTATAAAACAATGACAGCAGCAGTGCAGAAGCATCTTGAGCACATGTTAAAAAAACAAACAAACCTTGACCTCTTTTGTGAAAACAATTGACGAATGAACTGAGAAGGAAGTGAATTAATTCCCACAACAACGGCAGACCTATCTGACAGGCAGCACGTAACTTTTACAAGACAAAAGACAGTATACAGGTGTAGATGTGCATCTCTTTGTCTTTGATCATGCCAACAATCAAACAATGTCTAATAATTCCGTGATTTTCAGGTCGTAGGAATAAATAAATACTAGCAGTCAGGCACGGTATGGGCAGACCACACACAAATGAGAGAAATGCAATAGCACAATAGCCTGTCATAGTGCAAGAGCACAGTAAACACACAATCACAGCAAAAGGCTATTACTAGAATTAGTGGTCAGTTCATGGTACGTGTAGTTTAGTACAAAGACTGAAGGCAGAGGGAACAGCGAGCCTGGCTCTGTCCACAGCTCAAAGCTCCATGCACCAACCCTATACAGCTCACTGATTACTATGTTGTACCACCACTCTCTCTGTAACCCATCCTTCTGCAGCTTCTGCAGAATAAACAAGAACAACGTCATTCGCAGAGGACACTTTTATTATTAAACATTTTATCATCCCATGGCTGCTAAATTATATGTTTGAAGGTTAAAGCTGGTTCACTGCCTGCTCCAAGGGGAAAATCCACATTATCCCCTCTGAAATTGAGCTTCTACACCCTCTGGTCTCCATTTTTAATTACAACAGCTAAAATTTGAAAGCTTCTTTAAATTCATTTTACAAATGACTTCAGTATTTTCCTTACTTTTTAATGACAAAGAAATGTAATTTAAGTCATGAATTATTAATAGTTTTTTACTATTTTTGACACTTTATATGTATTTTTATTGCATAATGTAAATGTAATAAATATTGCAGTGATATCAATTCAGGGCATACAAGAATAAAAGAACCTCTAATGTCACTCTCCTTGGAGATAATGTGTTTTTCATGGACTCTGAGGGTGAATCTAATGTGGTAGACTTCCCGCAGTCTGGTGATTAGTTATATGGTTATGTGTCATGTCAGCATGAGTTAAGGAGATGCACCACTTTATGATCTGTCAGGGGAAAAAACTTGAGAGTAAATGATTCACAAAATGAGCTTCTTCTGATTTTCCTCTGATTAATAACTTTACTTATTATTCCCATTGGTACATTGAAGACACTTAATATCAGTTGCATCTATTATAGATATGTCTGTGCCGTGGCATTCACTTCAGGAATCATTTCCCAGCCTTTGTAAGAACTAACATACAGTATTGGTGACATCCACAGCGTTATAACTTGCTGCAATTTACCATACCAACTAGAACTGTCAGTTTTAGTTATGGTCACTAGTTCTAGTTTATATAAATATAATGTATATGAATCTGAAGAATATATCCAGAAACATTGATTAAGGTATCAGGCACATGCTTATTAGTCTATACAACCCTGACATGTGGCCACAGTCTAGTTGAGATTATGATAGTTGAAAATAATCAGAATAGTTGCAGTGACCTTTAAGATCAAAACACATACAAGAGACAAAAAGCACAAGAAAAAAGAAATGCGAAGCTAATCCAGAAGAAATGCACTGCCGGACGTATAGAAGACTTTCCGCTAAACAGGTCTTTAAGAGAAAAGCAAATCTAACTGACATTGACTGTAGTAAAACATATATCTGTTATCAAATCTGAAATCTACGATCCACACATCTCTCGAAAATGGGGCAAATTTCCAAATGGGCATTATTCTGGAAAAATGAATACATGCTCAAAATCTTAATGGTTACCTTCTTATTAAAACTAAAATTTTGCTGGAAAATTAATCCTTAATAACGGGTTAGATCATGAAGTCTGAAAGCCGTAAAAAACGAATCTGTAATGTTGCTGGTTGTCCAAATCCAGTCCATCACTATCTACCTACCTTAAGTCCAAGGGGACATCTAGTGTAGCAGTTGCTTTAGAATGCTATTCCCTAAATGTATGTTTTTGCATTTGTTGCTTTGGAGTTGGAGGACATATCATTTAATATTTGGACCAGAACCAGATCAGGCCGACCAAACCTAGCTTTATGAATTGAATGTTCCCCCTAAATTGAAACTGCAGGATAATGCACAAATGATAAAGCAGCACATTTGGCAATCTAAACCATCCATGTCATCAAACAGGCCTGTATGATCTAGAAATGTGAGCAGCATCCAGTATGGTTTGACAGTCTAAATTCAACAGTATTATTTATTTAGCCCAAGTATATATATATATATATATATATATAGTATATACACAATGATAATACACTAAATAATAATCCAAAATATCAATTGGTTTGATATTCATGTGTTTTTTTTCCCTTTTATCATAAATGCATAATTTCTAGCTGTGGAATATCTTTTTTTTTAACTGTGAAAATAAGATAGCCTATTAAAGCATTTTCTTCCGTTACCTAAGAGAATAGCAGAGATTAGAATAAATGTAGGTATAGAAGCACTGTATGAAGTAGATGGTGCATAGAAGCTTAATGACGTGGTCCTTACTACACACAAGGCTTCAGTTAAATACTGTAATTGAAGTAACTGCAAAACTGCTAGTCAACTGGGACCATGCTACTGTTACTACCCACTGAGCTGGCTGGCTTTGTGGTAAAAGTAAAACAAAGTTTTTTGAGTGAAAATATTTCTGCATTAATGGCTTATGCATCAGCCCATAATCCCACAAGTGGTGCTCCAGCTCCTTCAGCATGACACAGTCAGTCTAAGATATGATTAAAGATGTAGAGAGAGGAGAGATGATTGCTCCTCTGTGCTGTATCCTAACCCGGGGCTGTTGTGTGCACATCTGCACACTCTGAACTCTCTCTCTTTGTGCACATTTAGACTGAAATCAACACCTTACCATTACAGGGTTGGAATGATTGAGCCTGAGGCTGCTGCAAATTTGTTATCCAGTTCCCATAATTTGATCACAGAGAGGCCCACATAGGATTCATTGCTGATGATCAGATGCAGTCATAGCTGAAGGCAAAAAATGGCCCTTGAATGTGAATTTGCAGTATTATTATTGTTAGTCATTTTTAATTAATAATTGTTTTAACTTTATATCTTCATTAAATTATTTTGTTGGTCTTTTAACAAAGGCTGGTAAATGGATACACAGCATTTGATTGAATGAATATATTGTACAATTCCTCCCCTCAGCATATATTGCCTTGTCCTCTAGTTCAATTATGTCCACACTCAAAACCATCTTGTCATTTTTAAATAATAAAGTAATCAGGATCCTAATTTGGAAATATTGAAAAATCTTTATGAGGAATATACTTTTCTTTTCTTAGATAAATATATGATTTGACATTTGTTACATAGTTAAGTAAATCTTTAGACATCTTTAACCCTTTTAAATGTTTAGTACGTTGGAATAAATCGATACTGCAGTCAGTGCTGTGTTTGCATGTCTTGGAATGTGATTTAGAGTCCTGTTGCTGTGCATGTAGAGGCCAATCTCACTCAGCTCTGGGGATTTTGAAGTGAAGCACTTTTCTATTGTAATCAGAGGGTAATTTTGGGCATTCTCACTAATGGCTTTCCAAGAGGGGTGAACAGATGGATTGAAGGCTGAAAGCAAGGGAATGGATTTTGTATGTTTGTGTTGGCGACAGATTTTGTGAGCTTCCCTAGATTAGCAATTTGGTTCTAGTACTGTTGTGTAACTCACCTTTTTTGGTTTATTATAATTTTTTTTTATGTCTTTTAAGGAAATGGTCTTGCACCCTGCTTTTAGATTTGTTAGGACTTTAGGGACAGCATGACTGTGCAGAACACAAGAGTAGAGACACAAATATAAAATAGAAAACTTTTGTTTTAAATGGATAAATGAATGTGCAAACTGGGCTAGTGACAATAGAGAGTGGTAACAAACTAAGAAAACTCAGTGGGTCTTGGGAATACGCCGGCCTCTCAGCAACAATGGTGTCCAGGTAGAGTTGCTTTACTACACAGAGGCAGAGCACTGATGAGGTGTGCTGGCTGAGCATGACTGGCATACAGAGAGTGGTGGTCCTGGGCAAAAACAACAGGTTAATTTGAGGGGGGCAGGTAACAAAGAACAAATCCAAAGCACAACCCAGACAGGTTCAGAAAGTTAGCCTATGTGTAGCTACCACATGGCTGTACCACAACATTGCAGAGAAGTGGTGGTCAGACTGGTCCTTAAATACTGCAGAGTTTGGAGAGTAAATATTGGTTGAGTTCAGGTGTGCAGTGGTGTTGTAGGGAGATGCAGGAGACTAGAAGCATCAACCTAGCATATATTTGACAAATTTGTAACCTAAAGGAAGAATGGCAAGAAGAAAAGAAACAAACCTCATGCTGGGAGATGCATATGCAGGAGAATAAAAACTTTGATTAAATATTTGCAAGTAAAAACATACCATCAGGCACTGCACATGTTTGAGACTGATGCAGCCCAGGAGTGCGCAATTATATTTCTGCGGGGCACAGTAATGGTGCAAAAGATATCTCACAAAGACTCCACAGCTCACTTCTTTGTGTGACACTCACTTTTTATTTTGTGAGTACTTCCGAGCAGACTTGCAGCATCCCACCTGCTGCAGAAGCACTGATCAATGCCCACTCTCGAGACATTTGTTTTCAGTGTGAATGGAAAGTGAGGAACTGAGTCACTTGTGATGGCAGCCTCCAGCTCATTGAAGGACATAATATAGTCCTCACTTTGGACTAGCTGCAAGTAACCCTGGCTCAAGTCATATCTTCTCTCTCCCATGTTCAGAGGAAACTTAGGAGATCCTTCTTTGGCCTTTACATGCTTGACCATACAAGCAAGGACCTGCTGCCGGACAAGCTGCAGTAGTGTTATATGGTACTCCTTCAACAAGGAGCACAAAATGTTTGATGTTTCCTCCTCATTTTATGCATGTACACTTCATCAGTTATCTTACCCAGCTGAATTACGAACTTGTAACAACCCTTCCACTTGTCCAGCTGCTTATGGTCATTATGAGAGAACAACATCATTAGCTGTCCTTGCTGTCGTCTGTGCTGAATCTGAACATAAAGCCTGCTTCCCATGGGGAAATACCAGTGGTTGGTAAGCCTTTTGACATTTGATCGTAGACTGTGTGGGCCCTTTCCCTATAAAGCTGACAGCAGTTATTTGTTATTACATATATCTTCACAAATACGTGATGTTTAAAAGCACACACCTAACTTCACTTCCTTGTTCTGAAACATCAGACTTCATGTGTGTCTGCATACAAAGCACAGGTGCATTAGAGCTGTTTTACACTCAATTCTCTGTTGTGTGCTTACTGTACAGAGATGGCTTGTGACTGGGAAGATGGATACAATGGTTCATGCCGTCTGTAAGTCAGGAGAGCATAGCCACAAAAGCAGGCCATTGTTCTCACCTGTGTGTGTGTGTGTGTGTGTGTGTTTGTTTGTGCATGTCTTTCTATAGTTATGAGGTCCAATTTTGGTTCAATACCATCACTGTGAGGACATTTTGACATAAGGACATTTTGGCTGGTCCTCACAATTCAAAGGGTTGTTTTAGGGTTCAGACTTGGTTTTAGGGTTTGGATTAGAATTAGGTTCAGGTTAGGGTAAGGTATTTAGTTGTGATGGTTAGGTTTAGGGTCAGGGGCTAGGGAATGCATTACAGCTATAGAGAGGTAAGTGTGTGACAAAATAACTCAACAATGCTGTGATGGATTTTCATGATATACTCAGAAAAGTGATATCATGAAGTTTTTCATTTGGTTCATTGCATTGACTCACATTACATAATTTATTTAACGAAGCAACACAGCAACACCCTTCTAACATGTCTATTCTCCTACTTACACACTACACAATTAAGTGAGTATGTTTATTTGTGTTAAATAAGTCACTTTTGAATGATATAGTGCCAGTATTGAGCCAAGTGGTAATAAAACAAAGAACTACACCAGTTCAGACCCAACATGTTGTAATATCAATTTTGATTTTGAAAAACAAGTTCATTTAAATTACGGCCTATATGACTATTTTTATCATCATAAGCGTTTAGTCACGGTGGTTCAAGAGCTCCATCTGGGCCCCAAGCTGCTCATTCCCACCGGCTCTGATTGCTATCAGCACCTTTTAGAAAATTCCTGCCATGACGATAAAGGAAAGAGGAAGCACTACCAACCTGCTCCCATCTGCTTCATGCTGCTACCAGACAGTCTGTCAGTCCAAATGCAGAGCTGTGTGGAGAGACTAGCATGTGTGTGTCTATTATTTTAATCATGCTCTATAGAGCCCCAGAAGCCTTGCTAATTTGATTATATTAAATGTAGATTATTGAGGTTTTCTCAAATATTTTAAAATTGTTTTCATGTCTCAGACTCACATTCCTCTCTGCTGGACCTTTGAGGAGATCGGGCCTCATTCACCACTATCTTCTTAAGAAGTCTCCTAAAAAAAACCTATGTCAGAATCATGATGCGTTCCTAAACTGCAGAATTGTTTGCACCTGTGTTCTAATATTGATTAATGCCATGTCTTCATAAGTTCTTAAAAAGCAACGGTAAACGCCCCGCCAATGCCCCAAAAAGGGCATAAGACTGCAGTGCTTTGTGCGCACACAGAAATCAGAGAAACTGTGCACGTGTGCGCACCGTGTGCTCTCCTGGGTATTTCCTGTCTCAGAGTCAGAAAGTCAGAATTAACTGGCTACAATTGAACAGAACATTTTCACTAAAAGCTGAAACCTGTCTGTCTTGTTAAGGATAAAATTATCAAATATGGTAATTAAATCTTATGATACAACTGTAGATCAAATAAAACGGATTATTTGCACAAGCATGTCAGTAGAGTGCCTATCAGAGAAGGTCAAAGTAATGGGTGGGAGCACATAGCTCAATACATGAACGTGCTTTTGTTCTAGTACTGCTTCTCTTGCAACATAGCTTTATGTCACCATTAGGAAAAGCATTGCTATAGCATTAGCTGAGTTAGCGAAGACAACATGGACAGAGGGTGAAGAGCTGGGTGGAGTGTGGCGAAGCAGGCTGAGGTAAGGGTGGAAGGAGCGACGTCTCATGCTCGCACTAGATTTAATTCCAGAACTTGTATATTATAACTTCAATGGTTGAGTTGAGGCGGCAGTGTAAGATGAGATGATGCAAACACTGATGTTATGCTTTTGACATGCAGTGTCAGAAAAAGGCCGCTTACAGCATCAGTTTAGACATGAAGACTTGAACCGTGTCAGTGAAGGGTTCAGACATGATAACAGAGAATTACTACCTGACAACTGACATATCCTGCTACCATCTATCAGTGTAACTTATGTGGACCTACAGATGAGATTTCTCCACTGCAAACTGCTGGAGAGAAAATCTGGTGGGGAATGGGATGCCCCGACTGGATCATCCCTGTCTTCCATTGTACACAGCTTGATGTGATTTGAAGTCAGTGACTGTTCGTCATTTAAACAAAGCTGGATCATCTTTTGTTCGTCCATGATGAGTTGAGGCGTTTTCAGATCTGGGTTTTGTCTCTGACACGGCACAAGCAGCAGCAGCCACTGAAATGGAAATCTTACTCGTCTGACATGCAAGCAAATGTGAGTTGTAGTTGTACATTCTACCACATTCAGGCATGAATTAAAAAAAAAGAAATCCCCATGGTAACATCGACTGCCTCGCTCCCCCCGCTCTCCCCCAGATATGCACTGACAAAGAGATGAATAAAAAGAAGTCAGTGCCAGAGGGCAGTGTGAAACAAAAGCCCCACCCCACCCACACACCCCCACCCACCCACCCGGTTGTCAGAATCAATATTGGCATGAATGACAAAGACGGAGGATCTCTAAAGAAAACTGCGAGATTGAATATGGCGCTGGAAATGACAAGTGACAAGCGAGCCTCTG
This sequence comes from Verasper variegatus, assembly GCA_026259375.1. Taxonomy (NCBI): domain Eukaryota; kingdom Metazoa; phylum Chordata; class Actinopteri; order Pleuronectiformes; family Pleuronectidae; genus Verasper; species Verasper variegatus. The sequence continues at coordinate 1,919,632 of CM048040.1, forward strand.
TCTCAAGCTGACAGACGAGCTAACAACCAGAGACCTCCGTGACAGATGCTCTCCAACACGTCAAGAAAAGAGAGGTCGCTGGGGACCGAGATGACAGCACCCAAAACCACATTAATTCGCATAAAAAAACAAAAGACCGACCTCTGAGTAAAGGAAACTCTCTGCTCACCCCTCTGGCTCTACATTTAGAGAACAAAGAGCCCTTCTGCTTTCATCGAGATTGAACCACTTTCTTTTGCAAAACCTCCTCCATTTCTTTTTATTCTCTTTTCATTTCATATTTTAGGAACACTTTGTAGGACTACAGTGTCTACAGCACATTCTACAGCCTCATAAATGTACAGTAATGTACACTGACGTGATACTCTCCATATTCCTTGATACCATATTTATTAGAAATGGTTATACTTTGTGCAATATCTGATATGATACAATAAAACATATGTTATCCCCTTGGGTAACTTTAAGAAAGTTATGTGGGTAATATTTTTCTCCTCAACAGGACAATCTTCAGGAGAAAACTTAATTTCCGACTTAAATTCAATTTGCCCTTTTTTCTACCACAGCACAAACATTTGTGAGATTGTGAATTACATTTCCTGGTCTCTCTTTTGTGAAAAATACAATATATGTTCTGAAAAATGGAGAGATGCACAGGGGTCAGAAAGGAAACCAATACTGTCTGTATTTACAAGTCAGATCTTATTTGAGGAAAAACTCTTATGAGTAAGAGATTTATCCTCTGACCTAAGATGTAGGTCGACTTGCATCTATGATGAAAGAGATTATTTTTTATACTCCTGCAAACAAAAGTTAAGAAATATATCAACAAATACAGACCAACACGATTTGAGGAAACAGTTATTTACATGTGCATATTGGGTATCTCTTGATTACACTGTTGTGTGTGAGTGCTTTAGGAACAAGGCTGACAAGGTTTACTGTGTGTCACACTCAAAATGGACAGAGACCTTTTAGAGAACATGGCAGTTTTTAGTAAATTTCATGAAAACAGATTGTAAATTACCATGCTAAATATCAATTGAATAATTCTTGTCAGAATTGTGAGAGGAAAGTTCAGAGGCCATTTAGATAATGGTGCTCTGGTCAGTGGTTACATTTTACCAGATGAAACTGGACTAAAGGTCAGGAATCATTTTTGGGCAGCCATGAATATCTGTATGTGATTCCATGGCGATCTGGCCTCCAGTTGAAGGGATGTGTTGCTGTGGGACAGGTGTGCTGACAGTAGTTGTCAGGAGTAACCTGTGTACAGAGAGGCCTGAGCTCCCTCGCAGCAAGCTCTCACTGTGAAGTCAACTCATGATAAATTAAAACGTCAGCCTATCATTTCTGAGTATGTCCTCAGACCTCATTACTGAGATCCTGCTCGTCTGCTTGTCTTTGGGCTGTTGTGATGAAATACATGGTGGCCAAACCCTACCTTTCTTCAGCTAGTCTCTCGTGGGCCCACAGGGGCTGAGATGATGAAAAGATGAACCCATCTGTCTCAAGAACCAACCTATACTCAAACACAATCTATATTTGATTCATGTTTGGAATATAACAGAGAAAAACAAGACTGACTGATGTGAAATGAAATTGAATAAAATGCACAGGTCAGTAAACAGTTTCACTTATCACACATGGAAATTTGTGTTTTTCAACTAATCCGAACTGAAACTCTCTGACCAGCTTTAGTCTACTGGTTGTCTTGTTATAGTTTGGGTAGCTAAGTAAACACTGCTTCCTTATTCACATTTAGCCTCCTCTAGTGTGTCAAATATAATCATAACTTTAAAGAAAATTTCACAGTGATTTATGAATGTGTGAAAATAAACATTTATGTGACTTTTTCTAATGCATCATAATACATTGAATTTATTTTGGATCCAACTGGGATCTTAAGAGCTGACATTAATTACCTTAATGTTCACAGGGACTACATTTTCAGGAGTTGTGGAGAAAAGACAAGAATGTTTCAACAATAATAAAAAGAAACTGAGTGGTTGTTTAGAATTTTAATAATCCAACCTGAAATTTTATCTCCCGGTTGTAGTCTGGCCAAACCAAGGAGGAATAATCCGAAGACAAACATATGTAGACTGCACATGAACATGGGTGATCTAACACACGAGGGAAGCCCCGGGCAAGAATAAGCAGTGGAACCCCATCCCTTAACAGGTTGTCTTATCCTATCAAGTCGAGCACACATTAGACAACATGTGGCATCTTCATTCCAATTTGTACCTACTTAGTACCTATATTTACTCTGTGCCATGAAATTTGGGGTAATTTTACAAAGCTTAAAAATAGCTTTCTGTTTTTAAACTAGTATTGGAACAGTTTATATATGTTTGTGTAGGGTTATACACAGTGTAGACAATATCAACTGAAAACATAAACAAAAGCCATTCAGTGTCTTAATTAATAGTAGTTCTCATTGAGGTCATTCCCACAGGGAATGTATCTGGTTCCACATGCACAAGAGCCTTACTGTTCTCTCCACATGCAAAAGAACACTTCCTTGCCTCCCCTTGAAAGTGTTCAGCTGGCAACTGTGGCCATGTCTATGTCACTATGTCACCAGTTTACTGGTTCTTCATCAAAAACTTAAATTTTGTGTACACCTCTGAACGTCTTAACAAGTATCTATACTGGGTCCTGAAAACAGGGAAATCTACTCACACAGAAGCATATTAGATCACAGTTGCCTACACTTGTACATTGACAAAACTTTAATTGATTACTAGTGATGTACATGTACATGTGAGTTTGTTTGAATTTTCATAATTGACTGTTCAACCTTTAACTAACAAAGAATGTTGTCTGAAAAATACCATTAGTTTAAACAATTGAATATAATAATATAACAAAATGATATATATATAATACTGTATAAATATTAATCAGATGCTCTTCCCGAGACCCTCTAGCTAACTGCTATCCCTGCCTTCCTGCAACTTCAGAACCATCTGAGCAGGTGTTCTCCTCCGCAGGTCTCCCAGTTAAGAGACTTTTACCATAGTAACCCCCCATAGCATATAGAAATGTTGCTATTTCTGAATAAAACCAATAGACAAGCTTTGGTCTAGATGCCGAGGACTGAGGTAGGCCTGACCTGATTATGAAGGTTGATTGTTATAATTGCACACCTAAGGTGTTATGCTGAGTCCTGCCCATGAGGCCAGAGCCAGCCCCTGTTCCTGGTGTCTTGTCACCGTGAGGCCAACAGCCCTCGGTCTCCCTGTATGTGTGACCTCGTGGCAGCTCTCTCTGCTGCCTTTTAACCTGCGGAGTAATTAGCTAACAGCTATCAGTTAGGCTGATTACCCACCTGGTACAGCTGGAGGTGCTCCACTGAGGCTAGAATTCATGCTAGTAGGATTAGCAATGTGACCTCACATCAAGGCTATCATAGGCAGCAGTGCCAAGATGCCCAACGTAGTATTTGTTAAGATACATTGGGAGGTCTGGTTATTTATTTATTTTTGGGTGTAAGTGTATTATTAGGTGTAAAGGAGATCATAGGGAAAGACTGACACTCCACGCGGGGATGGGGATAATCCCCTTTTAAGTGGACAACTCGACATACCTAGAAGAATATATCCGGGCAGATTCTATCACGTCTACTACAGACATGCCCTTCAGTGTTACAGGGTTTCATGGCTGTGAGTAGCCCATACTGGATTGTAGTTTGGTTTCATACAGGTCTTCTGTTGCACATGTTGTGTAAATGAGTTAGATGGTAGTTACTCACTGTGCAACAAGCTGCAGCCACAGGGCACAGTGTTCCAATTCAAAGTTTAAAACTGATCAATCTCAGTGTATGAGTGTGTTTACTCTGTAGTGCAGATAGGATGTAATGTTGATAGAAGATTTAGTTTGCTGCTTGTGTTGTTGAGTCCAGTTAAATCAATACCTGTCCAATTCATTTCTTCCTCTGGTTGTATTACACCTTGTAGCCCTGATTTCCACATTTCACAAGACAGGACAGTGACTAAATGACAATCAAGCCATCTTTATTGGTTGCTATGCGACTCATATGTGCTAAAGAGCAACAACAATATATAAATTACATTTTAGAGCTAAATCAAAAACTGTGTGTGAGGTTTTGAACAATGACTATGTATGATATACTCAACTTTTTGTTCATTTGGTTGCTGTAAGCAGAGTAGTCGATCCTGAAATGCCATCTGCCCTTTTTTAAATCGTTGAAGTGCTGGTGAGTGCTGCCATTTATTGGAATGGTTGAACTATGCTAAATAATGAATGATAATGCTGCTTCCTCGTGCTTCTGACAAACAGCAAACAGGCATGTTTGTCAAAAGATCTTTTAAGCTGAGTTCAAGTTTAACCTTATTGCTGAAAGTAACAAATTATTTACTTTTTTCAAATATCTGGTTAAATTAAATGAGCGTAACATCTGTGTCTCAGTCTTTGGTTATCTAAAATGTTCCCTCCACATCCTGCCCTGGAGCCTAGTCTTAAGCTTGGTGGTGCCACAAATAAAAAACACATATAAATACTGTTGTTAAAATAGAGGAAGGTTGACAGGAATCTATTACTGCATAGAATGAGCTATAAAGCCTCCTCAATCTATATTTGACACATATTGAGTGTGTAGCATTAAAATAGGGTTAACATGAGGCTATATCAAAGGAAAATACAGTGAAAAAGATGTCCTGCAGGGTACCTTAATATTTCAGGACATATACATTTCCTCTTCTCCCCTCTCAATGCAGAGATGGAGGTCAGAGAAATGGCACATATAAAATTCACTTAGTATGCTGATTTGTCTGAGTCCTTTCAGGCAGAGCCTTTAACAGCTTTCGTTTTCACATAAAGGAATTCAATCCCGGGGCAGAGAGGTGCTGGGGAGCGGCAATAATCATGGAGCTTCAGAAGCCCTTAAGCTCATGTTATGATTAAGGCAAACTGTCAAATGCTAAATAGAAAAACATTATGGTCTCTCTTTTTGGGAAATGCACCTGTCATTCCATATTGGTTGCATGCATACCCTGGAACAGGCTGAAAACATTCTCTGTCACTTTTACTCTCCCAGCACATATCTCTCAAAAGCTGGAGAAATAAAGCAGTGCATTGAATGCTGTACGGGTCACAGCTCCCCAACAGCACCAAGCGTGTTCTCTCTGCTTCCTAGCCTCTATCCCCCTCCAGTCACTGGGAAAGCGGCTTTGACTACAATCCATGATTACAAGGATTAGATTGGCTGCTTAAACTCGAGGAGCAACTCTCATACAGTTTCAAATCTAAATGGCCTTTCCAATGGCAAACTGCCATTGCCAAAAGACTAAGAGGCAATGGAAAGAAGAAAGGGTGATTAAGCAGGGAGCACATTTTTGGCGTGACTTCGGAAGTATTTCACCGTAAAGGGAGCCAAGTCAACTGCGAATAATATTTGGAACTGCAGGATATGCAGTGTTTGGAGAAAAGCCAAGAGCCGCCCTGCACAGCCACTCACAGATGAACTTTAGGAAAATAACACACTTCTGTAGTAAATGGTGCATTTCAACCCATAATTAGGCCAAAGCACATTCCTCTAATTAAACAACTTTACCCAGCATTAATTTGAGAGGATCATTATGGCTTTTTCAAGAATCTTTATCTTCATCAAAAGTCAGTGGAAATACTGTCCACAGTTTGCATCCTCAATGGTTACAAATGATCTCACTGTCTTTCACAAATTTTGCTTTCCCAAAGCCAAAACACATTAGATGTGGCTTTCCAAGGCTTTTACGCACACCAGCCTTTACAATTAAGCCTCATGCAAGCTGGAAATATGGAACGATGTCAAACATGGCTGAAGCAGTGTCTCTGTCAGATACACCTGTTCTCTTCTTTTGGCTTAAATACCCACGATTAGCAAAAACAGGAGTTAAGTGGAAGCGCTGCCATCAGGATCCATCCAGGTCTTCCCTTGAGTTGTAATGACTCACATCTCAATGCAGCAAACAGTGCAAGTCAGGCTCATTAGTGTGGCTCACCTGTCTCCATCACAATGCCAAACAAACAAATCACATGCTGGAGGAATTCAGGCAGGGTCTCCTGCACCAGAGCGATGAGCAGAGAGGAGCACCAGCGCAGCATGCCAAGAAGTGTAGGAAATAAATCTGGAAATATGGTGTTATTCAAATCCAGAGAGACCCTGAGGGGGCCTCTGGTCACTGTGAAGATTCTCAATTTAATTTTGCATTAAAAAACAGTCAGTGATAGATAGTTTGATATCTGAATACATTCAAGATTGAAAACAGAAGTATGGAAAAAAGGTGGAAATCTAGATCATTTTTATTTCAGCCCATAATTCAGTCATTTATATGCTCATAATGTTCATCTGGAGCTGTACTTTTCAAAAATGCTCATTATTTGACACAGTGTTCACTGCTACAGTGTTTGTTTTTAACCCTGTCTGAGAAACAAAGGCAGGAATAAAATGTTTTCTGTGGCAGAGAAGGAAACAATAGAGTTTGTATATTTTAAATTCACAAAAGATATGGCGTACTTAAAGAAAGTAAAGACTCTGGAACGCATAAAGAAAACATGAATACTTTAATCCATTCACACAGATGCAAACCAAGGATTTGGCCAGAGGATGTCGCTAGTTTTGACTCTCATCAGATGCTTCAAAACAATACAGTAACAATTGCTGTTATTTTACCTATGTCACCAGTCTGCTGTTAAAAATGAATGATTCTTAACTGCTCCATTTTTTATATGCAGAGTAACTCTTGACTAACCTTAGTCTGTTAGGGCATTAAAACCTTTCAGTGTGGACAGTGACCTGGAGATAAATGATTCATGCTCAGCACTTCATACTGGCAGAAAAACCTGAGCTACTAATAAAGCAGTCCCTAAACTAATAGATTACTGAAATCAAACTTTATTTGCAAAGGGTTCATGTAAATTTGTTACATGACTAAGTTGACTTATTTATGAAATGAATTAAATTTCATCAATTTCATAGCACCAGATCATAACATACATTTCATACAAGGCATTTGATGGATCTAATTCACGTTTTATCATCCTTGAGGTCAACTTGACCCTACTCAATATTTACGTCTTTAAATAAATGTTTGACATAATTTTTCTACTTCAGTTTTGATGAATTTTCCTAAGTTAATGGGGACAACTGGTTAAACATAAAATTGACATTATTATATGTTTTTAATGTTCTGTATGGATAGTATAGGCATCAGTGTTCTTTGTTGTTGACCCCAGGCTGTTTAATATTAATAATAATAATAATAATAGCTTGAATTTATATAGCACATTTTAAGAGAACCAAGGATGCTTGACATATGTTCGTGGGGACAATAGAGAAAAGAAAGTAATTTGCACAAAACAAGAAAGAAATAAACAGCACCAATGGCAGGATGGAGTGTTTAAAGAATTTTCTGAAGGTGTCCAGCAAGGTTTGCAAGGTTTGGGGGTGGGGAGCGTGTTTGAGGACCGCAGCCTTCTGAGCGGAGTGTGAGGGTGGAGGATGTCAGTTATGTATGGTGGGGCTTGGCATGGAGGACATTGTCTGGTACACCTGACAGGAATCCATTGCAGTAATCCAGGCGGAAAGGTGATGAAGCCATGAATGAGGGTTTCTGCCACGAAGTCAGGGCATGAGGGCCGGAGTCTGGAGATGAAAGAAAATGGATTTCGTGATGGGTTTAATGTTGGATTGGAAAGAGTCAAGAATGACACCCAAGTTTGAGAATGTTTGATGACATCCAGATATTTATGTCATGTAGGCAATTGACTAGTGACTGGGGTATAGCTAAGTGGATGGATGAATGCTAAGATAGAGCTGGGTGTCGTCGGCATAGGAGTGGATGTTGAGGCCATGTTGACGGATGATATGACCAGCATATAGCTGTATAAAGCATATCAGAAGTATCAACATTTCACACACCAGTTTTGGTTGTTTAGGATGAAATGGAGGTCACTATAACATGACATTTTATCATTTTTAAAACACTTTCCTCTGCTTTGGTGCCCTAATCTACCCTATCATACCTGTTCTACTGCGAAAACGGCTGATAGTTCACCCGACATGGGGAGGCCTGTGTTCTTTCTCTTCATGCCCATCTTCATGCTCATTCTTAGTTTAAAGTAACATCTAAGAAAATGTTTTCTGCCACTGAGGTTTGGTCACAGCTTTTTGACAGCAATTTGAAATTCAACACATTACCTTCCTAAATTGGAAAAATGATCATCAGAGAAACAAGGTAGGGCTGACAAGAGTGTCACACAAAGACACATTTCGTACCTGAAACATAAACTTGTGTAACTATTTTGATTATAACCATCTTCTGGAGGTTTACATTTCTAAAAGGATAAACGATGTTAGTACAATTGAGAATAATAGGAGGGTTAAAGAAGCTTAAATAAGGGGAAAGGTGAAGGTTCAGATCTATAAACTTTATATATTATATTATTAATATTAATCTCTTGAATCCTGCCTAACACTGTCCAGCCTAAGACGCTCTATGGAGCCTCTTGACCACTGGTCCAACATCTTCCATCCTAACCTCATATTTGCTAATTTTGCAATTAAACTTTTTACATGTTTCCAGAAATAAATATAATACTATATACATAACATGTTAGATATACATAATGCTGGAGGCCCGCAAACTGATGTACTTTAATAATATAGATTGTGTACTCGTCACTTTAAATATCTACAGTACACTATAAAAGCACATCCTGATATATAAACAGTATTAGAGCTATTATAGTAATAAAAGTACACACACACGCATGCACATACACACATTTCAGGAGTAGAAACAATTGGACACAGTATATATTTTTTTATTTTTCTCTGACTGTTTGACCAAATAAATACAGACCTGCAGCAATTCAAAATTTAATAATGTTAAGAAAATAACTTCAATCGTATATGACAAACACATATCTAACAAAGCCATTATTTTATTGGATGACAGAAAAAACACTATCCTGAGTATCTTTGTTTGATGCTGCACAACAGCTGAAATCAACATTTTTCTGTACCAACATACACGTGTAACACTGTAAATTGAATGTGTGCAAATGCTCCCATATATATATATATACAGACATGTAGCCACCCATGCGTGCATGTGCACTTGCATTCCAATGCTCTTTTCACCCAGGGCATGGCAGGTTCTTTACTTGAATTGGTAAATGGAGATGTTTTGCTGTGTGTGCAGCCGTGCAATGATGGGTGCTGTTTGAGTAATGTCTTATTTGTTGATCAGATCAATCAGTGCTGCAAAGCAGGCGATTTAATAACATTTCCATCTACCAGAGACATACCTGACAGGGAGAAATGTACCATGAAACCTAATGTTCAGCCAGCAGTAACAGGACAAATCTCACACTTCATACTCTGTTCCACTTTGCCACTTGGCATTTGCATTTGTTAGTCTCCTTCCTCTGCCTGGTCTTTAAGGATTTTGAATTTGAAACATGCAATTTTACTCATTTCTTATGTAATATCTGATTTGAAGTAATTAGTGTATAAGTGATCCAGGGAAATAACTATTTGTTGGCAACAGAAAAGATGGAGAGAGAGGGACCATTATGCAATTAATATAAATCTGGTGAATTTTGGCAATGAAAAGAACAAATATTATGTTATAAATCTTGGTCTGCTCTGAGGAGATTTCTGTATTGTGTATGGAGACATCCTGTACAGTGTAATGTAATTGCCAGTATTGCAGAAACAGCTCACTGCTAGACTCTCAGACAAATTAGTGTTGTTTTTAATTACTGTGTGATTTTACCCTTTCGCCATGAATGGGATTACAGCAAATTTATATCACAGGCTCTGGTGTAAAGTTCCCCTCTCTGCTTTACTCCATTCTTGTTTTAATTAAACATTTACACAAGTGAGCCCTCATAGGTCAAACCCTGGAGGGAATTAAACCATTTTACACACACACAGACCCACACCCAGTAGGCTGTGATTTAACATTTTTCATCATGCTTGACAAAAACAGCAGGTACAACATATCCAATGTTTCCAAATATTAAATTGGCTCATCAGCTAAAAAGATGGATCTGATATCAAACAGTGGTTACTGGTGATCTCACAGATGTTTGACAGCAGAGAATATACTGAAGAGATCAAAATGATACATATGCCAAAGACTGCTTGCACTTAGGGAACTGCATATCAATAGAAGCTAATCACAGATCATAGTATAGATGCAGTGTCCTAAAAATCTGGATTGTCCTACAGAAATATGTTTGATGTTATTTTAGCACCTTTCAACTTATTCTAATAGTACACCTTCTTAATTGTAGAAATATGCTTTAAGCTCTTTCGTGACAGGGGAAATTAATATCCGATTTTTTAAATGTATTTGTATAACTTCAAATCATACCAAATATTTATCTCAGTTAATTTACAGAGTTAGTTACACTATTATTGAGATAAACTTGGCAACAGAGGAGAGAAATTTGCCTCGACCAGTTGACAGGAGAGAACTGGGAGAGGGAGGAAAAAGATCAACCAGAAACAGTTTTAGTAGCTGGCTCTACATCCCATTATACTCTGTCATCCAAGACATGCTGCAATATTATCTCTTCTTCTAGTTCTGGTCAGATTATAATGAGAAATATATATAAGAAATAGCAATTGCATGGATGAGTTTTTTATATTTTTTTAATGTAATAATATAATACAGGTGGAAGGCGGCTGTCCTGGAGACTTGTTTTATGTGTGAGTCAAATGATATGTCCTGGTCAAACATAACTCCAAGGTTATTCACAGTGGAGCTTTAGGCCAAGCTAATGTCATCGAAGGTCAGATAATATTCCTCTGAGGTGTTTAAAGGGATAGTTAATCCAAAAATAAAAAGTCGTTCCTTATTTACTCACCATTTTCAGTCCACAAAACACTTTTGGAGTTTCAGGGTTAAAATGTATTTTAAGAGTTCGAATCAGGCCCGGGTTTGGTCAGGATAACTTGCTCTCTACTGTTACGAGAGCAAGTCAAGTAGATTTTAGCAATACAAAATAAGTATTTAAAGTAAACCTCTAAATGTTTTTAGTTTTAAAATTATAATGTTGGACCAACATAAAAAAATGGTCATAATTACATTTTAACCGGGTTATTTGTTTGCTATTAAAAGCAGTTTTTAGTTGTTTAGTATCTAAACCTTGCAACCCTGTCTACTCTGATGTCATATGCACATTTTGCATTATGACTATAACATTTAGTGGAAGCAGTTATCATCAGTGCAGAAAACAATTTGATGTTTGTGTAGTCTAAATTACACCATGGACATTTACCTGACAATGACTTGTAGGATCCCGCACTGTAAAGAATCGCTGTAGTTTCTACAGTAGAATTTTACAGTAACTTCTTGTTCTGTCATTTTAAGTTTATCTGTATATGGCAATACATCATGGGTCAAAAATAATTCCAGTGGCTTACAGTATTTTTCCACAATAACACATTGTAAAATTAGAGGCAAGTTGTATTCTGACTGTAGATGGTGCATGTTACAGTTAAATGCTGTTGATATCGATTGCGTTGCACAAGGCGGTTTGAAAGAGGACCTTGACATGAGAGCATGGGAGATTGTTCAGATCTTAATTAAACCAATGCTATTGTTTGCAGTTACTAAAGTGACAAACCTATAATATCCAAATAACATCTATGCCAAGAAAGTTAGCAACCAGACCATCTCAGTCAGCTTGAACGTAAAGTAATGAAGTAAGCTCTTTGGTGAGAACAATGTTGTTTTCAGTGTGTCAGTGACTGCAATTTACCATTATTGTAGTTAAGTCGTCTTTTGAACATAGAGAGATTTGGCATTCATCTTGTCTACTTTATTGTGGGGAGGCAGTTGGCTGTGGAACTTGCTGATTTGGGTATTCAATCAATCAATCAATCAATCAAATTTTATTTGTATAGCCCATATTCACAAATCACAGTTTGTCTCATAGGGCTTTAACATGGTGTGACATCCTCTGCCCTTAACCCTCAACAAGAGTAAGGAAAAACTACAAAAAACCTTTTAACAGGGTAAAAAGAACGTAGAAACCTCAGAGAGAGCCACATGATCCCTCTCCCAGGACGGACAGAAGTGCAATAGATGTCAAGTGTGAAGGGAAACATCATCAAGGCTTTAGCAGTACTGATAGGGGTAGACCTTTCTGAAGCATAACTGAAGGTCAGTGAATTGGTGGATTAATGTCAAGGGTCAAGTATCTGAGAAATACTATGTGTCAAGCAGTCTTTCTGCAATCATAGTCTATGGTCAGCAGCCAGCAAGATCATGATCCACCATCAAGATCGGATGCCACTATAGTCCACAGTCATTGTTCATTGTCGCCATTAGGATCCATCATCAGCTGCCACCTTGGTCGTGGTCCAGCACCATTTTCCGATGGCAAAACGATAAAGGATCCGCCTTTATTGTCACGATCAGCCAGCACGATACAGAATCCACCATACTGGATCCACCATTACGATCTCTGATACGCAATCCACAGATCCTAATCCATGATGTGGCCATAGCTGCGGCCCTGGATCTGCGGACAATAAGGCAAAGGGACTCCGGGGAAGAAGTGAAGTCAGTAACATGTATTGATGAGACATGAATTACTTTGATATGATAACGATTGAGAAGAGGAATGAGAAGCTGGAAAGAGAAGCTCTGTGTGTCATGTGTCCCCCGACCTTCTAGACCTATAGCAGCATAACGAAGAGCAGGTCCAAGACAAGCCTGTACCAGCTCTAACTATAAGCTTTATCAAAAAGGAAGGTTTTAAGCCTACTCTTAAATATACAGGTGGTGTCTGCCTCCCGAATTGAAAGTGGGAGATGATTCCACAGGAGAGGAGCTTGATAGCTGAAAGCTCTGGCTCCTACTCTACTTTTAGAGACTTTAGGGACGACAAGTAAGCCTGAATTCTGGGAGCGCAGTGCTCTAGTGGGTTGATAAGGTACCATCAGCTCTTTAAGGTATAATGGTGCCATATTATTAAGGGCCTTGAAGGTGAGGAGGAGAATTTTAAATTCTATTCTAGATTTAACCGGAAGCCAGTGTAGCGAAGCTAATACTGGAGACATGTGGTCTCTTTTCTTGGTTCTTGTCAGGACACGTGCTGCGGCATTTTGGACAAGCTGCAGGGTCTTTAACGACTTGCTGCTGGAGCCTGATAGTAATGAATTACAATAATCCAATCTGGATGTAACAAAGGCGTGGACTAGTTTTTCGGCATCCTTTTGAGAAAGGACATGTCTGATTTTGGAGATATTACGCAAGTGGAAAAAGGCGGTCCTAGAAATTTGTTTTAAGTGTGAATTAAAGGATAAATCAGGATCGAAGATCACTCCCAAGTTCCTGACTGTTTCATTGGAAGCAAGGGCAATGTCGTCTAGCGCAGCTATATCGTTAGATAATTTATCTCTAAGGTGTTTAGGGCCAAGTATTAGAACCTCTGTTTTATCTGATTTTAATAAGAGAAAATTGCGGGTCATCCAGGTTTTTATGTCCTTGAGACATGCTTGGAGTTTAGTTATTTGATTACTTTGTTCAGGTTTTATTGACAAGTATAACTGGGTGTCATCCGCATAGCAGTGGAAATTTACCGAGTGTGTCCTGATAATGTTTCCGAGTGGAAGCATATATAATGAGAATAAAATTGGGCCGAGCACAGAGCCCTGTGGAACACCATGGTTAACTTTGGTGCGCACAGATGACTCATCATTAATTTGCACGAATTGGGAGCGATCAGAGAAATAGGATTTAAACCAGTTTAGGGCGGTTCCTTTAATGCTAATTAACTGTTCTAGTCTCTGTAATAAAAAGTTATGGTCAATTGTGTCGAATGCTGCACTAAGATCTAACAGAACAAGGACAGACACAAATCCCTGATCTGAAGCTATTAGAAGGTCATTAGTGACTTTTGCCAAGGCTGTCTCTGTGCTATGATTGGCTCTGAACCCTGACTGAAAGTCTTCATATATATTATTTTCCTGGAGAAACTCACACAGCTGATTGGCTACAACTTTTTCTAGGATTTTAGACAGGAAGGGGAGGTTAGATATTGGTCTGTAATTGGCTAAAACCTCTGGGTCTAGGGTGGGTTTTTTGAGGAGGGGTTTGATTACAGCTATTTTAAAAGACTGTGGTACATATCCTGATGATAATGACAGATTTATTGTGTTCAGTAACGTGCTATCAATTAGGGGCAGAATTTCTTTAAGTAATTTTGTAGGAATGGGATCTAAGATACAAGTTGTTGGTTTAGAACATGAGATTAGTTTGGTCAGCTGATCAAGGGTGATCAGAGAGAAGCTGTCTAAATAATTGGTAGGATTCTTAGCCGTTTCTGAGATTTCAGTGCCAATTGAGGGCAGGAGATGTTTGATTTGATTTCTAATAGTTAGAATTTTATTATTAAAGAAGGTCATAAAGATATTGCTATTTAGGGATCGAGGAATACTGGGTTCGGTGGAGGTGTGACTCTCTGTCAGCCTGGCTACAGTGCTGAAGAGAAACCTGGGGTTGTTTTTATTCTCTTCTATTAGTTTCGAATAGTAGGCAGCTCTTGCTTTGTGGAGGGCCTTCTTATATGCTTTAACACTACTCTTCCAGTCTAGGAGATGTTCAAACCGGTTGCTGGAGCGCCACTTCCTTTCTAATTTTCTTGATAATTGTTTTAACTCATGTGTCTTGGAATTATACCATGGAGCTAATTTATTATGTTTAATATGTTTCTTTTTTAGAGGCGCTATTGAGTCTAGTGTTAATCGTAATGAGTCTACAGAGCTATCGACAAGATGGTCAATCTTAGTGGCGCTAAGGTTTTTAATGAATTTGTTGTTTATATTGACAGATAATACGGGTTTAAATGTAATCGGAATTATTTCCTTAAATTTAGCTACAGCACTATCAGGTAAACATCTAGAAACTGAGTTCATTATTAGTGGCATATATTCTGATAGTGAAAAATCGAAGGTTATTAAATTATGATCTGATAGAATTGGATTGCGCGGAAGTACTGTAAGATGTTCAATTTTGACACCGTATGATAATATAAGGTCAAGTGTGTGGTTACAACAATGAGTAGGTTGGTGTACACACTGACTGAAACCAATTGAGTCTAATATCGAAATAAATGCTACGCTAAGGCTATCTTTATTATTGTCAACATGAATATTAAAGTCACCAACAATAATAATTTTATCGGTCTTTAGGACTAGGTTTGATAAAAACTCAGGGAATTCCGTTAAAAATTCAGTATAAGCCCCAGGAGCACGGTAAACTACAGCAAATATGATTGGCTGTTGGTGTTTCTTAGATTGGCGTGGAAGACTAAGAACAAGACATTCAAATGAGTTGTAGCTTAGTTTAGGTTTAGGATTAATTGATAGACTGGAGTTAAAAATAGCAGCAACTCCACCTCCTCGACCAAAGTCTCTGGGAACGTGTGAATTTACATGACTGGGGGGTATTCACAGTCTAACAAAGGTAGTCCAGGGCTCAAACTACATGTGTGTTAAGCAAGTAGACCTCCTTGATTATTGTCCATTAATGGTGTACAAGCTGAATGGCACATCAGTGATTATATTTCACCACTCCCTCCCAGATATATACTGACATGTCAGTACTGCGGGAGGACATCAGACAAGCTGTGTTGGTGATTACCCAGCCTACCAGAGGATAAACTACAGTCCCTCCTGAACAAATTGGCAAGCATTGGAGTGGAATCCAAATCTGACCTGCAGTTCATCAAAGAGGAGGATCTCCCTGCCAACACCACACCTATTCAGTGTCGGAGGCTTCTGAATGCTTGGCAAACCGAAGGTATGTCTTAGATTAATTTGTATAAAGCACAGACTGTGATTGTGATACACTATATTCACATTTAGGTAGGCTAATGAATGCATAACAAATTATTTTACTGAAAGTTTTGGATGTCATTGTTTGTAGTAGGGAGGACCTGCTGTTTTTTCCCACCGATCACTGATCATCTGTGAGCCAAATCGGCTGATACACTGCAATGCCATTTTTTTGTTTTATTCTAGCAGGTATTACTTTGGCAAGCAGATGTAAGTTGGAAATTATTATACATTGAAGCTTTTGAAAAAGATATTGGGATGATCTTGTTACCCTCAACAGTTATGTTATTTTTTTATGTATTTTTTCTTTTAGGTGTTAGCAACAGCAGCTGACATTGAAAGAACAATGCCACTTCCTGACTCTCCGAGACTAATTGTCTTAGGTAGTGTATACAGTTTAAAAAAAATCTTTTGTTAAGCATTGAACAGACCGAGACTATATAAAGGACATGTATTAGTAAGTAAAGTAAAATATGTGGAAGGCAGCAGAAAAAAACATTTACATATGTTTATTAATGATTAGGTGAAGTACCAATTAGATGCTGAGCATCGAGGGTCAGGTGGTTGTGCCTCCACATCCCAACTTTGTGGCTAGAATGGCAGTGTTCTTTACAAGCTACTATAACTTTAATCTGCTGTACCAGGAGCAGGCACCTTGTACACTGGAATTAATTCAGAGGTAACTGTGCTTGAAGTATGATTCTTGTGCTTCATTATCGTCTAATTCGTTTTTACTTGGAACAACTAGCAAAAGGATTTGGGTTTGAACTGGACTGAATTGGACTTGTTTTAACATTTGTATTGACAGTGTTGTACAAGTTACTGACAATTACTCATAAGTTTCAGTTACTAGTTGCTCCTCTTAAAAGTAATTGAATTACTTTAGCAAATACTGCATCTAAAAGTAATAGTTAGTAGGGAAAGTAACTTTTGTGTTACCTTTAAATGTCTGCTTGGACTTCCGGTTTGACGCATGGCGAAGTAGGTCGCAA
Organism: Verasper variegatus; assembly: GCA_026259375.1. Lineage (NCBI taxonomy): Eukaryota > Metazoa > Chordata > Actinopteri > Pleuronectiformes > Pleuronectidae > Verasper > Verasper variegatus. Next base: position 1,936,492 of record CM048040.1, read on the forward strand.
GCCGGGAATACTCTGTTCACATTCGGTCAAAATCCATTTTTAATCCGTTTAATTCCATTCAACTATTGGTGCTAACGCTGACTTTAGCTGAGAGTATGAAAAAGACGAATGGAAAAACAGGCCAAACAGCAGACCAACAATATAAAGAGACAAAACAAGCCGACACAGATAAGCTAGCGGAACAACCGGACTCTGAGGCTAGCAACCTGCTAACCCTGCCAGATATGGAGAGATTGCTAACGCCACCCTTTTTGGATTTTCTCCAACCCAATTGTCCTTAACTAGTTGGAATCTGGTCACAGTTTAAAAGACATTTCAACCTGTCTACAATGTCAATTCACTCCCCAATTATCAATAATTACAATTTCCCACCCTCTACCTTGGACTCAGCCTTTAAAATCTGGATGGCAAAAGGCATTACTTCCACACTTAGCCTCTTTTTTCAGGGCAAATTTGGATCATTCGCACAACTCTCTGAGAAGTTTGACCTGCCAAAATCACATTTTTTTTAGATATCTCCAAGTAAGACATTTTGTGCAGAAAAACATTGCTTCATTTCCAAATTTACCATCAGATAATGCAACTGACAATCTTCTCACTTTATCTCTGCACTGTAAAAGGCTTAATTTCAGTCCTTTACAAGCAAATCTGCAACATCTCCCCCCAGTCACTGCAAGAAACTAGAACACTTTGGGAAGAAGACCTAGGGGAAGTAATGAGAGAAGATCAGTGGGAGGCTGCGCTAAACATAGTACACACATCATCCCCATGCGCTAGACATAGCTTAATTCAACTTAAACTCCTCCTGAGAGTTCACTGGACCAGGGCTAAACTTGCCAAGATTTTCCCTGATGTTGACCCCTCTTGTCCCCGCTGTAAAAGTCATACATGCATATGTTCTGGTCCTGCCCTTTCCTCAGAACATTTTGGGCAGACATCTTTCATGCTTACTCTAAAATGTTTGGTGTGGTCATCCCTCCAAACCCATTATGTGCCATTTTTGGCTTTACTAATGAAGCTCGTCCTCTTAAGGGCAGGGCCCATGTTGGCATAGCTTTCACCTCTCTGCTTGCCAGACATCTGATATTACTCTTATGGAAGGAACAAACACCACCCACATTCAGCAGATGGATTAGAGACACCATGTCTTTCTTGAAACTGGAGAAAATCAGATATACTCTAAAAGGTTCCACACAGAGCTTTGAGAGAACCTGGACCCCTTTCTTGTCGTACTATGAGAGCATACAAAGCCCACTACAAGAGAAAGATTAGATGGCAACCATCCCCCCCTCTCCCCTCTCTCTCCCTTTTTTTAAATTATTTAAATTATAATTTTTTTTTAATTTCTTTAAACTTTCTTGTATGTAACTGTATTGTAATAATTCAATATTCCTATATATATATATATATATATATACAGTCCAGATTCTGTCTTAATGTATGTACTTCTGCTACATGGGGTAGGCTGGCTGGGGGTGGGTGGGTCTTATTGTGGGTAGGGGTATAACCATTAGATTTGTGATGTGTAATTGTATAATTGTATTGATTACCCAAAAAACACCAATAAAAAACTGTTAAACATAAATGTCTGCTTCAATTTTCTTATTAAAGCATACATACCTATATTATGTCAGTGTTGCTGTAGTGTTGCTGTTTGGAACAAGACAACTGTCAAATTTGATCTATCATTGTGCCCATAATCACTATAGCGATATGAATTATTAATACTCCCAACCACCAGAGGGCAGCAACCAGTAGTGTTCCTACTTGTAAGCAACACTTGTATTTCCTTGGTTAGACAGTTGGATTGGGAGGAGAAGAAACACAAGATGCTGGATGTACATGTTAGCTCACATTGCCTGACAAAAGTAACAAGCCCATTTAGTAATTCAGAAATTCTAATGCCGTTATTTAATTTGATTTAATTTTAAGTTATTCGTTACATTTCTTGTTACCGCCAAAATTAAGTGGTCAGTTTTAATAAGACGTTTGGATTTACAGTATGCCTTGTCTCATTCAAAATACTTTACAATAGCATAATTTGCAAAGCTGCTAATGTAAAAAAAAACAAAACTAAGAATTGCTAAGAGTAAGAGTATTAACAGCTATTTATTGGAAACTCTAGTTGCCAGGTAACTTTTGTAATTTGAATAGAATACAAAGTATTGTTGTAAATTAGATTACAATTAATTGTGTTTTTTCTGTAAATTGCTGTAATTTATATAAAACAAAAGGGTAAAAAGGTATCCTGTAATATACTGTTAGTCTTTTTACAGTATTTAATAGGAATTTTATAGTACTTTATTGGCTTTTTTTGCCAGGTAATTACTGTAAATTATACAGTAAATTTTTTACAGTTTGTGTAGCTTTACTAATCAAACTGATTGAAAGTCAGATTTCTTCCTCTGCTGCTCTTATCGTTAAGCCTCCACAGCAGTGGCACAGGCACAATGCCGGACACCATAGGCTTAGCTGAACATCTGCTCCTCGAACAGTTGTAATAGTCTGTAGAGGAAAAAGACAGCAAAAACTGCGATATGCACCATACCTTCACGCTCTGCATGTCAATATATTTGGCCAATCAGATGGAGCCCTGCTGCCCCTGATAGTAATTAAAGACATACAGATCATTGACATTGACAGGCGAACGATAGAGACACAGAGAGCAGAAGTAAATTACTGACTTACTAAAAATTGTAAGAAAATAACATGTATGAAAAGACTCCAAATTAACACTGTAGGTGGACATAGTGGAGCTGTGCATGTCTCCCTGGAGTCTGCCCGGGACCCAGTGGCGCTGCGGCTGGGCTGTGTGCCTTCTCCCGGCTGTCGAGCTGTCCGTGGTCCCAAGTCGCAAGTCATATCGTCATTGCAATATTAAACAACGTTATTCCATATCTTTATATATAGATATTTTTACTAATATCGTGCAGCCCTAATCATCAGTAGTTTGGGACACTAGTTTAAATAGTTTAAAACAGAATGCCTTTATTATCATCACACAGCTGTAATTTAGTGCAACTCTTCAGTGGCAGGCCCTACATACAAAATAAATAAAACTGGGAGCAACAATCAATCAACGCAACTCTATACACAAAGTTTAAAAACAAGCATGAATGTGAAAATAGAATAATAAATAATCTGTTAATTGGAAGATAGTCTGTATATTGCACTACATTTGTACATTTGTATAGTATAAGCTTTGCCTTTATATAGCCCTGTATTTTCTACTCAAACACATTTTTAAGTTCATGTAATGGTGATTTTTATGCCACCCTCTAAATTATCACAGGTTCCATCCTGGCCACCCCACTGAAAATGTTCTGCTCCCCCACTGTAAACGGTTGCCTTTTTCTGCCTGAATTCAAACATTTTGTTGGCAACATTTTGATACTGCAAGTATCCCCCTGAACAATGTTAGCAGTCAACATTTAGCAGCTACATGCAATATGAACAGTGTTTCAAAGTACATTTATGAAGGATCTGCATTTTCCTCAAAACGTATTTCACTCATCCAGAAAAGTTAATGAGAGACAAGATTGAATCCATGTAATTTGATGTTATAACACATTCTTCTGGTAAAGCCCTATGCCCATTCCTGTTGGAATTGAATCTTTGATATGTCTACATGGAGAAGCGACAGCTCTGAAAAATGTCAGGAGATGACACCTGAATCTATCATGCTCTATGGTGTGCCACTGCTCCAGTGAACAGGCTTCACCATCCTGCTGTGAGCTAGCACTTTCAGTAATAATGCAAGAAGTAGTTTGTTCTTTATGTAGTGAGACAGGAAACAACTATATCAAGGTTATAGTAATGGATGGGTGTGTAACGCATTTGGGTTTAAAGCAAGAAGGCAGAGGAGTTTGTGTCATTTAGCGCTAAACACAGTCAGTTCTTGTTTCTGGCAAACTATGACTCATGTAGGAAAAGCAGGACATGGCCCTGATTATATCCCACAGAGGAAGAGAAACTGTTGGCCTGCTGACTCTGACTGAGATATGACCGGCTAGTGAAAAGACCACATTTAGGAGCTCTTGAACCTGTTACATCATGTCCTCTAAGGAGGGGACAGAGTTCCAAGACATGGGGAAGCACTCATATCTCTGGAGGTCAGGGACAGTGCCTGCAAACTGGCACACTATTGTGGTAGTTTCCACATATAAAGATGTGGACCACAAGGTGTGCTCCACTTATCAGGGAATCACATTGGCCAGCCTCTTGAGGACAGCTTATATTGGCTTTTTCGAAGAGTTATGGAAGTTTTCTGGAAGCTGGTGAAAGGAGAACTCAGGCAGCAGCTGATGTCTTATGCAGAAAGTTTTAATGTAGACTTGATGCATCAAGGAGACCAGAAGGTGGAACAATATACAAACACTAACAGAGTAACATGAGCAATTGTCACCCCCAAGTCTGAAGATGTCTCCCACATCATCCCCATATATCACCCTCTACTTGCGTCACCCATTCTAACAGCACATCGATGAATGGCTGGAACTGCTGTCACTCTCTATGTTAAATGTAGGTGTTCACATCCTATTGGATAGTTTAGCCTTTATATGCATTCCTAAATCACATTGTGTCCTTATGTCTTGCCACTGGTAAAATATGGAAATAAGTTGAAGTTGGTGGCTTTCTGTCTGGGCATCTGAGTTAGATATGAAAGTTCTTCAACGTAGACACAACAAGGTACTGCTAGTTGACCCTTTATCTATAACCTGACCTTGGGCACTGCGAAGAGAGAGAAGGGAGTATCTATGGAATTAGACAGGCACTATTCTCTGGAATCATGTCCCTCATGTCCCTTGTCATCGAACCTGATTTTTATTGACTGGATCTCAAGGTGTTGCAGTAAAGAGTGTGGTCAGTTTTGGGACATTGGAATCACCTTGCAGCTTTTTGCACACAATGTGGTTCTTTTGGCTTCATCAGTTCGCAAAAGTTCAAGATCAAGGAGAAACTGGCAAATGTTGCTGGAGAGAGGGAATACTGCTGACTGGACTACCATGCTCAATCTACGGCTGACACAGTAAAAACAACTCCAGATGACCAGCCAAAAATGAATTACTCTAACCATAACCTTTTTGCCAGATTTTGTATGGTAGATTTAACAGAAATAACTATGCTATGGGAGGTGATGATAGTATTTATAGTATTATTTTTCTGATGTTACTCGTCAGTCAGCACCCTAAAGCGAGAGAAAGTTGGTAAAACCTCTCACATACAAAGATCTACCGTCAGACTGCTTGCACCTTTGCTTCTGAGAGAGGACAATTATTTATTTTTACATGACCACAAGAGATCATTGGAAAATGACCTGGGTTTATGTTTTGGAACACAAACAAATGCTGTAATTTTTCTGGTGATAGTCTTTTTTGTCCCACTGTTAGATATTGCACTGAAGATGATTATCACATCTATTGTTATGGGCTCTTTCCCGGAAAAATGAACATTTGCAGACACAGGAAACAACTCTGAAAGTAACACTTGTTTTTATCAACTTCCACCTCTGTGGATATAATAAGAACCTCATTAATCAAGCTCAGACATGTACTTTCTTCTCATTAAACATTATAATTTCTTTTCGGTCTTTTTGTACAGCTGGGTCTCCCTGAAGGTCATTGTTTAAGACTCCACTGGGTGAAAAGGAGCTCTCGCTTCAAGAACTCACTTTAATGAACATGTCATGTATAGCAGTTCTTACAGAAGACCTTAAAGTAACAGCTCCGTTGATTGTGGGGGATACATATTGATTTTGACTCACTGCATACAGGTGTTACAATTTAGAAAAGTCACTATGTATGAAACAATACGCTGTGCAGTGGAGCATAACACAAGGCTACATGGGAAATTAAGGCGGTAATTCATATTGATTACAGTGTGGCTCAAGCTGAAGAGTTTGTGTTTGTGTCAGTATAGGGAGTAAGACATAGCACATTTGTTGCTGTAATTACAAATGTTCCCATTCGATATAATAACATTCCTTTAATGCTCTAACAATGTATGGCCAACACAACCTGACCTCCAATTGCTGAAAATTCAGAACCCAAGGAACACATTTCATGACACAGGTGCGTAGGAAGGGGATAAATGGATATAAGGAAGCAAAGAAAGCCTCGCACACTGTCTGACAGTGTTTTCTTTGCTTCGTTGGACAGGCAGATTGAAGACAACACAATGTGGAAGTAGATAAAGGACTACACAGTTGGTATGTGTCCATCTACACCGATGGTATTTCCTAACTAAAATGAATGGGAAGCAAATTCCGATCCAACCTTTATGGACTACAGGAAAAAATATTTTGAGTAGCTTGTACAAAAGACTGCCACTGCTACTGGTTGCATAATGTGAAGTGAAGTAACCAGTGTTTTTTATACACCCCAGTAAATGAAAATCACGTAGTCATGTAGCAACTTTTCTTTTATTGTTCTTCAGCATAATCATTCTTAGCATGATCTGTTTAAAATTCTTCCTCAAAGTACATCATCAGAACATCTGAAAATAACACTGCCATTTCAGCTAATGTGAATGTTATGGTAACATTACTGGAACTAAAGATCTGAATGTACAAAATGTTGCCCCCCTCTACTATTTTTGCTACAGATGACAGAGAATAAAGCAGTCTCAACATCAAGATCCATTTGGAGGATGTGCTCTCTCTCCAGTGGAAGACATTATATTCATGCCAGAATTCCAACTCTAGGGCACAGAACAATAAAGGCATTGGAAATGCATGTGAAAGATGTTACACTGCCCCAATAAATGTAATACAGGCTGAATGATACATCAATGAGCAAGTGCTTCAAGTTACAGACTATTAAGGCACTGTGTGAAGATGGGAATGCTCAGGAGTGCAGAGTGAGTTCTTCACAGCTGGAAGGGACATTAGCACAGGATGCAGGCATTCCATCACAAACTTATCTCATTTGAAATGTGAGAGGGAAAAACCCCTGAATACTCCATCTTTTATATGGTCTTTCTTTGCCTAAAGGGACCTCATATGTACAGTATATCTTCACTGAGGTCGGAAGGTAACTCTACTCTCAATAAAATCCAGACAGGGTGAGCAGGGGAGTCAGCCTTAGTCAGGTATAATTAACATGGAGGTGGACGGATATGTGTGATTGGCAGGAAGAGCACCGTGGGGAGTTGAGGGAGCAGATGTACAAAGACAAATCAACCTTAGGTGTAGGACACATTTATGTTGCATACGTGCCACTTGTTCTCTTCTTTCTGACTGCTTATCCCTTTTAAACTAGGCGAGTGCCCAGCAGAGATTTAAAGCAGAGTATCAAGCACATAATTAAATGTATCTGGTAAAATAAGGACAAATCAAAAGAAGGGGGAAAAGCCTGCACTAAGGGACCACTATGCAATGGCCTGCAATCATTATCATGGTTCAATCTTTATTCATAGACTGTATATAAAGATGGGCAACAAAATTAAACCAAAGCTCCTCAATCACCACCAAGTTGCTGGCTGCAGCATAGGACATAAATCCTCTCTCCTCCATGTTAGTGGATGAGACGTGGGACAAACTAAGTAGTAATGTAAAGGATGGTTTCTGTTACTTTTTATATAAAAAAATTATACTTTTTCACAGTTTTATTCATTGAGATTTTCAGGCCATACAAAGGTTTCTATCTCTATTTTGAGTGACAATGCCCCCTTGTGGGCAGGTAAATATATATATATGCAGATGGTGCAAAGTAGAAAGATCGAAATAGAGAACAGACGAGTCAATAAATAAACATTTAAAACAATTAACAGAGTATAAATATATATAATTTGAAAAATATAGTACTATACCTAATAATTATATTAATAATATTAATTAAACAAGAAAAAGATGATAGATATAATAGTAAAGTTCTGTTATTCTAAGTAGTTCTTATCACCATATGTACATTTTTCTGGTACGTATTTGACGCTATAAAAACTGAGTGAAATTAGTGATTGAAAGCTGAGACTGATAAGCAGAAACACAAACGGCTTTGATCCCCTACCATGATAAGTCAAGCTCCAAATGCAGTGTTTGAGAAATATCCACTTTAGCAGACAGTTGCCAAAATCTCTGTTATGATGACTTAAAATGGCATTTGTATATGGATGAGAGGCCCAAATGCAGAGGAAAAAGTTTGTTTGCTAAATATCTGTGGGTGTGGACATGGCAGAGTATGTTCACACATGGCTTTTGCCAGTCCATGACTAGCACACTGCACAACAATACAGCATTAGAAGTTCATTCCCTCCGGTATCCACCCTCCATGTTTTTTCATCTTTACCTATGTAACAATTAAAATAAGAACAATAAAGTCCCTTGGCAGCATCCTTTTTTAGGAGACTCTAAAACCATTTTCAGACATGCGCAACTTGGTCTGAGCTTATTCTGGAGATTTCCCTTCACACATGAACAATGCAGCAGGAGATTTCCTGCTCAGACAGGTTCACAACAAAACAGTAATCTCTGGACCATTCAGGTGATGGGATGGCGCAGCAGGCAGAGGCAATAGGTAACATATTAATTCTGATGTAGAGATCATGTGTTTCCGGAGAAACTCTGGCTCTCACTTGGACATTTGAGTTCTCACATACAGCCTCTCAGGAGAATGTCTGGAGATTCATTGCATGTCTGAAGGCAGCTTAAGAAGACTCGAAGATCACTGCCGTTTGGCTAATAAACAAGTAATCTCAGCAACTCATACAAGTGGCAACAACCCTCTCATTCTCCAGTGGGACACACAAAGGTTTTCTTCTGTGGGGGAACATGATTGTCGTCAAGCATGTATGCCAGATGCCTCTCACCCTAGGAAGCACCAGGAAAGAAGAATCTTGTTCCTCTCCAGGTGTGTGTTTACAGATCCAGTGCTATGTATGCCCAGATACATGTACCTGTCACACAGGGCATCAGCTCAAAGATATTTTCCAGGTTGTGCATATGGAAGATTAAATTGCATATTAACGTTCTCTTTTCTCACCAGCTAACATTGGAGCTCTCAATCTGACCCACCAGCTTTCTGCTAGATTAACACAGGTGACAGCAGAGGACAATGAAATAAAGAGGAAGAAAGAAAGAATAGAGGGATATTTTATATTAGTCTTATAACAGCATCTAATCTCATCACAGACTACTGTATTCTTACAGCCTACTTTCATGTTAACTGTTTCATAACTGTATTCTGGGAATATAGGTTGTCTGAGGTCAACACCTTCGCTTTTGCCGCTCTCTTTGCCACGTTTAGAATGTAAAGCTCACTTCCTGTTAAATGTTAATTCTATGCTGTGCTCATCTCAGGAAGGTGACACTGATCAATACACGATTTGGAAAACAAGTTCATTGCCTCTGCAACTTGTAATCACACATAGCAATCATAATGCTTTTTCCAGCACATCATCATTCACATGTATTCCCATTAGCAAACTGAATCATTTAAAATAACTTGTTGCATATATCGTAGAGAACTTTGGTGAATTACACTCACCGGCTAGAAAAATGTAATTAATGACGAGTTCAGTTTGTGTAAAAAGAGGTAGATGATCATATTTCTCTTTTACTTCCTCATCTGGAAGCAGTCACCTAAACAATGACTGATGCACTTTTACCATAGGCTGATGAACTAAATGAGATTGCTTACTGACTGAGCTGATTTGTCACAGAGGTAAATCGACCTAAACTTGTGTTAAATATAATTTGCTTTTATTACTCTGATTTATTGACAATGTTAGTCTCTCCACACAAAAATGAAATGGGGTAGTGGCAAATGAAATAATAAATTATGTCACTGGCCACAATTTATTTCCACATTAACTAAAAAGTAATCTTCCAAAAAAAGTATTCTAAAACTAAATCTGTTATCAAATAGAGACAACATCCAAGGTGGGAACATTTGTTACTATGGTTACTGGAGTGACAGTTTAAGCATGCAGGTGGTCAGTATTCCCTGGTTGCTCATTATTCATTGGTTAGTATTCATAAGACTTTGTTGTCCTCCAGACCCACCATGCACTGCAATCTCAAATATTTGCATCTCTGCTGCTTGAAAGAAGAATAAAATCAGTCGTTCATCATATGTCATATTGTAAAGAACATATATAGAAAAAGTGCAAAGGCAGTGACCACATCAGTGTCTCCAAAGACATCTATTTTGGGAGCTCTTTTGTCATATGGCACTAAATGAAGATGTTGACTGATGGGAGTGGACTGGTGTTGATTAGGTTTTGTTTACCTTGAACCACAGCACAAATTTGATCCTTGTCTCATGGTACAACTGTTGAGCCCTTTCTAGACAAAGATCTCATATGAATGTGATATTTACTACTAAGTTACTAAAGAAAAGACATACCACCTCAATTGTTTTTTTATCAACATTAAAAACAGCTTATCAAATTATCCTGGACATTTCTGCAATTGTTCACTGTGAACATAACGTTTTTCTACAACTTGCTTGGAGCATTTTAACCACTGCATGGTCCAAGACAGCTCAAACAACTTGGTTAAAGTCCTCCTTGATGTTAATGTTTGACCTTCACTTTGCAGTATGATTCATTTTTTAATTTGGCACTAAGGCTCTTTTCACTTTCATGCTTCTCTGTGCTCACCTTCCATCTGAGTTTAAGATGTGTGCATATTGTTATTAGTTTTCTGGAAGCTGGTGAAAGGAGAACTCAGGCAGCAGCTGATGTCTTATGCAGAAAGTTTTAATGTAGACTTGATGCATCAAGGAGACCAGAAGGTGGAACAATATACAAACACTAACAGAGTAACATGAGCAATTGTCACCCCCAAATCTGAAGATGTCTCCCACAGCATCCAGGTATATCTCCCTCTACTTGCGTCACCCATTCCAACTGCACATCCATAAATGGCTAGAATTGCTGTCACTCTCTATGTTACATGTAGGTGTTTGCATCCTATTGGATTGTTAAGCCTAAAGTATGCATAACTAAATCACATTGTGTCCTTACGTCTTGCCACTGGTGAAATACGCAAAAGAGTTGAAGTTGGTGTCTCTCTGTCTGGGGCATCTGAGTTAGATATATGAAAGTCCCTCAGCGTAGACACTACAATGTACTGTTGATTGGTTCTTTATCTATAACCTGACCTTGGGTTCTGCTTAGAGAGAGAAGGGAGCATCTGTGGAACGAAACAGGCCCAGCTCTCTTAATGGTGTACAGAAGTAATATACACTATGGTCATAATATACAGTGGCATATACAGTAATGTAAAAGGATGGTCAAAAATTCCTCCAAACATACAAGATGATTTTGTGATCCCTTCCCATGTTTATACACAGTATGTGGGGGACACACTTTGTATCCAGCAGTTCAAACTGAATGAATATATATTCTGTGACACTTGATAATTTAATAGAAGGAAATACAAAAGGTATGTTTTAAACTTTTTAAAGAAGTAACTGCCACAACAACAGCAAAGCTCTTTTTTAATGGGGGTGGGGGGGTGGGTTGAGGGTTTGTGTGTGAGTGTCTGTGTATTGGGTTAGAGAGCTGATGTATGGATTCTGTTGCAGGGCATACTTGTTGTGTGGTCGTGTACTTGTGTGAGTTGCCTCATAGTCAATTAATTATTGTAACCTTGGTGATGTGGGTGCAAATTATGGATATAGTGTAGTTGCTTGTGTTGGGGTTAATCTTGTACATTGCTGAAATACAATGCAACCACCCCAACTGCAAGCAGGTATTTTGCACAGTGCTAAAAACACTGTCAGGAGGGACTCCTTAAGAGTATGGAAAGTAATATTTGCTTACAATAAATTTTGAAAAAAGTCAAGTCAGGCTTGAAACACAAGAACTATTAAGGTTATTTACAAAACCACCATCTGTTTGAGACATGAAACATTAACATCTGATGTCTGTGATGACAGCTGTTCATCCATCCTCTCAATGAGTGCAAGCATTAAAGCAGGTTTGTATCTTTAATAGTTCCTGTCATTTTTTTATGAAATTGTGTGATATAAACATAATTGAGTACATATGCTTCAACATATTTGTGCAAAAATGAGTTTAAGTTTTTCAAAATTATTTGTTCTCTGTCATCGTTTTTTAAACATGTTAAGTGTTTAAATAAATGTTTAGTTGACAGTTGGTGTCATGTACTACTATCAGGTTTGAAGAAGACTTGCAGGGAGAGTGGGAGTTTCAGGGATCGAACAGTAGTGTAAGGCTTTGACCGATATTTGTTCAAACTTCAAGTTATCAGGAAATGCCTGAATATGTTGGACTGATGTATTCCTGCTCACACAGTCACACTGCTGACTGCCAACTGTGTTGCTGTCCCTGAGCTGCAGATGAGCAGGCAAATACTGTGTAGAAACACACAGAGAGCATTTTGTTCTGAACACACCTTGATTTGTCAAACTTAGACTGCTGAGGCTCATGGTGGCTTCAGCTGAACCTTAGAATTAAATATACACAGAAACAGTGTCCCCCCAAGAGCAAAGCACATGTTATATTGTTTCTTATTTATGCAGTTTTTCTCACAGTTTGAGGGTTTGGTTGGCGGTGCAGGATCATTGTGCATGCAGTTACTCAGCCAGTTTAACAGAGTTATATTCTGAAGCTGCAATTTCCAGATATCGCCTAAGCCCCTGATATGTAGACTATGGGTAAACAGCTGTGCACAAAGAAGCTTCTAATCACCACTCACTTACTGCAGTGCACACAACTCAGAAAACTAAGGTGTGGCCCGTCATGAGTTGCTGCTGTAATTAAAAACGATCCATGGCTTCGTGTATCTCAAGACACCACATCTCAACATGTTGCAGCAAACATTTACCAGTACGATATCACTCAGTAGAGCGCTAAAGCCCAACAGTCCCCCTATGAATCCAAATCAAATTGCAGACACTCGTAAATATCAGTCCCCTAAATATGTTTGATTATTTTCATCAATTTCATCCATGAATTACTTTGAAAAAAATCAACAAAAACTTTGTAAATACTTGCAGTGTGATAGAAAGTGAATAGAAAAATTCTGGATCCACCCTCTAATCCAGATCTGCACCAAAATTGAATGTGTTCTTCTGACACATGTGTTTGTGTGATCCTGCTTACTGACTGACAAACAAACAAATGGAGATGAAAACATAACCTAAGTAACATATGAGCTACTGGTATCAAGTAAAATCTGTTCTAATGCAGAGCTCAGTTAATGCAAAGGAGTATACATGAGGGTGTGTTCTGTTGACTGAATCCATTCATTTGGAGTTTTCATGGAGTAATATTTGTAGGACAGGAAGATGCATGGCTTCATACTGGAGAATTCCGACATTTAGTTGAGTATATAGCCCAATTTTTATTTAGGGAAAAACCCACGTAGCACAGAATTGCAACAACTCCACATCAGACACTCTCCCTGTGTGGAGAGACCCAGCAGATCAGCTACACAGCCGTCACGTGCAGCACACCCAGCACAGCCCAGGCGTCAGACAATGTAGTTGTTCTCCTCAAGCTGCTGCACCATGGGAACCACACTGAGCCCTAACCTTCTGTGACAACAGAATTCAGATTTGCTGAAGGCTTGGCTGACAGGCATGATAAGACTTAGGTTGTTATTCTATGAAGTATTGAACCATTAAGAAGTCCATCTGGAATGCACTTATCCTTAATCGTAGTTAAAGTTTTGTGACATCATAAATTTCCACCATGGCCTGACCAGGTTTAATCAGCCAGTGACATTCAAGTGACCTGTGTGGTTGTGAAGAGGCTTTAACGACATTGGATATTTTCTCCTTTCCTTTCTTTTTACACAGGTATGTTGTCTGACTTATGCATCATGACTCTTCAATTCATTTAATTTACTATCCTCTTCCACAAACGTCTGTCCAGCTGCTTTCAGATATTGACTGAACTTTCTCCATGTGGCCCCCTAGTCCATAGTCCACAGAAAGTGCGGAGGAGTGAGAACACAACACTAAATTCTCTTCAGGGTTCACCGCGAGTGAGTTCATGGTGTTTATAACAGGCAATTGACACTAAAATAAAAAAAATGTAAAATATCTCTGAATATAATAGCGGAGCCATACACGAGGAAGACAAAGAGGAAGATGTCTAGACTGTTTGTGGGGACAAAGGCAGACGATGGTGCTTTGTGCTTTAAAGAAAAAAAAACACTTAATCTACGCAACAGAATTAATACATTATGTCCTGCAGCACCACATTAGAGCACTGCTTACAGCGGGTGATCACAAAGTGAATAGGCTTCTTCAACTAAATGAGGTGCTGCACAATGCTGATTTAATGTGATGCATGTTGGACCTAAAACAATGCATGCTGATTGGAAATTTCGCCAGTGCTGTAGGATATCAACATGACAGTAAAACCTCATGGGGAACAAGGCTGCTGCAGTTGCTCTCCTCTGGCTGCACTGACTGGGAACTGACAGAACTTTGCCCTAATTTGCTTTGGGCTTCTCCCACACACGACACGTGGCATGTTTTTATTCTAAGAACTTCATATCCATTATCTCCCATGGTTCTCTCTCCCAAAGGGTATACAATGTATTTGATCTCCTCCATCTGGCAGCTCATTTTGTACATATGAACACCAAGGCTATAGTTTTAATTTCCAATGAAGAAGCTCTGAAGTTGAGGATTTTGTAATAGAAGTAATTCCCTTGTAGGTCATATGTTGTTTTTCCATTGTTTAGATTATATTTCTTTTCAACCTTGTGGCAATATGGTGGCCTTGTTTTTATTCTCAAGTCTATGGTTCTGTATAACAGAAATAAAAAGAAACAGTGGTGCTCGAGCAGGGATTCCTGACTTCACTCCCATACATCTTAACCCATCACCAAAGAGTTGTCATCATACATTACTTAGATATAATTTCATTTCATGTCAGAAGACTAATGTAATTTTGTGTCAGGCCTAAAAATGCTTTAGAACAACCATAGAACAGCTGTGCAGTTTTTAATGTCATGACTTGTGTGAACAACCTGCTGTTGAGACACTGGTGCACTGTTTTACCAAATGTGTTGGCATCAGAATCAGAATCAGAAGTATTTTATTGCCAAGTAGGTTTACACCTACCAGGAATTTTTCTTGGTGAAAAAGTGCATACAATGAACATAAAAACACGAAAACACGAAAACACAATAAGTACTCGGCATTAGAATAAAAAACAATATATAAAATAAAATATATAAAGATAAAAAAAGTGAAGTAAAATGCTAAATGTGAAACAGGAGTGCCATGTAAATGTGCAATATGCAATGTGCAATGAACTGTAATATGTGTTAATGTAACACAGACTTTAGGCGTGGGGGAGGGATAAGAGTCCAAGTCAGGTGGGGGTCCCGGGCCTTGTTGACAAGGGCAACTGCAGCCGGTAAGAAGCTGGTCTTGTGGCGTGAGGTTTTGGTCCTAATGGACCGCAGCCTCCTGCCGGAGGGAAGTACCTCAAAGAGTTTGTGACCCGGGTGGGAAGCATCGGCCACAATCTTACCTGCCCACCTCAGGGTCCTAGAGGCAAACAGGTCCTGTAGAGATGGCAGATTGCAGCCAATCACCTTCTCAGCAGAACGGATGATACGCTGCAGTCTGCCTTTGTCTTTGGCAGTGGCAGCAGCATACCAGATGGTGATGGAGGAGGTGAGGATGGACTCGATGATGCAGGTGTAGAAGTGCACCATCATTGTCTTTGGCAGGTTGAACTTCTTCAGCTGCCGCAGGAAGTACATCCTCTGTTGAGCTTTTTTGGTGAGGGAGCTGATGTTCAGCTCCCACTTGAGGTCCTGGGAGATGACGGTGCCCAGGAAGCGGAAGGACTCCGCAGTGTCGACTGGGGATTCTCTCAGGGTGATAGGGGTGAGTGGGGCTGGGTTCTTTCTGAAGTCTACAACCATCTCCACTTTTTTCAGAGCATTGAGCTCCAGGTTGTTCTGACCACACCAGGTCACAAGATGGTCAATCTCCCACCTGTAGGCGGACTCATCCCCACCAGAGATGAGCCCAATGAGGGTGGTGTCATCCGCGAACTTAAGGAGTTTGACGCACTGGTGACTGGAGGTGCAGCTGTTGGTGTACAGGGAGAAGAGTAGAGGGGAAAGAACACAGCCTTGAGGGGAACCGGTGCTTATGGTCCTGGAATCAGAGACATGCTTCCCCAGCCTCACGTGTTGCCTCCTGTCAGACAGGAAGTCTGTGATCCACCTGCAGGTGGAGTCATGCACACTCAGCTGGGACAGCTTGTCCTGTAGCAGAGCCGGGAATGATGGTGTTGAAAGCAGAGCTGAAGTCCACAAACACGATCCTGGTGTAGGTTCCTGAGGAGTCCAGGTGCTGGAGGATGAAGTGAAGGGCCATGTTTACTGCATCGTCCACAGACCTGTTGGCTCTGTAGGCAAACTGCAGGGGGTCCAGGAGAGGGTCAGTGATGGCTTTGAGGTGGAGCAGAACAAGGCGCTCAAATGCCTTCATCACCACAGAAGTCAGGGCGACAGGTCTGTAGTCATTGAGTCCAGTGATCTTTGTTTTTTTGGGGACAGGGATGATGGTGGAGGTCTTGAAGCAGGCTGGTACGTGGCATGTCTCCAGTGTTGCAATGGAACAGGTGTTCTGGGTTCCTCTACTAGTCCCAAAGGCCCACTGACACTTAGCTTGCCAGGAGACATTGCACAGGGCAAAGGACTCATGTGTAGATAATATATATCATTTGTTAACAAAAAAAACCTGTGACTAAATTTGTGATACTTCTTTGACTGATTTTCTTTGGCAAATATGATTGAGCAAGTAGTTGCAAAATCACAAGGTAACATTCCGATTTTATTTCTGCCTCCAGCTCGTCACTCTACAGGCCCCATGCCCTTTGGAACACACCATGCAGTTGGATAGTCAGGAGTTCCAACTAGAGATAGGACCTACGAGAAAATAACGTGAAATGACTAATCAATATTTTCTTGAATATACTGTAGAAAACCGGACAGCCCTGCGTATAAAACAGATCACCTTTTCTGTAAAAATAACTGTGTTCCATCAAAAGTCCATCAAGACTTGAAAGGAGGGAGAAAAAAGGCCAGGAACATGCTAATGTATAAAAGAATAAAAAACAAAATTGGACAATGATAGCAAGATGACCCCAAAAAAACCTAAACATGAAAAAAAAAAAAAAACAGGATTAATTTTGGCTGTATTTTTGATGAACAGCTACATGTTCTTAATTTAGCCTCAAACCAGCTCTACTGGAATTTCAACCAGTGAACAGACAAGAGCGTGTCATAGCTGCTGGTTTTTAATTACTCTTCACTGGTGTCTTTCCACACCATATGGATGAAATGTTTGGATATTTGAGGGTGACTCAGATGACATAAGTAGTTTATGCTCTCTAAGCAGTTTATGTGAAGCCCTAACTTTCACAAACCAGCATGATTCTCAGAACAGTCAAACTAACCACTGACTGAGGAGCCCTCAGTTCCTACATGGAAACCCTCTACAGACGCCACCAGCAGAAGACCCGTCAGCCAAGCTGCTACCTTTTATGAGACTTATGAGGCACATGCCGAGAGGAGGAGGACTGTGCTAGACTCCTTGCTGTGCTCAAATATGGAAAAGTGGAGGAGGCTAAACGAGAGACTGCAGAAAACCAATGCAGATTTCATAAACATGACTTTGCTTGGTCGGTCGGTTGGTTGCTTGTTTGGTTGGCCACATATAGCTGCAGTCAGTTTTGCCCCTGGAGTCTGCAGCATCCATTAAACCGTACCACTGCCAGGTGGCAGATATTACACTACTATCTTCTTCCACTTTGCCTGTAGGTGGGTCCCTTAGCTTCTAAAAAGTGTAGTCATTATTACACTGTAAAACGGATTGGTTGAATGTACACGGCTCCAAACCACACTGTATTTCAAATGCCCCTGCATCTGTTAGGGTTCATACTGTTCATACATACTTGGTTATTATAGGAAAAAGATAGATTACAATGTACTTGTCTTTAAAATTGTTTCCCTTTTACTTGGCCTGTTGGTCAGTTATTGCCAGGTCAGAAATGGAAATAAAGTCATGGGGGGAAACAAAAAAATGAACAATGAGTGACACATTGTTAGTTCAATAAGAAAATAATCATGATAGATCGAGACTGCTCAAATTGGTCTACAACCCATCCTCAGATATACAGACAAAGATACAAGCACTCAAAATCAATACTCCCTCCATTTCAGTTTTGGATAGTGAAAAGGCTCTTGGCAGCCTGCCATTTAATCACAGGTTTCCTTAGTTGTCCCTTAATTAAAATATTGCCTAAATGTTAGTGTTATTGTACAATAACAGCCATTATAAAAAGAATAACACGTCTGTACAACAGGGAATAAAGTCAAGCATACAATTGGTTTGAGTGGTTTAATACAACACTAAGGTAAATAACAATATAAAGTTATGAAGCTTAACTTTACCCTAAACCAAACCAGTTTGCCCAAGAACAAATAATACAGAGGTCACTAAAATGTGATGGTTTTGATCGAAATGTAAGTCCAGACCTATTCCTACTATAAATAATTACAACAATTTATGTTAAATGGCACTGCTTTTCATGCTTTACACTGCAACTGTGATTGATCTTTATTTCCTTGAGCTTGTGACATTGAATGCACAGGAGACCAGATCAAGATAAAGGTTATATATGTAATCACTTCATGAATGCAATCAAAAACCAGCTGAACAAGCAAAAGTCCAAACACTTACCAAGGTAGGTGAAGCCTTCGACATAGTCTAGTATCTGCCGCTGGGTGGGCATTTATGCATCACTTTGATTTTGGAAGTGCTGATGAATAGATCTTCTTTCTTGGCGAAGGTGTTCACAATTCAGAGTTTTCTCCTGCATGTGTTGTGTTTTTGAGGATGGAGCAAAATCTGTATGGAGTACCAATCAAATGGGTGGGCGACATCAGAATTCTCTGTCCATTCTTTACTAAGGGATTCTAGGCAGCAATGGCGCTGGAGACAGAACCATCAGGTGCCGTGTTGTTAGGGATTGTGATGGCAATTTTCTTATTTAACACACAAAGTCATACGTTGTCTCTCAGTAAGTTCAATTCTACACCTGCAGGTGGACTCACCGCCAAACATCACCTAGCGTGACGTGTAACAATGAGCAAAGAGCATAGGAAAATCAACACACTTATACAATCACAAGCCCCTCCCCGTGAGGAGCAAAAGGTCTTCGTCACTCCCTTGATGTAAACTCAGGGTGGACAGACATCCTGTCTCCATCTCTGTCTCAGCCCCCTGGAGTGACCTCTTGCGTAAGACCATCTTTCCCACAGATCCCTTATCTTCGTTTAGGAGGCAAAAGACCCCCGTCCTGTATACATGAAAGAAATCCCTGCACCCATCTACTTTAACACTTTGGGTGACCCCTGCAGTGTAACAATTGCCCAGTGTCACAGAAACGGGGAAGCAATAAACATCCATGTTCCTTAATCAACACCTGTAGAGTGTAAGTTAACTCATAGAAACACATTTGTTCATACTTCTTATGAATACATATCTGTTCTTCTATTAAACGTAACACAAATGCAGAATTTGCCATTACAGGATGTAGGTACAACAAGAGTCCCCGAACATGAAACATATGTCACCTCTTTCAGCAAACAACAAGGTGTCCTGGCAAAATAGGATGGGAGGTGGGGGACAATTGGTCCACAAGACCTTTGATAGCGGCAGTTGTGTGGTTAATGAAGCATTGCTGATTAGAGTAAATATAATTAATCAAATTTTATTTGTATAGCCCATATTCACAAATCACAATTTGTCTCATAGGGCTTTAACAGGGTGTGACATCCTCTGCCCTTAACCCTCAACAAGAGTGAGGAAAAACTACTAAAAAACCCTTTTAACAGGGTAAAAAGAACGTAGAAACCTCAGAGAGAGACACATGTGAGGGATCCCTCTCCCAGGACGGACAGAAGTGCAATAGATGTCAAGTGTAAAGGAGAACATCAGCAAGGTTTCAGCAGCATTGATAAGGGTAGACCTTTTTGAAGCATATCTGAAGGTCAGTGAATTGGTGGATTAATGTCAATAAGGGTCAAGTATCTGAGAAATACTATGTATCAAGCAGTCCTGCTGTAATCATAGTCTATGGTCAGCAGCCAGCAAGATCATGATCCACCATCAAGATCGGATGCCACTATAGTCCACAGTCATTGTTCACTGCCGCCATTAGGATCCATCATCAGCTGCCACCTTGGTCGTGGTCCACCACCATTTTCCGATGCCAAAACGATAAAGGATCCGCCTTTATTATCACGATCAGCCAGCACGATACAGAATCCACCATACTGGATCCACCATTACGATCTCTGATACGCGATCCACAGATCCTAATCCATGATGTGGCCATAGCTGCGGCCCTGGATCTGTGGACGATAAGGCAAAGGGACTCCGGGGTAGAAGTCAAGTCAGTAACATGTATTGATGAGATATGAATTACTTTGATGTGATAACGATTGAGAAGAGGAAGGAGAAGCCGGAAAGAGAAGCTCCGTGTGTCATGTGTGTGACAGTTCCGTACAAAGCTGGATCTCAGTTGCAAAAGGAAGCACGGGAGACAAAAAATAAAGTACAAAAATAAAACTTTACTTTAACAATCCATGGGTCAAACATGGATAGGCAGTCAGGAAAGCAAACAAGTCCATTCAGGTAAAAGACACAATATCCAAAGTCGATAATCCAAGCAGAGTCCAAAACCAGGCAAGCAAACAAACAGAACTTAACACTGGAGAGCATGTACACACGAATGAGATGATGACAATCTGGCAGAGGGTGAGTGGGAACACAGGGTATAAATAGGGAAAGCTTAATTACAAAACAAGGTACAGGTGTGTGGGGAAACCAACAGGAAGAAAAAACTAGACACAAGACACAAGAACCCAGATAACAAAATAAAATAGGAAGTGAATACAAACAGACACAGACTGAAAGGATATTACAATGTGTCCCCCGACCTTCTACACTTATAGCAGCATAACTAAGAGCAGGTCTAATACAAACCTGGACCGGCTCTAACTATAAGCTTTATCAAAAAGGAAGGTTTTAAGCCTGCTCTTAAACGTACAGCTGGTGTCTGCCTCCCGAACTGAAAGTGGGAGATGATTCCACAGGAGAGGTGCTTGATAGCTGAAAGCTCTGGCTCCTACTCTACTTTTAGAGACTTTAGGGACGACAAGTAAGCCTGAATTCTGGGAGCGCAGTGCTCTAGTGGGTTGATAAGGTACTATCAGCTCTTTAAGGTATAATGGTGCCATATTATTAAGGGCCTTGAAGGTGAGGAGGAGAATTTTAAATTCTATTCTAGATTTAACCGGAAGCCAGTGTAGCGAAGCTAATACTGGAGAAATGTGGTCTCTTTTCTTGGTTCTTGTCAGGACACGTGCTGCGGCATTTTGGACAAGCTGCAGAGTCTTTAACGACTTACTGCTGGAGCCTGATAATAATGAATTACAATAATCCAGTCTGGATGTAACAAAGGCGTGGACTAGTTTTTCTGCATCCTTTTGAGAAAGGACATGTCTGATTTTGGAGATATTACGCAAGTGGAAAAAGGCGGTCCTAGAAATTTGTTTTATGTGTGAATTAAAGGATAAATCAGGATCGAAGATCACTCCCAAATTCCTGACTGTTTCATTGGAAGCAAGGGCAATGTCGTCTAGCGCAGCTATATCATTAGATAATGTATCTCTAAGGTGTTTAGGGCCAAGTATTAGAACCTCTGTTTTATCTGAGTTTAATAAGAGAAAATTGCGAGTCTTCCAGGTTTTTATGTCCTTGAGACATGCTTGGAGTTTAGTTAATTGATTACTTTGTTCAGGTTTTATTGACAAGTATAACTGGGTGTCATCCACACAGCAGTGGAAATTTACAGAGTGTGTCCTGATAATGTTTCAGAGTGGAAGCATATATAATGAGAATAAAATTGGGCCAAGCACAGAGCCCTGTGGAACACCATGGTTAACGTTGGTGCGCACAGATGACTCATCATTAATTTGCATGAATTGGGAGCGATCAGAGAAATAGGATTTAAACCAGTTTACGGCGGTTCCTTTAATGCTAATTAACGAGGACAGACACAAATCCCTGATCTGAAGCTATTAGAAGGTCATTAGTGACTTTTGCCAAGGCTGTCTCTGTGCTATGATTGGCTCTAAACCCCGACTGAAAGTCTCCATATATATTATTTTCCTGGAGAAACTCACACAGCTGATTGGCTACAACTTTTTCTAGGATTTTAGACAGGAAGGGGAGGTTAGATATCGGTCTGTAATTGGCTAAAACCTCTGGGTCTAGGGTGGGTTTTTTGAGAAGGGGTTTGATTACAGCTATTTTAAAGGACTGTGGTACATATCCTGATGATAATGACAGATTTATTGTGTTCAGTAACGTGCTATCAATTAGGGGCAGAATTTCTTTAAGTAATTTTGTAGGAATTGGATCTAAGATACACGTTGTTGGTTTAGAACATGAGATTAATTTGGTCAGCTGATCAAGGGTGATCAGAGAGAAGCTGTCTAAATAATTGGTAGGATTCTTAGCTGTTTCTGAGATTTCTGTTCTTGGTAGGGTATTAGTGCCAATTGAGGGCAGGAGATGTTTGATTTGATTTCTAATCGTTAAAATTTTATCATTAAAGAAATTCATAAAGATATTGCTATTTAGGGATCGAGGAATACTGGGTTCGGTGGAGGTGTGACTCTCTGTCAGCCTGGCTACAGTGCTGAAAAGAAACCTGGGGTTGTTTTTATTCTCTTCTATTAGTTTCGAATAGTAGGCAGCTCTTGCTTTGTGGAGGGCCTTCTTATATGCTTTAACACTATTCTTCCAGTCTAGGAGATATTCAACACGGTTGCTGGAGCGCCACTTACTTTCTAGTTTTCTTGATACTTGTTTTAAGTCATGTGTCTTGGAATTATACCACGGAGCTAATTTACTATGTTTTATATGTTTCTTTTTTAGAGGCACTATTGAGTCTAATGTTAATCGTAATGAGTCTGCAGAGCTATCGAGGAGATGGTCAATCTCAGTGGAGCTAGGCTTTTTAATGAATTTGTTGTTTATATCGACAGATAATACGGGTTTAAATGTAATCAGAATTATTTCCTTAAATTTAGCTACAGCACTATCAGGTAAACATCTAGAAAATGAGTTCATTATTAGTGGCATATATTCTGATAGTGAAAAATCGAAGGTTATTAAATTATGGTCTGATAGAATTGGATTGCGCGGAAGTAACGTTAGATGTTCAATTTTGACACCGTATGATAATATAAGGTCAAGTGTGTGGTTACAACAATGAATAGGTTGGTGTACACACTGACTGAAACCAATTGAGTCTAATATCGAAATAAATGCTACGCTAAGGCAATCTTTATTATTGTCAACATGAATATTAAAGTCACCAACAGTAATAATTTTATCGGTCTTTAGGACTAGGTTTGATAAAAACTCAGGGTATTCTGTTAAAAATTCTGTATAAGCCCCAGGAGCACAGGTAAACTACAGCAAATATGATTGGCTGTTGGTGTTTCTTGGATTGGCGTGGAAGACTAAGAACAAGACATTCAAATGAGTTGTAGCTTAGTTTAGGTTTAGGATTAACTGATAGACTGGAGTTAAAAATAGCAGCAACTCCACCTCCTTGACCAAATTCTCTGGGAACGTGTGAATTTACATGACTGGGGGGAGTAGATTCATTTAGACTGACATATTCATCAGGATGCAGCCAGATCTCAGTGAGGGACAATAAATACATTTTTTGATCTGAGACTAGTTCATTAACTAAAATAGCCTTTAATGATAATGATCTTATGTTTAAAAGACCACATTTTAATCCATTCTGTGTTCTTCTGCGTTTCAATAGAAGCGCCAAGCCACGGAACCAGGTGAACAAATCCACTAGCAATTTCGTTACGAGCCTTATATTCATCAGGAACGCCCCTGGGCATACCAATGGCATCTAAGGTAATGGTGTTACCAAAGCTGCCAAAGGGAACCACAGCACGCTTGGTAATATGGTGGTGGGACCGGGGAGGGAGGACAGACAGATCGCTAACAACATTGTCTGAAACCGGTATAATGTGGACTTCCTGAGCTAACAGGGCTATAGCACACAAACCATTCCAATTACCAGGGAGGGAACGTCTAATACCATCACAAATCCAATACAAATCAGGATATGGCTCAATACCGGCATCAAAAGCATCACGTTTCCATCTTCTTCCAAAACTGCCATCCTCTTCGATTTCCAGGCCAACCTGGGAGGACTGGGGATTACTCGTGGATTTGGGTCGATAGAGGGTGTGAATTTTGTGACAGGGTACTGAAGTGGCACCGACACTCATGTTACCGATAGGTCCGATTGAAGCAGGTAAATGTCACATTAGGTGCAATCAGTATCTTACTTGAGGCTGCCCGCGGCAGTGTTGGGGCTTTAAGTTACATGTCAGGGCAGGTATGGAAGAGAGTGCTATTATACTGCCAACATGTTTGTCTAGAGGCGCACACAATAATGCAGTCTAGGGGGCAAACTGGTTTACCTCTCCGTCCCTCGGATTGACATGTGCCATTATCAGGGAAAGAAACAAGAGTTAACGTAGTTCTATAACCTTGACAGACCAAACATGATGAGGCAAATGACGTGTGAACAGTGTAATTTAAGTGCTGAAACCATAAGTTCCTTTCTAACCACAATGGGGCCCAATTAGCACTGTACGGATCAAGGGGACCTGAATCACTTCTCTTGTGTCTAGTCAAATTTGCATGTGCTGGATGGTTCTGAGAGGACACTGTAGGAAAAGAAGAGTTTGTTAGATCATCAGAGACTTTTACAGGAGTGTGTCTTGACAAAATAATGGGCAAAACAATAATCAAGGAGATCATGGATAACATGCATAGTGAGCCTCTGAAGCCACACAACCCTGGATGTCGAAATGAATGCCATGGCCATGGCCTGTCCATCGTCTCAGTTGTCAGGCAGATTTCGTCTGTGTTGTGGCAGAATGCTCGTGTGGTTAATCATACAACACTCTCGGTGCTTCTCAACCTGTGGAAGTATCAGTGTGTGTGCCTTCAGCTGAAGGCGTCAGCTGGTCAGATGGAGCTGGTACTCGTTTGCAGTGGCTGGCGTGGATCCAGGTGGCTCAGTTGCTGTGTGGGTTGTGAGCAGTACCTGGTAGAGCCCTTGCCACCTGCGTGAGCGCCAGTTCTCTCTCCGGAAGTCTTTGACCACCACGAAGTCGCCTGGCTGGAGGTTGTGAAGCGGTTCAGTAGCTGGATGAGGAAGGGAGGATGCCACCTGTTTCCTGATGTCTGAAAGAGAAAAATTAGGTTAGCACAATAGGACAACATGTTATGATCACACAAGTCTGTGGATGGAAGCGGAGAAGAAGGAGGAGCCACACCAATGTGGGGACCAGTTGAAAAAAGAATCTCATAAGGTGAAAGATTAGACCTGGTTCGTTTTCTCATCCTCATGTACATCAGCATCAGAGGCAGGACCTTTGTCCATGCGAGACCTGTGTCTTCACAGCACTTTGCAAGTTTAGTTTTGAGTGTGCCGTTCTCTTGTTCCACAGCTCCCCAACTGGCTGGATGATATGCACAGTGTGTTCACACATCCATACCTAGATGAGAACCGAGTTGTTTGACAGCTTCGTTTATGAAGTGTCTGTCATTGACACTGGAAATTCTGCTAGGAATTCCCCATCATGGAATAATGTCTCTTAACAATGCTTTGGTGACCACACTTGCAGTTTGTTTTGAGGCAGGAAAGGCATACATCTCATTAAACAGTGAGATTTACCTACTGACGGAGATAGCTCTATGAAGTCCATCATCAGATGGTCAAAAGGTCGAGTAGGTGGTGGGTGTGCTGCCTGGCTGGTTACAGCCACTGGCCTGCCAACATTGTGTGTGGCGCAGATTATGCAGTATTTTTGAGCATAAGTGGAGAAACCTTTCGTAAACCAATGTTCTGCGATCATAGATAACATCCCCACTTTAGATGTGTGATCTTTGCCATGGGCCAACTTAGCATAATGGGGGAAGAAATGTTTTGGCAAACAGGGTTTGTTGTCAGGACCATACCACACACCAGCTCGGAACATAGCACCGGGCGTCTTCCATAGGGAGATCTCAGGAGGAGTAGCAGTGGACTGTACTGCAGAGAGAGAGGAGGGCATGTCAGATGTGAGTGCAGCCGCTTGTGTGTGAAAGAGGAGGTGGTAAGCGAGCTGCAGCTTTAGCCGCTGTGTCTGCTTTGGCGTTTCCCAGAGACACCACATCCGTAGCACGTGTGTGTGCAGTACATTTGCATACAGCAACAGTTTTTGGGAGCAAAATGGCAGACAGAAGATCTGTGATGAGACCATGGTGTGCTATCTTTTTACCAGAAGATGTGAGGAAGTTTCTGTGTTGCCAAAGGGCACCAAAATCACGAGTTACACCGAACACATATCTGGAGTCAGTGTAGACTCTGAGTGTTTTACCAGTAGCCAATTTGCATGCTTCCGTGAGTGCGATGAGCTCTGCTGCCTGGGCTGAGAGGTGATGAGGAAGAGAACTCGAGAGGAGAACTTCGTTATCTGAACAAACAGAAAAACCAACACAGTTTGTACCAGAGACAGGGTCATGTGAGGCAGGCCCATCAACATACAGAATTAAGTCAGAGTTAGCATCAGAGAGGTCAGGTCATGGAGAACACTGGACTTGAAGTTCAGCCACACAGTTGTGTTCTTTCCCATCATCCGGAAGCGGAAGAAGCGTGGCTGGGTTCAAAGTTGAACAGCGTTTCACTGTGATGTTTGGCATGTCAAGAAGAACAGTGTGATACCGCAACCAGTGAGCAGCAGAGAGATGTGAGGTCTTCTGTTCTGTAAGAATGAGAGACACAGCATGAGGAACAAGGAGTGTCAAGTCAGAGTAACCTACTATGTCTCGTGAGGCAAGGACAGCTTTTTCACAGGCGGCCACTGCACGCAAACAACGTAGAAGGCCAGCTGCCACCGGATCAAGTTTGGCGGAGAAGTAGGCGACGGGGCGATATTTGTCACCATGAGACTGAAGGAGGACGGAAGTCATGCAGCGGTCTCTTTCATCCACAGCCTGAACAAAAGGATTATCAGGGTTACGGAGAGCAAGAGTGGGAGATTGCTGCAGCGTCTTCTTCAGTGTGACAAATGCCTCGTCTGCATCTGGAGTCCAAACGACACGTTCGTGAGGAGTGAGTGATTTTCCATGGTACAGAGCACCTAAGGGGGCTTCAAGAGAGCATCCCCCCAGGGCCGCAGCTGTGGCCACATCATGGATTAGGATCTGTGGGTCGTGTATCAGAGATCGTAATGGTGGATCCAGTATGGCGGATTCTGTATCGTGCTGGCTGATCGTGATAATAATGGCGGATCCTTTCCCGTATTGGCATCTGATAATGGTGGTGGACCACGATCGAGGTGGCAGCTGATGAAGGATCCTAATGGCGGCAGTGGACAATGACTGTGGACTATAGTGGCATCCAATCTTGATGGTGGATCACGGTCTTGCTGGCTGCTGACCATAGACTATGATTGCAGCAGGACTGCTTGATACATAGTATTTCTCCCCCCCTCACATGAGTGAGTTTTACAGTCCTTCTTCCTGGGGCATATCTGACACCTCTTCCTCTTACTCGCCACGAGCGGGGCTGCTGCTAGGGCTATGGAGGAGGCCGGACTCTCGGGTCGAATGTCGTAGTCGTCGTGGTTAAGAGCTCTCTGTGCGGCGGCGGTGGCGGATTTTACAGCCTTCACAACCGCGGCAGACGCTTCCGTGCGGGGATGCGCTCCCTTAGTGAGATGAACGGAGTCACGAGAGCCTTTTCTAGCTGCTCTAGGAACACCCTCCGCTTGTTCCGCTTGCCCGGCATCCAGTCTGGGTTGATCTCTCTCAACATCACGAAGGCGTTGTAGGAAGAGACGTCGATGTGAAAGATGACCAGGCGCCAGCGCGCAGACATCCTCCTGCAGCTGTACGTTCCAATCACCTTGTCTAGGTTGTCCACACCACCTTTGTTGCGGGTGTAGTCCAGGACGATGACCAGTTTCCCGTCCTTGCAGCCGCTGACGTCTGCCTTTGTCTTCCGAACTGTGCCGTCCACGGTGAGCTTCCTCTCCAGGAGCTGCCGCGCAAGTTCGTAGGAGGTGAAGTAATTGTCGCATGCGACATTACGACTGTGCAGTCCCTCCGTTACATCGAGCACTACCCGCAACCCCTGGTTCCGTTCTGGGCGTCCGCCACTTGGCTTTCCGGTGTACACTTGTCCGGTGCATCGCAGGCCTTGTCCGGTGCATCGCAGGCCACCCATGACTTGATCCCGTATTTCGCCGGATTGCTGGGCATGTACTGTCGGAACAGACACCGGCCTCGGGAGAAAAACAGGAGAAGAGATGAGAGGAGATGAGATGAGGGCAAGGACTAGCAGCCGCTATCCACACAACATAACATAACATAACATAAAATAATATAATTTAGGCTTTAGACTTTATTGTCTCCTTGGGAAAATTAGTTTTCGAAGCATGTTCAGTACAGATCAATGCAGATAGACTCACTGTGATGTTGCAGCAGAGCATGTGCCTTAGCTAAACATTATATTATATTACTTTTTGGCACAGATAATGTTGTGCTATGGATTTGAGGACCATGTTATTTCCCCGTTTCTTGACGGGAAGGTCTCTAGGTCTTTCTACGAGTCTAGTGGTGTCACCGTGGTCTTGTCCTCCTTCTTCTTCTTCAAAGGATGATGAATCTGCAGAGGCATCACCCACTGGGTCGTAGTCTTTATCGCCGCCGTCGTCTTCGTAGTTAACGTCGTCTTCGTCTTCGTCGCCGTCTCCGTCCTCTCTGTCTTCTTCTCGGTCTGCTTTTCTATCTGCTTCTTGGCCTGCTTCTCCATCTCCTTGTCCGTCTGCTTCTCGTTCTGGCTCTTCTACGTCCTCTTCGGGTTCAGAGGATGGTTGCTGGGAGAATAGCTGTTGGAGAACCTGTTCTCTGGTGAAACGCTCCTGACGCGACATCGTGCCATGGTCCGGGAGGGGGGCACATGGAGAATGAGGCTCCGGCTTCTTTGAGGGTCTAATGTACTCCCCTAGATTACAATTGGAATCAGGTGTGGGTCTAAATGACCCCACAGAGCACCACAGCGCCCTCTCTGGGGGTCTAAATGACCCCCCAGGAGACACACACACACACTCTGGGTCAATCCAACCCAGAGAGTTTTTTGTAGTTTTTCCTTACTCTTGTTGAGGGTTAAGGGCAGAGGATGTCACACCATGTTAAAGCCCTATGAGACAAATTGTGATTTGTGAATATGGGTTATACAAATAAAATTTGATTGATTGTTTAGGGCACTTTTTCAAGAATTATTTCTGCCTTTTCTGAACTTACAACCTCAGCTTTCATCTGCACTATGGTCTGTTACATTGTTTGTTTCTTAATTTAACAGAAATAAATGTCTCACTCACAATTTTCAAAAAGAGAGTTTGAAAATAATATACTTACAAATACATTTCCTGATGTTATTCTAATTGTATTAACAATAGAAAATAGTTGTTTACAGCAGCAGAATGGTTTAGAAAAAAACAACAACAAATTAGTGGATTCAGTCAACAGAAATGTATGAGTGATTTTATTTTGAAAACGAGTAAAGGAAATGTTGCAGCATTTACATTTGTGACATATTCAACAGAGAATAAAGATATCAGAAATATTTGACAGAGCATTAAAACTGTGGTGAAATATCATTCTCACTGTTTTCTTCTGCTGACAACAATGCATGGAACCCTCTATCCTCTCGAGAGCAGTGCTTGGTGTGCCAGGTGAAAGACAGAAGGTTTTGGAAGTGTTACAGTGATGTGACTTAAAACTGTTGTTTCCTCACTAAGAGCAGAAACCATAAACACATGTACAACAGTAACAAGGGTGGACAAAAGTATTCTGCAGAAGGAGGGTACTAGCACTTAATGAAAAAGAAAAAAACAGGATGAGTTGCATAATCCAAACATGATCCGTTTTATTTTGTTACCAAGTAAGTTGTTGCTCTTACCTGGAGAAAACTGATTTTTGACATGGTATATTTAGTCAAAATTATACTGCACAGTCAATATGTATCATATAATCCTAGTGCCATTACATAAGCCGTTTTCAAAAATTTAATTTCGCAAAATTAGGTCTGGAGCTTCTCTGGGGTTTTCCTTTCACATATGCACAATGCAACAGGAGAGTCTCTGCTTAGAGGCATTCAAAACAAAATTGAAATGTGCACAGTGTTTAGGTGAGGGACGGTGCAACAGGCAGAGGCATAACATATTAATTATGCTGTGGACATCACGTTTTTTTTGTTTACAGTGCAAATTCTTCACAACTTCACCTATACCACAGCAGTGGTCGTCATCACGTTCATCGGTGGTGGAGGAGTTACAAAAAGGAAGCATCATGTTAACACTAGCTGAGTGCCCATCAAGCTAGAGCATGACCTTTCACGTCATCAGTGACATCTTTAAAGCAGGGAGGTTTAAAGTCAATCGAGTGGTTGTTGAGAAAATCTGATGATCTTTACTGTGATAATAGGATGTAGATCCAAACATATGAGGATTACTTCTGGAGGGAAGTTTCATGAGAATAAACACACTTTGTGAGTTATACATCACTTTAAATAGAGGCATCACACAGAGGCTGTAACAAGATCAACTCTCATTCCCCTCAGGAAAGTGACAATGTGTGATGTGCTTGTTTAAAGTGAAACTGATACTTCCTCACTTTGTCAATTCATTATCATCACAGTGCTTAACCAACTGCGGCCTACAACTCTAATGATGCTTGTTTTATTAATTCATAGGCTACATGCCATCTGTTATCATTGGTAAACCAGATAGTAAAGGTTAATATCTATCAAAAACACTCATTCTCTTCAGAACTCATTAAAATTATAGTTTTTCTCTTTTTGCTCTGGTGAATGTTCACTTTCAATAAGGGGCAGAAATAATTCCAGACTGAATGAAATCATTTAATTAAAGGATAATGCAGGGGCCCCAGACCTTTGCTGGCATTGATAAGCTCAGAGGCTTCACTGGCGTCTCAGTGGTCCTATTCCATACTGTATTAAAAGCTTAAGCTCAAAGAGGGATACAAGTGTGTGTTAATGGAAGGAAAGAGTCTGGAAGTATAACTTAATTATAACTATGGTTCACTTTTAAAGTGTTATAACTATTCTCACTCTCAGTCAAACTGGCAATATACGCACATGCACATTTCACAGACTTGGTTCCAATGAAACAGGAACTTGGGAGTGATCTTCGATCCCGATTTGTCCTTTAATTCTCACTTTTCTAGGACCGCCTACTTTCACTTGCGTAACATTTAAAAAAGCAGACATGTACTTTCTCAAAAAGATGCAGAAAAACTAGTCCACGTTTTTGTCACATCCAGACTTGATTATTGTAATTCCTTATTATCAGGCTCCAGCAGTAAGTTGTTAAAGACTCTGCAGCTATCCGTGTGAGCAGCTTTTCTCTGTGATGAAGATGAACAAAAACCCACACAGGAGTCTTCTCACTGATGCACATCTTCACTCCATCTTGAGGGTTTCCACACCACAGAACCTAACCCCAAACATTAATGAACTGGCAGCCAAGAAAATATGCCAAACATCTGGCTCTGGCACATGTAGTACATAAAAGAAGAACTTATCCTACCTACATATGTTTTCTTTTTGCACTTTATCCAATATCCTGTCTATCCTGTTGAATAAATGTTGACCCTGTTTGGCCCTCAAGGTAGTCCCAGTTTTTACTTTTGGCCCTCTCTGTGATTGAGTTTGAAACCCCTGGCCTACAGTCTCTGGTGTGGACAAAATTTATTCCCTCACCCTTGACCCTGAGCTCAAACATCACAACTAAACTGTAATAATCTGTTCAGTCTGTGTGTGTTTGTATTCACTTCCTGTTTTATTTTGTTGTCTGGGTTCTTGTGTCGAGTGTACCTTGTTTGTAATTTAGCTTTCCCTATTTATACCCTGTGTTCCCACTCACCCACAGATTGTCATCGTCTCCTTCGTGTGTACATGCTTTCCAGCATTAAGTTCTGTGTGTTTGCGTGCCTGGCTGCTTGGATTACCGACTTTGGATTTTGTGCCTTTTACCTGAATGGACTTGTTTGCTTCTCTGACTACCTACCCGTGTATGACCCCTGGACTGTTAAAGTAAAGTTTTATTTTGTACTTTATTTTTTGTCTCCCGTGCTTCCTTTTGCAACTGAGATCCAGCTTTGTACAGAACCGTTCCATAAACGCCAACCCCTTAAATGACCCTTTGAATGTGTACAGCCTGCACCTTAACTTAACCTTAGATTTACCCTAAACCCAATACCTACCTTACCCCTAATCTTAATCAGAACCTCAGAAATTATGTTTTACCATATAAGGACCAGTTCAGATGAAGACAACTGGTCCCAACAAGGTCAGTGTTTTTACCAAAGGTCTCCAAGAGGTAACAAACACACACAAGCACACACACACAACCTGTCTGTCTCTGTCATTTTCAGACTCATTTATTTTTGTCATGGCTGGCCAGTTGAGACTCCAATTTTCTCATCAACTCTTACATGGCGCTTAGCTTTCAGACAGACAGCAGGAGGACGAGGCTGCTGAAATAGTGTGTATGTGTGTGTAACATGGATCGCAGTTTTTTTACCAGTGGCAGAAGAGAGAAAAGTTCTTTGCAGGTCACATGTGAATATGTACATATGTACAGACCTACATGGCTTAATATTTACTTGTAATATTGGAAATCACTATTTTTTTTCTATCCAAATGTTTTTTGAATAAAGCAGATTATTAGGAATTGGGTTATCATACCAAATTTAATAACTATCTTGCCAAACAACTTCATGTAACTACTTTATGTCCAGTGATTAAGTCAACACAACTTTAATTGTAAGATGATGGTGGCAATTGTGTCAGGCAAGCTGAGGAAGAAAAATCAATGTACACCTCAGACTTCCTGTCTGTATTGAGTGTATAAATGGAAAAAAGAGTTCACAGTGGAGAGAGCTTAATGTTACTGGAGCTCAGTTTCTGGCTGCTGAATGCAAGATTGAAGCACAGCGGCACTGGAGAACATTGTTATTTGTGCTGAGTTGTGTCTCTTGCAGACCAGTGCTTTGCCAAGATAAATTTCACATCACAGAGCCACATACATAAGTTATGTCTTACCTCTGATGTTTTGTCACGAAAAGTTTTGTTTTAGTCCATTTAGTCTACTCAGAGGTGCATACTGCCACCTCCTGTTCTTCTTTCTAGCGGTTCCTACTAAAACCTATTTGCTCCGTTTCACTTTATTGTATTACATTACAATATTTTAGACTTTACACTTTATTGTCTCCTTGGGAAAATTAGTTTTCGGAGCATGTTCAGTACAGATCAACGCAGATAGACTCACTGTGATGTTGCAGCAGAGCATGTGCCTTAGCTAAACATTATATTATATTACTTTTTGGCACAGATAATGTTGCGCTATGGATTTGTGGGATACAACTGCAGGACTTCAATGGGGATATTTACTCTAAAAGTATAAAATTTTGTTAGGCAGAATTAAATCTTTCATTTAATGGTGCTGTAAAATGTGAGTGTCACATTCAACAAACTGAACCATCATTCAACAAAAATGAGAGCACATTCAATGAACATGCTCTTTTAGCATGTACGTGCACAACACAGCACAAGACTTTGTCAAAGGGACACGATCACACCCAGAAAATTCACAGAAATGGTGAGCAGCATTGGGTGGCGCTATATAGTCTAGAAAAGAGCAGTGTCAAAGTGTCCTTGGGCAAGACACTAAACCTAAAGCCTCTGATGGCTGTGCTGGCAGTCTGTGAATGAGATGTGTGAGTGAAAGACAGAGTACTACATCTGTAACATTACAATACAAGACTATATTATTATTATTAATGTACAAGATCAGTATTATATCAACATATATTGTAAACATCTTGTTATATACAGTACTGTACAGTAAATATTTAGCGAATAACATTTAAAAGGAAATGGCATTAAACTATTATAATATTTACTAGAGCCATGCAGTGAGAAGATTTTATTTAACAAGCACTCCTGACATGTGTTTAACATGCGCTGTGGCACACAATCTGTTTTATTTTGTCATGCAGACTGCGTCACGGATTCTTGAGCTTTAATGAAGTTCAAAATTCCAACGTGGTTCATAAGGCTCCCACATGTCTGTACACCTGTCATGGGATTACAGTATGTCATCTATTCAGTTTATCTATGCTGCACAGATCTCATGAGTGTTTCTGCCTTCTCAGTCAACAAAAGCTGGATTTTATAGTTTCTTAATAAATTGTGAGTAAAGGGTGGAGTGTGAAGTTTACTTCACGCGTTTCAGGGGACAGTGTGCAGACTGTGAGACTGTGACTCCTGTGAGCTGATGGGGGACAGATCCTCCCAAGACCTCCCCCTTTTGTCTCGATTTCATAAACCTCAGCTTCAATCAAAAAACATGTTTTTTGTCCCATTCAAGACAATATTTCTCTAACCCATTGACCAACTGGATGAGCCCCACTGGCTAAAACCTCTGTCACAACACTGAACTGTGTTAAGCTGAGGGGTATCGACACAGGCAACACAGGAATCAAAGAGCACTGTTGTTGTGAAAAAGGCTTTGACTGTTTTGTGTTTGTTTAGAGAAGGTTTTACTACAGACATGGTGCACTGTGACCTGCCTCTGGGTATAAGCCCGCTCATCAGGACAACAACAGGTGGCTGCAGCCCACATTAAATGCACTGACACAGAGGCAATAATAACAAAACTGACATCTGATACCAAACCTGTGCATCAATAAAATGTCTTTACTTGAGCAGCATGAGAGCAAACACTGGTGGAAGGACGTTACTGGACTGTAGAGATGTGTGAAAATGTGTTCATGCTCGAGGAGGGAGTTGTCTGATGAAGTTAAACATCGTGAGTCTTTTCATAAAGTCTCTACAGTAGTTCATGTCAACATGAATCTTTACAGGGGCCAGTCTCATAAAGTAAGTGCACCTTATGTGCATAAGGTATTTTATAATCCTTGGTTTAACCAGGCCACAAATGAGCTTGTGTCCATTCAAGAGCCAGGGTTTGTAACAGCTGCTAATGTTCTACATTAAGAATAAGAGGTAAGAAGATACATTTTTACCTCTAACCCCTCAGCCACTGCCGATTGTGGCTGAGGGGTAGAGCAGTTTGATCCCCAGTCTTCCCCATCTGCATGCCGAAGTGTCCTTGGGCAAGATGCTGAACCCTGAATTGCCCCTCATAGAACAACAAAGTGCTACTAATAAATGCACTGTATGAATGTGTGTGTGAATGGGTGAATGTAAAACTGTACTGTAAAGAGGTTTGAGTGGTCATCAAGACTAGAAAAGCGCTATATAAATACAAATCCATTTACCATTTTACTAAGGTAAAAGTTACAAAAACTAAGCATAAGGAGAGAAAAAGAAGCAGTTCTGAATTGTGTTTTTCCTTAATGAATAACAAGAGAACTGTTAAATATTTCTGCACAAGATTTGCATTGATATAAAACTCAACATGTTGCTTTATACAATAATTAACACAGAGATATTGACTGGTTTCCATGTTTTTATGTTAGTCATGGAGACCAAGAATTTAAGCAAGGGCTGGTTGATTTTTATCATCAGATTCTATCAGCATCATTGAAGAGTTTTAATTTGTTTTCAATATCTAAACATTTGGAAAGATATGGATTTGTTGGGTTTATATTGTGTAAAATTTGAGATGTGTACTTCTCTTATTGTTGATACAGAATGATATGGTAATATCCATGCCCTTTACCACTCAGTACTGAGCAAAAGGCTTTTGCTCTGGGAGTAATTTTTCTTCTATGACACATTTTAGACGAATAAAACAAAAAACACAGATATTACACTTTACTTTAATAACTAACAAATTGTACACATTATGTTAGATACAAACCAGTACACAACAAAATACAAGAGAGTTTATCACAACAACAACAATTACAAATGTTAAAAAAGATATACATAAAGGATGTGAATAAAGCAATATACTGGTAAAAATAGTTGTTCTAAATATGTAGAAGAAAAAATTAAAATAATAATGCAAGCAAACAACAACTTGACTTCAGAGGGCTTCATTAAAAAAGTTATTAATGTTTTTTGTTAGATAAAACTAAAATGGAATATTCCACCTTCCTTTGTTGTTGACAGGTTATTTTAATGTGCATGGCACAGGAAAGTAATGTTACACAGAGAAGCAATTTATTTAGTCATTAAAGACCAAACAGTGAAGTAATTGTCATTTAACATATGTATTTTTCATTTAACTACACCAAATTAAACATTTACAAAAGCTAATTTTATTTCTGTGTTTTCATTTAGGCATTTAAAATCTTCCATACATGACTCATCCACCACTGAGACACTGTGAAAACCCGCACTGTGGGGTAGATATATACTATGTGTGGGTACACACCCACACATAGTCTGACTTGTACCTTGTATTTTTTCCCTGAGGGCACCTGCTGCTTGAAAATGCTGCTTTACATTAATCTTCATAATGACTGCATCATTGCCTCCGCCTGCTGGGTGATTCTCACTGTCCTCCACCAACAGACCTCCCACTCTGCCTCAACAAAACACTACCCCACCCATCCCACTGTCAGCTCTTGATCTGCTTACCCTCAGCCCTGTTCCATCTCTCTGTTTCACAAACACTCACATCCTCTTGGCATGTTGCTGCAAACCCTTGATTAGGGTTTTATCTGAAAACTTATATGCCTTTTTTACCAAGTAGTGTTTGGAAAATGTTCTAGAATAAACTGTCATATTTTTTGGTACAGACACTTTTCTTGAGAAAAAAACATTGGTATTGTTTTATCAATCAATCAAATTTTATTTGTATAGCCCATATTCACAAATCACAATTTGTCTCATAGGGCTTTAACATGGTGTGACATCCTCTGCCCTTAACCCTCAACAAGAGTGAGTAAAAACTACTAAAAAACCCTTTTAACAGGGTAAAAAGAACGTAGAAACCTCAGAGAGAGCCACATGTGAGGGATCCCTCTCCCAGGACGGACAGAAGTGCAATAGAAGTTATCTACGTGTATTTTAATAGGGACTTTCTGCAGAAAGGATCAACACAAAGAGTCACAAGGATCTCAGAGTGAAGATGGAGAACAGTCAAATGCAAGGATCTTATATAGGAAGACTAAGGACTGTCTCTCAGAACCAGTTCAGACTGGTTCTGTAGGCGCAGGAGAGAGGGGAATCTAAACATAAACAAATGATTAACATGTGTTTCCTAAGGAGATAAGCAGACATACATTCAGTACTTTAGAAAGCAAATAAGTGGCAAAAGGGTATTATAGTTTTCAGGTCAAAAACAGTTTAGACCATAAAACAGCTCAGGTCATAAAGCATTTGGACAGTTTGTTTATATATGTAGATACAGGTCATAAAAGTCTTTAGACAGGTCTGCAAAAAGTTACTCTTCAACTACAAAATAGTTTTCAACCACACTTAGTTAATTTTTCCAATACAATGTCAAGTGTAAAGGAGAACATCATCAAGATAAAGGTTTAGCAGCATTGATAAGGGTAAACATTTTGAAGCATAACTGAAGGTCAATGAATTGAAGGATTATTGTCAGTAATGGTCGAGTATCTGAGGAGAAATACTATGTATCAAACAGTCCTGCTGTAATCATAGTCTATGGTTAGCAGCCAGCAAGATCATGATCCACCATCAAGATCAGATGCCACTATAGTCCACAGTCATTGTCCACATTAGGATCCATCATCAGCTGCCACCTCGATCGTGGTCCACCCCCATTATCAGATGCCAACACGATAAAGGATCCGCCATTATTATCACGATCAGCCAGCACGATGCAGAATCCGTCATACTGGATCCACCATTACGATCTCAGATCTTAATCCATGATGTGGCCACAGCTGCGGCCCTGGATCCGCAGACAATACGGCAAAGGGACTCCGGGGAAGAAGTCAAGTCAGTAACATGTATTGATGAGATGATGAATTACTTTGATATGATAACGATTGAGAAGAGGAATGAGAAGCTGGAAAGAGAAGATCCGTGTGTCATGTGTCCCCCGACCTTCTAGACCTATAGCAGCATAACTAATGCATTTTATACGCATATATGTTTTAACACATTATAATATTTCACTAATTGTCTGTTTGTATGTGTTGGATATGATTTCAAAACATACACAGTAGCCTACACAGCAAAATCTGTAGTGTTGTTTTTTCAGTGTTAATAATTTTGAGTTGGTGGGTGTTGATTTTGGTGTTGTTTTAACACTTGCAGTGATAAAAAAGCTCTGCGAGCTTTGTCAATTAAGCGAGTTAATTGTTTACACCTGTGACTGAGTTACATTCACTCCTGGCGGAGTTGATCACAACATCCGGTTTGGACGTGCGCAGCGCGCCTTTTTCACTCGACGTCGGTTGGAGAAAGGAGAAGACGGAAAAGAAAAAACTTGTGTGGGTTGTGTGGATTATGGCTTAAAGAAGGTAAGCACCGAATATATTTACGTCTACAGGATGGTAATCGATTTATGAAGTTGTGATAATAACATATCTTGGGGTGTAAAGCAACTGAATTGTCATTGAAACTGGTTGAGCCAGGCTATTAAGTAAATTCACGTGTGCTGGCAACGAGTGACAAAGTTATCCAGTGGTAACTAATATCCGGCCAAATATCAAGTGCTAAGCTAAAATAAATGTTTTTAAATGTGTTAAGGTCGATTAACTAACGTTAAGGTGAGTGTTTTATCAAAGGTAAAACTGCGCAACAATGTGGGGGGGGGGGGGGGAGGGGGGGAGGTGGCGGCGGCGGCGGCGGCGGCGTCGTCGTCGTGGTTTTGTTTAATCAGGCCGACATCACTCACTCGGCTATCGCTCAACACAAACACACAACCAAGTTACACATTATTATTCGTGTTCACACTCAAAATATACCGTTTGAGTCAGGCAAGCCAAGGCAAGGCACATGCACCAGGCAGATGAGATGAGATTTAGGGCTCTTTGAAGGGAGTCGGATTTAAGGGCTCTGTTCTTTTCCAAGAGCCCTCTATTTATTGTTTAAGCTACATAGTCAATGTAAAGATGATGAGATGTGGCGATTCTAAAATAAATCAGTAAAGTAAAGAATTGAGCCAGAGCGGACATCTTGACAAATGCCCTGCTCCATTTTGGATGTTAAAACATTTTACACTTCACAAGAGACAATGTTTGTTTTGCTTGAGTAGGCTACTGTTTGTTGCATCAATTTCCCACAGGGACTACGCTCATCTCAGTCTCTCAAAAATTAAAACCTGATGAAGTCTGTTTAACAGTCACATTTCTCCACTTATTCTACAAGGTGCAGTCTAGATGTGGCAATGTTGCTCAAGGTGAAGTACCAGAATACCAAGAAGTACATCCGATTACTGTCAGGGTTCACGTTTTTGGATTTCATTGCTCAAGGTGAGTGGCCATCTTAAAGTTACCTTCATAACAAATAAACACAAGGATTTATGAATTTAGGATGGCTATTTTGGTTTTCAATTTGCGTATCAATTTTAGATCTGTTTTCATGGTTATCTTACAGTCAAATACAAGTTTGGGCTTCCTGATGCTACCGAACTTGATGCTTTTGATGAAACCAACACAGTAGTGGAAGACATCTTTTCTGAACTGATAGAGGCCAGTCCGGATTTATGCCTGACAGTACGTGACAGAATTCCTGATGCAGGTAGGTACATTTCTCTGTTATCCATGAATCAATAATGCTTTATAATCTAACTGTATTCTTTTCTTCATCTCATATTTTAGTAGTTATTTTTTGTAACTTGATTCTGATCACATGAAATCTATTAACCCTTACTACCCAGCTCAGACACCGGAGCAAGACATCATTCTTGAGATACAGATTGATCCTGGTCCAAGTCCAACAACACAAGATGGAATTTCAGAGGAAGGTATACAGTATAAAATCAGTTGTAATCAATGTTCAAGCTTTTTCTGCTTCACAAATATCAGTTGAGATGTCATGTATCTGCCTTGACTACTACAACAAAGTAGATTATCAAAAATTATATTTAATAGAAAGATCTGTATCTAATTGCAAAAAACAGCTTTGTTTGGCCAGTGTCTGGGAAACCACCAAATGCTAGATTTCAGGCATGTCACAGTTATGTTATTTCTTTTAGACTTTTCTCCTTTAGATCATTCCACATCCCTCACAGATACCAACACATCACTTTCTTCAAGTGACAATGACCACTCCAGTCGAATAGAACATGGAACTCCCATAGGCAGACGTACATCCAGCCAAGTCATACCCAGGCCAACCAGAGAGGTTTCTGAGTCAGAGGCTGCAAAAGAGGTACTGAAGGGCAGCAGATGTAATTTACATTGTTGATCATCAAGTGTCATACTAAATCAGTTTCTCATCAGAGTATTTGTGACATTTAGAATGATTAGGTTTTGCTAATAGCTCTGTACTTAGATAAGAAACAAGATTGCTTCATCACAAATCATATTGTGCTTGCATAATCAGCTAAACAATTGGTTTAGTTTTTTTTTTTTTGCTGAAATTGCTGATCCATTTTTGTGTAAGAAACCCTCCTGATCCAGTGGTTTTAACTTTTACTCTTAATCTTGTGGTATATTGTTAAAATGATGTTATCCTGAAAGACTGATTTGTACACTGAAAACTTTATTTTCTCTCACATGAATAGATGGTAAAAAACGCCTTGCTTTGCAAACCTGGGGGTGAGGATGTCATCGAAGAGTACAAGGCAGAAAAGTCACTCACTCACCACACCCGGAGACAGCTTGTCAACATATTGGCTAGCCATATGACTGAGAGCCATGGGTGAGTGCAAAGTGAATTGTTAGATTGTAAAAATTATATTAAGAAAGATTATAATGGATTTTCAAAATACATTGCATTGAATTAACATAGGAAGTAGGTGACTGATTTGGAATGTTGTTTCTAAAGGAGGATGCCTTCCCGTAAACATAAGGAGAAGTATGCCCTGGGAATTATAACACTCTTCCCTTTACTAAAGGATCCCTTTTCCCCAAAGGGCTATGTAAGTTGTGTGTTGTATGTGTTGTGTGTATGTAAAAAAAGAGATTACTTCCAGAAAACACACCGGTTTTACGGACAGTGGTTTTGGGATTTTAATTCAAATGATTGCTGATGACAGTTTATCAAAATAGTGTTGACATTCTTAACTTCTGGTGTTTGTAAAAAATGATTGACACCACCTAAGTCTTAAAAAAAAAAAGTTTAAACTTGAGTTACACTTTCAACTATTGCTACAAAGTTCCACTCTGCTCTGTCTTGCAATCGGAATGAGTTCAGTCAATAGGACACATGAATTAGAAAGTGATTATCCTTTTATTAATACTGTTACTGTTAATACTGTACTACTTTTCTTTTTGTAAAATCAATAAATGATGAGGCTTTTGTAATGATTTATAAATATCTTAACAGGAGCACTTCTATGATGCGGAGAAAGGCACTGGATATTTAGCATGGCGCCTTTAAGACTATGTCCAGGAATACAGTAAAAAGACCAGCCAAGACAGCTACAGTGGCTCAAGCACAAGGACCAAAGCGCAGAAGACTGGCAGCCACTTTGCCTGAGCAACTTGATGGAGATGCCAGCAGGGAAGCCATATCATTTCTCATTCACTCTCAGGATGAAGCAAGTGTGTTCCAGAAGATGAAGATGACCTTTCAATATCGCCAAGACCTAGTGCATGACCCACAGAGAACCACAGATGTCTTTAAAACATTTCCACGTTTTTTAGATGTTAAAGGGCTGGTGAGTTGTCCATTTAATTTATTTACACTTATGGTTTTTTGCTTGAATGTAAGTACAATACTCTAACCTTTTTGAATTTTGTGTATTTATATGCTTATATGATCAACAGCTGAATCAAGACTTCCTTCTGCTGTTTGGAGCTGAAACAGCCTCCAAGATGCTTGAGAAGTGGGACACAACTTTCAGGCCCAAGGTTATCAATGAGGCCAAACACCTGACTCAGTCAGCTGAGCCGTGCCGACTTCTAAAAGCTGCTGAGAAACTGACAGAGAACGATGACACCAGTAAGCTAATTGACATGATTTGATTTTTATTTTATTAATATTTGTGCATTCTAACTTGATACTAATGTTTTGTTTCACCTAATTTACCTCCTGATAGCCTGGGACAGTGACATGGCTTCTCTGCTGCTCCTTCTCCATCTCCTACCACCCACAGCTGGACGGAAAAGGACCAAGATAAGCCCCAGTGATGCAGTGGACAAAATGTTGCACTTTCACAAGGTACGCATGTCTTTTTTTTTTTTTTTTTTATCCAGTTGCTGGTATTTCATATGTATTAACTCGATTTGAAATGACTTGGAAAGGCACAGTCAAACAAAAGGACTAGACTGAATGTCTTCACATTGACACTGACACACACACTTTGTCATGGCTTGTTAATAACCCAACTTTTCTGGTGTACAGATCCAAGTGAGCAGTTGAAAACTTTACAGTGTAAGGTGTTGATGTTATCTTTCTGTTTTCAGTCATGCTGCAGCTTGGATGAACACCTTCGTGGAAGAGATGGCAGACAACCATACATCCTTGCTGTTGGTCGAATCAGGAACAGGATTGACACTTTCTACATTGTTGTGGACAAACAGCTCATCCCCTGCCAGGCCACTAGCTCGTTGG
The DNA here is from genome assembly GCA_026259375.1 of Verasper variegatus. Lineage (NCBI taxonomy): Eukaryota > Metazoa > Chordata > Actinopteri > Pleuronectiformes > Pleuronectidae > Verasper > Verasper variegatus. Next base: position 1,979,308 of record CM048040.1, read on the forward strand.
GTGCGTTTGATGAACTGTTTAAATCCCACTACGTGTTCAACCTGTCATACGATGAGTGCCTGGGCCAGCTCTTCACCTTCGTGCAAACAACAGTCTACAATATTGATGTAGCAACAACAAATGAGTCTCCCAGAGTTCGTGAGTTTCGTGCTAAAGTCTTCAACTGAAGCACTGAAATGTTTAAGTGTTTCATTTGTCAGGCTGTGCATGATCCCTGCCAGTCCTTGATCTCTCATCTAAGACTTGATCATAGTTTTTATCCTAGCACCAGGTTCAAGTTAGTTTGTGCACAAGATCGTTGTAGGCGCCAGTTTTCAACATATTCAGGTTTCAAAAAACATTTAATTAGTTCTCATGAGAAGGATTATAGTCAAAGTGGAGATGCAGCAATGCCAGAGTCATTTCAAACTAATTTCCACATGCTCCAAGATAACTCAGAAGTTGCTGGAACAAGTGGCATGCAGAACCCAGAGTCTGAGTGTGTTGAGGACAATGGATCAGGTCAAAGAAACAAAGAGAACACAGAAAATATTTGTGCTTCAATTATTGCTAAACTACAAGGAAGTGGCATAGCAAATAGTGTTGTTTCATCAGTTGTTGGTGATTTGGAAGAATTTGCTAGTGGACTGCACTCTCAGGTTAAGCAGCAAGTACTGTCTGCTGTGTCTAGAGATAATCCTGTAAGAGTTACATTGGAAAAAGATCTGGAGACTTTTGAAAACCCATTTATTAACTTCAATACTGAAAGTAAAAGATTTAATTATTTCAACAAGAAATGGGGTGTTGTGGAGCCAGTCGAAAAATTTCTAGGAATTCGATTTGATACAAGGCGAAATAAACAAACAGGTACTTATGATCAAGTCCCAGTGAACGATACGTTCGTTTACATACCGATTTTGGAAACGATAAAATTCATGTGTCGAAATGCTGATATTTGTGAACTGCTTGGGGAAACTTGTATATCAAGACCTGACAGATACGAAGACTTTTGTGATGGAAGTTATTCTAAGACACATCCGTTGTTCTCTAAGCACCAAAATTCTTTACAAATTCAGTTGTTCTATGATGACTTTGAGACCGCTAACCCACTGGGTTCCAAACGTGGTGTTCACAAAATAGGTGCTCTGTATTTTGTGCTCAGAAATCTGCCACCAAAGTTCAACTCTGCCTTGATGAATATTCATTTGGTTGCATTGTTTCACACTGAAGATTTGAAAAAATATGGCTTTAATCCTATTCTAGAGCCACTGATTAATGACATCAAAACACTTGAGAGTTGTGGCCTTGATTTGCCATTTTCTGCTGAAAAAGTCCATGGCACCATATGTCAGATAACTGGGGACAACTTGGGTATGCACGCAATTCTGGGATTTACAGAGTCTTTCAGTGGACGATATTTTTGTCGTTTATGTTTGATAGAAAAAGATGATGCCCAGATTATTTACAATGAGGATGACCCCAAGATAATCTTGCGTGGAAAGGAACTTTTTGAAATGCACTGCAATGAGTTGCAGTCAGACCCACAGAAGTTATCTGTGTTTGGTTTAAAAAAGAACTCGAGTCTTAACAGCCTACAGTTCTTTCATGTCAGTCATAATTTTTCTTTGGACATTATGCATGACATCCTTGAAGGCGTGGCTCAGTTTGAGCTGAAGTTACTGTTGGAATATCTCTCAGAAAATGTTTTGTCGAAACCTGACCTGTTGTCTAGAATTTATGCCTTTGACTATGGGTATGTGGAGCGCAAAAATCGACCTACAAGGATTAACTTGGACAGTATTGGCAATAATATAGGGCTCAATTCCATTCAGACCCTTTGTCTTGTAAGAAACATTCCTCTGCTTTTTGGTGACATTGTACCAGAAGGAAACCAAAACTGTTTTTTGCTGCTGCTTTTACTGCAGATAATAAACATTATATTTTCTCCATCTGTTACACTTGGCATGACTGTACTTCTCAAGCATTTGATAATGGAACACCATGAGTTGTTCAAAGCACTGTATCCTGATAGAAACCTGATCCCGAAACATCACTTTATGATACACTATCCATCTTGTATCCGAAAAATTGGACCACTTATACATATGTGGAGCATGAGATTTGAGGCTAAACACAGGATTTTCAAAAATACTCTTAAAAACTTCAAAAACATCACAAAATCTCTTGCAAAAAAACATCAAATGTCTATTGCATGTCATTGGGAGACATCACATTCAAAATGTATTGAGTATGGACCAATGAAATCTATTAATGTGGACAATGAGGACTATGGAGATGTGTTGGCTCGAGCTTTGCATGTTGAGTCTGTATCGCAAGACATCCATGCAACTAACTGGGTTACAATCAGTGGGACAGAGTACAGGGCAGGACTAATAATTTGCAGTGAGATTGAACATGACATGCCTGTGTTTTGCAGAATAGAAAAAATTATTGTTGTTGACAGTGTTATCTGCTTCCTTGTAAACAAACTTGTGGTTGACCATTTCAATGAACATTTTCATGCTTACAAAGTATTTGAAAGTAATGACAAAGATGTTGTTAAAGCAGATAGTCTTGTGATTTATAAGCCCTTTGACTTACAAAGTGCTTATGGTGGAGATGAGAGCCAATATATTGTGCCATTATTTTCTTTGTAAATGTTTAACTTGTGCCTGATCTTATTGTGCTGATCTTATTGTGCTAATTCATGTGGTGCTGGGAAGTTATTTATTTTTTTGAATAAAAAAAAGACATGTATGTATGTTTGAATGATGTTATTACTTGATCACTGTTGCTGGTCACACATTTAAACTTATGTAACTTTCTGTAGCCTAGCAGGTGACTACATTTCAGATTTGGTGACTTGTATGTTAGGCCAGTAAATGTATCATAAAACAAAATGATGAATGTTAAACACACTAGAGAAAGGAAATAACATGCATTTAGGGTTAAAAATATACTTTAATAAAATAACACTGTACATTAAAATTGTTAAAATTAACACTCATACTGTAGTGAAAGGAAATAACACAATTTTAGGGTTAAAAATACACTTTAATGTGTCAAAAAATAACACTGTGTATGTTAAAAATTAACACTCACAGTGAAAGGAAATAACACAATTTTAGTGTTAAAACCACACTTTAATGTGTCATAAAATAACACTGTGTATGTTAAAAATTAACACTCAGAGTGAAAGGGAATAACACCATTTTGAGTTAAAAGTGCACTTATGTGGTGTCATAAAACAACACCAAGGGTGTCAAATTTTAACACTATTAAAGAGTTAAAATATTAACACTTTTCAAAGTGTAATTTTAACTCAAAATCCGTGAGAACTATATAAACTCAGAAAAAGTGTTAAAATTAACACTGTGGGAGTTGAATTAACACTCCCGATTTTGCTGTGTACATAATACGAACAACATACAACAACAAAATAGTTTTTCATATTGCAGCTCTATGGATGATAAGGAACGTTAAACTTACTTGGATGTAACACAAACGGATGGAGCAGAAGAAGTTGAAAAGAATCTCAGCTAAACTACAACAATTCTGGGGCTCTCCACATTTCTTTAAATCATTAACAACATCTTTTTCAACTTTAACCAAGTTTGTGCCTAAATTAAACCAAACCATGTAGATAGCAGAGCATACAAACTGTTGCATGCATTATTTCTGTAGTGACCATTTATACTGACAAAAATTATAGTTCTGCAGCCCAGTATCCCTAAGACCTTTATTCAAATTGGATGAAAGTGCATCTTCCTATTTACATTCAGGACCAATGTTCAGTGCTAATGCATAGTCTGTATGTGGTGAGGTGAAATAATAGACAGCTGTGGAGGACAGGGAGATGGATGGACATGTAAATCTGGCTTTCATGAAGGCACTACAATGAAAGACTGACTCTTTTTTAATACATCATAATGTATAATCTATGTTGGCCAAACATTTCCTGAAATCCAGGATACCCAAACATAACACTACTATGCACAAGTAAATCATATTTTTTTTCAGGTTTTACTGAATTGAAAAAATATATATTTAATTGTATTAACTAAACTGAACCATGTGGACCTAATGATGAAATAAACCTTTAATGTTTTTTTCATTTCCTTCCACTGCAATTAACCAATGAGAGAGAGTTTTCTGCATGGAGGTTATTTTAATCTTTTTAATTTAATGCCTTCACTGTTTGACTCTAATGAAGACACAGTGTCCATTGAAATGCCAGTTGTTTGCACATTATCAATGAAATGCTGAAGTAAATCGTGCGCTTCAGAATCTTCAGTTGTTTGTTCACGTATAGGTCGATGATATGGTGATGGTTATACAACACAAATGTCAACACTGACTATTAGAATCATACATGACAATCTGTGATGCTGGAAAACTCTTACACACCTATCTGCCATCTTGACCTCCACAACACAGTTACTGTCAGCCCTTGAAGCTCACACTGCAGTGACGTTGCCTCTGACTGTAACTCACTTGAACATAAGAGCTGCATTTGAATGTGACACTAACCTGGCAGAAATTCCTTTTCGAAATGAACATGTTCTCTGATGCAGCTTCACCGACACGCTGCAGTGTTTGGATCCAGTGCTTACCTCGGCGACTCCGCTCCACTTGCAGCCGGGCGACTCACATATGCTCTCTCTCTCTCACTTACACACATAAACACAGTTCAGTCAACTGTATTGGAAAAATTAACTAAGTGTGGTTGAAAACTATTTTGTAGTTGAAGAGTAACTTTTTGCAGACCTGTCTAAAGACGTTTATGACCTGTATCTACATATATATACAACTTGTCCAAATGTTTTATGACCTGAGCTGTTTTATGGTCTAAACTGTTGTTGACCTGAAAACTGTCAGACCCTTTTGCCATTTATTTACTCTCCAAAGAACTGAATGTATGTCTGCTTATCTCCTTAGGAAACACACGTAAATCAGTTGTCTGTGTTAAGATTCCCCTCTCTCCTGCGCCTACAGAACCCAGTCTGAACTGGTTCTGAGAGACAGCCCTTAGTCCTCCTATATAAGATCCTGGCATTTGACTGTTCTCCATCTTCACTCTGAGATCCCTGTGACTCTCTGTGTTGATCCTTTCTGCAGAAAGCCCCTATTAAAATACATGTAGATAACTTTGGTGTTTCCAGCCTCTTGTATTTCCATCACACAACAGAAGATCAGCTCGAGCCATGGTTCCTTGTAAAGGACTAATCAGCCGCTCCATCCTGTGAAGCATATGGATTCATCGAGCTGCATCAACAGCGCCTGTGTTTCGGTCATCAGCTTCAGAAAGAAGAGAAAAACGGGCTAAAAAACAGAGAAGCCTCAAGTTATGTCTTTGACCGTGAGACTTTGCCTGTCCTACACAGATCAGCCACAACTTTAAAAGCAGTTTGCAGATGTAATTTTGTGGCTGATCTGTGTGCACCAAATTATTATTTTCAATTTCCGAGGCATATTTCTCTTTAAAGACAAAAGTGCAGTATGCTGTGGACCTGTGTTAGCTGCCCCACACACAGATGGTCGCTGAGATAAAAAAATGCTCCTGTATATACAACTCTCTGAGAGTAGCTGTTACTGAACCTTGTTATTATTGAGCGGGTCACAAATTCTCACTGAAGCATCTCTTACCCACATTTCTGCATCTCTATAGGACTTTATATTGCTGTTTGTTTTGGGGGGGAAAGTGAATTTAGTGGTATTTTTAATATATATATATAAAAAATATATACATATTATACAAAACTGATGGAGAGATGGAGCAGGGACCCCTACTATATATATTGTATAAAATTGTGCTTTATATTAACCTGGGCCCAGTGCCATGTATAAACATAGCTACCCTGTCATTGTGCATTCAATACTAAGCTATTCAAATAATACACAGGTTCATATATTCATGTTTTTATCTTAAACACATGGGTTAGGTATAGGAGCTGCAGTGTGTGCATTGCTGACTGAAAGATAACGTCTTCTGCCTCCATTTATCCGTTCGCTACAATATGTTGGATTCATGTTATTTAAATGTGTATTTAAAGACATTTAAATTTGTGGAAAAACACAGCAGGAGATTCAGCCAGGTTCATGATAACACAGAAATTACTGGAGCGTCAGGTAAGGGTGGCACAGCAGGCATTGGTAGGATATAACGTATAAATTACATGTTAGAAATGTCATCAATATACCCAATCACTTGCGGTGAATCCTGTGTAGAATCTGTTGGGCACATTCAAACATTATCCGGATAGTTTACTAGAAGGCTGGCCAGAGAAACTCTGTGAAAGTCTGGAGCTTCTCACATGGATATTTGTGTTCTGACATACAGCCCCTCCAGAGAATGTCCAGAGACTATGTAGATTTCAGTGCATGTCTGAAAGCAGCTTTAGAGTCTGGGCCCTGACCCCATACAATTTGCACAGCAAGGATTGGGGAGTGAGGATAATTACTTCACTGACTCACTTCAGTTGGGTCTAAGAGCCCACAGGTGGATTTTGGAGTAGATGAAGAACTTTTGAAGTGCTAAATGAACAGGAGCAGCATTAGGAGCAAATGACAGCATAGCTTTCAGGGAAGGAGACAGGGCAGCACTAATGAGATAAGAGTTCTAACGACTTAAGTACAACACCATCATGCAAGCTTGGCCATTTTACGAGGTATACTGAGCTGAGTTTGTACTTGTGTATTTACTTTATACTATTTGTGTATTCTATATTACTTTGGCAGATCATGTGTTGAGTTTATGTTATTCTTTAGTCCTCACTTAGATGAGGTCATACAAATTACTTAACTAACAACTAACCACCTGAATTAATCATGAACTACTTGACATGAATGTGTTTCCTCTCTGCAGAGAAGCATTCTCTCTTACTATCCCCCAAGGTACAAGCAGACGTGGCTTTTAAAGGAAAAGGGAGATGGCATTCTGACTGGTTTATTGCATCTTTTGCCCAAAACACAACCATGACTAATAAAGAGACTATGAACAACCCTGTGTAGTGCAGTGACCTTTTTTGCTGCCATTGCACTAGCAATATTGGATTTGGAAACGTAAACCTAAATGTACTTGTGCTGTGAGCTTCAGACCATGAGCTTTGATTTTTAAAATAGAGCCCTGAGACTAAGCTTTCACAGCTTATATCAGAAATACTTTAATGATCCAAGGGGGAAATGGTGTAAAGTGATGTCACGAAACAAGATTCAAACCTGTGCAGAAACCCCATTGAATTTCGAGTCCAACGCCTTTACCTCTCGGCCACCGTGACAGTATTTCCTGACCAATAGCCTACTCATATCACATCAATATAAAAAATCTGATTCACATTCGATACATGTATTCTACATAAATCAACATTTTATTATCTCATTGAACAGTGACCAATATATGTTCTGACTCTGCCATTTTTAGTTCCCTGCATTTTCATGGACAATTAGACATACACAAAAATATCAGACCTCAACAGACCTTAATTTAAGGTCAGTTTTTACAGTGTTGTTAAATGGAGAACAAAAAATATAAAGGCTTGCAAGTCTAAAAGTGAGGATGATTGCAGTTCTCAATTGTCAAAGATTGACACATGCTATATGTGAATGTATCTTCAATGTCCACCAAGAGACATAAATAATAAATGAAAGCAAAAAGAAAAGTACTGACTTGAAAAATTGGAAACATTGAGAAATGGAGAAACAGGGATGAGTAGACCAGACTCCGGTACCTCGCTCAGCTGTTCCTTTCACCTTAAAATAAAGGCCACCTTGTTTTGGAATGACCGACGATTTGTTTTTGGATGTTGGAGAAAAAATTACTGTTTATATCTTTTCATTAACATGTCAGTCATACAAAAGAACAGGAGAAGAATGGCAATACAACAAGCAGGAGGAGGACAAGATTCAAAGAAGAACAGATGGAGAACAAAGACAGTAAGAAGGTTGAGTAAGAGACAGAGACCCCGGAGTAAAGATAAACAAATCAGAGAGAAAAAGGAAGAGAAGCCAAAGAAGAACAAAAGGAAGAAAAAGAAGAACATCCCATCTCCTTCTTCTCCCTTTCCTCATTCATACAGTCCATATCAAAGGGCGTGTTGAGTTTATATTAGGAGAAGACTAAACATTAGGTTGTTACCCAAGACGTTGTCTTTTCATCAATATGCATGCTGGGATTGGTCGGACTGATTGAATATCCCTATAATATATCAGTTACTGTCGATGACATATTTCAGACCGAGTGAGGATGGTTATAGTGTAGCTAAAAATGGAGATAAATTGTGAGTTTTTCAATATAGGCTGCGTAGTGTGAACATGTATTCATACACACAAGATTTTAAAGTAAAAACACATCTGAAAAGTTACACAAGTTTTAATCTAGATGCCTTTATAACTGCAAATCCCCAAATTCAGTCTGTTCTGGCTCAGACTATGAGGTTAAAATCATTTTTCTATAATCCTTTAACTTGGTCCTCATCAGGTTACAGATGAATAAATGGATTTAAATATTTCAGAATCAGAATCAGAATTCTTTTTATTGCCAAGTATGTTTACACAAACAGGAAATTGCCTTGGTGTGGCTCAGTAATTTTCTCTGGCCCTCTCCCTAACACAACGGGTGATGACATGTTTAGCCTCATGTTATCTTTTAACCGCTGGCTGTCGAGGTGGTGTCCTGTAAATGGTGTGGGCTTTGTAGATAATTGGCAAACTTTTTGGAGGAAACCTGGTCTTGTGAGGAGAGACGGCTGATGAATATGTCAGCCTAAATTAATCTACTCCCCCCAGTCATGTAAATTCACACGTTCCCAGAGACTTTGGTCGAGGAGGTGGAGTTGCTGCTATTTTTAACTCCAGTCTATCAGTTAATCCTAAACCTAAACTAAGCTACAACTCATTTGAATGTCTTGTTCTTAGTCTTCCACGCCAATCTAAGAAACACCAACAGCCAATCATATTTACTGTAGTTTACCGTGCTCCTGGGGCTTATACAGAATTTTTAACGGAATTCCCTGAGTTTGTATCAAACCTAGTCCTAAAGACCGATAAAATTATTATTGTTGGTGACTTTAATATTCATGTTGACAATAATAAAGATAGCCTTAGCGTAGCATTTATTTTGATATTAGACTCAATTGGTTTCAGTCAGTGTGTACACCAACCTACTCATTGTTGTAACCACACACTTGACCTTATATTATCATACGGTGTCAAAATTGAACATCTTACAGTACTTCCGCGCAATCCAATTCTATCAGACCATAATTTAATAACCTTCGATTTTTCACTATCAGAATATATGCCACTAATAATAAACTAATTTTCTAGATGTTTACCTGATAGTGCTGTAGCTAAATTTAAGGAAATAATTCCGATTACATTTAAACCCGTATTATCCGTCAATATAAACAACAAATTCATTAAAAAGCCTAGCTCCACTGAGATTGACCATCTCCTCGATAGCTCTGTAGACTCATTATGATTAACATTAGACTCAATAGTGCCTCTAAAAATTAAACATATAAAACATAATAAATTAGCTCCGTGGTATAATTCCAAGACACATGAGTTAAAACAATTATCAAGAAAATTTGAAAGGAAGTGGCGCTCCAGCAACCGTGTTGAATATCTCCTAGACTGGAAGAGTAGTGTTAAAGCATATAAGAAGGCCCTCCACAAAGCAAGACCTGCCTACTATTCGAAACTAATAGAAGAGAATAAAAACAACCCCAGGTTTCTCTTCAGCACTGTAGCCAGGCTGACAGAGTCACACCTCCACCGAAACCCAGTATTCCTCGATCCCTAAATAGCAATATCTTTATGACCTTCTTTAATGATAAAATTCTAAATATTAGAAATCAAATCAAACATCTCCTGCCCTCAATTGGCACTAATACCCTACCAAGAACAGAAATCTCAGAAACGGCTAAGAATCCTACCAATTATTTAGACAGCTTCTCTCTGATCAGCCTTTATCAGCTGACCAAACTAATCTCATGTTCTAAACCAACAACTTGTATCTTAGATCCCATTCCTACAAAATTACTTAAAGAAATTCTGCCCCTAATTGATAGCATGTTACTGAACACAATAAATCTGTCATTATCATCAGGATATGAACCACAGTCTTTTAAAATAGCTGTAATCAAACCCCTTCTCAAAAAACTCACCCAGAGGTTTTAGCCAATTATAGACCAATATCTAACCTCCCCTTCCTGTCTACAATCCTAGAAAAAGCAGCTGTGTGAGTTTCTCCAGGAAAATAATATATATGAAGACTTTCAGTCGGGGTTTAGAGCCAATCATAGCACAGAGACAGCCTTGGCAAAAGTCACTAATGACCTTCTAATAGCTTCAGATCAGGGATTTGTGTCTGTCCTCGTTCTGTTAGATCTTAGTGCAGCATTCGACACAATTGACCATAACATTTTACTACAGAGACTAGAACAGTTAATTAGCATTAAAGGAACCGCCCTAAACTGGTTTAAATCCTATTTCTCTGATCGCTCCCAATTCGTGCAAATTAATGATGAGTCATCTGTGCGCACCAAAGTTAACCATGGTGTTCCACAGGGCTCTGTGCTCAGCCCAATTTTATTCTCATTATATATGCTTCCACTCAGAAACATTATCAGGACACACTCTGTAAATTCCCACTGCTGTGTGGATGACACCCAGTTATACTTGTCAATAAAACCTGAACAAAGTAATCAAATAACGAAACTCCAAGCATGTCTCAAGGACATAAAAACCTGGATGACCCGCAATTTTCTCATATTAAACTCAGATAAAACAGAGGTTCTAATACTTGGCCCTAAACACCTTAGAGATACATTATCTCTGCAGCTTGTCCAAAATGCCGCAGCACTTGTCCTGACAAGAACCAAGAAAAGAGACCACAGGTCTCCAGTATTAGCTTCGCTACACTGGCTTCCGGTTAAATCTAGAATAGAATTTAAAATTCTCCTCCTCACCTTCAAGGCCCTTAATAATATGGCACCATTATACCTTAAAGAGCTGATAGTACCTTATCAACCCACTAGAGCACTGCGCTCCCAGAATTCAGGCTTACTTGTCGTCCCTAAAGTCTCTAAAAGTAGAGTAGGAGCCAGAGCTTTCAGCTATCAAGCTCCTCTCCTATGGAATCATCTCCCACTTTCAGTTCGGGAGGCAGACACCACCTGTATATTTAAGAGTAGGCTTAAAACCTTCCTTTTTGATAAAGCTTATAGTTAGAGCTGGTACAGGCTTGTCTTGGACCTGCTCTTAGTTATGCTGCTATAGGTCTAGAAGGTCGGGGGACACATGACACACGGAGCTTCTCTTTCCAGCTTCTCATTCCTTCTCTCAATCGTTATCATATCAAAGTAATTCATGTCTCATCAATACATGTTACTGACTTGACTGAGTCCCTTTGCCTTATCGTCCGCAGATCCAGGGCCGCAGCTGTGGCCACATCATGGATTAGGATCTGTGGATTGTGTATCAGAGATCGTAATGGTGGATCCAGTATGGCAGATTCTGTATCGTGCTGGCTGGTCGCGATAATAAAGGCGGATCCTTTATCGTGTTGGCATCTGATAATGGTGGTGGACCACGATCGAGGTGGCAGCTGATGATGGATCTTAATGGCGACAGTGAACAATGACTGTGGACTATAGGGACATCTGATCTTGATGGTGGATCATGATCTTGCTGGCTGCTGACCATAGACTATGATTGCTAAAACCTTGCTGATGTTCACTTTTACACTTGACATCTATTGCACTTCTGTCCGTCCTGGGAGAGGGATCCCTCACATGTGGCTCTCTCTGAGGTTCCTACGTTCTTTTTACCCTGTTAAAAGGCTTTTTTAGTAGTTTTTTCTCACTCTTGTTGAGGGTTAAGGGCAGAGGATGTCACACCATGTTAAAGCCCTATGAGACAAATTGTGATTTGTGAATATGGGCTATACAAATACAATTTGATTGATTGATTGATTGGTGCATAAGACCAACAATAGACATAAAACAACAATATATACAGTAAGACAATAAGAACATTAAGTTATGGGTAAGAACAATAGTTATGGGCACGTGCGGTGCTAAGGTGCAGTGATTGGTTTCAGGATAGTGCCAGGTAATATATAAATATATAAATTATGGTCGCAGCCGATGACCTTCTCAGCTGACCGAATGATCCGCTGCAGTCTGCCCTTGTCCTTGGCAGTGGAGGCAGCGAACCAGATGATGATTGATGAGGTGAGGATGGACTCAATGATGGCCGTGTAGAACTCAACCATCACTTTCTGTGGCATGTTGAATTTCTTCAGTTGCCGCAGGAAGAACATCCTCTGCTGGGCCTTCTTGATGGTGGAGGTGATGTTCTCCGCCCACCTCAGGTCCTGTGCAATTATAGTCCCCAGGAATCTGAAAGACTCCACTGTTTTAACTGGGGAGTCGCACATGGTGAGGGGGGCGGTTTGGGCTGGGCTCCTCCTGAAGTCTGCTACCATCTCTACAGTTTTCAAAGCATTCAGCTCCAGGAAGTTCTGGCTACACCAGGAGGCCAGGCTGTCAACTTCCTCTCTGTAGGCGGCCTTGTCCCCATTGGAGATCAATCCAATTAGGGTTGTGTCATCTGCAAACTTCAGGAGTTTGACAGAGGGGTGGCTGGAGGTGCAGTTGTTGGTGTAGAGGGAGAAGAGTAGAGGGGAGAGCACACAACCTTGTGGGGCTCCAGTGCTGATGGTCCAGGGCTCAGAGACAAGCTTGCCCAGCCTCACACGCTGCTTCCTGTCTGTCAGGAAGTCAGTGATCCACCTGCAGGTGGGCTCAGGCATGCTCAGCTGTGTCAACTTGTCTCTGAGAAGAGCTGGGGCGATAGTGTTGAATGCGGAGCTGAAGTCCACAAACAGGATCCTGGCGTAGGTGCCTGGGGAAGTCGAGGTGCTGGAGAATGAAGTGGAGTCCCATGTTGACTGCATCGTCTACAGACCTGTTGGCTCTGTAGGCAAACTGCAGTGGGTCAAGGAGGTGGTTGGTTATGGCCTTGAGGTGGGTCAGCACGAGGCGCTCAAAGGTCTTCATTACTACAGAGGTCAGGGTGACTGGTCTGTAGTCATTAAGGTCTGTGATCCTCTGCTTTTTGGGAACGGGGATGATGGTGGATGTTTTGAAGCAGGCAGGTACCACACATTCAGCCAGTGAGGTGTTAAAGATGTCTGTGAACACTGGAGACAGCTGATCCGCACAGTACCTTAGTGTGGAGGGGGAGACAGCGTCTGGTCCAGCTGCCTTGCGGGGGTTCAGTTTCTTCAGTAGGTTGTTGACATATCCCTCCTGAATGGAGGGAGGTGTGATGGGGGCAAGGGGCAGTCTGGGACCATTTTGTGGGGGAGGGGGGTAGTGTCTTTGTCCAGGCTGGGAAGAAGAGTTGTAATAGCTGTGGAGGGGGGTTGGGAATGTGGGGTAGGGTTAGAACTGGTCCATTGTCTGTCGAATCTGCAGTAGAAGTCATTCAGGTCGTTTGCAAGTTGAAGGTCTTCCACAGAGTGGGGGGATTTGGTTTTGCAGCCGGTGATCACCCGGAGGCCTTTCCAGACTGACGAGGAGTCGTTGGCTGCAAATTGTTGTTCCAGCTTCTTGGAATACTGTCGTTTGGCCTCCTTAATCTCCTTGCCAAACGAGTATTTAGCCAGTCTGAACCTGTCCTTGTCCCCACTCTTGAAGGCCACCTCTTTCTCCAAACGAAGCTGTTTGAGTTTTGCAGTGAACCAGGGCTTGTCGTTGTGTAACTCACCCTGGTGCGTGTTGGAATACATCTGTCCTCACAGAAGCTGATGTATGACATCACAGCATCTGTGTATTCGTCCAGGCTGTTGGAAGAAGTTCTAAAAAATGTCCCAGTCTGTATTGTCCAGGCAGTCACGCAGCTCCTCCACAGCTTCACTGCTGCTCCAGTTCTTAGATCTCAGCACAGCAGGTTTAGAAAGTTTGAGTTTCTGTCTGTAAGCCGGGATCAGATGAATAAGAGCGTGGTTGGATAGACCCAGGGCAGTGCGGGAAACTGCATGATAAGCCCTGCTGATGGTACAGTAGCAGTGGTCCAGAGTATTCTCCCCCCTGGTTAGGCATTTAACTAACTGTTTGTATTTGGGGAGTTCGTGAGTTAAGTTGCCCTTATTAAAGTCCCCAATGACAATAACAGGGGAATACATGTTCTCTCTCCTTCTCTCCACTCCTAGTATCTGATCAGCGAGTTGACGCTGAGCCTTGCGCACGTCAGCTTGCGGTGGGATGTAAACTCCGGCCAGGATAAAAGAAGTGAATTCACGGGGAGAGTAGAACGTTCTGCAGGTGATGAAAAAAGATTCCAGGTCAGGAGAGCAGGATTGTAAAATCACTTTCACGTCGCTGCACCAGCCACGGTTTATATAGAAACAAATCCCTCTGCCTTTTGCTTTGCGTGAGAGGATCGGGTTGCGGTCCGCACGTAACAGCTGAAAGCCGGTCAGCTGTGCAGCAGAGTCCGGTGTAGATTCGGTCAGCCACGATTCCGTAAAACACAAAACAGAAGAAAGGGAAAAGTCTCTATTTGTCCTGATGAGAAGGCGCAGTTCATCCATCTTGTTGCACAGTGAGCAGACATTGGAGAGGAGTATACTCAGGAGAGGTGAGTGTAATCCTCTCTCCCTGAAGCGCACTAGGGCCCCAGCATGATTTCCTCGCTGCATGACCGAGGACCATGGCACCTTTGATAAGTAAGGTATAAGGTAGAATTCCTGAACTTTATCATCAAATCAAATCAAATCAAATCAAATCAAATCAAATCAAATTTTATTTGTATAGCCCATATTCACAAATCACAGTTTGTCTCATAAGGAACTTAAAACAGCCGGTAATGAATGAGTGGACTACGCTGAATTAAATGTATCTGTGCTTTTTTAAAGACACATTAACCGTTCTAGCTCCACTGAATAAAAAAAGCGGCTCTGCCCTTTTATTTACCTGTTGTCATGGTGATTTAGTGTATCAGAGCTCCACTGATGAAAGCTTTTTGTCATTCACCACACATGCACGTAACTCAGAGGGAACATACTCACAGGTGATTGAACTCAGCTCTTCTGACTGCCTTTTGAAACAGAACAAGGTTTTTACCGATGTTTTCTTGACCCATCCATCCACCCTGAACTCCTCCCTGCACACCTCCTCCCTCTGCTATTGCTCACATCATCATTACAGAAGTGTCACTTGATTATGTTGTTATGGGCCACTTGCTGAGAGGACTGATGCTATTGTTTTTATATAGTTTACACACATCATACATTACCTCCTATTGAGGAATTATGTACCATTTCAAAGCTACTAGTTGTTATGCTTGTAAATCAATTTACTGCAATCATTAGATCAGACTTTATATATGCAAGTGCAGTGTCTGTTCTAAATTTGCCTGTTTGGAATGTCCTGTTCTTTTGTCCTATGTTAATGTTCTGGAGTTACTTCGGAATTATTCCTTGTCATTGGTGTGTCCTTCTCAAACAGACTGTTTGTGCGCTGGACGTCATGTCCAGAGCTTTTTATAAACAGTCTACATTCTACTTGGTTTATCTGCAATGTAGATTTTATAGTCATTATTTGTCATTAAATGAAACTGAATTAGTTTTATTATATATATATATTTTATTATATTTATATTATATATATGAGTTTAAATGATTTACTGAACTGCTGTAATAATTTTTTAGATGTTTATTAAGTAATCAACTCAATCTCCAGACACATGAATAAAAGCTCTGCAATGCAGTTTGATTTAAAGCATTACAGCAACAAAACAAGCATTGAGCCTTTACTTTGAAGACAACTTGCTATCAAAATGATCTGGCAGAGATTATTGGCCACAGGCTGCCATTTGCCAGCCTCTGCTGTAGTTTATCAAAGAGGTAAAAAAAGACATGACTGCTACAGTTTATTCAATTTTTAACAGTTAATGCATCTGGTGTCCAAATCAAGCCAAGTTTGACACTGGACTTCCCTTGGCCACTAAGAATAAACTTGGCACTTAGAAAATGCCAAGCGTGAAGCCGAGAGGATGAATTGTTTTCGAAATATGCGTTCCACATACAGACAGATAGACATGTGGTGATATCGTAGGTAGATAACACCTTTCATAAAAACAGAATGTAACAGAAAGTTATTCACATACCATTCCACCCCCCACCCCAAGAACATGTATATTATAGTATACATATACACACACATTTAATCACAAGCACACAATTGTCACATCTCAATCAATCATGCACTCATACATGCTTGTCTTTTTGTGATTTAATTTCACCTGTTGTTAGTTTTATGGTCCAACACCTTGCTAGGTACCAGTATGGAGTGGCTGGAGGTGTTAGGGAGAGGTCATACAGATTTTTTAAAGTTCTATGACCATTGTTAGTGAAGAGAAACCCAGTAATATGTATGATTGAATCAAAGACACGCCATTGTTGCCTGTAGAGCCATAGATTACAAAGTCATGCTTTAGTGCAGTGGTCGCCAACCCACCGATCTCGACAGTCTTCAATGTCGATCCCCGTAACTCTCTGGACTCACTGGCTGCGGTTGCACCGCAGATCAGCTGCGTGTCGGTTGTCTGTTGTTCACACTTAAATAAAACAATAAAACAATATTCCATTTCAGAAGGTTATCTTTTATAACCTGTTATGATACATTAGAGATGTCCTCTGTTTCTTTACAACTAGCTAAAGTAAATGTATTACTGTTATAATATTCTGTATGTTGTCTTTCACACTACTGTCACTTTAGCATGGAGGTATAACACATTATGAATGCTGAATTTATAAACCTTGTTAAACTATAAGTTGTCGTGCTTATTTATAAATATTGTTAGGAAATGTATATAAGTGACATTTATAAAGTATACCGAAAAAATCCTAATATATTTCTAATATAGACTTTTGAGTGACACTGTCACTCGCTATTTGTCTGCACTTTTGCTATATTTATGGCTATATAAACAGTTGTATTCTTCCAATTCATTATTCATCAGCTTCAAAAATAAAAAACAAAACATTACCTATAAAGATCCTTTGTGCCCCTAAAAAACAGAAATGTTATAACAGCACTTGAAACCCTCTATAAATAATACCTATGCACCACTCATATACATGCATACAAGCATTTTGACACAGGGTTGCAAACTGAGGAGATGTGAGCCTGCACTAAGCCTCTCATCCTCTCATATGCAAAATAAAAAGGGACATCTGTCCTTAATGACAGCTTCACCGCCCTAATAAAGTGCTCATAAATGCTCCCTGAAACATCACTGCAGAGCTGTCAAACCACATTCACTTCATGCACTTTGTGTGCTCGCTCAAATGCAAAGTGCTTTCCTTGTTTATCTTTACTGAGAGTCAGCTAATTGTGCATGAGCCCGTGGCTGCTAAGATATGTAATGCCCATGGTTTGCCTGCCAGGTTTCACTGAGCAGATGAATACATTTAGAGCAGTATTTGTACCATAGAGGTGAATTTACCTGCACTAAAATCCTTAACCTAAATATTACTCCCACAACCACGATGTCTCTTTTACAAACGTGTTGACTTTTTAAATCATAGAGACATTAAGAATAAAAGTCCTGCTAGTAAACTGGTGCTGATGGCCAATAATGTTGTGTGTATTTTCCCATTTGCACTGGTCCACAATGTTGAGTGTGTTGATCCTGGCGTGGATGGAATACCTGAATATTCCGCCTGCTCTTCCAGATTGTCTGGAGAGACTATGGATAACATGCACAGACACACAACTCCTCTAGTTTATTATATTTTCTATTGTAGACAATTAATAGCAAATCACATGACACATATCAGCAATTTATATCAAATTAATTACAAAACAAATACAATTATGTGAAAAATAGATAGCTATAAAAATTGTCCAGCATTTCATAGCAATACTATGATTAAATCAATGCACCTACAATGAGTTTCTAACTGGTAATGAAACTGTCTTATTTTAGTATTACTGCCTCTTTATGAGCAAATTAGACAATAAGGGAGAAAACTGACCTTTTCTTATTCTCAATGTCTGTGGTTGGAACTGATTACCCACGAGGTCAGAGGAACGATTTACGGCAGTGAGGCTGGAAAAGTCTCTGTTTAGGTGGAGGGAGAGGAAACAGAAGCAGGGGAAGCGAGCCAGGCTACACGCTAGGCTAAAAGCTAACCAGCACTCCCAGTATGTTTCTCGCCAACTCCACGCCTCTTCCAAACAAGATGAAGAGAATTATGACACATTACCTCATTGCTATGCAATATGTTGAGTATTTTGGTCTTTGACCCCCTCATGTTTCGCTTTGGTAAGTGCCCAGGAATCGCTGTCACAGTCTGAACTTGGGGCAGAAGAGACAGTGATCTGAGAAGTGGATGGAAACTGATGCAGTCCTTGTTTCATGTTATATCATTACAGTAAAAACAATCCAAAGAGATTGTTTTCTTGGTGTGTGTCCTGAACTTATGTGTGTCTGTTTTCACTTCTTCCAAAACAAATACACAAGCTGTCTGGACTGAGGTTTTTAGGACAGCAGAAACACTCAAGCTTTTGTCCACAGAGGCGCCAAAAATCTAAGAAAATGTTCCTTGTAGGAGCTTTAACCCTTGTGTTGTTCCTGGGTCGGATTGACCCAGAGTGTGTGTGTGTGCATGCCGGCATGCGTGCGTGTGATCATCCGCAAGCCCTGGCCGGCCAGGGTTAGGGTTAGGGTGACGCAAGGATTGTCATTATCCAATTCTCCTGGGGTAATTGAGACCAATGGATTGTCATTCTTGATTCTCCTGGGGGGTCATTTAGACCCCCAGAGAGGACGCTGTGGTGCTCTGTGGGGTCATTTAGACCCACACCTGATTCCAATTGTAATCTAGGGGGGTACATTAGACCCACAGAGAAGCCAGTGTGCCATTCTCTGTTTGCCACCCTCCCTGACCATGTCACAATGTCAAGTCAGGCGCATTTCACCAGAGAACAGGTTCTCCAACAGCTATTCTCCCAGCAACCATCCTCTGAACCCGAAGAGGACGTGAAAGAATCAGAGCGAGAAGCGGACGGACAAGCAGATGGAGCAGACCGAGAAGCAAACCGAGAAGAAGACAGAGACGACAAAGACTACAAAGACGACAAAGACTACAAAGACGACAAAGACAACGGCGAAGGCGACAACAAAGACGACGACGGCGACGAAGACTGCGATCCAGTAGGTGATGCTTCTGCAGCTTCGTCATCCTTTGAAGAAGTAGAAGAAGGACAAGACCACGACCACCACCACCACCACCGGACTCGTGAAAAGAGAGACCTTCCCGTCAAGAAATGGGGAAATAACATGGTCCTCGAGGGCGTACGGCCGAGAGGAGGGCCGCTGCTCCTCCTCCTCCTCCTCTTCCTCCTCCTCTGCTGCGGCTCAAAGCAGGGTCCCCACGATGCATGCGACATCCCACGCCAGTGACCTAGCAGCGACATTTCGCCTGTTCATCATGCCGACGGTAGAGAACATCATCCGGGAGATGACGAATCAGGAGGGTCGTTGAAAATACGGCGATGAATGGAAAGGGATGGACGAGACCGACCTGCACACCTACACCTACGTAGGGCTGCTGATCTTAGCGGGCGTGTACAGGTCCCGGGGCGAGGCCGCCACCAGCCTGTGGGACGCCGAGAGTGGCCGGGCGATATTCCGTGCCACGATGCCCCTAAAACTCTTCCACACGCACGAGACGAGCCACGGACAAATTGGCGACTGCGCGAGAGGTCTGGGACGCGTGGGTGGCGCAGCTACCGCGCCTCTACAACCCGGGGCCCGAAGTGACCGTGGACGAGTGTGGCAGGGTCTCTCTTAAAAACTCCTCAAAGAGAGTGAAAACACAGGCGTAGTCCAAAGAAATGTGATGTTTTCAATTTATTTTCAGCCGGCTCTCCAAGGTGCTCGTGGACATTTACAAGAAATACAAAACAAAATAATTTTAAATCAAACCGACAGGAAAAACTCTTGGCTAATGCTCTCATTAGCTCTGACGTTACCTTCTCTGTAACTGGATTCAGACTCCCTGTCAAGGGCTTGAAGCTGCCCTTTTCAACCTTTATCCCCTCTCACCGGGCTTAATTACTAATTCAGACAAATTTATCTACAAAACCAGTGCTTGAAACAAAAATAAAAGGTTACAATGAAGTATTTACATGTCACCAAATAAATCATCTTTAAACAAATCAAATGACTTATAAACAAAAAGGTATCAACTATAAACAGTACAACTCTTATTAATTATCTTAAAAAAAACACAACCGGAAACTATTTAAACAAACAGGAAGTTATGCCCTGTTGGTTTGTCTAACTTTACCCTGATGGCAAGATGAACGCACCGCGTCCCTAAACCGCTGGTAAGTGAGTACGTGTGTGTGTGTAACCCAAATGCGGAGCTGACGAGTGTGCACCCTTGGTCGCCCCACAGCTAAACAGAGTAGGTGATGGTTAAATAGTGATTAACTATCCCCCTCCTCCCTGAGATTGGTGCTGTGCGGCAATCTGGACAGGTAGTCTGCCACCACATTGGTCTTACCTGACCAATGTCGGATGATGAACCTGAAAGGCTGGAGTGAGCGGTACCATCGGGTAAGATGACTGTTGTGGTCCTTCATGGAGTTGATCCAGGTGAGAGCTCTGTGGTCTGTTTCTAAATCAAACTCACGTCCAAGCAGGTAGTATTGTAGACTTTCCAGTGCCCATTTAATGGCCAGGCCTTCCTTTTCCACCGTGGAATATCTGGTCTCACGTGGCTGCAGCTTGCGGCTCGGGTATAGGATTCGATGCTCCTCTCCAGGGTCTCCTTGGGCCAGGACTGCTCCCAGGCCAACTGCAGATGCATCAACCTGTACCAGAAATCTTCTGTCAAAGTTTTGACTCTTCAGGACTGGCGAAGAACAGAGAGAGGCTTTCAAATTCCTGAAGGCTGTTTCACAGTCATCTGACCATGACACCAGGTTCCTTTGGTCTTTACTGGTCAAAGCTGTGAGTAGGGCTTTAATGGTTGCAAACTGGGACACGAACCAGCCAACCAATCCGAGGAAGGATCGTACCTCTTTTTTGGTACGAGGTCGAGGGCAGTTCCGTATACCTTCCACCTTATCCACTTGTGGTCGCACCTCTCCTCTTCCCAGTTGGTACCCTAGGTACTGTGTCTCCTCTCGTGCCCAATTACACTTGGACAGATTGAGTGTCAGCCCTGCCTTTTGGATTTTTTCCAGAACCAGCGACAGGTGATGTAGATGCTCCTCCCAGGTGTTGCTGAAGATGACCACATCATCAAGGTAAGCCAATAATCACAACCCTGGAGGACTCTGTCCATTAGTCTTTGGAAGGTGGCTGGTGCTCCATGTAGTCCAAATGGCATCACTGTGAACTGGAAAAATCCAGTTGATGTTCGGAATGCTGTATATGGACGACTTGACTCTTCTAGTGGCACCTGCCAGTATCCCTTGCACAGGTCAAGAGTGGTGATGTATTTGGCAGACCCGATCTTCTCCAGCAAGTCATCAATTCTCGGCATGGGGTAGGCGTCAAACTCTGAGATGGAGTTGAGCTTCCGGAAGTCAATGCATATGCGGAGAGATCCATCCTTCTTGAATACTATCACCACTGGACTGCACCACTCTGAGTTTAAGCATCTCCTCCACCTCCTGCTGCAGTCTATGCCCTAACTGTTGTGGGACACGGTAGGGACGCTGGCGAATTGGTCGTCCATCCTTTAAACGAATGACATGCTCGACAAGGCGGGTTCTTCTGGGGGTAGCAGCAAAGAGGGAAGGAACTTCTTTGAAGACCTGGAGGAGCTGTGCCGTATACTCTCCTGGAAGATGTGCCAGTGAAGGCCTGGTGGTATCAGTTAGGACTTCTGGACCCATCTCCTCTTCCTCCTCTATGCCCACCTCTCTTACCAATAGAACCCTCCCTGGAGCCTGGACTGGACACTCCTTCAGTAGGTTTGCATGATACTTCTGCTTTGACTTTTTTTTTTCTCAGTGGTGAACCTCATAGGTGACAGGTCCCACCTTCCGGGTGATGGTGTAGGGGCCTTGCCACTTTGCCAAGAGCTTGCTGTTTGAGGAAGGAAGAAGTAGCAGAATCTTTTGCCCAGGCCGGAACTCCCGGTGTCAAGCCTGTTGGTCATACCAGGTCTTTTGGCTCTTTTGAGCCTTACGCAGATTAACTTCAGCCTCCTCTTTGTATCTAGACAATCGTTCCCTCATTTCCAGCACAAACTGCACCACCCCTCTGTCACTTGGAGTGGAGGAAGGGGCCTCCAAGCCTTTCCGGAGCAGGTCCAATTGGGTCCCTGTACGCCCCAGCCATATAGTAGCTCAAATGGGGAGAAACCTGTTGAAGCCTGGGGAACTTCTCGATAGGCAAAAAGTAGGAATGGTAGCCATCGGTCCCAGTCCCTGCCAGTGTCATTCACAAACTTCTGTAGCATCCTCTTCAGTGTCTGAATAAACCTTTCCACCAGCCCATCTGTCTGTGGATGGTAGGGTGTGGTCTTAATTGCAGAGATGCCTAGTTGTTTGTGAAAGAGCTGCATCAGCCTGGAGGTGAAATTGGTTCCCTGGTCTGTCAAGATCTCATCTGGGATTTCAACTCTGCAAAACAGCTGTACCAGCGCATGCAAAACAGTGATAGTGCGCAGGTGAAAGGCCTCTGGGAAACAGCTGGCATAGTCACACACTACTAAAATATATTGATGGCCACCACTGCTTTTCATAAGGGGGCCCACAATATCCATGGCAATTCTGCGGAAAGGAGTGGTTATAACAGGAAGTGGCCGCAGAAAAGCTTGATAAGATTTTCGGTTAGGTTATGTTCTTTGACAGGTTGGACATGTGGCACAATATGTCTGAGTGTCTGTGTACATTGATGGCCAATAAAAGCATGAACTGATACGTAAATAAGTCTTGTGGCGACCGAGGTGTCCAGCCCATGGAAGTGCTAGGTGCAGAATAAGTGGTCTACAACTAACAGGCAACTAACAGGCATTACCAGAATGTGTTTTTTTTACTGTGGATCTTCCAACGGTGATGTAGCGAGGCTATTTCCGTTCATTAATAATATGCTCATGTTACTCATGTTGTTTTCCAGCTGCCTGTACTATGACGTACTAAGACATACTATGAGCCAGTTTGAATGAACTTCCTGTACATCCAACCGGACCTTGCAGCTCTTGCAGCAGCATTGAGAAGTTCAGGAGTCGACAGAGAAGAAAGAGGGTAAGATTAGATTCATTAGATCATTTTTCAGTTACATGTGTAGGTGTATGTCATTGAACTGAACTGAACTGTGCTGATTGTACTGATTGTGTTTACACCAGATTGAAGCAGGACAGATGACATGGATCCATCCTTCCACAGCCAGGAGCTCACCGACCGGTGTGCCACACTTCAAATAAGACTGGAAGCTACACTGAATCTCACAGCTACACACAACAGACGTCTCCACACTGGAGCAGATTCAGACAGAGTGCCACAAAGAACTTATGACCCAGAGGCAGCAAAGAGACATATTTCAAGCTTCACCTGATTAGTTTTTCACTAGCCAGTTGAGTTTGTACATTATTTGTGCTGTATGTAAATAAAGCTTTGACTCAACATATGCCTTGTTAATGTTTTTTCCCTCTACAATATGTTCAACATATAGCATCAAGCATCACATGAATGCATGTATAGTCTGCAGTGCTTTTGGTAAAGGCTTACTAATAATGCATAATATATATTAATTAATAATAAATATATAATACATATTAATATACAAATTATTAGTAATAATAAATATATATTCATTATTAGTATTATTATTAATATTGTGTGGGAGGGGTTTACCGACGTGTGTATTATAATGACCCAGGGTGACCAATAGCAACAGATCTACCAGCCAATCACAAGTGACTTTTCGTTTAAAAGGTCTGTGGTTTCATCCAATGGTGAAGTGAGATAAGTTCGAGCAAGCGATCTCGCTGCGATTCATATGCTAATTAGATTACACCTTCGCTCGGAGCGTCTACTGCCAGCTCTATGTTTTTACATAAGGTTTGCCTTGAAAATGGCCATAAGTGTGTGTGTGTGTGTGTGTGTGTGTGTGTGTGTTTGTGTGTGTGTGTATGAGAGCGAGACAGCGGGAGAGCAAGAGAGACTACTGCCCATCACCTGAAGTTCTTAACGTTAACTTTTAATTTAACTACAGTCTTTCTGGGGTTTCTGGTGTGACTCCTGTATTTCCTTGTATAAAGTAGTCCTGTGTACTCAAATAAACACCAGTACTATACAGTATGAAGCAATGGATGTGCAGCTGCTGCAAATACTTCACAATAAAATCTTTTAAAAACAAATTAATGGATTCAGTCAACAGAAATGGTGGTGTGTTTTATTTTAAAACAGGTAGGCTATAGGAAGTGTTGCAAATATTATGTTAAAATATATGACACCAATATGCCCATGACCAGCATGTGGATGCCACAGGTTTCCCATGGATGTTATTTCAGAAGGTGACAGCAACAGTGACAGCAATGATAGAGAGCCTCTTTCTTCATATGCTGCACATGCACAAGCAGCCCCACCTGGACCTCGCTATGTGTTGTGACATTTTATCTCTGTTGTAGTATAGAATTTATATGGAACATGTTGTTATACTGATCAATACTAACTAAACTTTTTTGATAAAATGTGGCATGCCTTATGAGAGGCAGCCGCAATACCTTTATATATTGCAAGAGTGAGCCTCATGCTGAAGTAAGGACTAATCTTGATTATTTGTATTTTTCAGATGTTTTGCAGATCAGAAGTTCCTGCATTGCCTTTTTGAGATGTATTTCCAAGAACCAGGAAGGCAACAGAAAGCAGTCTTTCAACAGCATCTTTTAACAGCAGTCATGGCTGGAGAACTCCTAAGGTGCTGCCTACTGTTCTGCATGTCAACATTTCTCCCTGTCAAGTACCCCATGATATGTATTGAAATCCCACGAAGTTGCACTCATTGAAGAAAGACAGTGTGGAAAGATGGGGGCTTTAAAATCTGAGGATCATGTCAATGCCATGTTTGCATGGAGAAAGCACAAGAAGAGAATACTGACAGACTCTTGCTCTACATAAAATGTGTACAGCAAGAAAATACAAGCAAATGAAATATAGATTAAAACATTAGCTAAAGCACTTATTTTAAAAGCAACACATAACACTGAACAAAAAGAGACAGAGAGGCAGATAACAGATTTAGACATTTTGGAAACCATTACTCAGTGGTAAAAATCAAGTAAACACAAAATACTATTATAATACAGAGTTAAATCCTATAATGTTCTGTAATGATTTATCTGACGAAGTAAGTGAGAGTGTTATTTGTCAACGTTGAAGACCTAAACAAGAAAGAGTAGATATCATTGGTCCTTTGGTACCAGAATGGGGCAGTACAGGAAAACCTTGACTTTCAACAAGCTACATGATTCAGTGGGCAAGATTATGACAGATCAAAAGTAATGAGTGGGACACACTGAGGAAAACATAATGTCTATTTTGATTATTAGAATAAAAATTGATTATTTAATAAAATTGATCTATTTTGATTATTATAATCAAAATTGAAGGCAGTCCCGGCGGCTGGATGCTTTTTTCATGACTGAAGAAGCTTTACCTGTATATGTTTGGGTTATATGTTAACCAGAAGTGGCTTAAAGTGCAAAGGTATGCAATGGTCAACCAAGGATAGATGTTTGAGCTTTACTCAGTCAGTTAGACCTCAACTATTGTCTAATTGCAACTTCTCAAAGCCTCATTGGTGATGCAAAATTACAGAGGTGCAGAATAGATATTGAAAATGCAGAGGGAATAGAGGTCTCAAAAAGTCAGCTCCAGCTTTGTAGGTGTGACAGAGCCACATTATTGACAAGCACCTGGAAGACAGTTGGTTGAACCAAAAAGCATGAGCAGATATTCAAAGTGGCCCTGGGAGGTATTGAAATCTTATCCAATATTATCTTCAACACCAAATGGCATGCATTTCACTAATACATGATGAAACTCTGTCACTGTGAATGGGTTTAAACAAAGAGTTGATTAGTGGTAGTTAAAACTTGTTTTAGTCTATTGTTTAAGCCTTTATAATAATTACAGGAACAACACTATGGGTGAATGATATTTGAGACTTGTTTACGTATTTCTCAATTGGAACCATCTTTCTGAACAGGTTGCACAGCCAACTTGAAGTTAAAAGTGACCCTAGGAAGTAGAATGATGGTAAAGTCATCTGACCAATGTGAAGGTAGAGCCAGGGCCATCTCTATACTGAGTACCTCCCTTAGTCATGATATTCAAGTGGAGCTGAAGACAAATCAGGAGGGTCTGGATCTGGTGTGGTAATACTGACCTCTGTTGGAGAAAGAGCAGTCAAGCAAATTGAATTTATGTATGGAAATAGGAACTCAATTTCGCAACTTTACCAATTGCCCAGTCAATATGGGAATTACATTTAACTAATCTGGGATGTCCAAGGACCAGATATGCATTGGGGGAAGTGTGTGACGTAGGATTGGATCTGTTCACAATAGTTTCCAGAGGAGAAAAGGAACATTGGAGCAATCTGCTGAGTAACAAGGGCAAAAAGTCTTTTTAGAACAGTGGTTACCAAGATATCCATCCGAATATCTTCCAAAAACCCACTCAGGAGGCTCATATTTATTATTTTTGCTTTACTTTATTTCTGTTAAAGGCTTACGAGCATTAATATACACAAAGAAAGGCAGTTATGCAACTTTATCTATTCAATGCAACATATTTACATTGTTATCAATTCATATTTACAGCATCCGTTCAGTGCACAATATTTAGCTTCTCAGTTCAACAATATGTTCTGCAGAGGAGCTGCTACTGCAGCCCAATGTTTTTACATTGCCTTGAATATGGCCATAAATATGACTGTTTCCTTGTATATAAGTAGTCCTTTGTACTTAAATAAATACCAGCGCTAGACAGTATAAAGCTGTGCATCTTTCGCTCCTGCAAATATTTCACAATAAAATATTGAAAGATACTTTTCTCTGTGTATTCTGCTGTCAATAACCATGTTTATCCATCTATGTCACAAACGTATGTATTTCCAACACTTCCCCGAACCTGTTTCAAAGTAAATGCACTGCATTAAAGCAAAGAGCATTACAGGGATCGACAGTGAAGACTTTCCAGATCGACTGGTCAGTCGTGATTGACGGTTCTGCAACCACTGATCTAGAATGTTGGCACAAATCCTTATTCAAAAGTTTTTATCTGCCCCAGAATGTACCAGATAGAGAAATACAGAGATGTATTATTCAAACACAGAATAGCATGAAACTGCATGTGGTCTGGCTCACCAGCATCCCCAATGCTACTGCCTAGCCTGGTAGCTAGTGACTTGAAACAATCAAAGACAAACTGATAAATGGCTGATTCTCCCACGCTGCTCGAGCTCAGCTAAAAAATGTTCCCCTGAGTAAGCCCATAATATAGGTTATTTTAGCATTGTATGTATGTGCTGAGGTCTGATGGCTGCTGCTGAAACACTTGGGAAGACAAGCTCTGCATGTTGGTCAAAAATGAAAAGGGATTTTCAAGTATCAAAAAAGTGTAGTAAAGCTTTCAATTCATTAATTGTTTCAGAGAACCCCAACATACTCAAAAATGTACTTTGCCAATTTGGATGGATGGAAATTTTGTCCAGAGGATAATATGCCTCTTACCCATTATCAGCTGGGATTAGTTCAACTCTCAAAGGATAGGTGGTATAGATCAAGAATAGCTGGATTAAAAATAGAATTTGATTTTAACATTGCATTAGTAAATTAACTATATTTCCTCAATATCTTTATAGTTGCCTTGCTAAGTGTCTCTCTCTTTGTTAAACTGCATCCCAAAAAAAGCAATAACTCAAATTGAATCCTGCTGTCTGAAAAAGGCACCTTGGGAAGAGAGGGTGTGTTGAATAATACCAGCTGGGTCCATGGTGTTCAGTTCAATTGTGGTTAACAGATGAACCAAAAAGCAGAACACTGTCTCAAAGTGACCATGATTAAAAGAAGGATTTTTTTCTAAATGTCTTGGAATGATAAATGATGAATTGGGGGGAGAATAACTCCAACAGGTGATGCAAAGGAAGAGGTGGTGGATGGCTGAAATAAGCACTGAAGAGCTGGCAGGCAAGGGAAGGAATTGAGAAGTAGTTGGACACAACCAGCTTGTACTGGAGGAACTGAGCAATCGGTGCAGCTGTTGAGTGAGATACCTGGTTAGCAGGGAATGATTCTAGTGTAAAGGAAGACAAAGATTAGTATTGGCGAAAACAGACAAGGAATAAGTTAAGTATGCATAGTACTACATTACTTGATACCAAACTGGCAGAAGCAAAGAACTGAGTAGTGGGAATAGAACAAGGGATTAATAAACTACTGGGCTGATGAGCTAATGGACTGATAGAGCTTCCCCTCAACCCCAACCAGTCTCCCAGTCTCTGCCACTGTATAGCACTCTCACAGGGAGGGTATTTCACAGGTTAAAAATATTGCCTGGTTTTCTCAAAATATGACACAACTGAGTCTTGGTTTCATCATCACAAAGAAACTTGTTTCTCACTATCCCAGGGTCCTTTGGGTTCTTTCATGTGTCTTTTACTGAGGAGATCTCTCGATTCAGGCCATTCTGCCATGAACCCCAGGGGCCTCATTTTTGGAGCAGTGCATAGGATTCATACTGAAAGTGTATGTGTGCAAAAGTCTAAGATGGTGTACACCAAAAAACTTTTAACATTTTTAAAAACGTGCGCATGCACACCTGAAAGCAATGGTCCCTTCATAAATCGCATTCCACCTGGAAATGTGCATACGTGGATCTGTCTCATATCCCACCACATGCCCACATTCGACGTAAATGGTCAATGCAAAGCACCTCATGAATGCTGATGGCTATATACAACCCTGTTGATAAATGTTTTTTTATGTTGAATGGCATAGAGCAAGGAGAAGATCAAGTGGCGCTACTTTTCTGACACTGAAAGAAAGGTGCTTATGAATGAGGTGAAGAAAGACATAATTTTTCAGCCACAGCCACTAGAGCATGCAGCCTTTCCTTGCATGTGAGTGCCTCTGTAAGTGGCTGCATCCTGACTGAAGCAGTGATACAGACACAGAGACACCGTTAGAACAATAAAAATAATAGAAGAAGCAAAAACAAGTAAGTGTTTAACAAGTAAATATTTATTTCTACATCTATTCATTTATTCATTTCTGAGTCCATATGTTAATGAAGCAGTAGGCTTAACTAAGTAGGTCTAATTCTATCGTAAATGATTTACAATTTAATAACTTACTTTTAATTTTTCTTCTTCACTAAGACAACATAAACAGCTCATTCATGGTATTGCATTAAATTATATTAATCAAAAAGCACATTCAAATTTATTAAAAGGTAAACTAAAGGAGCATATTTTAACCAAGGACCTGAATCAAACTAATTAATATATTATTCAGCTATAAGGTTTTCTTTAGACTGCATATGAGGTGAGAAGCAGTGAAGAGTAAAATCATTCAACCTGCACCTTCCCATTTAAAGGCTTTGAATACAGTCTACTCCTGGCTGTACTCCTCTATGACAAGTGAGCCTTTTGAAATGCAGCATTCCTGCGACACAATGTGATCTGTACCATAGATGAAAGTGCACATTCACGCTATTCATAGGAAGATCTCATTATCTGCTTTAATTAGATATTTTCTCTGAACATATTCCCCCTCGGACTTGCCCAAATTGACTTTTTTTCCTAAAAAGATATCAAAGTGCATGAAAGATCAGAAACCTTTCCTTATTCATGCCATAAAGTAAGAAAGTTTGAAAAATTCTGAGAAATCTATTAAAGAGCGTTCATAGAGTAACTCATTAAGCTTCCATATGGTATTGCACTATTGTTAGGCCAAATTAAAGAGGGTAAAGCAAACAAAAGAGAGGACTGCAATGCTTTAAACTTCAACCCCAGTCTTCCATTATGGGGTGCCTCAAGGTCCAAGTTTATAGAAAAATCTACCGTGGCCTTTCAGGCAAAATTATTTTTGAAAGACTCTCTCTAGAGCCAGTGTTTAGCTTGTCCATTTTGGGCTACTGTAGATACATGACAGTGCAACTCTGTGGAATATTCTTCTTACATAAAGATGGTTGTCCACATTTGTTATCAAAAGAAAGAAGGAAATACATGTACAAAAAGAGTGGTTCAAACATTATTTGTGGTTTCTGAATCTCATCAGCATAAAATATTTCATCCATTATATTGAATTTCATTTATATGGCGTGTGTA
Organism: Verasper variegatus; assembly: GCA_026259375.1. Taxonomy (NCBI): domain Eukaryota; kingdom Metazoa; phylum Chordata; class Actinopteri; order Pleuronectiformes; family Pleuronectidae; genus Verasper; species Verasper variegatus. The sequence continues at coordinate 2,009,665 of CM048040.1, forward strand.
GAAAAGATCAGGACAGACCAAACTACTTTCCACCACTTAACAAGCAACTGTGGTTTCAATAAGCAAACAAACAAGTTGCCACAGTATTTACAACAGAGCACTTTGCAGTTCACATTCAGTTCACATCGCGTTGAAAAATGTTTTTGTTTTGTAGAATTTGTATCTGTTTCAATTTTTTTATTATCGTGGTTTGTGTGAAGATTGAGGGTCTGAATATAGTTCACCTTGATAATCATCACATGTTCAGTTGAAGAGGGGGTCTGATAATGCTATAGTTGCCCCTTGCTGTTAGAATGTATACAAAAATTGTAGGTGAGAAAAGCAAGACGCGCTCAGCATGAAATAAGAGGAAACAAGGTGAAATTGATGACTTTAAAAACAAATTCTGTAGTCTATACATCTGTATGAGGTAAACAGTGTTGGTGATAACTACCCTAGTTCTTCTAACTATACTTCAAGGACTGTACAAGAAAAAAATTATTAAAAACAATTTCAGAAAAATCAAATGAAAGATGTAATGCCATTCCCTTGAACATTATCAGTCATGCCACTGTGTCCATTAATACACCCACTGCATAATCATCACATATCCAAGGTGTGAAAATGTAATTTATAATTTTTTAGAGGGTTCCTGAAGGAAATCAATCAGATTTTTTTGAGGATGCCTCTCTGCATTACATGAAGTATCATATTTGACAGATCTAATATTTGTCATTTCTGGTTCGTATCCATGCAGATACATGCCCCTGTGGCCCTGAGGCTCTTTTGTAGGATATTTTAATGACATTCACAAACTGTCACTTTGTCTGGATAATGTAAGTTGAACATCAATGAACAATGAATGAGATGCAAAAAGTGTTTTTCAACTTGCATTCATCAATATCCAGGTATCAATTTGTATCACCCTGAACACAACTTAATAAAGGTCTGTGAGCCTACCATGTTTAAAACCATGAGAAGGACGAACAGAAGTTTAAAAGCTCTGACTAATTGACATTCTGGAAATGGCCCTCTGCTCCAAAAGTGCCAAGTGCGTTCAGAAATTAAAGTGAGAGTTTCTTGTGTTTCACTGACTCCAGCTCTCCAGCTGAAATGTCGCAGTATTGACCTCGCTCAGCTCTGTCATGTAGGGAGAAAAAAAAAACATGGCAGCCTCAAACCAACCACTCAGGTCTTCGAAGTATTTCAAAGGAACTTCACATTTTTAACCTTATTTCGATTCGTTGACCTTTAGCTGGAGTGGTCACAGATTGGATCCAAGGAGATTGCTTCCAGAATTGAAATGTGTGACAGAGCAGAGGCTGTTATTCCCCCTTTTTCCTTCTCATGAAAGACGGATGGTTTGCCTTCACTTTATGTTCCAGCTTTTCAACTCATGTTTTGATCATTCTCAAATATACAGCTCTAATGCCTATTATGATCAGAAAATGCCTTTTTTTAAACGGCCCAAACTATTATCACCCTAACTAACAAATAATAATTGATTGTTATGTTGGGCAAATTTGAAACTCCAAACAAAAGAAAAATTACCAAACCAAGAAGCCCAAGTCATTATGGCATTTATGTTACATGTATGGATATATGCTGATTTCGCAGTCAACGACACAGTGTCAGCAGCAGTGATATCCACAAAGTTACCAATTGCTCCCAAAGAAATGAAGGGGAAGATGGTTAGAAAACACAGATAGGCTCCTCGTCTGGGAATCGAACACCACTCTCCTGCGCAGCAGCCGCTGATTGTTTAGCTAAACGTCCCTAAACAGTTTCCCATCTATGGTAGTGCTAAACCACTAAGGACGTAATGCCCCTCCCGGCCACTGAACATGTTGGCGCATGAAGCATGATGGCTTCATCTTCGTCTCTCTTCCTAGACTTTTCATTCAACTTCAGGGACTGAAGAAGAAGCGTCAGGAGTATTGATCTCAACAATAACTTTCTCTTTTTGTTTTCTTCAACAAAGGTAAGAGACTGTTTGACGAAGGACCCGATAAGTGATTGGCAAATATGTATGTCACATTGCTTTTATATTGAATAACGATAATAATGATGCCTGTGCTTTTCTGTTCCTGCTGCACATACAGTATAAAGTAGCGTGAGCTTAACTTTGCAACACCACGAAGAAACACTAACGTTATAAAGTTACTGTTATTTCAGTGGCACATGAATGAAAGAACGAATGAAGAAATGAATGAATTTAATAATTAATAACAATGTAACAACAACAACACAAGACACTAGTCAATGCCAGTAATGTTATTTACCGTATTTATTTCATTTTAGCTTCTATCTAATAAAAATTGAAGCTGTGATACAGAATTATTATTTTGGGGGTACATTTTTGGTCACTTCAGGAAATATAATCATATTTTAAGAAGGAATTTCGTTGATGGTGTTTTTTATATTTTCAAATGTCAGAAAAGGTACAATTTAATCAAAAAAGTATTCAAGGATCAAGAAGATATAAACGCTTATTATATCTAATTATACTATTATTCTCTCATATTGCATGTCACAGGCCAGTATGCAAAAAAAAAACTTTAAGAAGGATCCAAGGGGTTTTCTGCAAGGGACCTCGAGGGTACCTCCATCAGGATCCAACTGATGCTGCTAAACTCCTAAAGGACAACCCTGCTCTGCAGGACAAGTCTACACCTCTGAGGGAGGACACGGTCAAATGAAATGCCATCACTGTTTTCCATCAAAGAGGGGGGGATCCCTCAGACAGGACAGAGATTCTGGGGGAATATATATTGCAGTTTGGAAATATAAGGGGAAATCCTTCCAATGGCTTTAGAGAATGATGTAGGATACACAATGTACCTCCTCCAGCACCTAAAAGAAATGAGGCTACAGGGGTGTCTATGAATGTAGGCCACAACAAGGACAGCATGTTGTTATTTGTGGGTTATGCCCATGAAATTAACAAAATCAAATCTGTTCGATCATATGAGTAGGGAAAGCCCATAGCTCAAGTCGTGTCAGAGGATGAGCAGTTGGTTGGCTTTGACTCTCGTGCCAAGAGCACCTGGTAAGAGGTTTTGGAGAGTAGGGCTGATGGCTATGCAGCCTTCATCATGAAGACCAAGTACATTTCAGGGACTCAGATGTACAAACTGCAGCAGTACCTGAGAAAGAAAGAGTCGGCCTAGGTCTCCTCTCCACCAGCTCCTGCCTCAAATGCATCCAAAGCCATGAGTAGGTTTTCTTTTTCAGCATGCATGAAATGTAGCTGTATATGTTGGATTGAGCCAGCATGAATTGCTCTCCAAAGGAACCATAGATTAAACCGTTCTCTTTCTGTGTGTTTTCTGTCTTCTAGCCACACACTGGCTTTTTCTGTATTCTGGCCACGTTCTGGCCATGTTCCACTAATGTGTTTGCATGCGTGTTCCTACTAACCAATAGGGTTCATGAATTGATTTCCTCAGCAGTGAGGGTAAGTAACCATTTTTTCATGCATGTTATTAAAAGTAAGAATAATCATATTGCTTCCCCTGCTTCACCTGCAACTCACAGAACAGAGTGGGAGGGGGAACACAACAAAATCACACAATTAAATGCACATGAGGACTCAAGGTCATAACAGTTCCCATTGAATTAATAAGACTTAGCAGGTGTGTAATGTTTTCATGATTTTTGCTTTTACAAAATGCTCAGCTCATAATATTTTAGTTCAGCCTGAGCAAGACACTAAACTTTGGTCTCCTCCCTTCTTCAATCCACAGGTAATACAAAACTCAGTTTTTTGCAACTTAATTTTGTTTCAGATCAAGTGTGGATGTTATGTTGGTTGTTAGATGAGTGTGGTTAAAGTACAAAAAAAATATAGTTTGGTGACTCGTTGTCCTGACGGGCTTCGTCATGGCGGGTGCACTTACTTTTTCATGGACTTTGGTTTCAGCCACTGGTGTGATAAGACTGTGTAACTGATATTCCGGTTCTGTCATGTAACATTTGTTCTCAAATGTGTTAAAAGTATTAGTAGCCAGCTCTTGCCGCATGTTCACGGGTGAAACGTTATATGCTAATTAGCTTTACTTTCCCAGTCACAGCCAGGTCATGCCATTTTGTTAGATGCTGCTGATGAGTTTAAGTGTGTGTGCAGAGTGTAAAATGGTGATATGTATGATTGAAGTGTGTGTGTGTTTGTGTGTCTTTTGGGTGTAGATCTATAAGTTGTAATATTTCATAATAAATGAGTTCAGCCTGGGCAAGACGCTGAACTTTGGTCTCCTCCCTTCTTCAATCCACAGACACTCTATATGTATCTATTGGTTACGCAGTGCTCCCTAGCCTGTGTAACCCTTGCTGCTGGTCCAGATTTCCCCTTGGTCTGGCACCAGTAATACGAGCCACAAGTAGATGGTAAATGTAACTTGTTTCTCCATCTTCTATACATTCATGTTTAACCATAATTATCTTATGCAGTGTTGTAATATCAGTTGTATGTCACCTATGTATTAAAAAATGCATTTTATTATGCGGTTGTCTTTTCACCATAGCCCCCTCCACATCTACAGTAAGGAAGACCTGTGCCTTTTCATCCTGAGCTGCAGTTTCTGGTGAGAGTTTACCAGTCCCCAGCAAAGTGAGACTAATGCATGTTCTGTTGCGTAGTGTGAGTCTTGAAGGAATGCAATGGATTTCGCTATGTGGCAGCAATTAAACATTTTACCACATGGGGCAATGTTTGAAAAAAACGCCACAAGCCTACTCAGTTTCCTGCGAGTTTCCGTGTATTTCAAAAGTAAACATGAAGAGGTCACGGCGAAGTGTAGCGTGGGACCATTTTGATTAAAAAAATGACTTAGTTCACTGCCAACACTGCGAAGCTGTGTATAAGTACAACTCGGCCACGACTCAAATGATGTACCACTTGAACGACGCATCCTGCTCTCGGTCTCAACCTAGCATCAACTCGGTGATAGCACGGAGGAGCTGCGATGCACAACGAGCAGAGAAAATTACCCAACGGATCTGCAAGTTCATCGAGATGGATATGTAGCACCGGTATCACACCACTAACTGCGCCACTGGACCAGTTCTAGGCTCTAAGGAGTGGGGAGCAAGAATAATAACACCAGAGACTGTTTCTTTAAGTATAAAAGGCCGGCAATTTACTGAATGTAGAACACACATATAAAACACAGTACACAAAACCAAAAATACCCTGCAGGTTCTCTATATTAAGGTAAGTATAAATGAAAACAGTATTTCACTCTTTCTTTTTGTCATTTAGTTCACCTAGTTTATTTTAGTAAAGCTAATCTAATTTAATTAGACCAGTCTCTTTTATCCTAGGTTATTTTAGTCAGACTAATTTGAGTTAGTTAGACCAGTCTCTTTCTTTTAGGTTGCACCTATTTTAGAATTCCTATTTTTCTTCCTGAGTTAACTCTTTTTTCTTTCTTTTACAGGTAAGAATAAACCTTCAAAACACAATCAAAATCAACGTGGACCACCGTTATTCAAATCACATTCAAAAATATAAACTTGTGAAAATAAAAGTATGACACTTTAAATTTAAGTTCAAGTTCAAATGTGAATTCAAGTGTTCAGTTCAAAGAAAAGTTTCAGTTCGATTCAGTCCAAAATAATAATTCAAATCAGTTCTCAGTTCTGTTCAGTTCAGTTCAACTAATTCCTGATACTCCTACCACTCTGGCAGGGAGTTACCACATGCAGGAGACTTCCTCACTGATGCGATGGAGAAGATGAGCTGAAGGTCTGGGTCTGGGTCTGGCTCGCCATCTTGAATCCCGTCCGTGAATGTGCATGCCCGCACATGGCAGACCAATCTTCGCTCCGACCGAGCTTCCAACCGAGCAAAAAACAAAACCGATGTGGTTTAATTCCCATAAAATCCCCGTCAGTTCCCGACCAGGTGAGTTATGTTTTCAACTGTAATATCGACTTTTTCACTCTTTTTCCTGCTAGTTTACCACCGCTCGTTTTCTCGTGTTTTTTCCTCTGTTCTCTCCCTCAGGTCTCTGCTGCAGCGTCACTCAGGTGCTGCCTCTGTGTCGCTGGTCCCTTAAAGGGGCAGCGACATTATTCTCTGTCAACAGACTTTTAATCTTAAACACTAAATGATTGTTGTGTTAACATTTTTAATTAACTCTGATGATGAATTTACATTAAATAAATCACTTTTAACTTTCAAATTTAATTATGCAGCTTTTATTCAAATATTTATTCTTATTCATGTCATATTTTTAACATGGGTTACAGATATGCTACCCTTAAGTATTGTTGAGGGCGAAGGTTTTCGACAACTGATAAACTTATTGGAACCGGCATATCACATTCCGTCACGACGTACCATCACCAGACTGGTAGAAACGCACTACGAAGAACGGAAGCAGGAGCTGTTAAAAGAATTGAGCACAGCTGAAAGAGTTGCTCTAACCACCGACTGCTGGACTGCTTTAACAGCTGAGAGCTACATCACCATCACCTGCCACTACATCAGTGATGACTGGCAAATTAACTCAGCGGTCCTGCTCACAGAAAGCCTGCCAGGCCGTCATACAGCTGACCACCTTGCTGAGAAATTGAATGGAGCTGTAGAGCAATGGAGACTTGAAGACCCCATTGCGTTCATGACAACGCGGCCAATATTGTTGCTGCCAACAATCCCATTAGAGTGAACTGGATTTCTGTCGCCTGCTTTGAACACACACTCCAGTTGGCCATAAATGACGGATTTGCACTGTATCTATATCGGGTAATATCAGCGGCTAGTAAACTTGTTAGCCACTTTAATCACAGCACTGCAGCAGCCAATGCATTACAAAAGAAACAGGAACAAATGGGCCTCGCAACTCACCGGCTTATCCAGTCGTGTAAAACACGGTGGAACTCTGTGTGCGAGATGTTTGATCGGCTGGTGGAGCAGCGGTGGGCTGTTACTGCTGTGCTGTCGGACCGAACCGTGACCAAGCTTCAAGATGCCAGGATCCTGGAGTTGAAGGATGAATACTGGCAGATGATGGAGGACACACAGCCTGTGCTGTCAGCACTTAAATGTGCCACCACGGTTATGTCTGCAGAGAAAGACATCTCCATCTCGAACACTTATCCCGTCACCTTCGGCCTCATCAAAATCCACAGTGAGGCTTTCTTACACCAGCACAGAAAATGGCTGGTAAAGTCAAACTTGTTGAACCGGCCTCCCAGTCCCAGGTCTCTGCTATGACACAACTCCTTGGGGAGCACTATACCACTCAATGCGAGTCTGGCATCGAAGCAGAACTTCAGAACTTTCTGAGGGAAGCTCCCTCACCCCTGGATTGCACCCCTACAGACTGATGGAAAGTGAATGGAATAAGGTTCCCCAGGCTTGCCAAGTTAGCACGGAGGTACCTGTGTATCACAGTGACGTCAGTCCCCTCAGAGCGGGTGTTTTCGGTGGCTGGACTGACGGTCACCAGGCAGTGTTCGCGTCTGACACCAGAGCATGTTAACATGCTCATCTTTCTCAACAAAAATCAGTAGGCTGGTGCTGAAGTTATTTTTATGAAGCTTTGTTAATTAGTCTAATTCATTGTTAGGTAGGCTAATCTCTCTCTCACCCTCTTTCTCGACTCGGTGCCTTTTTTGATAGTTTTGAGTTACATTTGGCAAAACCTGTCAGACCTAAGTATTATATATTTTTGGTTAAGTTATTGTTTAACATGATTGTTTTTTATATTATTATTATTTTATTTTGGGTCAGTTGTGTTTATGAGCACCAGCTTCTAGCTGTCGGCTCCGCTGCTTAAGAGTACAGCGGTGCATATTTTCAAGCGTAACCATTGAACGGATCCCGTTTAACTGCCACAAGAGTTGTTCATCTTGTAATAAAGATCTCAATGAGGAAACACGCTGTGTTTTTTCTATTTTCACTGCATTTTAATATAGCCTATAAATAGTGAATTTTAATATAAAAATATTAATGATTAATCGAAAATCGATCGTTAATTCTCCCGACGATCGATTAAGACATTTTAATCGAATGCCCATCCCTAGTGACATCTCTCTCATCTCTTTTTTCATCTATTTTCTCAGCTGGTCCCTCTGTTATTGTTCCCCCACCGACACTCAGACCAGCCTCTCATATACCTGAGCCACTACACAGTAAGATGTTACTTGGCCCCCAAAACATTTTCATTTAATAAACAATCTCTGATGATAATACAATTTGTGAAAATGACCATGAGTCACTGATTATCTTTTTTGTAATCCACATTCTCTCAGCTGAGCCATCTGCTTTTACACATTAACCAGATCTGTATTTAAACAGTTGGACCTGTTGTCATCATCAGAATGTGTGGATGAAGACAGTGCTCCATTCTCTGGGATAGTGGTACAGGTTCCACCATAGAATCAAGCCAGGAAAAGCTGTTTCATTGTGGCGTCTCCCTCCTCAGCCAAAACTCATTGACTCTGTGTCAACGCTTCCATGCCACAATTTCTTTCAGCTCCATCCCTTTTTTATATGGAAGCCTGAGAGTGAAATCATGGTGAGACTGAGAAATATTTACATACTCCAATGCCTTCATGGTTGTTCAAACCTAGATGTAGTCTCAGCTGGTGTGGGTAGGCCTCAAGTGAGTGTTGGCACCAGTGGACAGTATTACATCTTTGAGTCACGCCTTCGCTGCAGGATGTGCAAGAGGATCTGGTTTGCCGACAGTCCTCGATGGCTGGATAAATTGCCGAAGCGTTTCACAAACATTGTCCCAGCATTCCTTACATACAAAAAGGCCATTTGCAAGTCTGTGCTTCAGGAGCTGAGGCGCACAGGCAAGTCATCATCAGACATGGTGAATCAGGTGAATGAGCTTATGCACCTTATATATGAACATGCTCATCTGGCATATCTCTGCAGCATACAGAATGTCAGGAATGCTGAATGTGGTTTAATGGGCAGAAGACTCTTACTCAGCTTGTGAGGATGGATGATATGCCACATTCTTTTGGTGCATATGACGATGCAGATGGATGGTGTGGAATCTCCGTCTCTGCTTCCTACCTGACTGACTGCCTCATTGATGAGTATAAGCGCCAAGAGCCAGCCATCACCAAACTCCTGCAGGGCACTTTCGGACAGGTCTTGCGGTCTGACCACACCAGGAAGGTGGCACAAAAAATGACCTTGTCGTCTGGCACCATGTCAAGTCATGTAGTCAGTCAGTTCTGATACAGAAGTCCCTTGAACCCATGTGCCAGGGGTTAGAAAAGAGGTATGACGATGCAGGGGTGGAGAAGGCCAATTAGCACTGGGTAGACAGGTAAGAAATACCTCCATCTCCTTTCACTGTCATAACACAAGAGTATCTTAACTGGGATGCCTGGAGGACCACACACCCTATCATCACTGCTGGGACTCTGGAGAACACCTGTGCATCCTGTTACGACCATTGTGGTCAAGTTGGATTTGTTTCACTGCATGAGCAATTCACAAGAGAGTGGACTTCAGAGCATCACCCCACTCTTCAGCACAGTTTGTCAACTCCTCTCCACTGCCTTTTTTCTTGTGGATCAGGAAGACTTGCAGAAGCTCAAGGACACTTCTGTAGTCAGTTCTGTAGAATTCAGCCACCAAATCCTACAAAACAGAAAAGGAAAGATTGGCCGCAGAGAGAAGGAAATAGCAGCAGCAGCTGCTGCTACAGAGCACTGGTCACCTGTTAATTCAAATCTTGTTAGTATTGAATGCATCATGTGTCCAAATCACGCCAAAGTCATGAGACACATGCACTGACCAACAGACAAAGCATATTCTGTATGTAAATTGTGTTCCTAAGTTCTGGATGTTGTATGTTGCTGTTATTAAAACTTGTTTTATTTGATTTCATCCTAACAACACTGTTCTGCTTATTTTCAATATGAATGATGCAAACAATATTATTTTGATTCACTCTTGAATGCAACAGTATAACAATTCTAATTATAAATGTACTTTAGCTGTGTAATTTAACATTCAGCATTATACAAATATTACATACTGTACTTTGGGCCCTCAAGTCTTCTACAAGTCTTCTGGATAGACAAAGTACAATTCAGCACCAAGGAGAGCAGACAAACGAATGTCGCAATCTGATTGGCTGTCACTGAATTACAAATATACGCGGCTGGCCTGCGCGTGACATGCTGAGATATTTGCCACTATACTAACGAGGACTGCTTCAATACCAAACTCGGCCATGTCAAGCGAAAGGTGGTGCTGTTCTGACTTTTATTACATTGTACTCTCTGTTGGGGGGGATGATGACAAATCTTTCGTTGTACTGGCTTTCTACTCCAGTATACTGGAAGGAACTGAGGACTTACATTGGCAACTTTGTGTTGCATCAATTTGCAAAGGTTTCATATATGCTCAGAGTATACCGCACTTGGGATGAATGCTGATCCTAACTGGGCCTTAATAGCCTGAATGGCATGGGCTGAGCCAGGTCGTCCACTTGACCTTTATCCCAGGCAATGTCCTCCAGCTTTGTCTTTGGGATCATAACATATGACCTGGTCAAATAGGATATGTTGAAAAACCCCGACAGAATGTGATGCTTCTGCCAGGGGATCTCTGCCCTTGTACTGGACTGCCCTCTGGGTCCCTCTTGATGACACGGCCTTACTTGTGGAACAGAACTTATCAAACCTAAGTTTCTTTCACATGGTGCTGCGAGTTCCTTTGGATCTGAAGAAAGCAAAGAACCATAGGGTATCATGATCTTCCGTTCCACAAACAGTTCAGAATCTGTAATGCTGCTTTCATTTGGGAGGTTCCTCTCTTTGCTGGTGTCTCCTTTCAAACCCCTGGGATGAGCCTTGCCATCTCTAATTTTTCTCAAAGTTGCCAACACATCAGCAAAAACACTCTCACTTGAAGAATAGTGTTAAAGCATATAAGAAGGCCCTCCACCAAGCAAGAGCTGCCTACTACTCAACACTAATAGAAGAAAATAAAAACAACCCCAGGTTTCTTTTCAGCACTGTAGCCAGGCTGACAGAGAGTCACACCTCTACTGAACCCAGTATTCCTCGATCCCTAAATAGCAATATCTTCATGACCTTCTTTAATGATAAAATTCTAACTATTAGAAATCAAATCAAACATCTCCTGCCCTCAATTGGCACTAATACCCTACCAAGAACAGAAATCTCAGAAACAGCTAAGAATCCTACCAATTATTTAGACAGCTTCTCTCTGATCACCCTTGATCAGCTTTGTCTTTGGGATCATAACATATGACCTTTTCAGACAGGATATTTTGAAAGACCCCTACAGAATGTGATGCTTCTGCAGGGGCTCTATGCCCTTGTACTGGACTGCCCTCCAGGTCCCTCTTGAGGACACTGCCTCCCTTGTGGAAAAGATCACAAATGCTGTTTAAATAATTTGGTTATAGTGATCAAGTAGGCCGCTTACAGTGTTCAGTTGGGTCTTTTCATTCATGTTTGAGCTGCAAAAAAGTTATTTTTTACTGTTTTTACCGGCTCTGTCAGTCATTCACAGTGCAGACTGCCAACCAAATCGAGCCAAATCTCCTGCTCCCAGCCATCTCCTCCTGCTCTCCATACATTGCCCTAAGTTTACAAATTCGGTTGTTTCTACCTTGTCTGAGTTATCACATTTGTCTGATGACACAGTTTGTGTGTGTGAGTGCATGTGTTGGTGTGTGTGTCAGCGCGAGAGATGCGATGAATTATCCATTGGTAGAGTTGTAAGTGTGCTCCACAAGGGGCCTATAGGGGCTAGAAAGGAACTTTGGTTCAACCTGATCAAATATATTTGCTTAATTTCTTAGTAAATATTTCCTAAATTCCCTGAACTCAAGGAGGAACTTCCAGGGTTCAAGTTGGATTTGCAGAAGTCACAAGCATTACCTGGGGTCCAATCAATTGCATTTGATGTGAAAATTTACTTTTTCACTTTAAGTCCAAGTTGTATTTTATGACTGCACTGATTATTTCAAAATCTGAAGTGAAATGAATTAGTAATGTATTTATTTGTTTTTCAGTTGTCAGTAATTATATTTTTCTCCCCTGTGTTGTTTAATCATCAGTAAATGTATTTCTCTCTCACTCTGTGTGGTGAACTAGACAAAAAACATCTGTAGCTCAGACACAGAATTGACTGATGAATCACTCTAAATGTTTATGATGAATTTTGTCTCTCATTATGGAAAGAGCCTAATCTTAAGACAAGAACAGTACACTAATTGTTCATTTACCCATCAATCCTTGCATAAACAATGGAGAAAATGTTTTTAAAGACTTGCTCATAAGAAAAGAAACACATCCCAGGAGGGACTGATTCATTTCCACACAGCCCCATTAAACTGTAAGGGAAGTGTTTTGGAGGATATTATCCATTCACTGATGATGTAGGATGGGCTGTTGAGAAATGGCAAGGAGAGGGCAGTTTTGAACCTTGAACAACTGTGTTGTTGCAAGAAATGAATGATTATCCAGATCCTAGTGGAGACCCTGTCTCTGATCATTTTTGCATGGAGGAATGTCAAAAGAAAATGGGTAAAACATTTTTAAGTAAGTGAAAATATGAGGGAACAGAAAGAGAACAGGTTTGAAATAATGGATTTAATGTCAGTGTAAGATCGACTTGGGGGGTCAACTATTGAAATATTGATGACTGAGAAGCCTCTTGATTCATGTTCACAGAGAGGAGCTAAAAGCAGGGATTCTTTGTGGCAAATTATAATTATCATTCAGGTGCAAAGTTGTAGGAATTGCCGTCTGACCTTAATGATGAGGGCATGTTCAGCGCTTTTCACGGTTTGCAAAATCTCCTATACTCAAGTCAAACAGCCAATAGTTAAAGCTGCCCCAATACCCAGATGAACTGTCTGATGTTGTTGCTTTGTCTGCTGCTGTGAATGAGACTCCTCTACCAATTCTGCACGACAGCAGGGGTCAGCAGTGTGAGGTGCACAGAGAGGATCTGGCTCTGTCACTCTCCTGTGTGAGGGCCAGGTCCTCCCACATGTATTGCGCCCTCTAGACGCACTGCTAGTGTACTACAAGCTACTGAACTTTTACTATTGCGCAGCTCAGGTCAAATCCATCCATCCATCATTAGCCATACCACTATCTGAAAAAAATACAAAATAACAACCCAGCAACAAATGCATAGTTTATTTTTCTGGTTCAACACCAAGCAGCAATGGCACCTGGGTTAGTATTTTCTTCCAAAGCATTAAGAGGCAGCAGCACCAGGTAAACATGCACATTTCACTGATTCAAAATCTCTGTGCAATGTCTGCAGTGAGAAGAATATTTTTACACAAGTAGAGCTATTGTATATATGTAGTTCAGTTTTGTTTGTACAAAAAGGCAAGAGGGTGAGGCTACATGGTGACTAAGGTAGATTTAGACGTAAGAAATACAGCAATAAAATATATGTTCAGTTTAGACTTTTAGTAAATAAATGCTACAACTCCTTAAGACCCCAGACCCCAAGTCTTTATACTCCCACTGCTCTCATTTGCCCTTATAAAAAAATTTGCTCTAACATACTGTAAGACAACAGAATGATAGGTTACAGTGTGACTCACTACTGCTAATGCGAAAGCTAACAATGGATGGGAAGTGTGCAAAAAAGATGTCTTCTTAATTCTTCCACTAACGTCTTTGTTAGTATCTGGAATTCATATCCTGCGAATCGTTCATCTGATTGGCTTCACACAAAGTGCAGTGTTGGATTCTATGCGAATTGTAAACATGATACATCAAATATTAATAAACAGGCAACCAGCACTCTGACTGAGTTAAAGATGTCTTCTTCGACATCCTTACTGTAAACTACAGCAGTGTTCGGCAACTTGTTCAGACTACCGGTCAAAATCGCAGCCAGGTCATTTTGATAATTTGCTTTTTTTATTTTTCCAAATTGGACTTAGACTCAAACATTGAGGGGTGTCTCAAGTAATGATCTCTATCATGTCAACAACATTCATAGAATCATGTCCTCTTTGTCAATTGTCAATTATTGTTTTGTTGCAGTAATTCTTTATAACAAACTGAATTACAGAGCTTTTATTCCTACGATTGTGTCAATTGCTAAAACTTATATATAAACTGGACACATGAACCGTAATAAAGAAAATTCTGTGTCATTTTATGAAAAAACAGAGTTTAGATAAACCGGGAACACATGAACACCAAATTATCTAACGTCACCATAGACTGTTTATCAAAAGCTCTGCACACAAGGTCCATCACTCAAACATTAAAACGTGACAGTATATTATATAATTATTTGAATAATTCTGAAGTAGCTCCAGAGCATTAACACCGGCCAAGCTAACAACCCATTCAAAACAGGCTTGTGTAGAAAAAGCACTGCACTAGTCAAAGAAAAGCTCAATAATATATTATATATGTTGCCATGAGCAGTAAATTCACCACTCCTAAGCAGAAGGCAGAGGATATTTTGAAGCCTGACCAGGCATGCCCTCTCTTCCTCAGGGCAGCTGCTTCCTTCACCATAAGCCTACAGGGTCCACAGGTCCTAGTACTGTTGCAAGACATCCTCACAGAGTAAACAGGACAATTTGACGTAGTGGAATGAGTTTGCCTCAGAGAGGGGATCATCAGAAGGGGACTCTTAATTCTGCATCTACTTCTGTAGTACGACCTTAATGTAAAAAATGTTGCTGTTTTGAATGAGAATCTCTTTTATTTCATTTTATTGTGTTCTTAAGTACCTGGCCATCTTTCGACCTTTGTTTGGCATAGTTGGTTTTAGGCTTAGTAATAATTATTAAAACACAAATTCATACCTCTTTCTTTTAAATTTCACTCCTCCTCCATCTCACATTGGACTTGGAGGGATGACCGATACGATTTATTGCTAATGGTTCCCCCTGGGAAATACAACAGCAATGCAAACATATGTAAATAGGTGTATGATATGGTCCCAAACTAATCAACACAAACCAATTCCATCTGATCGCTACAAAAAAAGTGTTTTCATGCAGCCCCATGTTGAGGGTTCGAATACATTTTGGTAATGCCTGATCTATTTTCTAAATGGGTTGGAGCTTTTCCAATCAGATAATTAAATGGCAAGATAGTTTAACAAATCAAAAAATACATTATTGGGATCTCAGAAAATATAGTGATTATTTCATGGCCAAAGGACTGCTTGGCAAAAACATGATCCCCATCATCCACAATCTGGAGGTCTTCAACAGTCAGCGAGTGACAAGAGAACTAGTTGGAAAAGTTTGTCATAGATTGGACAATGTCTTTGTTAATATTCTCAATGGGCAGCTGTGGAACATCATTGTTGTCATTTCAGTTACTGTAAGCTTTGGACTAAAAAGTACAACAGAATATTGAATGATCAAGCCCTGTGCCCCATTACAGTTGCATATCAAAACTACATGTACACAACAATCTATTCTCATTGACTGTACTAAAATTCCTAACTGTGTCAAAAACATGGAAGTAGAACTGACTGGTCCAGTTCTGCTTCATGCTTTCTCCACTGGTTGGGAGACCAAGGATACTGGTGACAACGCCACAGTCCAGGGCAAATGCTTTTTCAAACGTAGCTTGCTTGCTCTCTTTCTTCCCTATCTATGTCAATGCCAAGAGACTCACAGAATGTCTTCATCTCATTGTCTCTCAGTTTTTGACTCCAGATTGCTTACAGCGTTAGACAGTGATGTGTCTTTCCCTTGGACCAATGTATGTGTTATATGGACAGCGCTCAACTGTTCATTAAAAATTGATAGGCACACAGAGCTCTCAATTTCTTACAGTATTCAACAGACCAGGAGGCTTCTACAAACCTACAGTGAAGTGGAACTGCCAGTTCAAATAAGTTATTGGAGCATTCACAGAGTTTTTACAGCAGGCATTTTTCCACCTGAAAGTGTATCTTGTGTCAATCAGTATTTTAAGGTCAACTGGCTGCTTCAGAATCTGCTTGTGTATACGGTGGGTTTCTGGCTGTGTGACAAAATGTGTATAGACTCTCAAAGGTGAGGAAAAAACTGACTGCTGTGCAATTAACTGTGCAGACATCCACTAAAACTGACTTTGGGTTCCATGCAATGGATGTTGACAGCTGGGGGTTGAGTCTGACACACTTTGTCATGTGACCAGGCATGTCACTTGCCCCATCATTACTATATGCAACAATGCATTGGTTTCAAGATCAAGACTGAAATTATAAAAATTTTTAAGTGGATTTTACTTATTGTCTCCTCTTCGGCACGGTCTAAAATCTGGGTTACCATCATTCCCAAGCCGGACCAACTTGGGCACATGTCCTGCAGAGTTCATCTCTGAAAACAGCTTTACCCTCTGCTACAATGTCTCAATATTGATTTTGCTCCATTTTTCTCAATAATGGAAAATGATGGATATTTGAAAGTGAATGAGCTTTGTTCTGATCTGGAGAAAAAAAACCTGGAATAATGACAATGTAGACAGACTAAGCCTTTTGCACAACAAAAACTTTCTCCACATTTCCTGTTTATATTATAGAGGGACACAAGGAAAATATGAGTTTTTAGTGAGGCAGCGATAGAATATATGTTTTTATTATTCCTTATGAGAATTCATTATTTCACATCATATGAGTACACTGATTATAGCTTAATTATCAAGCTCCTATGTAACTGGAGACAGAATTTAATTTGTACTCCATGTAGATCATAAACTCTTTAATTAAAAAACAACTCACTAAAATAAAATAAAATGAAAAGGATTTAGTGTTTTTTTTCCAGACAAACCACAGCTCCCCTGTTTACTTGTTTGTGTTTACAGACCAGTCTTTTCCAGTCCATTAAAACAGACATTATGTATCATAGCATCGGACAAATGTGATCAATGTGGTATTCACATCCTCCCAGATCATCTCAACATTTAAGTGCTTTACTATAATCAATTTATTTTGTATAGTAGCTCATAATTTTATTGTATTTCCTATTTTGCCTGTATTATCTTTTATTATTCATCTCCAGTTGTTTGATGTGCACTTAAAGGTGGTATATAAATACAGTTTGAATTGATTGATTGATAAAAAAGAAATCAGAATCCTCACATGAATAAACATAAATCATTCACATCCACATTCAGTCTCTCTTTCTCTCTCACACACACACTTATTTGCAGACTCTGAGTCGGCCCTGCCTCTGGACAAATTGCAACAGAGGACGACAACACAAACATCCAAACAATAACTGTGGACTTTTGTAAATGTAACATGTCACATGAACCATATCTGACCATTACATATCCCAAAGTATCAACACACACAGCTTTGACTGCCTGTTGTCTTTAGTCTCAGCCTGATGATCATCCAGAGAGACACACATGATGGCCCCTCTGTCTCATGGTGTGCCACATGGAGCAACACTGTCCCCCTCTGGACAAAGATATTCACATGTACACTGGGACTACATGACTACTGCTTATGACTTCATGTTAGGAGCTTCATGAATCTGATTTCACTGTAAAAAAAATGTAAAATGTATTTGCTGTGCTCATTAGAGTCCAGAAAATATTTGGAAAAAATTACCAGTGAGAGGAGACCCCTTCAACCTTTTTTCCGCAGGTTTGTTTAATTAAATACTGGAAACATTAAAAAAGAATATTGGTGCTTGAAGCAAGTTAAAATGGGTGAAATAATCTCAACCAACTAGGAACGTCTTTCATTTGTTTTAAGAAAATGAGAAAAAGTCAAAAATGAACCTCAGTAAATTACATCTTCAGCCCCATGTTTGTATTAACCATATACAATGCAAGGTACACCCACACGTTTTTTTGGTTATGAATTAATTGACATTTGATTCTATTCATTGCATTGCACTGTCACTACATTTGGGAACTCAAATCCTGTAGAGACAATGGTCTCTGAGGTGGTTGAACCCTGCAGTAGCTCTGAGGAGGAGGAGGCTGAGAGGGAGGTCAGAGGAAAGATGGAAAGGGACCATCAAAGAAAACAAAGAAGAAGAACACAACCTCAGTAGTTTACAGTTAGAAAGGTATTAACAGACATTTAATTATTAATTAATGAGGAAAGCACAAGTCATTCAACTGGTGAATAATGATTTAAATACATTGTTCTTTCAAAGAGAAAAAAGAATGGTGACCTCCCTCTAGTGGTATTCAGTGTATATGTGCAGAGCATTGTGGATTATTTAGTTTTTAGTTTTATTCGCTTTCTGCTGTTTTTGACAGACATTTAAAAACATAAAACAGCAACACCATTTTCCAATACCGATCTCTTGGTCCTCTGGATAATCCACCAAACAAAAAATGGACAGTTTTCTTTTGAATCATTTCCTTTTAGTAGTAGCTAGTTTCCATATACAGACAGATTATTTAGTTTCTGTATTATTCAGAGTGCCAAGGACTAGCATCGCAAACAAAATTCAGTTCACCTCCATTGTATTAGGGTGGAGACAGATACCTCTGGAGGACTTTTTTTTTTTATCATAATATCTTTTTCACTTTGGACAGGCAGATCTTGTTTAACTTATATCGTCAAACTGTCCAAAAGAAAGTGAATGTATTTATTTCCTGAAATGAGGAACCATTTCTTTAACTTTGATTTATCCATAGAGGTGGTAGATTTGTCATTTAGGTTGGAGGATTTACTGTCCACAACATTACAGCATTTCACCGTCAACAAGCTGAGGCTCCTCTGGGTTACTTTTCTTATCTGTAGAGAGCAGCAGCATGCCTTTAGAAGGCTGCTGTACATCTGTGGAGGATGTGAGCAAGTAAGCAGCAATAAGAGGATGGCTGTTGATGGTGGAGAAGAATGAAGAGGAGCCTGGGCCTGAAAAAGAGCAAAAAGAAGATGAGACTAAGAAAGAGAACCAAGAGGAGTGGTCATTACATTACATTACATAACATGTCATTTAGCTTTTATCCAAAGTGACTTACTATTAGCATCCATTAGGTCAGTAGAGGTCTGGAGTAGATGAGGTCCCTCATGGGGACCAAAGCCCAGTCCATGAGGTAAAATGTAATTTCTAGAGTCCTGGGTAAGGTTAGGGGTCAGATGAGAGTTGGGGTTAGGTTGAATGGAAGTCAATGCAAAGTCCTGTTCCATCAGTGTGTGTGTGTGTGTGCGTGTGTGTGTGTGTGTGTGTGTGTGTGTGTGTCTGTGTGTGTGTGTGCGCGCATGTTTCTACCCATCTTCTTTCAGGCCTTGAGATGATTTTGGAGAGTTTTTTTTCTCATCTTCTGAAGCTTGCCCTGGGTCAAAAGGAAACTGTTGGGTTTCTCAATACATTTTCAAGGTCTTGACCATAACCAGTTATTTGGTGCTTAAAATTGAACTGAACTGTATACCTTTTATTTAGTTAATTTGTTTGTAACCTTTTTAGATAAGTGCGATACAAATACAATTGTTATTATTATTATTATTATCATTATTATTATTATTATTATTATTATTATTATTATTATTATTATTATAAGAGCTGCCCATCTGTATCACAGTATACAGCTGTTTCTATTATTTTGTCCTACAGTTTGACAAAGAATACATCCTTTAAATGATGAGCATTTGCATCATTTCCTCAGCTGATAAGGAGCATTCTTGAGATGCTTAGTACTTGTTGTACTGTATGAAACAATTATTTCCAAAACAGGACTGTTATGAATGTAATTTCTTAGTGTAACCAAAGGATGAAACTCTACAATCATTAGCTGTTTTTTTTATCAAACAGCTAACTTCTACTTGTTTGAGGAAAAAAGATATACAAGTAGGTGAAATATCTTGTTTACTCGTCCATACAGCCGGGCAGCTGACTAATTAATATCATTACCTTCTGCACAATGTTGACCGTATGAAATGTAGCTAAATGTATCATTTGCATGGTCAAGAAATGTATCATAGTGACTTTAAGGCTCTACATCATCACCAACCACCAATTAGGAAGGAGGCTGAGTTGCTTGGCAACATGACCTCTATAAACAAACTTTGAAAACAATTGAGTTCATGCTCATTTGTAGATGCCATGTTTTGTTTCCCCACAGGCTGATTGCGCTATTCTTGATATTTGTTTCCAGCTAATTGTTCATGTAGTTTTTTCTTCCTGCGATGGCTAAAGTCACGACGTGTGAACCGTTTCAGCTTTACAACCTCCTCAACCAGTGCAGGACTGTGACGAGGCTGGCAGACATCTACCTGGCACTACCTCTGTTTGGTTGGTAAGAGACAGGATTTATAGTTATTGTATGTTGTCAGGGCCGGAGTCAAAGTCACCATTTATATATGAGCTTCTTTCAGTTTGACTGCTCTGCTTTAATTTAGCTGTAACCTACTCGTGTGTTGTCTGTATCTATTTTAGATGCTCATGAAATTCAAGATTACAACACGAGTCACATCATAACAGCTAAGAGTTTGAAAAAGGTATGGATATAAATTTACTTAGTTTCATGATTTATGTCTGATGAACATGTGCACTTAAAATTAGCCTTCATGAAACTTTGTCATGATAAGCATGTGAATTTATATGTGATGACCTGTGACTTTTGACCACCAAAATGTAATCAGGTCATCTTTGATACCCACTGAATGTTTGAGCCAAATGTAAAGAATTTCCATCTCGGCTTTTCTGATATGTTGCATTTTGAGACAACCCAAAACTATACGACAACTCAGATCCGTTATCAACCTTGAAAGAGTAAAAGTCAGCTTGCACATCTCTTTGCTACCTATAAAGAATGAAGGGATCTAGAGGTGGCCTCCCTCATGTTCCTATACCTCAAAACATCTAATACCTCAATTTGTAGATACCTTTACTACACAGCCCACTTCCTCTAGTCATCTCAGGGAAGCTTGAAAAATGTGAATTGGTTGTGAGATATATGATGAGCTTTGGGATTAGGGAATCAGAGAATGTTCCTTTAATACAACACTTCAGTAAGTGCAGTTTAATGCCATGCATTGCATCAGTCAGTTGCTTTCAGCTATTTGTATAAAAACAGGAAGGTGGGTTGGTGGGACCCTGAGTCATCTTTACTGGAACCTTTTCATATATCAAGCAGAACTTCTTGGAGGCAAATTGACCTGGTCTGTGTTCATGCTATTTATTGTTGTTCTGAAAGCTCCCAGCAGGCTTTAATGTTTTCCTCGCTTTTAAACGCGGCTCAATGATTTGGTGCCCGGTCTTTATATAGAAGAAATTAGAGACTCTGATTCAGGCTGTACATTTGTGGAGTCTCAGGTGGATTTGGCTGCAATTAATTTGTGTATGTTGATTTATGTCCCCCTGAGACTGGCTTAAGGAGCCATGTATTCGAATTACTTCACACTCAGTGGCAATGTATTGACAATTTCAAGAGGAATTTACCACTCCGATGACCTTCATTGTTTTTTGTTCTGTTTGATTTTTGTAAGTCAGTGGGTGTTTCAGGTTGTTGGCTTGTGTGCTGTTATGTTTTTATTGTCTCTTTCTGTATACACATGTTCTAGATGTTTGAAATTAAATTGATATAAAAAGGAAACTACTAATACTATACTACTAGTGTTTATTTCACTGGGCAATCATCTGCCATTTTTTATCTTCCCATGAAGAACTACTGACATACTGAATTCTTAAGTAAAGGTTACATTTTGGAAAAAAACAAAAAAAGCTGAATCACACAAACAAAAAAAGAGAATACAATTGATTAATTACAATAATTAATTGCAAGCACTGATGTCTTAGAATTCC
This sequence comes from Verasper variegatus, assembly GCA_026259375.1. NCBI lineage: Eukaryota > Metazoa > Chordata > Actinopteri > Pleuronectiformes > Pleuronectidae > Verasper > Verasper variegatus. The sequence continues at coordinate 2,031,360 of CM048040.1, forward strand.
TTACCAAGGTTTTTTCAATAAAATGGCATCCTGGTTTTATTTATTGTTAGTGGATGTAAATGTAAGGAATGTAGAGGCGCAAGCAATAAAGCATAACAGAGTAGTTTCTGAGTTCCTTATAATCCCACTTACGATTATTTTGTGCTTGAGAAGTCAAAACCTTCTGGGTGACTCTTTCCAGGATTCAGATGGTAAATTCCTCTTGCCAGTGGCTGTGGAGGTGGACACTATATAGCATTTTATCGTCTACGACAGCACCACATGCTGTTTGAATAAAAAAGGTAACTGCCTGAAGCAGTAAAGGGATAGTTCACCCAAATATTATCTGCTCACCACTATGCCGATGGAGGGTTGTTTGAAGTGTTTGAGTCCACAAAACACTTTAGGAGTTTCAGGGGTAAACAGTGTTGCAGCCAAAACCAACACAATTTAAGTAAATAGTGACCACTTCTTGAAACAGAAAAAAACAACAGAAAAAACAACAGAAAATGCCTGAATGTCGGCTGTTGTCCTCCTAGTTACTGCTGCAGTAACTGCGAGACGAAATCAGCAAGTTACTGCTGCTGGAACTGCAGCTATCATGAGAACCCGTGATACTCACAAGTTCTCGTGAGAACTCACAATAGCTGCCCCCACCCCTCCATTGGCATTGTGGTTAGTAGATAATGAGTGAATTTACATTTTGGGGTGAACTATCCCTTTAAGTGTTTTATCAAAGCAGCTCTGCAGAGTTGAAAAGGCTGGTAACCAGTTGACTAACATAACACAATGGTGTGTAGCTATGATGACAATGTTTTGTATGTAATTTCTGTATTTTCCCTAATCCCCCTTCACTTCTCTGACAGATGAAAGCTAATCGTTCCCAACAGGCAATGTCCTCAGTCTGTATTTCAGCCACAGATATCCCTGTTAAGTGAAGTTCATCTTGTTTTGTGCAGGCAGAGCAGCTGAATGTGCTCAGGTCCTGGCTAAAGCAAGTCTCTGTCCGATCCACATACTGAGTGGAGGCTTTCAGAGGTTCTCAGCTCTGTACCCATTCTTAAGGACAGGAGAAAATGATGTACACCATTATGGTAAGACAAACTCACCTGACCTGGAGGTTCATACACTCATAAATAAGACTGTTAAGGTTCATCAGAATAATAACATGTATTACTATACTGTACAAGTTTGAGGTATTTAGGCCTTTATACTTTCCTTTTAAAGCTATTTAGACCAGGTTATCCTAATTTCTTAGCTTTATAGTCACTTTATCGATCTGCTATGGTCTAATATGTTTATCAAACTGAGGGATTTAGAAGAATACAAGCCTCAAATAAAAGCCCTGGCCACTATTTAAGGAAATACTATATTTATATGCTCCAGGAGCTTGAACACCTGAAGACTTATCCACTGGAGATTGTAGCAGGACGTCTTTATATGGGTGACCTGAAACAGGGCGTGGAACCCAGTATTCTCACAGACCTGAAAATCAGCACCATCATCAGCATCTCACAAAGTGACACTCTGGAGTATGGCAGGACTGAATATCTGAAATATCATTACATTTCTGACCGTCACATACAGTTGCTGTTGAGTTTGTTCTGAATTTCTTGTGTGTTTGTTTGGGTCTAGGTCCATGAAGGGGAAACAGGCCAATCTTAACATCCCTGTGGCTAATTCAGTGCTCTCTGATTTGTATTCAAGTTTTGAAAGGCTTTGCAGTTTTATTGGTAAGTCACACTATACTTGACTGAAATAAGCCATTGTAAGAAAATTGTGATTTAATCATTCAGTGTAAAGTGCAATAATCAAAACTACAAACATGAATAAAGTGTGTATTAATTGCTTAAACTGAATTTGGAAAAGTATTGAATGTCAATTCGATCGTTTCCTTTACTTCAACTTAGAGGACATATTTGGGGTTTATTTTTAAAAGAAAATATTGGTAAAATGGTTTTAAATGCAGTAGAGATGATATGCTCTGCAGTCTATGAATGAACTTCCTTGAAATATTTCCCCTTTTACGTGGATTACTAGCTTATTGTTCAATGAATTGTAAAATATCTCCTGTTTTCAGGGTCACACATTAACATGGACTCTCATATCCTGGTAGTTTCCAGACAGGGCAGAAGCTGCTGCAGCACCGTTATCATTGCCTTTGTAATGCACCATCTCAAATACACACTGGAGGCAAGTGAGGTTTGTTACCCTGTGTGTCTGCATAGCTGTGCAAGCAGGGTATTGTGTTCACCTGTCCGTGTTGTGTGTGTGTGTGTGTGTGTGTGTGTGTGTGTGTGTGTGTGTGTGTGTGTGTTGTTGTACAGATATCCTTTTAGATATCATTTTGAGCCTACAACCTATGAGGACATTTTGGGAAAGTGAGGACATTTTGGCCGGTCCTTTGTGACCCCCTTTTAATGGACTGTTTTGGGGTTAAGACTTGGTTTTAGGGTTAAGGTTAGAATTAGGTTTCGGTTAGGTTAAGGGTTAGACATTTAGTTTGGGGGGTTAGGGTAAGGGGCGAGGGAATGCATTATACAAATCAGTGTCCTTACTAAGTGTGTGTGTGTGTATGTGTGTGTGTGAGAGAGTGTGCACAAAATAACTCAGGAATGCATGGATGGATTTTCATATTGCTTATTTCTCAGATATCTTTGCAAATAAAAGTGAGACAATCAAAAATTTCTATTGTTGAGAAAATGATTCCCCATCATATCATGTCATATGATGAGTGACGCCATTAAATTAAGTCAGAAAATGACACCATATGTGTCTCTGCATCCTGTAGGATGATACTCCACGACCGGAAGCTTGTAAAGATCAAAAAGTTTTATTTGTATAGCCCATATTCACAAATCACAATTTGTCTCATAGGGCTTTAACAGGGTGTGACATCCTCTGCCCTTAACCCTCAATTTATGATCACATCACCTTCCAGTACCTTTATGTATCTTTATAAATTATCATGTTATTCTTTATTTTATCTGTTGAATTTGTACAAAGTAAGTGTAGAAACTGCACAAGCTGTTGTTTTAGAGTAGCATACTCTGATCTACATCTTGGCAATATAACGTGAAAAAGAGTATTTTTTACACGAGACTGATATGGATCATTGAAAGAAAGCATATGGATATGGAATTCAACATTACATTCAGTGAACATAATGCTATTAGTTTGATTTTTTTCCAGGAGGCCTGGAAGTATCTTCTGAAATGTAAACCCAACATGAGGCCAAACACAGGCTTTCTACAGCAGCTGTCTGACTGGGAGCTTCACATCACAGGAACTAAAGTGACTGACATCTCTGAACCTCATTTTTAACTATGGAATGAGTTTATAATCACCAATATCATGATGATGATCAATATTATGATGATGATCATTATTATTTCCTCAGATTATTGTCATTTGTGGAGTTTTTTTTACATATATTTTACATAAGCTCAATGTTTACGCTGTAATAATGCTACTTATGCTAACATTATTCAGGCTTAAATTCTCAAATTTAAGTCTAAAACACAACTATTTTGAGCAAAGGTTGCATCACAAGGGGTCCTCCTACTATCTTGTGATTGTATTTGAACATTTGTTGTCCTCTTTTATTGACATTCATCAGAGGTCCAAACAAATAACAAAAATAAAACTGACTTTTATTTGATTTGCAATTACTGCCTGTCTTGTCAGTGTGTTACTCACTCAATAACAAATATCCTGCAGCAAAAGTCTGTTGATTTAAACTTCCCACTTTAATCATTCCTGCAGATTTAAAGATTTAACACAAATTGTCACTGTATCTTAGCGGCTGATTTGACACAGGTTTTCTCAGATGGAGAATCTTCCTCATGCAACCTAGGCACCAGGGAGACAGGGATCAAACCAACCCAGAGACAAGCAACAGTCTTACTACCACCTGAGCCATGGTCCTGCTACATACAAATTAAGTCCACTTTGAAAGTAAACTGTATTCGCATTGCACCTTTCATACAAGAAATGCTTTGTAAAGTGCTTTACATCCAATATAGATAAAATAAAAACAGGTTTAAATGTAAGAAGAGAACAGATTTTAAGAAACATAAGAAAATGTTAAATGACATTCAAAAGAAAAGGAAATAAAAAAGTAAAAGAAATAAAATTACTATAAATTACTATAAACACAAAAGAAAGTTTTCTTTTAAAGACATTCACTGAACTGGCTTCTCTAGCAGCAGTTTGTTCCACAATTTTGGAGCATAATTGACAATATAACAGGTGTAGGGCCAATCTATATCTGATCAGCTGCTCCTTCATCAAGTATATGTTATCAATCAGTCAATCAATTTGATCACATTACTTCAAGTTCAGGTGATCTTACCTCACTCTCAGCCAATATTTTTTTATTATAATATAACTTTGGGGGTTTGCCATTTAGCTAATATAAGGTTTCAAATCACCTCCTGATTTACAACTAAATGCAACTGCTTAATCTTAATTTAGAGTCAGATTTGTCAGATAAGTATCCTATTCAGAGAAGTCTAGTTTGAAAGAGGACTTGTACAGAGTAAGTGGATGATTCATGATGGAATTGTATATATTGTGGTTCCAATTCCATTAAGAAGCAATTAAAATGGTCATAATTAAAAAAGTTAACTAAGTGTGGTTTAACCCAGGTAGAGGCAAACAGGTCTGAATGACATAAAACTATATATATTTATAAACTATAAACATTGTCAGCATTGTATTTCATCAGTTTTACATTGATGAATCTTTAAAAATGACGGACAAATTAGTTGGGTCACCTCACACCATGCCTGACTTCAAACATAAAACATCTTTAACCTGAACAAAGACACTACTCTGTAAAATGTAAGTCGACCCATAAAAAATGTTAGTTACATTCAACATTCAAAATCGTTTCATATGCTATTTCAAAGTTCACTTGTTGTTGACTTGTCACAACACTAAATAAAGCTTTATTCCTGGAGGTATTTCAAACACATGCCGAGTGTATAATCAATGAAATCTGGATGAATATAAAGGCAACATTTCCTTTGAATTTATGAACATTTTCAATTTGTGCTTCATTTGTTCATAAAAATCTAATTTCAACTGCACTTTTAAGTTCAGTTCTAAATACTGCCATGATCTTTGATAAAAAATAAACATTGCATCTGTTAAATGTCAATACATAATAAGAAATGTCTGAGACATCGTATTACCACAGCTTCTGCTTCTACTTGAACTAGTTGCATGTCAAACCATGTATTAGTTTCTTATCTTTTACATGTCAAATAACATTCAAAACTTTTACTCCTGCGTGAAGATGCATGTGAGCACAATAACAAATAAAATAACTAGAGGTCATCTTGTGATGGGATCACGTCAACCCACTGCCTGATGTTTCTATCATTAATAATATCACTGCATCTAAAAATAATCTCAATGCACTTCACATAGTAAGGTCAAGACTTTACAAAATTTGGGAGAAAGCCAAGAGTTGCCACAATGAGCAAACACTTTGACGAGTGTGGAGAGAAAAAACCTCTAGAACCAGACTCAATGTGGGTGGCCATCTGCCTTGACCTGTTCGGGTGGGTGTAGAAAAATGGGGATGATGTTACTAATGATTAGATAAGAACTTACCCTAATAAGTCAGTTAGGCATGTGTATTTAATGGTTATTACTAAGTTATAACATGATTACCTAAGTACTCATGGGTCAGAACATATGCATCTTCAAACCTGGCCTTAATACACAGCTGAAGGTTTGTGACTGTATCTTGCACAGCCGTGCTATCATTGTGACAGTCACCTTCTCATTGAACATTTTGCCATCAACTCTCACGCAGATTCACAAGGTGATACCCACTGCTGTCACAGCTGGCAATAAAAACTATATTTTTATGGAGCCATATTACCTAATAATGTAGGACCCAGTTGATAGTGTACTTAGAAGTTGCAAAGTCCCACTAAGAAGTCACACAGTGAACCTGGGACCCTGCAGATCTGACACCCCAGGCAGCTTCATGCTGTGTCCTCAAACTGCCTTGCTTCTCAGGTGACATTGTAGAGGTATTTTACCAAAACCTACATGTTAGCATTTAAAAGTGGTAGTGAGTTTTGAAGTGGTGCTCAAAATAGTGATACTTATTTATCAGTTGTTACACAAGTTATCAATTGCTGTAATCATTCCTCTTGTCCATACTGACAACTGATGTAAGGTGGATAAAATATGCAGTTCTTGCTTTGTGCAGGAATATATTAAAGTTTAAAGGCTGTTTAACAAAACACCAAGAGGGGGTATTCTACTTTACAGTTTTTCTCGATTGCATAAAAATAAAAAATAAAATAAAAAGTATTATACTATTATCAAAACCTTAAACTCACGGAGCAAAACATCAGCCCAGTTTTGCACCACTATAAGCACAATGTCAGCCTCACACTTTTTGCAAAACAATACACGCACGTGTATACAATAGACACAGAAGTATATCAAGATGTCGCTTCCTTGCAATTCCAAAGCACTAACTGTCAAATGACCACCCCTATGAGGCAATTGGTTCAACACAGCCATCAGGTGCGCAAACACATGACTGCTTAATTGTAGATACGCCAATCAGGTTTCAGCACTAGAAAAATGCAGCAGGTGAGTTCACCTGACTTCAATCAAAATGGAAGGAGTCAGAAGAAGAAGAAGAGTGAGGATGAGTGGGGGAATCCACGGAGGAGGAGAAGGAGGAAGAGGCGGAGGCCGTGCCAGAGGTAGAGGCCGAGGTGGAGGTAGAGGTAGAGGAAGAGGAAGAGGTAGAGGAAGAGGAAGACCTTAAGCAGGAGGCGAAAGTGCTCAAAGAAGAAGAGGACCAAATTTATCAAATGAAATTCGTGCAACACTAGTTGACCATGTCGTGAACCACGGATTGACGCTGAGGGAGGCTGGACTAAGAGTTCAGACAAATCTTAGCAGATATATAGTGGCATCTGTCATTGTAACCTGTACTGGATAGACTTTTCGGTTTGTCTGATATTTGCTGAGCTTACAGTGTTATGCACACTGCTGTAGTAGCATGAAAACTGGGGCATGTTTTGTTGTCATTGTCCATGTTGACATGTTGACTGATTTGGGTATATGGAGAGAAATAAATTATATTTTCATCAGTCTGCAGCATTGGTCTTGTGTAGTGTTTGGTGAATTTATTGTATATTTGCACTTCTCTGTGTACTTCACTTACAGTACTCTAATCACTGAGAAGTATAATTGCTAAAAGTGTTTTAGGTTAGCAACAGCAGAGTGTAACTGGTTCAAACAGAATTAAGTCATATGAAACGTGTTTCATATGGTAACAAAATATGGTTTTGATAAATTAGTGTATAGTTTTTACAAGTGTTTCATTTTGCAAAGGATCTGAGGTGTTTTAATTGTGTGTAGTTTTGAGAAGTCGGTCCCTGTTTTCAAAATCGTGCTTAAGCAATCGAGAAAAACTGTAGATTTAAGTAAAACCTGATTAAGGTCAGATACACACTTACTATCCATTTTTTAAACAAAATGAGGACTATGGACTTTGTCTCATCTTTTTGTTACATAGGAGACCACTACACAGCCTCTGTGTGAATTTGTCTTCTGAATTTATGTATACATCAAGAGATTTAGGAGTTATCATTTTAAACATTGATATAAAAATGTATTACTTGCACATTGCAACATTGATAGTGTGAGAAGAGTAGCCTGCATGAGCAGGACAGATATAAAATCAGCCAGATGTACCCGATAAATAAAACACGCGTTTATTTACACAAATATTTTCAAATACTAGTCTTCTACATAAGAACATAAAAATATATACAGTGATGTAGGGACTGCTCCGTTCACAGGTTAACGTGTACATGTTTGAATTTATTTGCATTTTAAAGTTTTGAAATGGGGGAAAAAAATAGGTGTGTATGTGCAGGGTCTAAAATGTACACTTTCAAACTTTGACACTAAAACAGTGGGCAAGACGTTACCCTTCAAGTGCTATTCCACATTTCAACTTCAATTTATCCCATAACATGGTGGGGAAAGCCAATAAACTGTATAGTTCAACACTAAGCTTACCCATGTCACAAGACTAACAGCACTTCAGTCACCTGCAGAGGTTTATTGTATTATGTTGTCAGCGTGTTCACTAGAACCCACATCTTCAACCTGCATCAAGGCCCCTCCATGAGTAACGGCCACAAAATAAAACTAGGTTTGGTCAGTCTCTTCGTCCAAACTGAATAAACTTTGGTTATGTCTTGAAATTATTTCAAGAAAAGCCACTTGAAGCAATTCAAGGATCTAGAAAGCAGCACGTTTGAGAAACTATTTCGTCAGGAACCTGAATGAACCTTATCTGTCTTCTTAGGAGATCCAAGTAGAACACTAGAGTTGATCAAACCACTGGATGGTGATGACCCATATCCAGCTGCCCAGAACATTTTTCAATACAGAACAGCTTTAACAACGCCGGACATGATCAAAAAATTACTGGTGGTCTGGTATGGTAAAATATGTTTAACAGAACTACTCATGCAGAGAAAGTGTTGAAGTGTCATTGTGTTGACATACACCAGGAGCACAGGAACAGCACCAAACACTTCCAAAGTGCTGTGATCTTGAGGGTGTTAAGACTCGTCAGGAGGTAAACTAAGTGTTTTCTTCAGGTCTCGTTTTTGACAATGCTGCAGAAGTAAACTATTCAGGATGTGCTCATTTTGGTCCTGATGGCCAACTTCTTTCTTTTTGCCTTCTATTGATGTACTTTCTCACCAGTGCCTTCACCACCCAAACTAAAAACACAGGAGGAGTTGATGAGACCCAGAGTCAGCCATGGATGACACTCCCTCTCAGACTCACCACATACACCCATTTGTATTCACTACAGCTTGTGGGAAAATAAAAGGAATACCTGTATATTTCATTTAACATTCATTTCAGATGTCAGGTTAACACGTTCAATCGAGAAGGAAAAGGAATGCAAAAACATCGCTTTTTTTTCTTTGATGACAGCATCCTCCAGACAGAGGGTTGGTGGGGTGCAGTCACACTGAGTTAGGTTGGATGTGGGAGGGGCTGGCAGAGTGGCACCATCTAGTTTCCCTCTCCCCCAAGCTGCATGGTGGTGGGGGAGATGAGGTGGAGTGTGTGGATTTAGATGGGGGTGTCACTGCAGGGCGCCAGCAGCAGCGGGCACCGGGGTGTTCAGGGCAATGGTGGCAGCAGACAGGACCGGCGAGCCAATAAGAGGACCCAGGGCAGTTGAGGCTGGCAAGGCAGAGATACCTGAGATGAGTCACAGACAGCGTTAGAAAAGACACAACATAGAGTCTGCTCAGGCATCACACAAACCAAAAGTTAAAACTGGGTGTTGTGAACTCAGGCTGGATAAATGAAGTGAAACCAAAATAGAAAAGTATGATTGGAAACAATTTTAGATTTCCTCTCAAATACTCCTTAACACACCTGAGAGCACAAAAGTCACCGAGTGGCATCATTTCACACGAATGAAACTGAATTTGCTTCATTACTGTTCACTTTTGTAGATTATACATACACACACGTTTGAATGATGTTGACTATTTCAGAGGTCCGTTAGTCAATCTACAGTTTTCAACCCAAATATGTCATAATAAAAGCTCTGTATTTCCACTCGATATAAAGCATTGCTTCATTAAAATGTACGCTGTGCTTTTAGTTTGTAGGTAAATTGCTAAAACAAACAAACAAAAAATGACTGATTCTATGAATGTTAATGCCTGTGAATTTATTTTATTTTAATTCTTTTTTTTTTTTTGTTTCATGTAGGTGTTTCTCTCTACGTAGTTTTTTTGTCTTTTGGACCAGGGGAGGGTTGTGGGAGAGTTAGGGTGTTAAAGAATGAAAATAAGCTTTAAATGATAATTGAATTTGGCCATACTTGTGAAATAAATAAAAATATGTTATTTCACCTTTTATTCTCCTTCCAGACAACAAATCAGGTCTTTCTTCAAAACCACCACAAATGCAGAAAAGATATTGTACCTATATTCTACAATGCCTATCATTTTCCACGTGTTTACCAGGATGGGAAACCTGCTCTGACAGTTGCCAGGTTTTCCATGATGCACGGAGGCCCTGAGCTGAGTGCATTGATGGGGTCAAGTCTCTCCTGTGCTATCCCAACACGGCCTGGCTAAAGACAGAGTAATAAATATGCTGTTTGCTGATGTCAGTACAGAAGGTTATCTGATCAGTGAGATAACAAGCCAAGTGTTCTATTCCATTTACAGTTCAACTTCCTTTCAAAGATGTCAAACAGCACATTTTACATTTTCTATTTTAAAGGCCCTATATTTTACACCTTTCTGGGATTTAATTTGAGGTACTGGTACCCCTAGGATGATATATCTGTGGTTTAAAGTCGAAAAAACTGCTGCAATGTGTATTTCCATGTCCTCTCTTCTGCCTCAGAACAGGCTATTTTTTCGCCTGCCTCTTGATACCCTCCTCTGATTGGCTGACTGCACTTTGAGTGACAAGCGACCAGGCCTATCACTGGTCTCACTCTGGCGCATTCACTCTGGTAAACACAGCTGAATGTCACATTATGTTTGGATACCGCTATAGAAGACCAGCCACATATTTACAGTTGGTTAAAACAGGATGTTTTAACAGGAAGTTACACCGTCCTCATGTTTGTTCAAGTTTTAGCAGGACAGTCGGCCAATGTAGGAGTAACGTCCTGAGTTACAGTACGGAGGTTCAATATGGAGTAACGTCTACGTCATCACGAATTAAATCATACGGGGGAGGAATTACAAAACACGATGTTTCAATAACATATTTCTTAGAATGGACTGAGATCTTATTCTAAGAATCAAAACACTCTGCTGTGAGAATGGAAAATCCTGTGCACATGGGTATTTAATTAAATATTAATCACTATGGAGGTAAATTTGACACTTAATCGTGATATTCTCAACCCTATGACAGACTTTCACTTCTTCAAGGAAAACAGCCTGATCAGAACAATCAGCCAAACTGACAGCTGTTTGACCTACACAACCACATTCTATCAATCAACATTTGAGTCCAGTGTACCCCAATTATTTAAAACTCCTATACTGATGTGAAAGTAAAGTATATGTAACCAAAGATATATTTATACATTGCAATGGTGAGGTCAAAGGTGAACGAGAGAGTAACTCTGCAAAATGTGAGGGATCTTTAACTCTGGCCTTTGTTCTCATTTCCAAATCAGTGGTCTTGACAATCTGCTTACACTATGCAGATATCTGATCACTTGTGTTTTCCAGTACGTTAATGTGAAATACAAAACCGAAATTACCATCAAAACTAATAGCTTAAATATAACAAGAGTTAATAATAGAGTTAAAATCGTTTTAACCGGGTTTGCTACAACAGAAACATTATGGAGAAAAAGTGATCCTGTCAAAATCTTTTACCTAGAGTGTAGTGTGGCAGTGTGATGACTTAATGGCACGTGTTCTCACCAGTGATCATGTTGGCTGTGCTAACAGATGTGTTCCCACTGGGTAGGTTGGTTGATCCGGCCACACGAGACTGATCTTTCACTATGGGGACTGTGGAGGACATAGCGTAAATAAGTAATTTCTTTCTGATAAACAAAACCATTGGATTATCTAGGAAGGCTTATTCATGAAGGATTACAGAAGTAAGGGTGATCCATGGCTTCATGGGCGGTAAGCCGGGCTTGGTGGTCATAGCGCAGCAGCTTGTCCAGGAAATCCAGAGCCTCTGGGCTGACCAGGTGCTGGTTCTCACTGTGGACAAACCTCTCCCATCGCTTGCGAGAATGCCTACGGGCAAAAACAAAATAAACACCTGAACTCTGATCATTAATCAATACATGATAAACATACATGTTCATCATGGAGCATTGATAAATCGGCCTTTTATTCTTTTCTGTACTACAAATGGCAACCGAACAAAAGCCGGTATAGCTATTACATCATCATCATCATGTGACTGTGGTACCAGATCTCACCTTCCCAGGATGTCATTGAAGCGAGGTTCCAGCTCAATGTTGTACTTGTCAATGTAGTCATAAAGGTCTTCAGTTCCCAGAACCTTGGCTATTCTCACCAACTACAAGAAAAAAAAAAATATATATATCCCAAGGAACAAACAGCTTGTAACCTCTGGAGACACCGAACCCTTCATAGAAAACTAGGTGGTCTTCACTTTCATGAGATCTGTGGCCAGATATGCAATTTTTTATGAGTCGATGTCTCAATGGGGGGGTCTTTCTGTTGTTTCTTGTCATCATCCTGGCTTTGCAATGAAAAGAGCTATGTGGCTTTTACTATAAAGTGGCCATATACGCCTCCAAACACATATCAGGTGCTGAAGGAGACCAGCAGGAGAATTTGGCCTGCTTTGGTTTTACCTGGTCATAGTTGTCATGGCCATGGAAGAAGGGCTCCTTCCGGAAAATCATGCTTGCTAGCATACAGCCAAGACTCCACATATCCAGACTGTAGTCATACATCTGAAACACACACACGTCTTAGAGGAGTACACGTCTGTTTAAAAGAGGACTTATTTATCATAAGATGTAAATGATCCAGTTCCCTCTGGCAATCAGAAATAAACATGTCTTTTTTAAACCTGCGACTGCAGTGTGGGACACTCTGACAATACAAAGGCTCTTTGGATGAGGCAAATTATCTGTCTGTGGATCCTGCCAGAGCTTTGCCATAGCTGACATAGAATATTAAATACTTGATAGAATGTCATTAAAAAAATATTAAATAAATGCATAAAGCTGAATTGTGAGGTGAACAGGTGTTAACTGTCTCAAATATCAAAACTGAAAACTTAAATACGGATTTTTGATTTAATCCATGAAACAGGAATTTGTTTTAAAATGGTTCCAACAAATATCAAGACCAAGAATTACATTTTTTTTTACTGATTAATTATCAATTAATTCATATCAAAATATGTTGAGCAGTTTATAGTGATGTTTAGAAAAACTAAGACATCATGAATCAAAAATAAAACCTGGGAAACAAATGTATAATTCCTATTCAAACTATAATGTCACTGGTCACAGTTATGTTCCGTCCTCTGTCCTTCTTTCTCTCTTACTGCTAATGTGGTTATTGATGGTGAGGAAATGCTGGTAGTTTTCCAAAACTAAGATGTGTGACTTGGGCTCTCTGCTCTGCTGTGTATGTGTTTTTTTTAATTATGATAAAAGATCCAACAGTAAAAATGCCTTGGTTTGTCAACAGCAGCATCTCTGTTTATGTGGGACAGATAAATCTGGTCCTACAGAATGCAAATGGCCAAACAGAAAGATCTCCACTAACATATATCACATAATTAAAATATACCAAATCCAAACTGAAGAACCCAATCTTATGGGCATACCTGATAGTCGACCAGGAGCTCAGGTCCTTTAAAGTAGCGGGAGGCCACTCGGACATTGTACTCCTGTCCTGGGTGGTAAAACTCAGCCAGGCCCCAGTCAATAAGGCGCAACTACAGACAGAAATGAAGCAGTTAGACAGCTCTTGTAATGGGCAAAGAAAAAAAAAAACATCTACTTATTCTTCATATGTTAATAAAAGAATGATTCTGAGGCTACATCCAAACTGCTACGTGTTTGTTTGAAAACGGCGTAAGCAGCTGTATCATTGTAATATGAAAAATCTAACTGTACACCATCTGTTAGCAAAGTAAGAGAGTAATCTGTGTATCTGTTTGATGACTAATTCATAGGCATTTTCTCATTTTGTGTCCAATGATAACATTTCTGGAATTCTTAACCCCCTCCATATGATGCGTAGGGACAGATAACATCCAATTCATTGGTTAAATCCACAGGCATAGGTGGTGGCAAAAAATCAGCTGGCTGTCGTCATGATTTTTGTGATACCATATAGTGTCTGCACCAGGGGGCATGATGCACATTCAGTGCCATTGGCTTCTGTTAATGCCAATAAATATCAACTAATTCTCTCTCCATAGCTTTATATTTTAACAGGACACGTGAATATGTGGAATAAAATAGGTCTTTAGCAATCCGGATGTCTTGTTTTGGCTGAAGGCGTACAAACTCTGACTGTGTGCATCACTCACCTTGCGGTGTTCATGATCGATCATCACATTATGTGGCTTCACGTCTCTATGCATGATTCCCATGCTGTGGCAGTAGTCCAGGGCCTACAGAGACGAGAGCAAAGGGACTCTAAGTATGAAAGTTCTTGCTCCAAGTACTTCCAAAAGTGAAACAGATTAAAAAATGATGCCGCCTACTGGACAAAAGAAAGAAAAAAAAGGATTTCAAAGGCATCAACAGTCTTGTTTAGGGAACTTAATGCTTCACCAGCCTCCAGATGTTTAGAGGTTACAATTTATGAGCCGAGAGGCAGCTGGAGGACTCACCTTGAGGATCTCGTACATGTAGAACCGGATGTCGTAATCTGTCAGGGTCTGGTACAGTTGCTGCAAACCAACACAAAGCAATTAGTCCTTTTCAATGGACCGGTCAACAGGTAGGATTGTGCTAGTGACTGAGGATAGAACCAGAAAATGGTTGACTTTCTGGCACAGAAGACATAGCACTGGACTTCTTTAATTTCCCTCCATCACATACACACACGTGTAAAGTAAAACATCGAGCATGCCAAGAAAGGAGGGTTCCATTTTCTCACACAAGGTTTTACAAATCAATAGAAAGAGCTCCTACCTTGAAGTCTGTGTTGTTGACATGTTCAAAGACCAAAGCAGGTGTCCGGGACTGCAAAATGTAAAAGTTGTGTATTAAATAGGTTGCAGTGTCACCCAGCAACAACTAGCACTGACTGCAGTTAAATTTGTCTGAATCAGAAAGACTAATAAACTAAGGGACTAATGCAAACTCTGAATGAACTAACTAAGCAGCCACACTGTCAGCAACACTAAGGCCACATTCCAACATGTTCATTCATTTCCTGCAGACATGAGTAAGTAGGGAAACTCAGTCAGGACACAAACATGTGGACAGTCATCAGGCCACTTACTGGGTCTCACTTTCAGCAAATCTGTTTGTTTACCATTTTATCTCACAAACTACAGGCTCACGTGCTTCACCACAGATGAGGTGGAAATATATTCTGCCATTCTGAACAAATTTCTATTGTTTGATGTTAAATTCTAGTTAAGTGACATCTCTAAAAACAAGATGTTCAGCTGCTGAAGTACGCAATGTAATTCATGAACATGCTCTTAACTAACCTTTTATTAGTCTCTGACCACACCCAAAAATTATAACTTGTTGCTTACAGTGTGAATTAGAGCTACAACTGACAAACAGCTCTCACTAGTTATCTATTAAATGTTTTATATTCTATTAATACGCATCTAAAAAAAAAAAAAAAAAAAAAAAAAATCACACATTGCCAGGGCCCAAGTGATGAATTATAACAATCTTCGTCTGCGCCATACTTCAAAGTAATTAGATTTACAATTATGTAAATAGAAGCAGAAAATATTTGGGTGCTTTAACTTATGATTTATCAATTAACTGCATGGGCAGCAATTTATCTTTTTTCATCCAGTTACACAACACAAAATACTAACAACACAGTGACTCTTATTGCTTCCTCCTGGTGTTTCTTCTTAATTCATCGCCTTCTTTGGAGAGAGCCCTGACACAACACAGGATTACTAAACTGTATAACTGCTTAGACACATCTACCTTAAAGCCATCGCTGGCTGAGTACTTACAGACACATACTTCTCCAGCCAAAGTGAAATTGATAATCTTGCACAGGTGGTGGGCTCACCACGCTATTGGTACATTAATGTTTATTCAGAACCCCAGCGAACAAAATGTAAAACACGAACAATATATACATTTGCTATAACAATGACCACAGAGTCGAGTTTTACTTACAACAGGGTCTTTCACTATATCGATGAGGGAGATTATGTTTGGACCTCCACGCAAGTTCTCCAAAATCTTGATCTCACGCTTGATTTTCTTTTTCTTCACAGGCTAAATGGAAAAGAATGACACAGTTTGTCAGATGGGACAAAGGAGAATCTGATCATTCAATCAGATTCGCAAACTCGATCTTGACCTCTGTCTTTGTAGAGATTTACCTTGAGTATCTTTACCACCACCTTCTCATTATTGGTGATGTTGATTGCCTCAAAGACTTCGCTGTACTTGCCACGTCCCAGCTTCCGCACCAACTGGAAGTCATCCTGGTTTCTGTGAAGGGAGAAAAAAAGGACAGCAAAACATCAGCTTGGGTTAAGAGCCGTCAAGCAGCATACTGCAAGTGTGAGAGATTCAACACGGTATTTACCCCCATTCGACTACGTGGGACTCATAGTCCCAGTACTCCCTGGGCCGGTGAGTGTTGACCTCTGTGTACACTCGGGCCCGACTTGGCACGGGTCCTGACATGTCCGACAGCTTGGCAGAGATGGTGGGGACTTTTTATCGCAGCAAAGGATGGTTGGAGTATAGGGAGGATGGGATGGAGAGAGGAAGAGGAGGGAGGGTAGGGAATAGGGGGGGGTTGGGGTGGGGTGATCCCAACAGGACAAGGGGTTCAGGGTAGGGGTGGGGGGGGTTGTTTGAGGATGGGGGAGGGGCCACCAGGGGCACGGTGGAATAGCTAATGGAGAAGTGGAGAAAAGATTAGAAAAACGAAATTAAGAGTTCATGCTTGTACATCAGTATCTCCATCCCTGCTGTATAAACTGTCTCCCTCAATAAATTAACAGGGATAGGAAATTAAAAATAATTGTCAATGAGATCATTAGTTGACAAGCTAGCTTAAGCTAACAAACCTTACAATACTGTTGTGCTCTGTCTCACAAAGTAAATGTGAGTCAATACAGGAACGATAACGTCACATATTAACATGAAAGACCTAGAGATATCTGGTTCATGAGGGAGCATATTATTGACAGCTGGATTGGTGCATAGGTTTTGTACCAGACTTCTGTGATGAGGGGGGAGCTGGGGCCGATGCTCACAAATCATGTTTTAAAGCTACGTCCACACTGATGTTTAAGTTTAAAAAAGCATGTAAAAAAGAAAGTCTCCACCCAGAAAAGCATTTTAGCTCCACATTTTAAATTATCACTGTCCTTTAACACAACATGTGTAGGAGGGGAGCTTTTATTTTAGCATGTACACCGTCACACGCATGTCTTCTTATTTAAGACCGATATGCGCATTCCCAGTGTAAATAAGAGGTTACGAGATACGCGTTTTCAGACATGTTACAATGGACATGAATTAAAACTTATACAGAACCAGTAAAATTATGTAGACAGAGACTGTTTTTGTTTGTTCTCTGTTTTAAGTTCATGAAAACTCCAACTGTAACAAAAATGAAGCGTTTTAAAAGTAAAACATGTTAAGTGTGGACTGTATTGGAAAAATTAACTAAGTGTGGTTGAAAACTATTTTGTAGTTGAAGAGTAACTTTTTGCAGACCTGTCTAAAGGCTTTTATGACCTGTATCTACATATATACAAATTGTCCAAATGCTTTATGACCTGAGCTGTTTTATGGTCTGAACTGTTGGTTTGACCTGAAAACTATCAGACCCTTTTGCCACTTATTTACTCTCCAAAGTACGGAATGCATGTCTGCTTATCTCCTTAGGAAACATACCGTATTTTCCGCACTAGAAGGCGCACTTAAAAGCCTTTAATTTTCTCAAAGAACGACAGTGTGCCTTATAATCCGGAGCGCCTTACATATGGATTAATTCTAGTTGTGTTTACTGACCTCGAAGCGATTTTGTGTGGTACACGGCGCTCTGTCAAAATGTTTTAGTACGACTTTGGTAAACTACAAAGCCGCACCGCTTGCAGCATTACGGCTACCGTAGTCAGGAGCATCACGACTCCATGCGCGCCCATCTCACCGATGCTGTCAAAAACAAAGTGAACCAAACTAATTCGGAGCTTGCCATCATTCCGGGTGGATTAACTAAAGAACTCCAGCCGCTAGATATTGGTGTCAACAGGGCGTTCAAAGTTAAACTGCGAGCTGTGTGGGAGCAGTTGATGACAGAAGGCGAACACACATTCAGCAAGACAGGGAGACAGCGCCGGGCGACTTACGCTACTATCTGCCAATGGATCGTTGATGCCTGGGCTAAGGTATCAGTCTCAACTGTGGTCCGAGCTTTCACGAAGGCCGGAATCATCACTGAACTGCCAGGTAACAGCAACGACACTGACTGACTCGGATAATGACGAGAGGGATCCGGGCATGCTGGATGCCGTAACCGCCCAACTGTTAAACTCGGACACTGAAGATGAAGAATTTGATTTGTGGACGAGGAATGAACTGAAAAAGTGAGTGTATTGTGTTGTATTTTACGTGTTATAACTGAACAATGTTGAGTTATTGTGAACACGTTTAATAAAGTTTGACTGACTGACTGTTTTGTTTCGCTTAATGCGCCTTATAGTCTGGTGCGCTTTATATATGAAAAAAAGATCGAAAATAGACCATTCATTGACAGTGCGCCTTATAATCCAGTGCGCCCTATAGTTCGGAAAATACAGTATGTAAATCATTTGTTTGTGTTTAGATACCTCTCTCTCCTGCGCCTACAGAACC
This sequence comes from Verasper variegatus, assembly GCA_026259375.1. Lineage (NCBI taxonomy): Eukaryota > Metazoa > Chordata > Actinopteri > Pleuronectiformes > Pleuronectidae > Verasper > Verasper variegatus. The sequence goes on from CM048040.1 coordinate 2,049,946, forward strand.
AGTCTGGATTGGTTCAGAGAGACAGCCCTCAGTCCTCCTATATAAGATCCTTGCATTTGACTGTTTTCCATCTTCACTCTGAGATCCTTGTGACTCTGTGTTGATCCTTTCTGCAGAAAGTCCCTATTAAAATACACGTAGATAACTTTGGTGTTTCCAGCCTCTTGTATTTCCAGATTTCCATCGCAATTTGGTGTCAGAAGTGGGATCGCACGACTGGACGGATGTGGACTCGGGTGTCTACAGTTGAGTGATCTTCTTGGGAAAAAAAGTTTCCACCCTTAACCTCCCCATTAGGACGGGTGAGATGCAGGGACCGAGACCCAATCGTCTCAGCGCTGCGATCTATCTGGTGAGAATCTGAGATTTCAAGTGTAATTTATACCAGCAAACATAGTGTTACAGAGAAGTTGGTCTAAGGGGATAAGATCTCCAGACGGGTGAAAGCCCTGTAAATTTTTAACCAAGGGTTTAGAAGAAACCTGGAAGGTAGACTGACGAGGTACCTTAAAAATAGAGTTTGTTAAATTACACAACCACAGAGAGGACATAATACTGAGTTGTATTTGCATTGTGTGAAACAAGTCTCTAAAAGCGCGCTATGTAGAGAACTTCTTTAAGGCACTATGATTCATGTTGGTCAGGCAGGATAGTTGAAAGTGTATAAAAAAAAGAAAAACAAAAAGAGATGAATTGAGAAATTACCAGTAACAAAGTAATTACAAGAGGAAATTACTATTGATTATATAGTTTCATATTTGTAAGCATTGCTCCTTACAATGGCGTTTTGGAGATTGATTAAAGACTTAAGGTAACTAAAACGTAACATACATTTTTTACATCGTAAAAGAAAATGTAAAGATTTGGATAATGGAACTGAACTGAGTAGTCCTAATATGAACTTCATGCGAAGGAACTATGGTGACACAGCACTAAGACAAGTGTGGATGAAAGAATGTGGGTTTCCAACTGGGGGAGTTTTAGTATAAGGCAGCTAAAACAGCTGAGACTGAAGCTAAAAGACAAAGAAAAAAGTAAGTCAGGCCAGAAAAATAAATCTTACATTTCAGGCAGATAGGAAGGTATGTGGAATGTGGTTAGATGAATTGCATCAAAGGGACAGAAAACACACACACTGGCAGGGACAGATAACTCCTCACAAATGTCTCAGTGTCTCAAAATGCAGGTTTCCGACCTAGACTCTTCCCCGCCGAGACGACGACAACCAGAACACCACCAAGCTCCACCAGAAGCGGATGTTCCACAGGCAGGAGCCCAGGCCCCACAACAACCTTTTCCAGCTAATAACATTCCAGACCCGCAACTCCTCTCTTCACCTCGCAACAGACAAGCGGGCAATATGGACTGGGACAGGATCCAGCCCAAATCGCGATGGTTGAAGTGACCTGATGTTGCCAGCCTGTTAAAACATACAGGCATCAAGTGGGACTCAGGAAGGACTTAATAAAAGCACATGCCGCTGACGCGAAGAAGATAATTAAACATGAAGAAAAGAAGAAGAAAAGAGAGACTGATCTGCATAAAGCCTCATTGACAATGTTCAGAGGTTAACATCGCAGACGCAAAAGAAGAGGATTTCAAGGAAGGAGGGGAGACGGCAAATGGAATGATGATTGGGACATTTGTTTTCACTGTGGAGAGAAGGGACATTGGGCAAAACAAAAAAATTGTCCAAAGAAACAGCAACAAGCTTACAAAGCTGATTGAACCGAGGCAGGGATGGAGGAGAGGGAGGAACCACGTGCATTAAGTGTAATGCAGCTTCACTGTTATATGTGTATGAATGGAAGCTCTGTTCATCTGTTGTAACATCAATCAACACTGATCTAGTGGATAAGGCACATTCAGTCACACTAAGAACAGACACCACGTACATGCATCCAGAAGATTTACACTGCACTGCACACAAACACAAAGGGAAAGATGCATGTTTTGAAAAAAGACAGTTTAGAGAAAGTTGTGAAGAAAGTTGTGTGAAAGAGAATTTAACACTAAGTTGCATCTTCTGGAATGAACATAGATGTGCTGTTTCTGTAATTTTACTCAAGCCAGAAAATAAGTCACCCTCTCAGTTCCTTCGCAGATGTTCAGAGGATGCTTTCCTTTTTTGACGTTCCTGGTTCACACTCGCATGTCTTGCTCCAACTGAAGAATATTGTGAAAAGGATTCTCTGGTTCATATTTAAACATCTAGCTGCAGAAGTACATAAGGCAAGCCTGAAAAACTGCAGTTTGTAAACGTACAAGTTTAATTTTTAGGGCATGTGATCACAGCAGAGGGCAAATCCCTGTTCCCTAAGAGAGTATTAGCAATTCAAAATATTCCAAAACCTGTCACAAAGAAACAAGTGATGTCATTCCTGGGAATGTGTTCTTATTGCAGATCATTTATTCCTAACTATGCTGTCCTCGAGGAGCCCCTCAGCGCAATCGCACACGGGCAAGGCCTACAAGCATATAGTTTAGTCACATGGACTGATGAGGCAAGAAAGCTTTCACCGACTTGAAACTGACCTTACAAACCACCAAACCCTGACCGACCTTTCACACAGGCAGTTGGCGAGAAGGGGGGCTGCATGACATCAGTGCTACTCCCAGACCATGGGGGCAAACAGAGACCTGTGGCATTTTTCTCAGCAAAACTTGATCCTGTTGCTGCAGGCCTCCTTACTTGTCTTAGAGCTGTAGCAGCTTCAGATAAGACTGTCATGGCATCCAAGGATTTAGTAGGATACTCCTCATTCACCCTGCTGGTCCCAAATGCTGTGTCTATGATGCTATCTATAACATGCTATTCTGTTGGAAATGTATAACATCACTGTGAAAAGATGTAATGTTCTAAACCCAGATACTCTTCAGGACTTAGTCATGGCTATAGTCATGAAGTAATGACAAGATCGAGGTGGATAAAATAGTCTTTTCTAGTCTTAATGACCACTCAAACTGCTTTAAATAACAACCATTCACATACACATTCATACAGTGCATCTATGGGCAGCACTTTTTTCTATGGAGGGGCCATTCGGGGTTCAGTATCTTGCCCAAGGACACTTGCAGATGGGGAAGACCGGGATGACCCCGTCGACCTTCTGGTTGGAGACGACCACTCTAAAAATGAGTTTCGATCATAGGGCTCACCTACAAATCTGCCATCTAGTACTGAGTCCGGTAACAACAACAAAGAGACTACACAGAACTAGAAGCATAGCTCACTACAGAACCATAAATCATTTACATTGGATGGCCATAACATCATTTATTTATCTTACTTCATTATAATCAAAAACCTTTAATTTTCAATTCATCATCATTGAATTTATAAATTGTTACACGGTTAAAATCGATTCATTTTTATTCTATGGTTTTAGAATTGTGTTTTACACAAACTCACTACTGACTCACAACAGCACGCTGAATTAATTACTGGAGCAGGAAGGGATGAGTTGTCAAATTATTGATCTTGTGCAAACAGCCAAATCTATTCTTTACCACTCTACTGCCAACCAACCATCAGAGCAACTTAACATGTTAACATCTTTCCAACACAGGTCAAGTTAAGAACACGTTTCCATACATGTGTAAAATTATGTCGAAAAGTGTGCACAATATGGTCTGCATATTTTTCATATGCTTCCTCATGACGTACACAGAATAAAGCATACTTGTCCAGAACTTTTACTGGCTAGAGATAAAGAATTTAATTGTTTATATTGTAAATGAGGCAAGTTTCAATCAATGAAGTGCTGCTGCAGGGGAAATTGTTTTTTCTTTCCAATAAATTGTAGACAATATATGTTTAATTGCCACTTCATAAGGTAAACCAAACTAAAACTCATGTAAATGGAACTGTCATGCAAGACATCCCACCATTATGAGGGCTGTGATTTTTTTGAGAAGACAGATTTATAGATTTGTGTTGAAGTGTGAGCAAAATAAAATAATCAAATTTCAACTCACAACCTACATCTTCCCAAAGTAGCATATATTGGGTCAACAAAGCATTAAAAAATGTTACAACAAAAACAAGACTTCATGATCTGAGGATTTATTGTGAACTGAATATCTTAGATTGTGTTAGTATTAGCGAGGTGACCCAATAAATTGGCAACTAAGAGTAGATCTCATTAGAATATATTTTAATGGTCCTTTATATATTCCACAAATTGTTACATAAGACTTCATAGTAATCAGCAGCTTAAATGACAACTTGAAATTAATTTGATAGTCAGGCTCACTAACTCAAATTTCACTGGCAGAAAATGACACACAGAAGGCCGTGGGTCAAGTCATGAAAAATCTGTAACGCTACATGTTAGAAAGTGTCAGCTAGCCAGGTTTCGTGCTGGAGATTCTAGCTTCCTTGTTCCACTTTAAACTTTAAGGTAAACTTCATATTGCAACAGAGGAGTGAATGTGTAATAGCTATAGGAGGTGTGGCCTCCTACAGAGATATAAACTATAGTTGAAACTGCTTACATGAGTAAAGAGCTGAGACATAATCAGTCTGTATTAATGTTTAAAGAATTTGCTTAAAATGATCAAGCAGACCACTTACAGTTCCCTGACTTTGTGTGTGTGTGCATGCACTTGTGTGAAACATGATGTCTTCTTCTATTTGCGTGACACATGATGTCTTCTTCTATTCACACTATCATGGCTGAGTGAGTTATTTTACCCCACGGTTGCTGATCTAATTCTGGTTTGGGATTGTAATAGTACATAACTATTGTCACCTCCCTCACAGAAGCAGGTGTGTTGCATGAATGGAGTGCAATGATGTCACCCTGACAAGTGGATCATGGTGCAGACTGTTATTTTATCTTCAAATGAGAAACAGCAAAGTTGTCCCTTCCATTATTTTAAACATTAATTTAGTAGATAACAATTGTCAGTTGGGAGGTGATCTGTCTGATGGATAGACTTAAAATAAAGAAACAAATGGGGATAACTGTCCACTTGTTTAATCCAGTCAGATGTGATCTCTACAGCTACATTTGGGCAGAAAAATTCAGTTTTTTGTTTTAAACACACAATATGAAAACAGGTGGAAGAAACTAAATTAACTATACGAACAAAAGTCGCCATGATTATGTGTACAACATAAAGTATGTTGAGTGAATTTGCTCTATTGTGTTTGATAATATTTAACAGGCTATGGTATTAATAAAGCAGCTTGCTACACAGGATCCTCGTCTAATTTATTACTGACAGTTGAAATCTCGTTTTTAAACAACGTTGGTTAACAACCTAACCCTGGTACCAATGGATACACTTGCGGAACTTACCGTTGACTAGCGTGGGAGTAAAAGCCCCAATATTATCGACTGATCGGTTGTTGCGTCCGACGTGTCTCGTCTTCCAGTGAGGATCAAAGGAAGGACATTATTCGGAGTAATTCACAGTTAACTAAATATTAAAATGTATAATGCACCGCCACATGACTGAAGACCTTTTCCGGATGGAGAGGATCTAGTCATCTGTTCAGTGTGTCATGTTTCTGGACCCGTCACTGCCACATATAGTACTACATTTACTTTGTTAAAAAACTCGCACTTATATCAGATAAGGGAACAATGATTACCAGATAAATGAAGGCGTTTAGTTCAAAGTTATCGGTCAACAGCTGCTCACTGAGACATCCTCAATGTTAGCGTCCTGTTGACGTGAAAGCTGAAGATTTATGGGACATTTCCACAGAGCGGCTAGAACTCGCAACACCTCCAGGTAACTTAAACGCGGTGGTGTAAGATTAGCTAGTTAGCAAAGCCCTGATAAATCGACAGCGAGCTGAAGGTGTTGGAAAGTTGACGGTTGTGGGCGGGCCCAACCTGCTAGCCTGCTAACTTTAGCATGGCTAACGTTAGCCCTCGCTAGCTTCAACAGAGAAATTGAGCCGGCTCTACGGGCAGCAGACAAAGTGCGACAGCGGACACTTACCGCCTTGATCAACCCGGCGACCTAAATGCTTCCCAGCAGAGCAGAGCTTTACCAGGCCAACGGTTCTCGCCTCCCTCCGTCGCCGGTGTGCCTGTGAGGGATTTCTGCTGTTTCAGAGACAATATGGCTGCCCACCGAGTGTTGCAGTGGGAGCCGCGGAGGGACAAACCACTGCAATCGCAGGCCATTAAAACCACAATCCACGTATTGCTGCTTAACGTTCATTGAATTATTGGAGCATTGGTGCATTTTTCTACCCCAATGTATGGACGTAGCACAAGTTTCAAGAACAAACCTACATGTCACGTTCTGAATCTATATCTTTAAGAAAAACTGTTTTGGAGCTTTGTGGCATTCTCCATCCCTCATATCCCTAACAGAGTCCATCCATGACCTTATTATCACATTAGAACATTACAAACGTTATATATGGCTGATATACACTTTGCCATTACATTTGAGAACATAGAACACGATGGAGATGGAATATACCTTGTAAGTTTGAAGGTCCACACTAGTTAATTTGCCAAACGCCAGTAGACGTTAGCAGATGTTAGGGACATACCTTCAGTTGTCTACCTTAGTGTTACCTACATGTGTTTCAGCCTTTTAATCACAAGACTCTTCTTAGGGAGGCCCACCAAAGGCTGTGTGTGTCCCTAACATGGGGGCCAGATGCAGTGCTTGATGTTTGAGTGGCACAGGGCTAGATTCTACATGTCGGAGTAACCTGACAGTGGATATTGCAATAAAACCTCTGCAACCAACCTCAACCGAGCGAGCTATTGCCATCCAGCCAAAGTTGTGTGTCAATGTGTGATGGGACTATAAGCCGCTGGCCGACATCCGCCAGCATTTCCCGGACTCCTGGACAGTGGCGGAGGCCCTCTCTCTCCCTGTTCCCCTTCCCTGACAGAAAGGTGTCCTTGGAACTGAGCGTGATGTTTTGGAGGGCAAGCATAGTAGATGAAATTGGCAAATAAAGGTTTTATTTTAAGTAGACATATAATATAATATAAGACATTTAAGAACACAACATTTAAGTTACACAACATATAAGTATACAACAATGAGTGCTCAAGAATCAGAATCTGAATTTCACATACAGGAAATTGACTTGGTGTGGTTGGTGCATAGGACATAAAACAACAATATATATATATATAAGTGAAACATAAGTACACAGCATGTAAAAAGGCACATGGTATATAGGATGTGAACTGCAGTTAATGATTGTGGTGCAAACCAGAATAGAGCAAAATAGATTAAGCACTTCATATACTTATGGCCGATGTGTAGATAATGAGATGTGACATGTAATGTTCATCCACAGGATGAGTAATATAGCAACATTTACAGTAAAATGGCAACAAAGATCCTAAATTATCAACATTTCTTTCAATCTATACTCTCTTCTACTCCTATAAAATATCTAAATATCCATGAACTTTACCATACACGGTATTTACCTCATACTCTGGTCCAACCTATGCACCACATTCTTCTAGTGTTCCAACCAAATCCTTTATCTTTTCATTGTTGTGAATAAATAATCACACACAGCCTTTGTTGGAATTTGGTTATTTGTTCCGCTATCCCTTTATTTTAACCCAATATGCCAACTTTAAAGCCCTTAAATATAAAAGAGAAGGCTTTCCACCTGTGATGCTTTGGTGGGAGTTGTTTTAACAACACCAGTATTGTCTTAGAACTCTGAACTGCATTCTAATTAATCTAGAACACTCTTGGCTGCTGCTCCATATACCGCACAACCATAATCAATAATTGATCATATTAAGGCCTTGCAGGCCTGTAGACATCCATGTATAAATGTCTATAACTCTAACGATTCCTGTCAAGGCTCATTACATTGGTTTCATAGTGTACTGGTTATCACGTTTGCTTTACACAGAAAATCCTGGGTTCAATCCCTAGTGGAACCATTTACTTATTCTTTCCCTCAGGATTAATGAAGAATCTGTCAAACTTTATTTGTAAGAACCTTTCATACAAACAATGTAGCTCAATGTCATATAGATCAAAACCTATAGCCTCCACCCACCACAACTCAGGAAATACATCACAATAATGAAAGACAACAAATGCTGATAATCAAAAAATAAAACGCTAAAACAGATAATGACAAAGATATAGAGAAAATAATAGAATGCTAAAGAAATAAGACCAGAGAGGTATAAAACGGAAAACTATTGTGATATGGCAAATTATTAAATGATAACCTCTAAAACAGCCAGAGATGTATAAATAAATAGAAAGATATGTAAATAAAAGTCTAGATTAAGATCTAAGATTAAAAAAGGTAGGTCTTGAGTTTGCTTAAAAAAATGTCAATGTTCTCTGCTGCCCTCAGGTCTTCAATTTGTTCCAGAGTCTTAAGAAATATCTATCTATACAAAAGTAATGTGATGTATATATCCAAATGTATTTAACTCAGACTTTTCTATAAAATGTACTCAAGTAAAATGCAGGCCACATTAAAAATACCCATATCTGCTACTAAAACACCTGTTAAGATAATCAAAGAAATTAGCAGTGCTGAGCCATTTAGCATGGTGTCTCCGATTCAAATATTGCTCCCTACATTAATTGTACATAAGTGAGTCTTGAAGAAAGTACTGTAGATGAGGAAATAGATGTAACATTTTTTCAGTGACATATTACCTTGTATTATCATATCTGCAACACAAAAATATTGTGTAATATTTAATAAGTTTCATGTTTTTTCATGGTGTGTCCCCAGAGCAGTAGGGCGCTTGACGGCTGTGGCTTGGGAGGTAAAGCGGATAATCCACTCAGCAGAAGGTCAGCGGTGTGAGTGTCCTTGGGAGAGCTGAACCCCAAATTGCTCCTTAAGGCTGCACATGCAGTGTGTGATAGAGAAAGTGCACATAGATGCACTGTGTGAAAAGTGTGAATGGCAAAACTATAAAGCGGTTTGAGTGGTCACCATATTAGAAAAGCACTACATAAATACAGATCAGCAACTTGCTAGACTTCTGCTAAGGTTTTCTCCCCATTTTCAGATGAGGAAGAGCAGCTCTTGATGTCTTCCTCATTCAACGTTCAACAGATCATTTCTGATGGAGAACCTGCAACATCTTCACCTGACCCAGAAATGCAGATCCCACTCCATTGAGAGTGGATTGATGTTGCATTTGTCAACAAATGTCTATTTAAAATATCTGCTCCTTTTGTCTTCAAGACACAAAAATATCTCTATTAGGTCTATGTTTTAAATGCTGAATCTCAGTAAAACTTTATTATGTCCATCATGACTATTTTTTACTGTGTTTAAGTCAGGGATGTGTATAGCACCTTAACTCCAGCCATGCACCTCGTAGCTCTGTTCTGTTTTTATGTCCTATTTAAATTTATTTCATATTGCACTGTGTTCTTTTATGTTGTGTTTTATGTTGAACTGTGGTTTGGCACTCTGCTTGAGAGGAACAACATTTTGCTAAGCTGTATAGCCCTTTTAATGTGGATGAATGACAGTAAACGTTGACTTGACTTGAAAGTGAAAACATTTTCTCTAATATGGCTACAAACTATTAAGTATCAATGTTTACCTCTTTCACTAGAAAAAAGAAAGTCTGTAAGGTTCTGCATTTCACCTAAAATGAAACCAAACAAAAGCAGTATAAACAGAGCCCTTCAAATTACAACTAGTAACTGATCAAGGTCATGATTCAGAAAGACATATATATATGGAAATTCAATCAATCAATTACACGCCACTGTGGTTTTAGCCTTTTATATACGGTCTATGGTTTAGGCACATGCTTCAATTTAAGTGCAAATTCTCTGAAATGCCCACAAAATAAATGGTCTTAAATTAGCACATAGTAATAGTAAATCGTTTTCCTCTTTTGGACAAGGCATTCTTAAATGTTGAGAGTATGGATATTTTTAGAATCTTTTTAGTTGCTGTTCCTGAAGGATTAAAATCATTAAACAAAACTAAATCGACATCAAACATGATCAACATTATAATCTGTTGAATCTGTTATTTCAACATTCTTTCAAAACAGATATTTAGAGAAAAAGTCATACAAAATTAATTTTATAAATCAGGGAATGAAGTCCCTACTATGTCCAAAAGGGGGCACCCCAACATTCAAAAAACATGCACACTGTTCAACCTCAGTCGCACTCCTCCATACTCCTGCAAAAATATAGAGTAAAGTCATTAATAAAACAATCTGATATAAGAAAATACTCCTGCAACACAGCATAAAGGGATAATGCTTGTAGGAGGAGATCAGGATCTGAAATCAGAGTTCTTATGGACATCTTACATGTCATTTAAGAGTTCAGGGTGCACAGGCCCTTCCATCTTTATAATAATGCTCTTAGACTTACTTTGATATGATGTTTTTACTATCTTTTACACCTTGTACGTTCCACTCAGGCTCGTTCTTGCAGTTCAGACATAGCTCTTGTTCATTTATGTGCTTGTTTTTACCTCTTGAAGGATGCTACGTTATAGGGGTATTAAAAAAATTGTAGGTAACGCATGCACATCTACTCCAAGCTCTTTCATTTCAATGTAGGTCAAAGTAGCCAGCACCCCTGGGGGCACAGGACCGACAATGGTGGCACAAAAATCCCTCATTTAAATTGGTCTCAATTATTTTTACATGATTTGATTAATTGCAAATGTGTAGACGAGTTCTTTGTCGAAACTATGTTTAGTTAATATTGTGTGGACTGCACACATCCCTCCATAAATTTGCTTTTAAGCTGCCATACATGTGTAGTCTGTTGTGCACTGCATTGTATAGGAACCTGGAAGGAATAGGGGGCACACACAGAAGGCATGGTGGGTGGGTGGCTAGGGGTTGTTGTGTGTAAGGGCCCATCAAAACATCTGCTTTTTTATATTTATGTAATTATTTAATTATGTAATTTAGTTTAGTTATGCCAGAAATGACTATAATACACAGCACATTTGATCTGTATTAGCCATTATCAGATGAGTGATATCTCAATTTGGCATTGTTCATTGAGAAACAAAATTCAGATGTCACTGTGGCATTGGCCTCAGAGCAGCAGCGCTCATTCTTTACAGCAGGCGGTTCAAAGAGGTTGCTGGGGCCAGTGGGTTTCTGTCAGCAAGACTATTCATTGTGCTTTTTGGGCCTTGATTGAGGATATCCTCCAAACAATTGCTTTAGGTGTTGACACTGGTTCAAAGTTTTCAGACATTTTTCCCTCCTCCCATCCATCTCCTACTTACAGCATGCTAACAATCACATTTATTGTTCATGTCTTGTTAAAATGCAGATCCACAGGCTTCCTTATACCTAGGGAAGATTTTCCCTTTCAGTGTCAGAACTTAATATATGTCACAAAGTGTGTGTGTGTACGTTGTCCTGGATCAAGGGGACATATCTTCTAAAAATCTCCGCCAAACAAAGGCTACCTGTAATTACACTGCAGCAAACTTTATGGGCTGAAGGGAAGTGCACAGTACTGTTTAATTATATGCCGGAAAGAAGTGGATGGGAAGTGTCCTTCTGGAGAATCAGCTTTTTGTTGGTGAAAGGGGCTCAACTTGGTAGATTGCACATATTGTGTTCAATGAAATTAGTGCATACAAATGTAAAGATTGGAAAAAGATTGAAAAGTAAAATATTTCACTCATCTGCTTTGTTAAAATTACTAAAATTGAAGATATCGCTATTTCAGATAAAAAATGTTGATTCAATCAGAACTTTTCTCAGAATCAACGGAATCTATGCTGAGACATTCTTCAAACAATTCTGTTCATCACCTTTACCAACATCTTACATTGTTAATTTTGATGATCTTGGAGGCAAGTGCCTCTCTGGCAAAATTAAGGTCCCATGGAGAACGATTGCTCTAGAAAGTCAGTTAATATGTGATTGCCTTGAGGCTAAAAGGAGGTAGAGAAAATCAAACATGTTCAACAGAGCAGAGACAAAGATTTCTACTTCAAAACTAGAACAAAGCCATGAAATGAGAAGAGCCTACAGTGTCGAATCACACAAAAATCGAACCAAAATGAATCAATAAGCAAATTGATCCTCTTCAAGATATTTTCAGTGACTTCTTTTCAACAAATAAATGCTATGAATGTTTTTAAATTATTTGTGTCAATGTAAAGTTTACAAATATCAGGGATAAGATGTTAATGTTAAGGTACATATATATATCACCTGCTGAGTAAGCCTGCTCAGTCTATAAGTCAAATAAAATCATCCACCTCTCCCCTTTATCCGCTTTCTGCAACCTTGTTTGAATCAATGTTTAGTAGATGATAAACTTACCACTAGGAATGTTCCCCATTAAAGATTAATTTTATTAGAAGCATCAAGGAATAACCTTGACCTTGATATGATCAAATGTCAGACCTTACTCTCCTCAGTAAAAGAAATTGAGAGGTCTATTTTTGATTGCGACAATACCTTACCTCTAACATATATAACAAATGTCTGGTTTACAGTATCTTCACAATACTGACCCAGCTTTCATAAAGCCGATTACCACAGTTTCTTGAGGTGGAGTCCCACAAGGATCCATTCTAAAACCTCAACTGCTTTTAGTTTTATACTGTATGCTTCTAGCATACAGTATAAAGCCCATATACGCAAATCACAATATGCCGCAGGGAAAAAAAGTAGAACCCTCAGAGAGAACCACATGTGCAATAGCTGCCACATGAAGCAGAGCACATCAATAAAATAACAGTATTTACAACATTCTTGAAATGTTTAAAATAAATGGACCAATTTATAAATGTAAGGATAAATGTATCAATGTTTAAAGTATTTATAAATAAAAAAACAGATTCACGATGTGGCCGCAGGCATGATCCTGGATCTGCAACGATAAAGCCCAAGGCTTCAGGGAAGAGGTCACTAACATGTATTGATGAGACATTAATATGATGATGAGGAAGAAGAGAAAAGAGAAGCTCCATGTGTCAGGTGTCCCCTGACAATCCTGGCCTGTAGTAACCTAACAAGAGATGGTCCAAGACAAACCTGAAAATGTAAGGTTTTAAGCCTCCTCTTAATCGTAGAGGGTGTCTGCATCCCTAAAGGAAATGGTAGATAATTCCACAAGAAAGGAGCTTGATAGCTGAACGCTCAGAAAATACAGATACACATCTCACATTTCCTGTTGATGTTAAAACATTGGCTTGCCTGTTAAGCTGCTTGAAGGATGTTAAATATATGGATGTCACAAAATGTCCTGCAGGTGAGCAACGACACGACAGAAGTTATTGTGTTCAGTGCTACAGAACAGAGGCAACAAGTCATTTACCAGCACTGACCAGGTCAAAAACCTGGGAGTTATTGTTTATGCTGACCTAAATTCTAATTAATTAATTTGCAGCATCACCAACACTTCAGCCATTTCAGAAAAATCTCAAAAATTCAACGCTTCATTTCTAAGACAGGTTCAGACACCATCCATGCCTCTTTCACCAGACGAGACCCTTTTCAGTGGTCTTCCATGCTAAGTCATTTTAGCTATAAGGTCTATATAGAGAGAGTTCCCTTTATGCACACTCCAGTTAGGGAACTGAGATCAGCCACTCAACTGCTCCTTGACAAACCTCAGACAAGGCTAGTAACCAGAGGTGATCACACCTTTGCAGTAGCTGCCCCAAACCTGTGAATTTTATTTATTTTACATTAATAATTGTATTTTATTTGTATTACTTGCACTACGATGTATTACATTTTACTGTCCTTTTGTTGTACCATTAAACCTGTAAAGCACTTTGGTCAACCAAATTGTTTTAAATGGGCTATATAAATAGAATTGACATTGACATATATATGACATACTTTCATTCATATTCCAAAAGTTAATTCCGAGCAATTATTGCTTATGATCCCTAAGTATGGAGCAATCTGCCATCGGATTTGAAGTTTGTACCACCAGTGTCCCAATATAACCTCAACTCAGGGGACCATTTACCTGCTTTTCTAGGTCTCAATTTTATTTAGCGTTTAAAAGGGTGTTGTTTTGTGGCATGTCCTTTTTCCAAATAAACCTGTTCAAAACTATTTCTCATAGCTATTAAATATTAGTATCAGGCTTGAATGTGGAAGTACACACAGTCACAAGACTCAGCTGAGTTGAAGTGCCTGTTTGGCTTCTGCAGAGGATTGTGCTGCTCCCTCTTTTCCCGCTACACCCATCATTGGAAAACAATCGTAAAAATCGGAAGCAGCTCATCCAAGGCTGCTGTCCCATGAAAGGCCCGAAGTGCGTGTCCAATGGTGATTATCTCCTCTGACAGACTAGCCTGCCAGGGAACTATAGGGTTGAATAAGAGTCAGTAAGGGGTTGGAAGGTGTCTATCCTGTCAAGCAGTTGAGCTACAGGACCATATGGGTCTGTTTAGTCCCTCCTATTTGTCCCATATTCTCCATTAATGCTTACCAGATGGGGCTGAAGGTCAGGAAAGCGCCGCTAGTGATTTGAAAGATTAATCTACGTTCAGATGGAACTTTATATTGTCCTGTACAAAGATATCAGTAACCTTAAAAACAAACCACACCAGTCAAAGGTGGTTGCTCCAGACTGTCTGTCGTACCTCTTGTGCATATAAATGATTTAAAATAAAACACCTGAAGATATATGAACTTTCTCACTCTCTCAACCATTGCCCTTTTGAACCAAAACAGCTTTATTGGGCAAGAACACTAGTGCTGTTGCTTTTTTGGGTCAAATGCATTTTTCTTCTAAAGTATTGTTGTGCAAAAGTCAATTCATGTATGAATCCATGTGTATTTATGCAGTCATTCAGCTTTTCTTGAATAATTTATAGAAGTTTTCTTTCCCACTGTTGGTTTTTTTGAATAACATCATGATCTATACACTCACTTTTTTATTATATATGCTGGTTAAAGTGACCTATTCAAATACATTTAGTGTATTCAGTGTAAAAAAGAAATCTATATTCTATATCATTGCTCTATAGAAAACCTGTCATACCCCTTGTTTGGCCATAGCATTAGTGTCAATCGTGTCAGTTGAGTAGTGACAGTAGTGTAGAATAGTGTCAATAGTGTAAAATCTGGAGGAGATAACTATCAGCATTTTACAATCTAAGTTAGCTGAGGTAGCTACGTCAGAGCTGGTGAATATGACCTAGGTTATCTAACACACTTGCAACACAAATTTAGGCAGTTTGATAACAGTTAATAGTAAAACTGCAATGTAATAATGTGGTATATAGAAGCAAAACAGAAAACAAGGGGCTTGTGTGTTTCATGGGCAAATTTAGAGCTGTAGTTTGGCTGGAGATGGAAATGGGGCTATAATTTGCATTTTCATACTAAACAAAGGAAATGTGCAGCCATCTTAAGGCCTTTCAGGGATTTTCTTTCCCATGTTAAAAACTTCTAAATATTTATAATTTTTAGGAACAACGTTGAGTTTTAGGGATTCAATCAATGCTCGGAGAGGAACTTTAATGTGAGCATCAGCTGAGTGTGGTCGGCCATCTGAGCCCAATTGATGTTAAAGCTGGCACTGACCCAGGGCCCACAGGGACAGCCTTCGCAGGGTCTAGCTCAGGCCTTTCCTTCCTGTTCCTCCATGACATCTTCCTGCCTGGGGGGTGTGTGGGTGGGTGGGGGCCTCTGGGAGCCATTTAGCGGGGCTGCTCTGAGCCCTTGGAACTGCAGGATAAGCTCACACAGCAGCTTCTAATTAGGCTTTAGCACTGACAGGTGGAGAGAAACTGGCCGGCTGGAATGCTTTATGCAAGTGTGCAGTTATTTGTGCCGCCCCAGAGGACGACGAGTGCAACAACTTTTTGTCAGAAGGGTGTACCTCCAAACACCACTTCAGGGGTGATTTAAAGGATTCATTTTAGCCATAACTGTGTTGTTAAATCTTTAAAAACTGTGATAAATGTCATGGTTGGCTATGCGTGCACTACACAATGATGATAAGTACCTTTTGAGTGCTTTGTACGGAATAGTTACAGCAGAAATACCGATAAGATGAAGTACTGATACACACTTGTCATTCTCAACATCTCAACACAAAGACACATTACATGCACAAATAATCTTCGACCATGACAGGACAAATCTTTTATAGAAATGTACAGCAAAAATGTTTTCAGGAAACCGCAATGTAGAAATCCTAATAGACCAACCACTACAGTTTCTGAGTGAACCATTAAATTAGTCCAGTTAAATCAGTTATGCTGATGATTCTCTGGGGGTCCACACTACATTTCCTTCATTTTAGAGCCCCTAAAATGGGTTGGGTTGTAAAACAGTTTGGACAATGCTGCTGGCCCCGTTTTAGTTTGAAAACTTGGGGCTTCGTTTTAGTGTGGACGAGCACTCACAACATTTTGCTGATTGGGTGTTTTCGGTATGTTAATGGTACAGCTGTTACGGTACAGCTAGCAGCTGGTTAACTCAGTGTAGCACAGGGGGAATACAACTAGCTGAGGAATAACTCAGCACATGAACCACTGTGGCACCATAATTTAGAGACATAATGTGTGATTTAATGAGCTTTTGAGGAGCCAAGGGGTGGATTTTTGTTACCTTTGGAGTGTGTCCTTGTAGTTTCCAGTCTTTGTGCTAACCTAAGCTAACCACCTGCTGACTGTAGCTTTATGTATAGCATGCATAGTGGTGTCACTCTATTCATTTGACTTTCTGCAAGAAAGTAAAATAGGTGTATATTTTCCCAGATGTTAAACTATTCCTTTATCGTTGATTTAAATACTGCATTGTTCAAAATGATCAGTTCATTACACTGTGAAAAGCAACTACCAGAGATGCCAGACTTCCTTGAATAAGGTAATCAATCACACTGGACATCTTGTCTTCTTCTATTCCCGTCACATGATGTGATCGCTGCAGTGTAAGGTTGCAGAATTTTCTAATCGAAGTGCTGGCATTCATCCTGGAGTACTTTCTGTTGCTTTTGGCACATCCAGTTTAAAAACTGTACTCCTGTCTCTGTGTGTAAACTGATTCTCACACGGCACACAGTGCTTCTCTCCTGTTGTGATGTGTAACACTGATTCATCAGCAGCTGTGTTTGTCTGGACTAGGGGAGTTAGGTGATATTAGCTGTGACTGATCAACACCACATGTGGATCCCAAACTGAGAAATTTACTACCAGAGCAGATTCAGGCCAGAGATCAGCCTTCAGATTTTTCCTGGAAACTGATCCGAATGGAGTATTGTTAATGCACACATAAAATTAGCTTCTCAAGTTTCAGTTGCATTCAGGGGAGATTATGGAGAGATTACAAACTGCAAACGAGGCATTTTCCAAACATGAGGAATGCACATATTTATGAACTAACAGTTACATTGTAAAAAAGTGGTCTTTCAGCTCTAACACCAAACTTGACACTCTTCCTCTCTGTGGTTGTTCTTGCTGGCACGAGTCCAGTAATGTGCTACACTCCCTGATGGTCTCCATGAGTAATCATCAGTCACTACAATAGATCCAACAACACTAATTTGTGTCTTTCCTGTTTTGTCTTTACCTTTTCCCAGAGTTAAATTTGATTCATGCCTTCCTAACTGGCACTCGGTACCTTACCACCCTGACAGGGCTTTGTGTGGTCACATACTGCTGGGATATTTCAGAGAGAGCCTGCTGAGGAAAAGATTGATTACTTCCTCTGCAGAGATTCCTTGGCATTACTTGGACGGAGAAGGTAAACCTTCATTGGGATTCCCCATGTAGGTTTCCTCTTCTGAGCATGTTACAGGCCAACAATGCCAATAATGATTTGTTTAACAGGGATCTGGCTGTCCTAAATTAACATGTAACTCTCTGTAGGTGGTGTATAAAGAAAACGTAAATAGAAATCGTGAGGGGGACAAGAGCCTACTCTGTGTATAAGTGTATTTTGTCATTATACACTGTCTGCACTTTTCTAGTCTATTTCTTCATTAGAGAAGTAAAAGCACTGACAAAAATCTGGAGAGTGCAAGCAGCATAAGCAATATTCCATTCACTTACAATTGCAGAAATGTCAGAGACAGATATAGGGGGCGGCTGTGACTCAGGAGATAGATTAGGTCGTCCACTAACAAGGTGGTTTGATTCCCATCTTCCCATTCCACATGCTGAAGTGTGCTAGGGCAAGATACTGAACCCTAAATTGTACTGGCAGTTTGTGAATAGAATGTGCAATACAGAAAATACTGTACATAGATGCATTGTATGAATGTGTGATTAAATGGGTGAATAGCATAACTGTAATATAAAGAGCTTTGAGTGGTCATCAACCTACAAAAGTGCTACATAAATACAGGCCATGGACCATTTGCCATATATATCTCAAAACCAGGACAAACACAACTTAACTATCTGCATGACTGGAAGCATTGGGGGTCGCAAAATAGCAGAATTTATATACCTTTTATTTAGCAAATTCGTTGTTTACTGAGAAAGGGGAACAATCCAATCGGCCAGTGTTTTTTACCAGTCACATTTTGATCATGAGATCTGAAATTTTGAACAGCTACTTTTGTTAATGGACAACGATTCAAAAATTGCCTGTTACAGCTAAACAAAAATATATTTTCTGATCACTATCAATTAAAAATTGTTAAATCCCATGTTAACAAGCAATGCAAAAGCATAGAAAGCATTGACAACCTCAACACTTTGCCACTACACTGAAATACAAAAAAGAGCCATGTCTGTGTAAAAATAAATTTAATTTCAAAGTAGATTACAACATTGTCATGAAAAAGCGGTGGTCAGTGGTCTGTCCTGATCTGCTTGTGTCATCTTGAAGAACATTGCAAACTCTTGTGGAGTTTAGTCTCACAAACATTTTACCCAATACAGCATATTAACATGTCAGGTACCAGATGTGTCTCTGATTGATCCGTCAATATGTAACAGAGTTATTTCACAACAAGAATTATTGGTCATTTCAAACGTGTAACTAAACGCTTTGACCTATGAACACAAAAGATATTATGAAAACAAACCTTAAGCAGGATCACATAACCTGTATCACAGAGATTTATTGCAATGATCATCTGATGCCAGTTACATATTAAAATAACTATTTACCTAATATAAAAGTCAAATTCTACTGTTTTGAATTTGAATTATTGGATAACTAAACAATATGTTATTGGTGACTAGTATAATCCACAGTACTGTGTGATTATGAACCTTTCAGTAATCGACAGCAGGTAATATTGACTATTCTATGGCCCATGTGCAAAACTCTTTCTGATGTTACACACTTCCTGTGTAAATAAGAACATTATGTTTAGAGACTCAGAGCAAGAGAGTTCCTTCTCTCAAAGATCACTGACTGTGTAGAATTTCTATTTATCTTTATTTACCAGTGCTCATAAAATGCTCAGCAGATTTTGTAATAATATGAAAAGAACATCCATGACCATATACAATAGCAGCTTTACTCTCAACCTTTCTCAGTTTTACAATATTCCCCCATGACCTTGTCACAATGGGAAGAGTTTCTTCATCTGCTGGCAACACACAGATGGTTTTGGTGCCAAACCTTCTATCTCATACATCTAAGAGACCAAACTCCCAAAAAGAGTGCTCCATTGAAACTGCTGTCATTCTGAAATGACTCTATAGACTTTTACAAGTTCTGCTTGCAAGAAGAGAAGATCCACTCTTGCTCCAGGTCAAACAGTTCCATCACCGACTCATTTGTCTCCGGCTGTGCCCATGCATCTTCACACAGTCTCGTCTGTCCTTCACCTGTGAGCAAAGAGGGGAAATAGCGACAGTGTCAATTCAAGGATCATACCTAGGAACACATTTTAGACCTAAACATAATTTCAGTTCAATTGAGTTCACATGTTTCTATGCACTTTATATACAGCAGAAAAGTGGGTCTAGTGTGATTAAATAGTTGTCTCGAATGAAAAACAAATTTCCTTTAAAGGATGTTTTCATATGGTACCTATAAATAAGCTAAATCCCAAAAGAGAGATTCAAACTCCAAGATGGACCACGTCCATTTTACCAGGATCCTCAACCTAGTGTCATATGATCCCCCACTAAACTGGAAAACAATTATTCCGGTCAAACATCCAGTCAGGTAGAGATGTAATTTTACTCAAAAACAGTCTCTAGAAAATGTATAGAAAATGAAATACTTCATGTCTAAAGTAAAATAATAATAAAAAAGCTGAAATAAAAGATATTTACTAAGCTCACACCACTGACATTTGTTAAATATTTTGCAGGAGAAATGGTGCAGGCGGATTATAAAAGTTGAACTTGTACAGTAATAATAGTTTTGCATTGTAAAATAGAATTAAGCTGTAGAGTGTGATGAATCACATGCAGGTCTGAAATAACATGTGCTTTGCCTGCTGCTTGCAACTGAGAAAGAAACTTTATAACCATTTGGATTGTGTGGGGCATGTTTTCTCTGTGTTTTACCCCTTTCCGTTGGTTGCTGAGGCAGAAAGTGCAGATGGTCCTGGGCTGCTTGCCCCCTCCACTCCCCTTCAGCTCCGTGTAGACAGCGCTGAGACACGGCTGGCCGTCCTCCCTGCCGTCTACCACCAGCACGTTGGCCAGGTGCGAGATGTAGCTGGACGCCAGGCGCAGCGTCTCGATCTTGGACAGTCTCCTGTCCACCGGCTCCGTGGGGATAAGTGTCCGCAGAGCCGTGAAGGCCGTGTTCACGCTCTGGGTCCGGTGTCTCTCTCTGGCGTTGGCGGCGTTCCGCTGACGCACCACCACGCCGCCGGACTCCCGCCGGTAACCCTCCACCGGAGTCCCGCAGCAGTCGTAGCCCTGGTCGGTGCTGCCGTCGCTCTCGCTGCGGCTCCCCTCCTCGTCGTCCGACATCATGGTCAGGTCAGCGGGGTAAGAGAAGGGATGAGTGGACACCGGCCTCAGCATAGTGAAAGCCATCATTGGTTAGCCAGAGTCTCACTGAGGAGGACCAGTCCCTAAATGTAAACTAGGAAACAGCCGCATGCAGACAAGAGCCGTGTGTAAAGGTCGATGTTACTCCGAGGTTCAGCCAACACAAGCTCCCAGCTTGTTTTGACACCTCTCCATACCATGGCCTGGAGTGACAGCGGTCGTGACAGGGAGGGCTCTTATAGCAGCTGGGAGGGGGGGGGGGGGGTGGAGCACATAGAGAGGCTCCCATCCTCCCAAATGTTTTAGCCCTAAAACTTGCAGACATCAGTTTGATACCTCTCCCCCCCCCCACACACACACCCCACACACACACACCCCACACCCCCAGCAAGGTGTAGGATACACTTGTGTTGACCAAATGAGTGGGCCATGGGTTTTTAATGATGGGAGAGCAGAGAGCAAACTTTGGGAGACATTCACTGTACAGAGCACAGTGGTCGACGGATCAGGAGGATAATGCTGTGACACATTTACTCAAGTGTTTACATATTCTGCCACTATACTCATAGTACTCATACTAGTTACTAATGATTGCACTTTGTAGATAAGGACTTTATACTGCATGTCAATGAGGATAAGTAAATATAAATCTACTTTCTGATTGCACAAACATGTGCGATATGTGTACCACATGTATTTCATGAGCCATGTATCGTATCACCTTCACACCTGGCATGTGTGTCCTTAAAGGCCAGAAGAAGTTCAGTGTTGAATTTGGTGCGAATTGGACACGCAATACGCTCAATGTTAATGAAATTCCAATAAACAGCCGACCAGTGCTCCTTAGAGGTCAGTGTCCGTAGAATAGCGTGCCTTTAGTCTGTGGACCGAGTTGAACATGTCTTCTTCTACGTCCTCGGATAAACTATAGCAGCGGTCGGTAACTGGGTCAAACCTAGGTTCAAAATCAACGGCAGATTATTTCGATAATTTGATTATTTTTATTTCACCATATCGGACTGTGACACAGACATGCATTGGAGTTGCAAGTGCTGATCTCTGTCATGGCAACAACATTCAAAGAATCAGATTGCAATTCTTTATATCAAGCTGAATTACAGAGCTTTTATTTTTTAAAAGTTGCGAACTTGAGTGTGAAGATTGTATCAATTGCTTAACAGACCTCTGAGAAGCGAACATTGTATGTATCAATCAATCAATCCAATTATTTTATATAGCCCATATTCACAGATCATAATTTGTCTCTTAGGCTTAACATCCTGTGACATCCTGTCCATAACTCTCAACAAGAATAAGAAAAAAATTACGAAATAAAAGCAGTAAAGTAAATAATTCAAACTTATACATAAGCAACACACATGAACAATATTATTGACTATAAAATCCTCACTGCAGATAAACCAGACACGATGAACGCAACGTTTTCTACCTTCCATCTGCACCATAGACTCGTCTCTAAACAGTTAAAATAACCTTGGACACCTTGCAAGACTGTTGGATTATGAAATGTGTAGTTACTGGAGAGGGGAGGGGGCTGGGCCCAGAATCATTAATATTTGATTTGGACCCTCCTCTTTATTGCTGCAACTCTGACTGAAGAAAATCTGCACTCAACAAACTGATAAATGTTCCAAACTGTGAGCAGGGTGTTTCATTTAAACTAATCTCTTAGTGAGGTAGTTGGCAATGTGCACTATAGGTTAGCTCTTAATGTTACATATTGGCCCTGTCAGCCAATATAGTCGGAATACAAATAAGATGAGTAATAATTAAAAGGCCGTAATCTCTTCTGCAAAACTTTTCTGAGCTGCCCTTTCTCCTCTCTGTCCCTTAGACCTGCATTAGTTTTACCTATAGGTGCACCAACTACACTACATTACAATGTACAATGTATTACAATGTATGGAATGGTTTAAACAGATCCCAGTTGATTTTTATTGTTAAATAAGCATAGATAATAGTATGCAAGACTGCAGCACTGACACAGGTCGCTGTCTGAAAGAGTACTTTTACTTTTTGATAATTTTAGTACACATGTGCAGTGCACGTTCTAGACCTGCCTGTTTAGAATGGGCTGTTTGCTTGTCCTGCAGTGTTAATGCGACACTCAAGAATTATTCCTTGTCATTAGTGAGTCCTATGCCAACAGTGTTACAATATATTGTCACTTTATATTGTTTGTGTGCTGGACGTTTTGTGCATAGCTTTTTATGTGTGGATCATGATGGTGGATCACGAATCAGAGATTGTGGTGGTGAATAATGATTGAGGTGGCAGCTGATGGTGGATCCTGATAGGGACAGCGGATCATGACAATGGATTGTGGATCATGGTGGCATCTGACTGTGGTGGTGGATACTAATCGTGGTGGCAGCTGATCGTGGACTATTACAGCAAGACTGCTTGATATACAATATGACTACTCAGATACTCTACTTTTGTCTGTCCTGGGAGAGGGATCCTACACATCAATCAATCAATCAAATGTGGCTCTCTCTGAGGTTTATACATTTTTTCCCCTGTTAAAAGGGTTTTTGGTAGTTTTTCCTTAAGGACAGAGGATGTTGCACCTTGTTAAGCCCTGTGAGACAAATTGGGAGATGTGAATATGGGCTGTACAAATACAATTTGATTGATTGATAAACAGTCAATGGTGCAGAGGGAAGTTAGAAAACATTTTGTTCATCCTACCTGGTTTATCTGAAATGAAGATTTTATATCAATATTTTTCAGAAATTACATTGAATTTGTTTCATTATTATTCACGTATGTTGGTTATGTTTAAATTATTTAACTTAACTAGTGTTGTTTTTTGTATACATTGCATGTTAGCTATTTCAGAGGTCTGTTTAACAATCGACACGATGTTCAGACCCAAGCTTAATTCAGCTTACGATAAAGCCTTGTAGTAACAAAACAAACTTTGTGCTTTCACTTTGTAGCCAAATTGTTAAAAAAGGAAGTGATTCAATGAATACTGCTGCCATGACGTAGATTAGCACCGTGAATGTCCATTATGGTGACTGTTGATTGTTTGCACTCTGCCCTGCTCCCACTACTACTACAGAACATTAGTCCACCTGTTTATTAAAATAGTATTAATATTGAGTGTATTGCATGTCTGTATTGCACCAAACTTAGCAATGCTCTTCCTTTGGCAATTTACAATAGCAATGCTAGGTGTGAATTCAATCATGAGATATGTGTTCCATAGACAGTCAGATAGACAGACAGACAGACAGACAAATGTCTGTGAAATTAGTAGGTAGATTTAGCTTTGACTATTTTTACCTATGTATATTTTTGATCGAAGGACTTTTGAACACTGTAGACTCTCATATGTGAGAATCCAGGATGGTGTGAGCTTCAAATAACAAAATGTTTTGAAAGTATATTTAATAGAGATATATTATTTTATGTTTTTAGACTACAAGCAAAGCCTGAAACAATTAAAATACTAAGCAAGCATATTTCCTAATCAGTAAGATGCATGCTTATCACGTGTCTGTGGTGTATATCTAAATTATGGAAACACAGTCAGTCCCAGTGGGCTAATGTGGTCAGTGGCAGTTGCCCTGTTTCACTTTGTCTAATGGGTTAAGTGCTTTTGGGTAAATAAACACTCAGCAGATGCTGGAGGGGATCACGCCTGAACTTTCTCTGTGGAGACTGAGCAAATGGCTTCCAGATTGACTGGTGCTGGAGGAGGGAGAGGTGGAGTGCTGCAAAAGGGAGAGAGTGTCATCAAAGGGCCTGTTTTTACAAACACAACCCCTTGACACATCAAACCGGGACACCGGCTGCCCCTGGCCCCCAGCTCAGCTGCACCAACAACAGCGACCTGTGTGGGACCTGGTTCCACTCATAAAGCAGGACACCATGGTGTTTTACCACGCTCAGCCAGCCAGCAACACGACCCCACTGCACTTTCTCTCCCCAAGCGCCACCGTCACGTCACATGTTTGGAACCATAAATACTTCACCCCAATTCTCCTGACCCCCCAACCCCCTTGCATCGACTTAAAGGAATGCTATTAAATGCCTGTTGACTTCAGTGATGAACGGTGTGGTGGGTGGAATGTCTGTCAGGAAAGATGTGATAATGGTACTCGAGGTGAACATCTTACTGTTGTATGAGATTTAAATAGGTTGGTTTTTGAAGCTGATACCAATATCATGGAATGGTGCTGTTGATAGTTTACTCAGGCTGCTCTTAGACACACACTGAACTCTGGATGATAAACACTTTTCTAGTCTTAATGACCACTCAAACTCTCTGCATCCACACATTCATACAATGCATCTATGTGCAGCAGTTTCTCTAGCCCTGCACTGAGCCGGTTTTAGAATCACTGCAAGACTTTTGATTTTCCACTAAAACTGTCTGAAAAGTCCTAGCCACAAAAATAGCTGGAGAATGTTCAAATTGGGACAGGGGGAGACAACTTGCAACTTATTTCCACTGTAGGTGTGAAAAACAATATATAAATTATGAAAACAATGCAGCAGTGAAATTGTAGTGTGGGGACAAGATTGTTCAGGACCCTCAACATGTTTTGTACCAATTACCATTTTACTGTATTGTAGTGCATCTTACTGTATTCACTGTAAGTATGAATATTGTGCATCTAGTACCAACATGTTGTAAGAGAGCAGTCATCTCTCACCAAATACATCTCAGCATTAATGAAAGCATTTATTCTTTTAACAGAGAAGTGAGCCAGCATCATGTTAGGGGCTGCTCAATAGGGGATTTTTAACAAAAGGCCAATACAGGAAAGGTCTTATTTCGTTTCAACTACACTGTATATAAATACCTAAATAAATAGTCATGCATTAATGCTGCGTAGTCTCCTTTCTGGGAAACTTTTGCAGTCAGATAACTTGACTCATTGGGAACAGCTGCAGTGGAGAGAAGAGAGCCTCCTCGTGACAGCCAGCTGCAGTCTGCTGCAGAGGCCTCTTATCATTTACTTTTGCATATTAGTGCTTTATTAGATGGAGCAGCACAAACTGGTTAAGTTTTTTATATTGTAGACAAATGAAAACATTAACCAATGAATGGGCAAACTGTTGTTTCTGTCAAATATTTTTCACAATCTATATTTTTTTGGATAAAAACTGTATTAATTTCATTTACTTTCCCCTAACTGACCACTTTATAAGGAACATCTGCGCACCTGCTTATTCATTCAATTATCTCATCATCCAATTATGTGGCGGCAGTGCTGTATATATAATCCTGCACATACAGGTCAGGAACATCAGCTAATGTTCACATCAAACATCAGAAAGTATTTCTGAGAGAGCTGATCTCCAGAGGTTTTCACACACAACAGTCTCTGCAGAATTGAGCCAAAAACAAACCAAAAAAATCCAGTGAGCAGCAGCTCAGCAGCTCTGTGGACGGAAAGACCTTGTTGACAATTTACAGTTCACAGACCCAGTTTGTGATCTTTGACCCACTCGACTCACTTTGCTTGTGTGTTTTGAGTCTTCCTAAGTAATAAGAGATTACTATCAACAAAATAAATTTGTCTTAAGAACCTGATGGATTTTCCTAAAAGATATGTCAGTGAATAGCTCATAAGTTTTATATGAAACTTAATCGTGACCTTTTCTATAAAGACAACGAAAATATGTTGTTAATTTAGATATTTAGAAATATGTTGGTACAGAACAATAGCAAATTGTTCAAAGGCAACACATTTGTTTTCCATCCAAATATCTGATCTTGCAGAATAACAACCATCTATAGTGACTGCAGCATTATTGGAGCGTTTTAGGTGTTTTAGTGTTAGTGTGAGAGTTGGGCTGTTGATGATGGTCAAAACTTTAAAAGTAGAATTATACACCATGAATGATACATTCATCAGACCAGACAGTTTCAGAGGTAAATTGGTTGACCCTTATCTTGCAGAGCAAAGCTACTGTAACACCCCCCCCCCCCACCCCCCCAGACTGGTAGCAACAGTATTATCTTTCATGTGACCCTTAGTGTGACCTCTAGATAAGACTCTGCTCATCTTCCTCCCATCCCACCGCCCTCCTCCACATTGTTCCCCTCCTGAGGACGCTGATCATCTTTCAATGCTCCAGACAGTTTGAGAAACCAGGACAGGTGGAGTGATGTGTCAAGAGAAGTTCAACAAATGGTCCCCAGTCACATCCGGCCTTTGTCTCACCTCTTATTATGAAGACAATATGGAAATAAACTTTGCTAATTAGTCATACGAAGATTCCTATTTGGCTTTACGTATGAAATGGCATCACGTCCTGATGTTGGACATTCATTCCACCTGGAAAATAAACTCCCTGAAGCTACTTCATAGAATTAATATCAAAAAGAAGCAGTTGATTCTTGATGTAGGGGGCTGATGAGCTGGTGTATCATCATCTCCCATGGGATCCTCGAAGCCCCCCAAACAGGCCAAATGTGAAGTCAGCCCCTGTAATACAGGAAGTCGACTCACACGCGATGATTCTTTTGGAGAAGCCCTCTGCAGTCTTTAATGTCTACCGTCCTGGGCTCCAACCCATGTCTGTCAACTTCCTTCTGAGTCACATGGGACCTCCAAGCCAGGTCAGTGAAGCTTATCGCGCCAGAGAAATCTTCAAGTCGCCTATAAAACCTTATCTGACATGATGTAACAGATGAGGCTAATGGTCTGATAATGAGGACTATAAAAAGACTCATCCGTTTTAGCCTTAATGTCATTTTGCGTGTTCTGGACATATCCTCTGTGTCCATTGGCAAGCGGTGTTGACCTGCTCCTTTGTCTGTGGTGGATGTTTTATGTTTGCTGAAGAAGTAAAGTAGAGCCCGATTCCTCGTTTTTATGACTATATCCTTATCCAAGGGTGAGCATAGGACATAGAGGGGTCAGGTTTCTCAAAAGGCTTGAACTAGTAATTATTTTAATTATTTATTCATCTTTTTTTTTTTTTTTACCAAGTAAACTATTAATAATAATAATAATATAATAATAATGTTCCCCTGTGCTCTGGGCGATGACTCCAAATTCCATGTTTTCTTTTGCTAACAGCCCAAAACCCAAAGATTTTCATATTAGAACAACAGAAGTAAAGAATTTTCACATTTATGAAGCTGAAGATACTGAGGGCTCACTATTTGTGCTAGATGACTTAAAATATGATTAAATAATTTATGATCACTTGAGTTAGATATAATCCAGGAATTGAATAATTGTATTGAATTATGTTACAAAGTAATAGTTTTTTTTGTGTTTTTTGTATCTTGTATGCAGCAGAACAAACTGTAAAGACACTGTCACCTTACAACATGAGCATTTATTTGGAGTCATGTGTGTCACATATTAAGACCAATATTTAATCAGTAGAGCTCTTTAACTGTGCTGCGTTGTACGGCTGTGTGCAGCTCTATTTGCAGTACTTGCTCTCACCATTGTCCTTTTTTAACATCCATGTAAACAGTCAGACCTCATAGTTTCAGCTGCAGTTGTATACATACCTACAAGTGGTATGCAATGCAATTGTCTCTCATGCGCTAAATTGTCTTTCACTCTTGGAATGGTCACACATACGCAAATGCAAAGCTAATATCGCAGGTTCAAGTTCACCAAAGTGGAACTCCACACGAACAAGATATCTAGAGATATGAACACTAACCAAGGCTAAGTTAACTGTTCGTGGTTAGTAAACACCTCTGAGGAAGTGGTTTGAAGACTTCTTCTGACGTTGCTGAGCTGCTGTTCTCCCAGATGCATAAATACTGGCATGAATGTGTGTTTTGAATGGTGGCTATTGTGTCTGAAAATAGCCATCCCCAGTCCATGGTCTATTGAGACACATTACTTTACTTGCATTTCCCGTGAGAGGTCAACGGCTCCCGGGCTCAGCCCTGTCTGGTCTGGACCAGCAGTCCAGTTCTCATGACACCTGACCCAGAGCATATCCTGTGGTCAAACCAGTATCTGCTCATGAGGAATCTGTACATAGGGTATTAACACTGTTCACACTACCCGCTGTTGATTTTCAATTTTTTAATGTGGCAGTTTTGACTGACACAGTAATCCTCTGAATCAGCACTTTGGAGAACAGCTTGTGGCTACACTTTAAGTTGTTTATATGGTTGCCCCCTTCTGCTGGTCAAGAGAAGCCCTGCACTGGGTAAAACTGCCACATAGTGATAATGATGATATATGATTGAACTATTTAATCAAGTAACATCTTTAGGATACCATGCATACATACATTTGTACTTTGATGTATAAATATCTTCCTGCACCAAAAACAGCAGAGACATATCAATCAGGTGCTTTACACCCTGTGAAAACAACTCATAATAGATCATTATAAACACGAGTAGCCATGGACATTATGCAGCAATATTCACCAAAATAGCTGAAAATAGAATAATATAATATTAAAATAAGAATGTATACAATTAAAAAAAATAACAGGGCTCTTCCTAAAGCAGCAGAAAGGGGGGATATGTATAAACAAGTTAAACTCCACAGCAGCTGCACCTGACAAACACAGACACAGAAATGCACTTCAGAAGTAGTTTAAGCTTTCCTGAACGTCTGAATGTCAGTCGTCTGCACCAGAAGACCTACACAATCTGCAGTGAATACAACTTCTCTGCTCATGAATGCTCAATGCAAACTATAGCCAATTTAAAATCTATAACCAGTCCACTCAGTGTCTTTGTCTCACTGTAGAACACAACCAGTCCATTTAGCCCCTACAGGAAACTGAAATAGTGCGCAGTGGTCTGTGGGTTACTCTCCCACAAAGGATACAGCACTTTCGTCCACCAATCTCTGAAATGTAACAGGCCTCTTAGGTCAATATGACTTATCTAGGATTAAAGTAGTAGACCATGAAATGTAAAAAAATATACTGCTCCAAACAAGCTTTGTTGTCATGATTATTCAGTCAGCACAGCCCCCCCTCCGTCTTTATCTTCCAGCTTTGTGATAGATCAACAAAGCATGCAAGCAGATAATACATTTGGAGGTTGCCCTCTGCTGGACCTCGAGGAAAACTACTTCTGTCTGATATGAATTTTGAACTTGATCAGGCTGACAGTTTGAAATAAAGATTGAATTTGAAGCCAAAAAAAGTTAAATAATTATTATTATTAGCATCACTGGTGGCAGAAAGGTGAACGAATAGAACAATGATAATTCTATAAGGTTTTTGATACATCATTCTCATGTAAACTTTTTTTGCATTGTTGTAAAAGCTCAGGGAATTTTTTTAACTGGTTGAATATATTTCAATTCAAAGTGTTCAAATGTGTGTTTCATCTTTGCATATCATTCAGACATGAGTAAAGGGGGACTTTCAGCAATAATTCATTTTCATAATTTTTTATTGTCATCACCAAATTGATCAGACAGAGACATATAGTGTGTCAGAATATATTTTGGCTTTTGTTCTCAACAAATCCAATTCATGGTTTCTAATAATTCCATATTAAATTCACAGATAAATCAACCAATGATAAATTATTAATCTTAAATATTGGCAGATAAATAATTAAATAAGTTAATTAATAAATATACAAATACATAATTTAACAGATAAGAAATGTTTCAGTTAACTTAAGAGCTAGTTGGCATTTAAAGTAATACTGATATGTAAATTATTGCAATTTAATTCATAAAAAACAATATAAAATATATTACATTTCTGATCAACACTGAGATTTTTAGGAATTTCATACATACTTCCTGAATTGTTTAAAATGAGGTTACTGCTCATATCAAAAGGCAGGATTATGATGCATGCATGTGACAAGCCTGAGAAGCTGCAACTTTTCTCTGAATCATTAAAAAATTGTGGGACTAGAAATGAAAAAGTATATATTGAAGATCAGTCATCAGCGCTGCCGTCGTCCTCTGCCTGGTGCTCTTTGAAGCAGGCTGACTCGTAGTGCTTGTTCAGGTAGGACTTGAGTGCAAAGCTTTTGTGACAGCGCTTGCAGGAGTAGTGCTTGAAGGCCGAGTGCGTCTGCATGTGAGCACGCAGGTTGGAGCGATCGGCAAAGGCTTTGCCACAGTGGGCACAGGCGAACGGTTTCTCTCCTGTGTGGGACCTCATGTGGCCCTGTAGCAGCCAGGGCCGACTGAAGGCTTTGTTGCACACAGTGCACTCATGCTTCAAGTCGTGGGTCAGCATGTGCATGGCCAGCGCCGGCATGGACACGTACACCTTGTGGCATGTGGGACACTTCCTTGCCTGTTGGCTGTCCAGGCTGCGGTGAGTCTGCTTGTGTCTGCTCAGATTGGAGGACGTGGCATAAGACTTGCCACACTCACAGCACATGTATCGCCCTTTGGCTTTCCCTTTGGCAGGGCTGCAGTCTGCTGAGCCAGTCCCCTTGCTACTGTCTGACTGTCTGCCTCCCTTGCGTGGACACCGTCGGCTGGGTCTCCGGCGGGAGCGGCCGTCAGAGATGAGGAGGTCATTGATGGTGCACGCCTCCAACTCAGGGCCGCTACTGTCTGACTCCACTGTGGCGGTGGAGACAGGGCTGTCCGGGTGCTCCATGTCGTGGTCGGAGAACTCTTCCCCACTGCTGCCACCTGGGGAGTACAGGGGCCCTGAGGAGAACCCGGTCGGCTCCCGACCTGGCTCTTTTGTGCTCTGCAACATGGAGGGGATGATGTAATCATGGATGTAGCCTGAAAAGGAAAACAAAAAAGTATTAAATGAAGATGGAAAATATATTTCCATTTGGAACAAATGAAAACCTCTGATGACACATGTTCCCTTACTTATCCCTCTAATCAATACGAAACCTGTACAGAAAGCTATTTGTAAGTGCCAGCTTCAACCGACCTTGAAAGGAAATCATGACTCTTTGGTGCATGGCTCTGCTTGGATCAATCCTACAAGTGCTGTAATTAAAAGAAACTAAATGGAAGGCCATTGTCGCTAAACATAAGTCAAACTCAATGTGCTGACATTGACAAAACAGTCACAGAGCAACAGTTTGGCTCCCACGTGTTACCAGGCCGCAGCAGCAGCAGCAGCTGAGAGAGTGTCTCAACAGTGAAATCCCCTCAATCACTAAATTATTTTAATCAGATCATTTCCCATCTGTGGCGTTTCTGAGAGTGTTCATGAGTATGGTAATGGGGAGAGTGAGTGACAGGTGTGGGGCTGCGACTTAGCAAAGAGAGAAGGGAGGGCCAAGGGGTGTGTTTGTGTGTATGTGTGTGTGTGTGTGAGAGAGAGCGAGAGAGAGAGACTGGTGGTGTTAGGGGGGCGCACACACACACACACACACTTTGGAACACAAAGGGATGCAGACAGCTGGCATCCTAAATCTGGGGAACAAATGATTCAACTCAAGCAGAAGATCTGTGATGCTGGTGGTGGGTGGGTGAATCCGCTCAAAGCACACATTTCTTTGGATGTTTCTCAAAGCCACACACACACACACACACACACACACACACACACACACACACACACACACACACACACACGCACACACACACACACCATATTGTTTGTAGTGCAGGGTTGCTCTGGCAGCCTCTGAAGAAATCCCACAGATGAAAATCTAATGTCTGCCAATGTACTGCTCATGTTGCACTTTATTGAATTACCTGCAGCACTCTCTATTTTCCAGTCAATACCCATCCACTAAAAACCCTGTCCCATCACCTCTCACTGCTCCACATATGGATTGTGTTGCTGCAATCCTACTCCCGGTGGCTATCTAACATCCTGCAGGATCAGATGGAGAGAGATGGAGCGATGAGCGAAGGGGGTGGAGGGGTGGGCAGATGATAAGAGGAGAGAGACTCAAGGGCAACTGCACCATCTAAGGACAACACAGTCCCAAGCGGCTATCTGCTTTCTGCTGAGCTTTTTTTCCCCTTCTATCTAGTTCGACCTGACAAAAGGTTGCAGCAGATTTTGTGCCTAATGCCCGCGTACATGTATATCTGATCATTCATGCACATAATAGTATTAAAGCCAAACGCTGCTGTGTGATCTGGTTTGAGTATTAAGCTGATTGAGCCAGCATGACCTGAATACTATTTAGCATCCGCCGATGTAGAAAACAAAAGTCCTGAGACATATGGGAGGGGGGCGGGTGCTGCCTGTGGGAGGCTTTGTGGGGGTTTGGGGGGTTTCTGAGAGCGATTAGGTAGGAAAGACAACAACATAAACACCACTGCAGGAAATCCCTATCTGTTGTTTTAGCTTTTTGTTGCTGCATGTCTGTGAGAAAGACCATGTGGAGCATCTGTAAACACAGACATACATACATACATACATCCATAGTTCAGCAGGAATGCACAAGTCAAAGCAAAGTGGAAATCACAACACACGTCAACTCACCATTTTCACTCAAACGCACCGCCAAGTTGGTGGCTGACTCAGTGATGGCATGTGTCACAGAGAAAGAGCTGTCCCAGTGTTGCTGGTGCTGATGATGGTAGTAGTTGGAGGATGAGACATCGTGGACCTTCGGCTGCTTCACCAAAAAGGAGCGAGGCATTTTCTTGTTGAAACACTGATGCTACAACCTCATAGAAAAATGTGAACAGACATGTGATCTAAAAAAAAAACAATACAGAAATACACTGAGCTTCCAGGCGGAACAGGCCAAACAGAAGATGAGTGGAAGAAAAAAAAAACAAGCTTAAAAAGTCTGTCCTGGAAATGCTTCAAAGCCAGAGGGAAAGAGAAAGAGAAAATATAGTGAGAGCTGAGAGAGAGAAATCAGAGGACAGGGTGGATGGAGAAAGAAAGTGACATGGGAGAGACAGAGGCAGAAAGATATAGACAGAGAGAAAGAGAGAGAGGCAGAGGGAGAGAGAGAGGTGGCTGGACTAGCTGAGCTCAGCACTACTGCAGCCTTTTATATGTGGGGCACGAGCCCCAAAGATCAGGTGGTGCTTTGGAAGAGCGAGCTGCTTAGCATTAATCCATCAAACATCCCCAGGGACACACATCAAATTACCACGAGCCGTCTGTGCCTCTCCCTGCACGCACACACACACACACACACACACACACACACACACACACACACACACAGGAACATGCACACACAGCAGTCAACCACCACCTCCTCCTCCTCCTCCTCCCATATCCTCTTCCTCCTTTCACCCCTCTCCCAGGGAAGGAGAGAAGACAATAGTGGTGCAGAAGCACGTGGGTGAGACTACACACAACACCTTGTCCTCCTTTGTTTTTCAATGAAGTAGCTCACACAGTTTATGTTGCTCCCAATACCCCCCCACCCCCAACCCTTCTTTCTTTCCTATTGACACCTCCTTTGATATTTCACTATCATCAGCCGCACGTCCAGATTATTATTAAAATATTAAACTGCAGGAACATGGCTTTGGTATACAAGTCAGAATACAGTGCAGGTTCTTTGTATTAAATCCAGGTCAGAGTCTGGTAACTTCAATCTGTTTTCAGATTCCTTCATGTGTCTCTTACAGGCTGTGTTAGTCTCTGTGCTTTTAGAAGTAACCAAACAGTGTGTGTTTCAAAACCTTTGGACCAAAGGACGACAACAAGTTCAGATTCTTCTTTAGTGACATGTATTCTCTGATTGAGTGATATTTAAATTTGTATTCATTTCAAATCCTTCCAACCAGCTCCTTTTCCCTCCAACCATCAAACATCCTACAATGTATGATACTAACATTTTTCACTCTCCATATGCGAGATACAATTCGGAGAGGAAACCCTGCCAGATTATTTCTCTTATTCATTTCTACTCATCTGGACAGATTTATAATTGTATAATCCAAAATTAATAATTTCGTTTAGGTTTACATGAAATCTTCTGTAAAGTCGTAGAAGACATATTTTAAAAAATAACATTTTAAATAGTTTTCATGCTATTAACTATTGTACCTTTAGAAGCCCTTTATAATAATTGCAATTTTCTGAATGATTTGGGTAGAGAGGAGGGTGGCTAGCAGCTAGTTGGCATGACTAGCAATGTTAGCATAGCAAAAGTGATGATGTCCTCCCAGGTGTCGTATTAACATCACTGCTGATTGCATTTGGATCCAATGGCCAATGGTTTCGCAGGGAGGGACTCCACATTAGTATTGTGCTCCTGTAACACAACAAATAGCAAAACCAGAGATATTATCTTTTATTCTGTACATTGTTCTTCCGTGTTAAAACCTAAGTCCTCCATGCAACACAACTGTTGACAGATCGGTCAGAGATGCTGTAATGCTAGAAGCAGCTGCCTCATACAGAGATGAGCAATAGGCTATGGAGGTGTGCTAAGTTTTTTTCTAACTCCACATCCCCAGATTTCTTTTCATTTTCAAAGTATTAATAATGTTCGAAAGTTTCACAGAGTTATAAAGTATTTCATGGCTTTAAGAAAATAAGCAACAAGGAGAACTCACCAGTTTCACCCATTCTAGATCCAAAATCTCGAACCAATCTTAATACAAAACACCAGTCCTATTCAGAAATCCTACTGTGGTGCTGATGTGCCAAAATATCACCTTATTCACAAGACCATTGCTAAAGTATCACTTAACAAGATGCTCAATACTCCTCATTTTAATGCAGGTATATTATGATATATTTTTGCTTGTAATACTACAACTGTTCTCAACAACATGGCCTTAATATTCAGTCATAGAAAAGAGTAACATAACATTGTATTTTTAGGATCTTAGGTTTTTCTGTAAAGGAGCTGATTCTGAGGAATGTTTGTGAAAGGGAAATGGTAATTTGGTGCAAATAATGAGAGAGTATACTGTGGGTGTGTTACTTTTTCCACTCATTGAGGTTTTGCAGTTCCTCAGAACATTGTGTCTATTTCCCCTGTTATTAGTAAGATGTTGCAAAATACAATACAACAATACAAATAAGAGCAAAATAAGTTTCAAACCCATATAAAACACTACAAGCATAATTTTGATTAAACTCTTATCATGAATCATAGTCACACACAAAACATTAATTTGCCCATTTTACTGATTCTTTCAGGCTGTCGTTTATGTGACGACAGCCTGAAGGTCTATTTTCACTTCCATCCTCTGTATGGTCCCTGGCAGTTTTATGTCCCTCTGAAGACCCCAGCCTGCCAAACTAACCATATAACCCTCATCTGGATAAAAAGCCCCCCCCCCCCCCCCCCCCGGTGACTTCCAGTCCATCGACTGTGACAGACTGACCTCTGTGTGCATGTAGGGTCATGGGGTCAAACTCTGGTTAGCAGCTGCAGCTTAATACAACCTAGACAACTCACTCACAGATGGCTCCGGAAGACATGTTCAGTATGAGCGGATCATGGAATAGTATCACCACACACAGAGAGTAATCTCCATAATAAAGTATGATCTTGTGATATTATGTTTTCTTATTACTGTCAATAAATCCCATGAAAAGGCCTAAAACAACAAATGTTCTGCGCATACCCACACTATGTTTATCTCATACTATAAATCAGTACAATAAACAAACTAGTTAATTTTGGGTAAGTCTCACATGCACCACCCTGCAGCCTCAAATTCTCACTAAAATGCTCAAAGTTTATTAATCTGCAGTTAAAATTGTCCATGACAAATTCCTCCTGTTTGAGCAGAACCACCATCAGGCATGGATTACCCAGACAGTTGCCTAGAGCGCCACCAGCTGGTGTGGCACCAAAGAGGAGGAAGAAATATTTTGTAAATACTCCTGCCCTACTTTTAAATGTTTGATTCTGACGTCTACATTTCTGTTCACATTGCACTTCACAGCTGATACTTCACAGAAGAGGCTCCAGACTGACTCTATGACACTCTGCTGGGGATGACACTAGTAAACAGGTTACTTTCTGTCTGACGGCTCCTGTTTGCTGTCCTGCGGTGCCTTGTTGTAGCTGAACTGGTTCACTGTTCACCCCTGTTACAGAACTAAAAGCAAGAATTAGACATTTTGCTTGTAATTGTATTATATGGATCACTGATCACCAATTAGTCCTCAAAATTATATCTTCTAAAAACAAGTGTTAAAATGTGCCACTGGGGTAAATAATATTATATAGCATATGAGTCTTTCAACAGCAGTGACAGTGAGCATTGAGCAGGTTGAGATTCTGATATCATCAAACTAACTAACAACACAAAGCATATTCTGACTGCATAAATCTGTAGGTTCTTCTGTAATGATATTTGTTTCGAAGGCACAGGGGGAAATGACACAATCACAAACTGAATATTTCTTCTAGATAAATCTAATAATTGCGTTTTTTGTGCATTCTGATTAAATGCATGTTAAGTAGCGTTGCACAGAATGAACCCAGAGACCGTCTGTCTAAGAATGTTGAGCTGTGATAAGTGAGCTAATTTGTGTTAATCACATCCAGTCATTAGAAAGCCATCTGAAAAACAAACGCAGGTCCTTTTCAGCACCTCCACAGAAATCTCCACTCGGCCATCTGACAATGAGGCAGCTGCACACCAGTGAATGAGAGTGATTGTCTCTTTTCTTTTTATCAGCACTCAGTGAGTGAGGAAAAGGAGAATTTCCCCTCTTCACTCTGTATGTTTCTCAAGGGTTTATTGTGGTTCAATGCAGAGAACTACTTGGGATTTACGTTCCAACATATTTCATAGTTTTTCTTTTAACCAACCAAGTTTGAGCAAATGGTGTTAGGAAGGAATTTCAATTGACAAAACACCTCTTGAGTCAATTTGGAAGTGACTGTTTAAAGTCTTACACAGTCGGTCACATCCGCACCATGTCACCTCGTGCAGGCAGGCAGGATGAGAGGTCAGCAGGGAGATGAGGAGAGGACTCCCAGCTGTCAGGTGAGGTGACTGACAGGGGAAGGAGTGGGGATGCCAAGGAGGCCAACAGGGGATGCCAAAAAGCAGGGAGGAGGCGTTTTACAACTGCATTTTAATCTAGTCAGACCCCAAAGCTGATAAAAGGAATCTATCCATCTCTCTCCTCGCTATTGTGTTGGTCCTCAATCCCACGTGTCACTGGCCTCTGCTCTTGTAGACGTCAGAGTCTCAGGGGAGCAGCCGGGTGCAGGCTACAGATGCTGTCCGAGATGGAAAAACCAGAGCAATGAAGAGAGTGCAGTATGATGACATGCCTGGTGGTAGATGAAGATGCACAGTAAAACAACAGGTGTATCATATGCAGTACACATATTCTTAATTATAAAAAAGTCCAAGCCTTTTTAATCTGTTAAAATTATATCGTGGAACATTTTGGGTATATATGTGTGTATGTATAGTTGCTTCCTTAAATGTAAGCTTTCTCTGCCAATGAACAGAAATTGAAGGTTGCCAAGAGCTTCAGCCATCATGTACAAGCCAAGATGTTCTATCAGTGTTTCTCATTAATTATCGCGACTGTTGTGGCCTGTTATATTCTAATATCATGAGCTATAGTATCATAATGAACCAACATTTTTTTACACTTCTCAAAAAAACATATGAGATGTCTAACTTGGTGTGTGCAGCGCTATTTGCTACGTGTGGGCTCGCACTGTCCTGATTCTGTGTGCTTGCGCTGTGGTCCATAATGTTTTAACTGCCCATGCAGTCAAACCTCATAGTTTCAGCTGCAGGTGTGGCATGCAGTGCACTTCTTTCTATCATGCAAGAATGTATCTTTCACTCAGTAGTCTGTGTACCAGTCATTCTGAATCTGTTGCGAGTGAGAATGACCTCCATGCACATGCACCCCTGATGCCATCGATTGAATTCATTCTGTGGGAAACGCTGGGTTGTATGTCCATAGAACAGCCCTGCTTCTCCAGGGCAGACTGTTAGTAACATTGTTAGTAACATAGCGTCTATGCAGTAATAACAAAATGTTCAATAGCTCATGTGTGTACATGTATACTCTAATGCAGTGGTCGCCATCCTGTCGATCGCGATCTATTGGTCGAAACTGTCTGGAATCACTGGCTGCCGTTGCACTGCAGATCAGCTGTGTGTCGGTTGTCTGTTTTCCACACACGCTGTGTGTCCGCTACTGGTGGTGGAGCAGCTGATTTATCTCCTGCATTTCCTTCAGTACAAGTCGGCTTATGTACTAAACTAAATGTCAGGACTCTACGGTGTGAAGACGCGCATCTTCCGGCCTGTCGATAACAATCAAAGCCCTGTTAGAGCCATAGAACATATTAATGGTTTCAGAAAGTGACACACTGGAGTGCTTTGAGAAGTTGTGAATTTAGGTCTGACGATTGTGTTGGTTCTGAAATAGCCAAAATGATATGTATGAAAAAATAACAGTAGTTCAAAAATCATTCAAACTTACATATATTATTAATTTAAATGTAATTAAGCAAAATATTAAAAAATCTGTCCAAAAAAACAAACAATCTGTTTTTTTTACCACAGGCCAAACAAAGAGTTCACGCTGGCATGTTTAGAACAGACACTACACTAGTTTCCCCTAAATGCAAAACCCTTCAAAGGAAACCCCCTGTTTTAGATACTACATGTGAAACATTATTATGTTTTATGACACAATGCTCAAAGTGTAATTTGGGTGATTGAATGTATTTTGTGATGTTTCTTTTCCTGTGCTCCTTTACAGGAGCTCAATCTGTACAAGGACATCGTCTTGGCATGTTGAGATCATTTCTACAGAAAGTGGGTGTACTCTGCTGCAGGCTGTAAAAAAGGATCATGCGGCACACATTAGTGAAATAAGCCAGTTTATCACCTCACAGTCCCTGTCCTGGTGTCCTTGGCACCTGGTATTGACAGAGACCTCCACAGTGCCCTCTTGAATTCACTCTTCCCTAGACACTTGCCTTGGACTTTGCTCTGCCAATAATGCTGCATATTTCTGGCTGGAGGCCTACACTGCTCGCCCATTTCTGTTCAATACACAATCAACTGATGGTGTCAGTGGGGGTGACATTGTCTCTACAAGTGTCATTTGCTGGCCTTGAGAGCACTTACATTAAATGGCTCTTCGCCAAATAGCCCTTTAGCACTGGCCGGTTCAATTGCACTGTCAAAAGGAGAATTACCTGCAGCAGGGCCCCAAATGGGAGCTCTTGTCTGATAAAGGACACAAGGAATCATTTAGGCTAACGTCTCCACATTAAAGGAGCTTGTCTCGCTAGTGAGAAATCAAGGCTAAATCACCACATCTGCATGAATAAGGGATGGCGTAAGCACTGTCAATTTGTCATAATTGAGAGGCACGCGCAAGGAAGTGTACGAGTGTTTTAGGGTTGGGGAGGGGGGTAGAGAAAGAAGTTTCATAGGGCTCCAGCTGTAACACTATAGCAACAGACTGTGGGGCTCACTCAAAAAGTGAGGGGGTGTTGGAAGAGGTGGAGGCCTCTCACACTCACACACCTTTTGTCTCTTGGCCATCTGCTGGGGTTTCATAATGGCCATGAGGGAGAGTGTGTATGTGTGAGGAAGGAGGAGGGGGTGGAGGGTTCTATTGGTGGTAGTGGGGGGGCATTCCGTCACCTTACAACCATCCATGCTGCACAGCCACGCTGGGCCAGGCCAGGCCAGGCCAGGCCAGGCCAGGCCACAGGAGGCTGCAGAAAACACACTGGTAGAGAAATTTACAGTCCCAGTGACCCCCACTCAGATGACTCCTTTTCCCAAACTGACTCTGGTTTTATGGCTCATTTTGTTAAGGCTGTGAAAGGTTATTAACAACAACACCACTAAGAACATTCAAATCAGCCTGCAAGAGTAGATGGGCAGTTTTGAGCAAGGAAGAACTTGAATAAAGTTTACAGAGTTTGGAATGAACTTTCTTTTTTTAATTTACATTTTTTTAAATTATCCTGTATACACACAATGGTTGACCAGGTTTCCTATCCTGTGTTCCATGCGTGGTTGTGAGAGTGAGGATGACTTCTTCAATATTTATTCTCTCAACCTTCTTGACAGTAAATGTTTTTGCAAATTTCTTCAGTATCATAATTTTGCAGATAATGCTGAGAACAGACTATATCCTCACAACAATGTGAAATTCACATATACTCTAGTCTTAGTAGTATCAAATTGTAACTTATTCGGTGACCAGCGTCTGATAGATGTCCAAACTACCAAAAAGATGACATCATCCAAAGCTTGTAAGTTCATATCAACTTGTTGATGTTTGTAAAAATATGTAATATCTCTCTAAAATACTGAATATCTCCTTTTTTTCTGAAATGACACAAAGTTAATTTGCTGTAACTTGTATTTAAGATGTTATACTGTGTATTTCAACCAGACAATCTGCAAACATGCTAAAACAGTCAACTAAAAAAACATTTATCAGTAAAAGCTCAGACTAAAGACTATGTTTTTGTAGTGACCAACTTACAGCATCATTACAGTAAATGTAAAGCTAGCTCTTAAGCAACAGATTGTATTATTATCTGGTGCAGTACCTTTCCAGGTAAAGCATTGTTATTGTGCAAGTCTATTGCTATAAACTGACAAAAAATACTACAGCAACTTTCTCTCATTATACCAAAGAGTAATATTACTGCTGCTATTATAAGTGTTTGGACAGTTACAGTGTTTTTTCTACAGGATCTCAGCTTCAGCTAATTTCATGTGAAAATAATGAACATTAAGTCTCAACTTTGATTAAAATAGGTTGAATATAGAACTGTGCTGGAGATAAATCCCTAATACAATGCAGTTCTACATTTTGAACAGTCTATATTTCTCTTCCTGCTTCAGCTGCCATTGTATTATACATTAGAGAATGTATATGAATCACAATCAGATGAACCAGATATACAGCTTATATAGAAACCCCAAAGGAAAGAAGGGCAGATAAAAGAGAAAAGGAAATGTGTGCAGTAGAAAAGAGCATATTGATGGATTGCATAGAATGAATACTTTCACTGCAGTAATGGGGCCACCTTTTTATAAATGTGTCCTTTTGGAGCCTTAATGGTCTGGTTATTTGTCT
This sequence comes from Verasper variegatus, assembly GCA_026259375.1. Taxonomy (NCBI): domain Eukaryota; kingdom Metazoa; phylum Chordata; class Actinopteri; order Pleuronectiformes; family Pleuronectidae; genus Verasper; species Verasper variegatus. The sequence goes on from CM048040.1 coordinate 2,091,710, forward strand.
CTTACAGTTTCTATATTCTTTGTGATTCAAATTTGCATTCTTTTTTGTGCAACATTACAGTGCAGCATACCACATAACAGATAGAGTACAGAGGACGACTCACATTTAACATAAAGTGAGATGAAATAAAATAAAACTGTGAACAACTAGGATGTATATACAATAATTAATATATACAAATTTTTCATGCAAAGCTTGACCTGAAGCCAGAAGTTTTACCGCGTCTCAGTTACATTTCCGCCATCATCAACATGTCTTCATATGCTGAAACCTTAGGACATCTAGGATCTTGCAGCCATGATAAGACCAACTTTTAAAATGATGAATTTGCTCTACATTTTATTGGATATCAATTTTCTGTCACCAAGGAGACGAAATCCTACACTGTAACAAATTGCCGTAAAAATACAGGGAATTTTGTACAGCAATTACCATTTTTCTGAGATACAGTTGAATACTGTAAATGTTGAGGGAACATTTTACAGCGAGTTACTGTCCAGAATTAAGGTATAATACAGCATTTTTTGTTCCACCACTCATAATTCATTTTGACACCTCATGCTGAATCAAGTCCCATTGCCTCATTTAGCAATGTCAATGTATAGGAACAAAATATACATTAAATACTCAAGATTGATTTTTATTCAAGATTGACTGTTTTTGCTGAAATTATATAAGTCAAATTTACTGCTTGATATTGACATCTCCACCTCTTCTCTGTTTGTCCACACAGAACAGCAATCCTATCACCATACGCTGGAATGTAAGCAGCCATAGCGGCATCATCAATTTCTCCAATTACCCAGCTGTCAATCTGCAAAAACTAAGCAATAAATTAAAACATGTTAGTTATCTTAAGTCTAAGCTTGGCTTAAAATATACATATTGTATATTATCAAAAAAACTAGTTTTGTCAATACTGAAATTGTGCTAAAAGAAAAGAGCATTTGTAGCAATGCACAACTGTGACATAAACATAAGCAATTTATTCATTCTGCTAAACTAATGCTACAACAACAGTACCTTAACCACTTAATCCACAGGTTGTAGTTACCTAAACCTCAATTGGCCTTTTCATTTTACATTACGCTCATACTGTTGTAGTTTACTTCACATGCCTTGTCTCTTTTCTTACATTGGAATGAAAAGGAGCTACAGCAATTTAAAAGTATTTTAGAAATAAAGAAATCTGTCCTAAAATGTCTTTAGAACCAGAACAGTGAAGTCTGACAGTGAAATATTTTTATTTCACATCAGGCAAGGGCCTTAAATACCGTTGTATCGTCCTCTTTAATTATACAAGCCTTAACATCAATTGAAAGAAGAGCACTCCTCCCCATATATTATTGCATTTAGCCTATCATATCCTTAATATTGCTTTTGCTCATTGACTCCTGACTTCAGCCCCACACCACTGCCTCTGCTAGCCTTTCCATCCTGCCTCATTTATGTCAGATCCTGTAGTTGCTACAGCTTGTATTGCTGTTAGTTTAGCATGGTATACTGTATGTCTTGTTCCACCTGTACTTATATACAAGAGCTAAGTTACCCCTTCAATAAAACCAAAACATTTTGTATATATTAGTTGTACTTTTATTGTATTGGCAAAGACGTTTATTCTATCTTGTAGAATTAAGTCTCACTTTGATGGTATAGTTTTGCATGTAGATGACACTATTTTATGACTATTGTCATTATTTCAAGTGAATTTAAACACAGTCACACCAATCAACATTAACACTAACCCTAACCATCAAATACAAACATTTGTGACATCTGTATGCTTCCAAAAGTGCAATTTATTTTAATATCTCAGAACTGTATTCAGACATGTAAACAACAATATAGGCCAAGAGTGTGATGACATTGCCAATTGGTATGAAAGCATAACATATCATTATGCTCAATGGGTGTTTCATGTATTCACTGTCTTGAAGTCAGTAGTGTTGAGAAATACTTATTACTCATTATACTGATTGCTTTATAACGTTTCTGTTTCTATAGTATTAGAGAAATCCAGTGCACAGGCTACTTGAATATAAAAATATACTCTTTTTTAAATTGTGAAAAATTCCGGACTGGGGCTTTAGCACATTACACTTTGAAAAAATTCATGGACAAAAAACATGAATTATTTTAAGATATGAATACTGCACACCATGACTTATCTCTCCATGACAGTTGGATGTTGCAGGCATTCATTGTTCATTCTGTTTACGTTTTAAATAAATCACAGAACCCTGCAAACGTAACATTATACTGTACATCCATGATGTGGCTAGTACAGTATCCTAATACTCTTTCCACTCATTTGTATTTTTGGCATGTTCTCAGTGGGGGAAAAAATCCCATTGTGTGTAAAATCCGCCTGTGCTTGTTTGTCCTCTGACTGTTTGGTCCCTGACAGTATTCAGCAGCAGGGAGGAAATGGTTAAATCTTGATGAAACCGACAGTAGTGTGCAGCGCTGGCTGAGCTGGTCAGACTAGGTGAGCAGGCTGTCGCTCCACTGAGATTTACAAAACTGAGCTCCACCTGTTGCTGTAGTTGCTCTGTAGCTACTCCTCAGATAGAGATATCAACAGTCATTGCTGCTTACTTAGATATAAACTAAAGTTAGAAATGAGAGCCACGTTGTTTGTATATTACATTCGGCAGGAAAACTAAATTATACATTCACTGTGGGTCAGTGTTTAAGACTTTTGTAAGCAACCTTTTTTGTTTCAGCACAATAATGTGAGATTTAAAACCATGTGCCCTCCATAAACAAAATGCAAATCAACACAGAGCAAAAAAGGATGTCTCATTTAGCTAATTGGAACACTCAGCATGTGCGTGTGTGTGAGAGCAGAAAGTGTATTGACCCTGTGAGCAGATGGGCTCCTGCACACTGCTCTACTCAGGCCTAAACACACACCGGGTCAAGCCGGAGAATGGATGTGGGAGTGTGCGTGTGTGTGTCAGCAACCATCTGACACCTCCCACAACTGCATTACACTCCAACTAATGCTTTACATGTGAATGTAAGAAATGGAGTGCAATCAGGCCAATGGAGTTAATTACAGCGACGGTGTGTGAATGCAGATTTTCACTTGATAATCAGTTACATGGTCAAACTGCAGGAATTAAGTCCAAGGAAACTGATGGCGGATATTCGGCAGAGCAAAACATGCAAGTGTACAAATACTGCTGATTTTAGATCTTTGGCATTTTCATCTGGTGCTCAGACAATTAACGCAGCAGTTTTTTTTCCATTCAATAAAAGGTGTTAAATTACCAGCGTAACAAAGACATTCTCTATCAGGTCCTCTTTCACAGTTTCATCGAACTCCTGTCACTCAGATGATTCCATAAGTGAGCCTCGAGGCCTCAGCTGAGAGGAAAACATCTGATATGAGATCTGTCTTGTGGTTGGACTGTGTTCTGGACTGGTGGAAAAACTGCTCTCACTGCCTCTTCATTACAGGCTTCTCTGTGACTCATGACTCCACTGCTGAACGCTGAAAGATCTGCCTTGTCATCAGTCATTTTAACAGCACTAGTGATACTGATGGTCTGTCTAGAGTTCCCTCTCACCCAGTGTGTGCTGGTAAGGCTCCAGCCTCTTGCAACCACAATTCCCAATTACATGTTCACTCTATGTGAAGATTCCTACATGTAAATGGTGTCAGCATGTAATGTAGATCTTTTCTTGTGTTGATGACCACTCAATGCTCTCTACAGTACAGTTTGCCATTCACACTCATTGATATAGTGCAACACTTTCTCTATCCTACATCTCTTACACAAAGTTGTCAGGGGAAGTTTGGGGTTCAGTCGGCTATCTTGCCCAAGGACACTTAAGCGCAAGGGAGACTTGGATCAAACTGCGGACCAAATGTTTAAAGATTATTTTTAATTAAAGTCATTTTATAGAAATGAGACCACATGTGCATGTGTGTACATGTGGCATGGTTGTTAATTTGAGGGAACCACGCCCTTCTTTAGGTAAACATTTGTGACATATATTTTGTGTGTAAAATGAGCTTTTGAATTCAAAATGCTTTGTATATACACATACATATATACCAGTATTCATGCAGTTATTTAGTCAGCCAGTCCTCAGGATCATTTTAATAATCCTGCTTCATATCAGGAGATTGATGAAGGTACTGTAGGTGGTGTGACTGAAGGGAACCACTGGTTGTTTAGCTTGGACAAATCTGCTGGTTAGCCCTTTGTACCCAGAGTGAGTCACGTGGACCCGAGGGTGAATGGCAGCTGTTCTCATATGATTATGGTGATTGAGTGAGACACCATGTTGTCTCCTGGTTTGTCAACTCTTTGATACAGTGGACCTGATGGGAGAGCTTGTCCATCACATCCGATACAATTAGAGTGATTGGAGGCTTGTCCTTTTATTATTGCCTCTGCCCCCCACACACAAACAGCTGACATTAGGGCCATTAGAGGGATTGGATGATGAAGTTTTTTTGCTGGTTTTACTATAAAAGTGACATATATGATAAATCTTCTATAAAAAGCCACTACTTATTTTTGTTTATCCAGTATTGATTTCATTCAGTATAGATTTCAGTAGAAGATGTATTGTATAAACATATGGAATACAGTTTAGAAAATCACGACACAAACACATGCAAAAAGTAATAATGTTTAATTCAAATAAAACCATGCAACAGGTCATTAACACCCTGATTAGATTCAACCTGTTATAAAACGAACATCCAAAGCCATACATTGTGTTCAGTGGGCATACACTGTATGAGAGGGGGTGACTCCCTAAAGTATACATGGATCAGCCCAGAGACTAAAACAAAAAAAACAAAAAGAAACCCCCTGCTAATAATCAATCACCATCACAAAAGAGCTATGAACCATATGGCACACTGAAGACAAGTCGGAGAGCATGAGTGATGAGACAGCAGTGCCCTGTTGATAAATACGTAGCTGAATGTCTAGTAGCAGTTTATTCCCATGTACCAGACATGCACTCGCTTAAGGAAAGGCCCGTGAAATTCACATTGTTGGGATTGCAGAAGCTGGGGGACTTGAGACTATAGTGTCGCCTGGAAGACCAAGCACTGTGGTGTTTTGAGTCATTATCTTTGTTTTTTCTATGCGAAGAAAATCTTGATTCAGCATACTGCAAGATATGTTGGTACCAGCTGTGTGAAAATATAATCCAAATTATTCTAACAATCAACATCCACATTTCATTCAGGATTATAGTAGTATTTTTGTGTTGAGGTTCGATTTGATCCAAATCCCTGACCACAATACCCCATGTAACAAGCACTTACTGTCCTCACTTGACATGAAGAATCCAGTGTGCACAAACACATAATTGATACACCCAATCTGGTCATTGTTATTTTACAATCTGTATATAGAACACAAAGGTAATAAAAAAATAACAATATTAAGAAGTACAGTATTTTTGTTTCATAATGTTGGGTCTGCTTCGTGAGTTTTCGTGGATGACTGGGCACTGGGTTAGGAGGTCTGGTTCACCTGCACCTCCCTCTCTGTCCAATCAGAGGCTCCAGAGGAGGAAGCAGAGTCGAGAGTCTTGGGTAACACGAGTCAGTGTAAAATGTTAAGGATTCTCTTCGTGTGTGTCTCTTTGCATGTGTGCGTGTGCGTGTGAGTGTGAGTGTGAGTGTGAGTGTGAGTGAGAGTGAGAGAGAGAGAGAGAGAGAGAGAGAGAGAGAGAGAGAGAGAGAGAGAGAGAGAGAGAGAGAGAGAGAGAGAGAGAGAGAGAACCAGGAGCCTCAGTTGTTGTACACCTGGCTCTCCGGCGGCTGGGAGAGCCTGTTGTTCTCTTTCATCATCATGTGCTGTCGCAGCTCCTGCAGCACCATGCGGATATTGTAGGTGTTCTTCCACCTGGACAGCAAAGTCATCGATTTTGTCTCCACCTGCAAGGAGAACAAGTGGCAGAGGAAGGAGAGGGTGGGGTGTTATATTATTTTTTTTATTACAATTAGGTAAAAACTGTTTTCAATAAATAGTGAGCAGATATGCCTAAAAATGTCAGCACTCAATTTAAGATCAAAGACGTGTTCAGACCTGGTATTAACATCTGTCCTGAGTGAACCAATCACAAGTGGACAACCCTAAGTACAGGTGTGAATGTAAAATCTGTCAGATAACATCAGGTCTGTGATGCATGTTCTTTGTCTTTGCTCTTTTCGCTGTGTCCTTGGCCACATTGAAAGATCGCCTTCTTATCACAATGAAACTGTAGTACTTTTACGCTACTCACTGCCCATACATGGATTTGTTTGTGGCCAAATTAGGTGGTCAACACTGACCATCAAATACAGATTTTTTTTTTTCTTTACAAAAATAGTACATTCTTATTCTATAGTAGAACTGCACACATTGATTTACTCCTCCTGACTCGGCACTCTTTCCAACTGGTCAAAAAAAACAATAACATCCACCATGATCTGGCTTTTGTCAGCAATGGGAATGGATTCCATCATTATTCACTCAAATGACTCTGCAGTAGACACAGGTTTTTATCGGCTCCGATGGAAACCTCCAATATGAACACGCTAATTTGGCAAGACAGCGAGGCCATAGAGCTTGAAGTTGTCGCTGCATTCCTGACATCACACATGCTGCACCATGGGGAAATAATTGAGAGGCAAACTGGTAATTCAACTGGCAATTAGAAAGAAGTCGAACCCCTTTTTAGCGCTAAAACCACTTTTTAAAAAACTGTGTATACTCTGTTTTGGTGTAAAAGAGGTTTATCTCTTGCTTATGCTGACACACTGACGCACACATTGACATTGGACACATCTGTAAAGTCATACTAGGTAAACAACATTATTCGATCTTTGTAAACAGAAATGATGTATGTGTTTATTTCCATGTAAAACAGGAACATAAGATTTGATGTTCATACCAGGTCACACCTGGTATGAGCAGGAAGTAAATTCTTTCACTGAGACTGAAGGTAGAGGTCGGGTTAAATTAAACAGGCAGCAGAAGATTTATGTTTTTGTTCTGGTAAATGAGAGTACTGTAAAAGTCTTATTCAATTCATAACATATCAAAGAACACTTACAATGATCCAACCTAGAGTGTTGATTAAATGGAACATATGTGTGATGAAGCTCAGATACTCACCGCACCATTGGAACTGTTTACACCGGTCAGGTTGATCTTGTTCACAAAGCGGACCACAGGGGCATGCTCTGGGTATCTGGGTCCACATTCTATTTTCAGACAGTATATCCTGTTTTCATAGACGGTCTGCAAGTCAGAAAACGAGGGCCAGGTTAGTCCACGGACCTTTTGTGGTGTGTAGTGCCCATCACTCCTCCACCGATTATAATTTACTTTGGCTACATCCATATTAATCGGTTTTAGTTTTCAGACTAAAAAGATCTCTGTCCACACAAGCGTTTTGGCTCCATATCAGTTTTAAACCCCATCCATACTAACACCTGAAAACATATCATGTGAACACTTTTTTTCACATGTTATTCCTGTCTTTAACTCCTTCTTCCCTTTTGCATTTGACAGCAGACTAGAAAACATGACAGGTTGTTATGCTGCCCATATAAGTCACATGTCCAGTATCTAGAACATCTACTGTGCCATTGGTTCCCACAGCACTATAGAAAAACAAGAGCCATTGAGTATTCAGAACTTTGGCATCAACTTTGTACCAAAGTATCAGTTAAATTTGTCATAGCATTCACACAGTTGACATACTTGCACTGTGCTGTACTAACAGCAACACCACAATAAGAGATCTTGTTGACCATGTTGATTTGCAAATAGTCCCTGTCTACTGTTCCTAGTCTAATTACTTTACTGTAGCAGTAAGATTACACCTCCTCATGTTCTTTATCAATGATGAGTGAGTACAAAGAGCTGTTACTTAATTTAAAGCTAAACCTAAGTGAAAGCTGCATTTTTGGCAGACACCACTTGAAAGAAGTTGTCTTACCTGATAATTAACTGTTGACTATAGTACAGCTCATAAGTGGACAGTGATTCAGCGTCACACCTGCAACTAGAAGAGGATTTCCTTGCCCTTGTTTATTTTACAGTGAGGGCAGCACACCCACACAGCTTAACACACTTAGCCTCTGTTTGATATACTGTTGTCAACGCAGTGAATTCACTAGCACGTGGTCACACACCTTCCTACACTGTTTTAAATAGATAGAGAGCTTTATTCATTGAGGACAAAACCCATACTGCAGCATTTGGGGAGCATCCAACATTTCCTATTTTTCAACTTTAATCCATCCTGTGCTGCCAGGTGCTACATGGTCCCTTCTGTCTTTGTTTCAAAGGCGACAATGGGACACTTCAGTTTTTGCTAGTTAGCTGTTTGACCGATTTTCTCTCTGGTTGATTTCTTCAGTAAAGATGTCAGCAGAGAACTCGTTTTCACTCGTCATGGGTTAATTTCCTCTGTGGCAGCAGAACATGTTGGAGCAGCATTCAGAGACTCCTGCAGGCTATGCTGGACTAACCAAAGACTTTGACATCTGATTAACACTGAAAGGATAGACTAAAAACAACTTGCTAGCCTAGGAACACTACGTTTAAAAATAACCATGATGCACCACTCTGTAAAAGACAATAGTTACAGGGGTATTTGTTATCTGTTGTAATCAGTGGTGGGAAGTAATGAAGAACAAATACTTTGTTACTTTACTTAAGTAGATTTTTCACATATCTGTACTGGAGTATTTATTTTCTAGACGACTTTTTACTTTTACTCGCTACATTTGAACACAAATTTATGTACTTCCCGTCAGGGGGGGCAGCGCGAGACCCTAAGGATCCGGAGGTTGGTCGGGCTGCCTTAGTAGACCGGGGTCGAGCAGGCTGTACCGGTAATGATCCCTCCGCAGGTTCACCTACGGAAACCTTGTTACGACTTTTACTTCCTCTAGATAGTCAAGTTTGATCGTCTTCTCGGCAGTCCGCCAGGGCCGTTACCGACTCTGGAGGGGGCGATCAGAGGACCTCACTAAACCATCCAATTGGCGGTGTGTACAAAGGGCAGGGACTTAATTAATGCAAGCACATTCCCCATCCATTTATTCCCTTTAGAATGATCCAGGTGCTCATGCAGGAGCTCGGTTCAGTTCAGTCTTTATTATTCCGTCTGAAAATTGGCCTGCAGCAAAACTAGACTGTGTCCAGTGATTTTTTTCTTCCCTATACTAGCACTGTGCAGGTTGTTAACAAAAGAGGAATTTTTCAGTCAGTTGAAATAAAGCCTGAAGAGAACAATTTTTGGTTGTTTTGTGTCTGTATAGACTATAAATAGCACTTTGCATTTTTTATTTGGTACTTGTACTTTTACTTTTGATACTTAAGTAAATTTCAACACCAGATACATGTGATACTTAGGTACATTTAATATGAGCTACTTTAAGACTTTGACTCAAGTAATTTTCTTACGGGTGACTTTAACTGGAGTCACTTGCAGGTAAGATATCTGTACTTTTACTCAAGTATGGCTTTCAAGTACTTTATACACCACTGGTTGTAATTAATGAACACTTAATTGCGTTGTCCTGAAGGTCAACCCCATTTTTTAAACCTAACTTCGGTTTAAACAAAATATTGTCTTATATGTGGTATTGTTTCTCTCCAGAATAGTAAAGACTGTTAAGTTTAGGCACTGTGTATAAGTCATGAAATGCAGATAGAGAAACCCCTGCATTTGTTCCAGTCCTTCAATCTAATGCAAAACTGCATGCTTTCTGTCCAACTGGAGATTAGCAGCATTATGGATTAGAATAACACTTACTCTAAGAACTATGGTGGCTCACCTTGGGAGGGCCAATGATCATGCCATCCCAGTAAGTCAGCGACATGTCGCCATCATCCACAAGGCCCCAGCTTACTGTGCCGTCTCCACCTCCCTTCTGACCCTCCTCCAGTTCCTCCAGCAGACGGAAACTGCGAGGAACTGCGACGCCTTCACACAGGCAGACAGACACAAAGAAACACAAGAGCAGGATTAAATGACTTATATCTGATTGCACACAGAGAAAATGTCCCTGAACAATATGCTGGCCAGGCCAAGCGTTAATAAAACAGCACTGGAATGATACGGCTGTATTCTTCTTAGATTTTCATATAATATTGGTCAGTGACTCTCACTGTGACAATGTATAATTTACCAATCTTTTAAAAATCGGATGGAATGCATTTATTGTTGTATAATTAAAAACATTATAATATATATAAAAAGATAATGATAAGAAAGTTAATATACTCTACAAAAATAAATACAAGATGGTACTTGACACAGTAGGGCAATGTTACTTATAGCTGTTCAGTTCATTCTAATTGATCATTCTAACGTTAATGTGTGGATGGGATGTGGATATGTGTTTGTTCTTGAAGGCTAAAAACAGCAGCTGGTCAACAAATGTGAGCGACAAAATAACAATTAAGTTACAAGGTTCAATACATTTTCACACTAAGACAGTTGTACAAAACACAACGTTGTACATTGATGACCAAACACAAAAGCTCTTCCTTTTTGACAGCATGTTTAATGACCTGATCGACCAAGCTTTACGCGATACCGTTAGCTTTGGGCTAACAAGGGCGAGAAACTACGTTGCTGGCTGATTAAGAAGTTTCTCCTACTGAGCATTTAGATGTAAAAACATAAAGCTGAAGATGTTAAATACGCAGAACGACTGTGTTTGTGTTGTCAAACAGCGTGTTGACAAAAACACAGCCTGTCGAGCTAACCAGGAGCATTTCCTCCTGAGTGCCTGGGCTCCACCGGACAGCTAACGTCCCCTCAGCAGTCAGCGCCTCCACTCGTCGAGCTGGTGGCAGGTGAGCACAACAACACAGCGGAGGAACATGACCTCTGGTGCGGCCTCGGTCCCTGCACCGTGTTTCTCTGGCGGGGAGGCTACACACTGGTCCACAGAGGCTGCTGCAAATAGTCCACTATGGGCCAGCTTCAGCCTCAGCCACAGCCTCAGCTGGCTGTCGTCATTAATAGCAGCACTTTGTGTTCCTGATCCAGACACAGTGGCACTACAGCTGCTCTCATGTACAGTAGAAAACCACCGAGCAGCCAACGTGACATTTAAGAAAAGCTCATTCTTCAGAACTACGGAGGAAAAGATCCTAACTCAACTGTGGTGAAGTCTTCTTACCTGATCCGGCGGCGGCCGCCATCTTTGTCACTACTTTACGGAAGCGCGCGCGTGTGACGTCTCATTTTCACTCACGCGCATGTTCTTCTTCTACGCGTTCGTGTTTGTCTTCTTCGATTTGAATAGCGGTCCCAAAACCAACGTGAGCGGTGCTACCGCCATCTACCGTCTAATTTTGAACAATACAAGACTGAGCAAATTCAATCTAAATGTACAAAAATAAGAACAAACACAAAAATCTGAAGTGAGACAATTCCAAAGAAAAATTTATAGATTTTTTATTTTCAAATAAATAAAATGTAAATTGAATCTGATTCATTCTCTGTGTGGGGACTAACTAAATTATATTGTTGTTGTCAAATATTTATATAATAGTAGGGCTTCCCCCGTTTCAAATAATCTGAATACAGGGATTTTAATATACTGAGTCTTGGGTAGGTTATCAAATATTGACATTTGTGTAGAAAATAAATATCTAATAATTGTAGAAAAGTTCAAAAATTCTGACCTCAATGATGAGACAGAGCTGGTAAACAAGTTGTTCTGGGTTGTGTTAATGCAAAAACTATTAAAGTGATTTCAACCAAACATTGCTGATCCAGGATTTTTTTATTACTGTATTTAATTATGTTTAAAGACAAATAAATAATTTTGGTTATCAGATTACTTCTTTTCTTCTCTATATTTCTACAATAAGAACTAGGCAATCGTGTGTAGGATTGTTTGGACTTTGTGGAGGCATGCTCTTTACTGAACCTTAGTCTTCTCCTCACACCTGGCACCTTGCCATTCAGTCTTTCTCTTTCACTCATTTACTTCCTACAACCCATCAGTATGTACTGTTTTCCTATACCATTTCATTATACTGTATACTTACAAGTTGAAACATTCATCTGAAACTGTCTTGTCTTTGAAGTATATTGCAGCAACACTCTGCTTGTCACTCTGGCCAATTTTTTTTTATTTTTAAATATCGTAAACCCAGATTTTGTGCACTGGTGTCATTATTCTGTTATGAATAAACTATTATTTTTCTTCTGATCTCCTAAAACTAAATTCTAAAAAGTTTAGAGCTTTTTTAGCCAGTTTCACCAAAACCTCATATTATCTGACAACTACTGTACACACTGTTTTGAAGAATTCTTCTTTTGAACTCAGTTCCCCAAAGAACCATAAACAGAAAGAAAAAAAAAGGTTCTTTAGCGAGAAAAGGTTCCCCAGAGCACTCAAAGGTGCTCCAGAGCACTTGTGAAGAACCCTTTTTTCTTTGAGTGTACATGGTATGTAATGTAATCTATTCAAAGATGGGGAAGTTGTTTCTGGTTTAGATTACCATGGTGGAATCTGAACAAATCACAGGTTTAACTTCAATTCTGCTAAGTATCCTTGTAAACTGTTTAACTGAAATTTGTTTAACAGTTCCTTTGTCCAACTCTGAAAAACTATAGATGCCTTCTCCTTCATGGTCAATAATTTATAATGTGGTTAATTACAAATCAGACTGTCTGATGTGAAACTACATATTAAAAACAGTCAACTTATGTGAATAGACAAAACAGCATTCATTTATGTTATGTTGCTACTACAGGAAAGGCTGGATGGACTTTGGTTGATCACAATGTGTTATATGAAACATAAAAAAATTGTCTGTACGAAGCTGTCTCATTAGATAACCTATCTTGAGCAGTAACATGATTCTGAGTCATATGTTCTACAAAAGCCACTAGGGGACACTGTTGGATTTGGAATCTCACCAAAATTCAGTTTATTTCATCATTGGCCCCTGGTTGAACTTATCATCCAATTTCATTACATCTTTTTAGGAGATACCCTGCTGACAAATAAACAAATGAGGTGGGCCTCTAATAGTTTGCAGGATGTCTAAAAGCCAGTCAGCCGAGTTTAGTTAAATTCATTGGCTCAACACTTGATTTAATCACAGTAACAACAGAGATTCTCCTCAAAGGCTGCATTATCTTAATTATATGGCTCATCTATCACAGACAACATGCAGACACACAGTATCAATAATTAATAATAACAATAATGTTTTCATTGATTGAACTGATTATTTATCACTCCCCACTAAAGATCTGCAGCTGTTGATGGTTTGACTTTCTTCATTATGGACGTTGATTTTGTTCTGACCACTTGATCAAGAAAATCTACATATCAAACATCAGTCACATTTTAAATAAAATCATTTGCATGGAAATAGTTAGTAAAGCTGTTATCTTCCTATGGATTCATGAATAATGGAAGCTGCTGACTGATGTGTGTTTTCTAATCAAGGATCTAGCAATGGCATCTTCCATGTTACGGACTTCACATGTCATTTATACACTTTACAAGAGTCACTGAAATACACAATTAAATAAATGAATAAACCATCAATACAGCTGACACTGAATTGAGTAATAACGTCCACTGCACTTAAGCAATATTCTTGTCTCAGTCCCTTGTCTGTTTCTAGGATTCTTGAATCATTCAGCTGTGGAATAAAATGCTATGCTTCAAAAATGAATTTGCTTGTAATTTCTTCCCCAAAAGATCCTCCATGAACCTACAGTGATGGGAAAAAAACGAAAGGGTTTTTTAAGTATATTTGATGTTTTAATCCAATCAGTTTTTTGATTAAAGCACATTTGAGCAGAGACTGAAGGGTCCGTCTGTGTTTCGCCATATGATAATATACATAGGAAAGTAGTCCTGCACCTCCCCCCAACCATCCATTTGCTAATACAGCCAGCCTGCCCAGCTCCCCTCTGAAGACAAGTTGGTTCTCAGAATAACCAAGAGCAGTGTGTGTGTGCTTGTGTGTCTGTGTGTGTGAACTCTGGGGATGAATGGCTCAGTGTTTCTCACAGGGACATGAATGCAGTGTGTTGCTGCTGACAGACAGGCATGCTCATTCACACTCTGCTTTTCCACTTTCCAACTCAGTTCTTTGTCACCCTGCTATGAATTCAGGCCTGTGCTCTGAAAGATACACACAAACAGCAACACAGAGAACTGAGAGGGTGCCCCTAGAATTCCTGGGTGTGATGGTACTATCAACTTCAAAAGATACTCCACTCATATACTATGTTTTTAGAATGTCAAAGGTATGCATATAGTGGCTTTAAGTTGGAGTTCTTAAAACTTTTGATTTGTTGCCACTCTGTTGCATTGATAGCTAATTTATGTCTTGTATGCTTGGTTCATATGCTTTAGCCAACTGTTGACCTATGCCAATCATCCCTTTTATTTTCTAAAATCCTTGAAAAGGTTGTTGATAAGAATCATGTGAATATTTGCATGTGGATGGTTTGTTTGAGAATTTTCAGCCAGGATTTAGAGAACACTAAAGCATTGGTGAAAGTTACCAACAACCTTCTCATGGCCTCAGACAATGGACTTGTCGTTCTGCTGGATCTCAGATTTTATCACAGAGACCGTGAAATGTTATTGGGATTTAAGCAAACATCACACAGGTTGGTTTGGGTCATACTTATTGGATAGATTCCAGTTTGTTCATGTTAACAATGACTCTTTCATGCACACAATACATATACTCATGGGGTTCCACAAGGTTCTATGCTGGGACTGATAGTTTCTATGGACGGTATTAACTTTGCCGATAGATCTACTGTGAGGAACCTCAGAGGTATATTTGACCAGAACATTTTCTTTGACTCACACATATAACAAGTCTCTAAAGACAGCCTTCTCCCACCAGCACAATATGATATATTTTAAGAACACCCTGTCTCTAACAAAAAACTAGTCCATAATTTAGTACTTCTGGACCAGTTATTTATTTTCTGACAGGAACTAAACTTCACTCCTAGAGTAGAATGGAAGGTAGCCTTCAGCTACCAGGCTTTTCTCCTGTGGATACAGTTCCCATTCTGGGTTCAGGAGGCCGATACCATCTCTACATTTAATGTTAGACTTAAAATGTACCTTTTTGATAAAGCTTGCAGTTAGGGCTGGATTCAGGTGAGTCCTGAACCAATGCTGCTATAGGCCCAGACTGCTGGGGGAACTCCCATCCTGCACTGAGCATCTGCACTTGTATCATTGTATGCTGCTATTATTGACATAATAACAACCAGTCAGACAAGGCTTAAATACAAGAGTATATACAGGTGTTACACATCATCCTCTCTCTTCCTCTTACTCCACTCTTCCCCACTTCTTTCCTCCCAAGCCAACTGGTTAAGGCAGATTACTTTATGTAAAAAAATGTTTTTGTCTCCACTGTCATCAAGTGGTTGCTTATTGTAGGAACCGTCTAATTTCTCTTCATGAAATGTTACTGTCTTCATCGTACTTTGTAAAGTGCATCGATGTAATGTATGTTGTGATTTAGCTCTAAACACTGTGGATTAAACTGAACTGAATTTAATAAGAATGAACTGGTGCTATGGCATAATTCCTCCCTTTCCAGGTTTTTCAAACACGGTGTCCAGAGGTATTTTTCCTTTTTTAAATGGGCTGTAAAAGACCAGCAGGTAAGGTATGTAGAACAGGTAGGCTATTATAAAAACTGCTGACTTAATGTTGTGTGAATTACATAGAAATTAACCATAATAAATGATTGTAGAGACATAACAAGTGAGACAGACAGATCAGTACCAGACATAACAGCTCATTGAATAATTCGATGAGCATGAATCATATGCTATGGCCTTCACAGTCACCTGACCCCAACCCATCCAAGCATTAATAAGAGATTTTGGGGCAATGTGTTAGACATAGCTCTCCAGCCCCTTATCAACTGTTGGATCTTCAGACTCCTATCCCCCTCCGTGGAGTTTGGTGCGTCATTGCCAAGGAGCATTGAAGGTGTTTTTAGGAGGCTTATGTTCCAACACACCTCGATAAAGACAGCTATAGTTCTACTTGACTCAATTTCAGTCTGGTGCTCTGTCTTGAATAAACAACTGAATATGATGTGTATGTCAAATTTTTTGGAAAAAGATGCAGTCAAGTATTAAACAAATATTTCATGTCTTTTTTTAATCACATCTCAAAATAGCTTTAAATGTTGATTGCAGTATATACTGATATGTATCAATGTATAAAGGAGTATATCGTGAAAGCCAAGATAACCCTCGTGGTCTTGTCTTTGAACTGGGTGGGGGGTAGGTGTTAGGTTTGGTGCTGAGTGATCTTTGAAGTGAGTGAAGCTTATCTAGCTTCTGTCCTACAGGAGAATTAAGGGGGGAGTTAAAAGGCCCTCTGTCCCCCTGTATCTTTGTCCCCTCTTGTTAGGAGAGGGAACAGAGATAGAGGGGGAGCACAGAGGCTTGCTGCATTCACTTGTGAAAAAAAGATTTTGTTTTGCTTCTCCGAAATAACTGCTTTAGCCTCAGAATTTCAACAAAAGTTTTCTTTCCAACAACAGCTATACTTAACTGAGTCAACAAGATTTTAAAAATCTTGGTAGATTAAAAAAAAGACAAGAGTTGAATTAGAAAATCTGCTCTGTTTCCTGAATAAATAAAAAAGGAGCAGGATTTTCTTTATTCATGAAGTCGTTTTTTAGATAATAAACAAATTCAGCAAAATTGAGCAAAACATACATTTTTCTCAAGCGAATGCCTCACTCTTCCAAAAGAGAGAGCCTCTTTAAAGATAACAATTGTGTGCAGCAGCTTTTGTGATCTGTGTGTGGCCTCCATTGAAATGCACCTGATGTCTCAGAGCAGGACATGTTCCCTGTAAATGGAAACGTGCAAGACGTCTGGGCCCTGAACAACATCACTGATCACAGGAAGTACACAGAGCTTCAGTTCCATCAGTTCCAGTCATACTAGCTTAATTCTTTATGGATGCTTATTTCACGCTGAATTATAGTTAAAGACTGCTGCTCACTTTAAAATAGCAAGGAAATCGCTGTCTATTAACTTATGTATTCAGCGACTGCAGTGTACATACAGTGTAGCTTTGTTCCTCTGGATTGTGGATAGTAAGCGGGCTAAAACTTCTCTTTAAAAAACTGAGTTTTATTCTTCTTCTGTCAGTAACAGTACATAACTCTAGGGACACTACATTCAAACCTGTACTATAGGAAACAATGGCAGGTAGAAAGCAATTAACTTCTTATCAAGGGAACATGCAGCAGCAACTTAAATGTTACACATGAAAATCTATAAATAAAATTAAAATTAAAATTAATTAAAATGCTCTAAATGACGTATTTAACAGTAAACTGAATTCTGCAAGTGCGCAACAATGTTTATAAAATATTTAATGTGCAATATTCATCTGTCTGTGCAATATCAACGGTTCATGTAGAATCCATTCATTCTGTACATATTCTCAAACTGCATCTATTTCTTCCTGTCTTTACACTGTATATACTAATTAAATTACATTCATATTTTTCTTTATTTCTATATATTATATTATATTTCTTACACTTAAGTATTGCATGTTACTTATTACTTGCTGATGCCTTCTTGACTGCTGTAGCACTGCAAATTTCCCCATTGTGGGACTAATAAGGGACTTCTTATTCTTATGTCATTAGAATAACCCAAAATGCAATGTGTACTATTACTATGGTAGCAGTACATAGAGTTTGAAAACTCAAAAGTATGGACTGTGCTCTCCCAACATTAGTTTGTAAGATGAATAAAATCTTAAAGTAATCCTTTTTTCGATCATAGAGTTTGCTCCTTCAATTGAAACTTTAATGCTTTAGAATTGAACAGTCTGTGAAGTCAGCAGATGTACAGATTGCATGTCTTCACTTGGCCAGAAGGGGTCTCCCATTCACCACTCATTTCTATAGCGGTAATGCTAGCTTAATGTACGGGGGGAAATGCAGGATTTAACATGACATGGTTTCAGTGAATACTTACCGTAACAGTCTATGATCTTTAATACTCTATCATATCCACTTGAGAGTCCAGCTCTCTCTGCATATATTATTCACTTACTGCAGTTTAAGGTCATATACTTTGCTCTTTGATTTGTGTCTCGTCTCTGTGTGTAGGCAGAGAAAAGTTCCTGTCGTGCATTATGTTACTGAAGTCTCTCATTGGCCCCTGAGATATGGTTATAGTTTGTTGAACACAAGAACCACTGCAGTTTCCTAACAGTCATAAGTGCACAGTGTGTGGCATTGTATTGCATTATATAGAAATACATTTATAAATGAGCATACACCGAGCACCATCCCTCTCTCTAAATCCAGAGCAGCACGATCCAGATCTGCACAACTGAACAACCACAATTTATTCTAATAACATCTAAAAACACTTTTCCTCCTCTCCTCTCCTCTTTTTTCCCAGTTATCCCCGCTCACCACAACCGGTCAAAGCAGATTCTAGTTTAGATTCAGCTCGAGGTTTCTTCCATTGAATGAGTTTATTTCTCTTCCCAGTGCAAAGTGCTGCTCGTTTTGGGAACTGTTTTGTTTCTGTATCATTTTAGGTAATGAGATAATCTATGTTACGATTTAGCGCTACACTAATAAAACTGAACTGGATTGAAATTGAATCCCAGTGGTACAGTTAGCAACAGTTGGTACCTACATTTTGCTTTACGATATTGAATGCATCACTTTTTCTGTTAAAAAATATATAGGCTGTGGCTGGGGTCTGGCAAAATATGTTGGGTTTAAAGATTTTCTTGCTATATGTACAGTATATATTTATGTTCCCTGCAGGCTTTGCTCTTTGGTTTTATTTCACAAACAGCCGCCACACATGCATGATGAGCGTGGTGGTATAAAGTCCGAGCAGCGCTTGAAGGCAGCATTATTTTCCGCCTGTGAAGGGTCAGTGAACGCAGCAGTGAGCGGCCACATGTGGAGACACCGACACCTCCTGCTGCTGCTGAGAGGAGCCGAGCGGAGCCGAGCGGAGGAAACTAACCAAACCTCCTCGTTACTGACCGGAATAACTACCCTGCTTGATTTCCACCAGGCAGTGCGGAGGGTGCACCACTGAAAGTTTGATGCCCGAGAGGAACATTCACAAGTTTGTGCTGAGCGACAGAGGAATGTGTGATCTCCTGATCTCCAGGAATAACGTTATATTGTCGCCGGAGTCGGGACTAAGTGCAGGCGCTGAATGAAACCAGTGAAAACCGGCTTGCTTCGCTTGGACCGAGGAGCAGCGTTTTCTGCGCCTGGCTGAGGAGCCGTACACCGGGTAAGGTGAGTGGCACTGCGGGCTGTGCGGTTCTCCGGTTATCCCACTTTAAAGTACTTGTCCCCACTTGTTCCCTCTCAGTCCCTCCGCCTCTGCTGCTGGTTTTCACTCCCAGCACATTTTGTGCGCGTGTTATTTCAACCCTCAACCACTTTCACGCTGCTTTCACTCTGACTTGTGTTTTATTAAAAAGTGTTGATGCGCAGGTTGATATTAGCCACTTTAGCTAACGCAGAGTTAGCCCCACCAGTGGCTCGGTGTTTGGAGTTTGCTCACTTGTGCCTGAACACATCCCCCAGGCGTCGTCGCTCCAGTGCTCCACACTAATAACTTTTCCAACCATTAAGTTGTATTTAAATAAACATGTTTCAACAGTGGCCCATGCCGGTGAACTCTCAGAAACCACAGTGTTGCTTAACTTGCACAAACAGTTCAGAAAGCAGTTCAAAGTTAACTCATCTCTCTGGTGCACCGCGTCAGTGGGACTCACATTTATTTCTATCGTTCCACTTTATTTCTTTACATTGTATCTTGAGCAAAAACAACATATTTTCCACTTTTTCTATTATTCGTTGTAACCCCCAGCACGGTTTGCTTAATGGGTGGATTGGTATTCTGTGATGAAAAGTCCACCAGTATTAAAAATGTGTATTAAATCTATTTAAGTTTTTATTTCCATATCACTTGGGCGCCAAATTGCCCAGCAAAACCCAAGAACCCAGAAAAATGTCGTGCATTTATTTCCAGTCTGTAGTTGTACTTTTCTGTACAAAAAAAACGTAATTGGTCTTTTTAGTGGATGTTCTGTTCATGGAACATAACTGTGCAATATGAGTCAGAAACAGCAGCCGGGGACAAACTATGTGATGATGGTGTCAGCACATTCAAAAGTCTTATTTATTCAGCTGCATCAACCGCATATAAAGATAGTTAGTATGAGCAATGGTAAATCACCAGAAGAAGTCACACTGACTGATGAGGGAACTCTCTGAGGTTAAAGGTCAAACATGGGTCTTCATGCCACGTTTATTACCCCGGTAACTTGTTAAATATTTTATATGACAGAGTGTGTGGCAATCTTCACTCACCACACCTCACTGTTGTGCCTTCTACACCCATGGCCATCTGCTCCCATTGCCTCATAACATAATTGATGGCTTAGTATAAGCCAGGAAATGAGATTTAATATCCCCTCCTGATGATGATGATTGCTCATTTATTTGGATTCACTCACATGATTGTCTGCACTTCTTAATGGAATTTGTTTTTCAGGTTTTCACTTAATTATTTTTATGCCCAACATTGGGAAAAAAAGAAACGTGTAAGACCAACACACACACATTAAAAACAGTGGGAAGGTGAAGGTCCTTTTGGAGCATTGTAACATGTTACATTTGTGGTGGACACAAATCAAATGTACTCCTCAAGTTCTTATACAAGGAAGACCTGCAGCTACTAAAAATGTGGGAAAGGTGTGAAAAGTATAGATAAAGGTCTCCATTGCTTCCCCCAGTTAAAGTTGTGTTTCATGTCAGATTACAAGTGAATGCAACTATAAAGAATGTTTAAGTGGAGTTGCTGAGACTTAATGTTTTTATTGCCCCCGAAGTGAATGACTGTTTGTTTATTAGCTGAATAGTAGCCAGCATGTTCTTGTTCTTGTACTTGTGCCTGGATAAAGTCAGACACCAGGACCCAGAGCTGTCTGGACTTGTAGATTGACCTTTGACACTGTGAATAAATGCCATCATTACGGTTTGCTCATTTGGCCTGCTGTGACGTGAAAGGGATAAAAATAACCTTTTTCGGGTTAGGATATTATTTGTCTCTGTCATTTCAGTTTAGATAACCTGCAGAAAAAGCATTTCAAGGAAAATGATCATTACTCACATTCAGGGTCAGTTCCTTATTTTTTTCTTCTGTTTTGTTGTATCAGTGAAGTAAGCAAACTTAAAAGGTAGTCATGATTCAATTTCTATAGATATTTCAACATTACATTGAACTGATTTCTTGCATAAACTAATTATTTCACTAAACTAATAATCAGCAGAGGTTTCATGGAGAGGACTTGTGACCACAGAGGTGTTAAAGTGCTTCTCCAATAAACAAGATTCACCTCACAAATTCTGTTGTAGTCAAGGTGCCAAAGGTCAAAAGGTGGTGTGTGTGTGTGTGTGTGTGTGTGTGTGTGTGTGTGTGTGTGTGTGTGTGTGTGTGTGTGTGTGTGTGTGTGTGTGTGTGTGTGTGTGTGTGTGTGTGTGTGTGTGTGTGTGTGTGTGTGTGTGTGTGTGTGTGTGTGTGGCAGCTGTGGAGGGACTGCAGGGGGCATGTGGTGTTAAAGTCTTCAATCATCACACAGCTCTCAGACAAACAAATGTTTTAAAAGCCAACTAATACAACTTCAACAACATCCACCAAAGTGAGGATGTGAAATTAGGGATCACTCATGATTTGTGATACTCAGCGTTGGATGTGACATTTATGCTGTCGGCCTGTTAATGAACAGGTGGGGAGACTTCAAGGACAGACTGTGGGTTTGATAAACTATGACAGGAGGGTTATGGCACTAGATCATCAGCTCGGGTGTTGATAAAGTGTCTGCATGCTGTACAGTCGGCTCAGAACAAAGGCTCTACCATATTGTGTTAGTGATGCCATTTGTCGCCAGAGTTGACACTGTAGTGATCATGGAGAGGAGCTGTGGTATCGAGGTTCAGCTGATACAATTGTCTGACCATTCACAAGTCAGTTTCATCTGTCAGTCATGACGTCTCATATGGGGTTTTTCCCATCTTTATTCAACAACATGGTGTTTCAGTTTCTGAGCAGAAGTGACTGATCTCACGTTCAGATTCTGTAATGCTCTCACTCAAAATCCTGCACTCACACTCAAATAGCCCCTTCCTGTGCTTAGATTTGTTCTGCTTGTGCTCGGACTCAGATATGTTGTTGCATAGAAAGATTTATTGTGCTCTGGCGTCAGCTCTCCTCCACTGCAAAATAGACATGCTTGTCAAATTCAGAAAGTTATGCAGCAGTTGTCGAGGTTGACACACTGTGGAAACTTTCCTTTTTCATTCTTCACTCCTACTTCTGGTACTTTTTGTGTGATTGCTAAACCTTAACTGCCTTCAAGGGGAGACTTTTGGAAAGTGTGAAGCATATGAGCGATGATGGAGATTTGCTGTTCTCATTTATGGGAAACTTTTAGTACCCCGCCTTCAAGTGTGTACATTTATGGCTATTCATATATTTGACTTTACTCAGAGTTTACAACAACCTTTATGCCACAGTATCTTAGACTTTTCAAAGGACTTAATTTTCTAGTCTAGTCTATTTTTAATCTTGTCTCTTGAAGAGGATGATTGCCCCAAAAGGGATCAAATAACAAATTGTTTGGAAGGCCAGGCTTGATATGTGAATGCTCACCATGCCCGACGGGGGTCCAGGTCTATTCCACTACCATTGCCAGATTAAATACCCAATTTAATTATGTCACTAAGCATTAAGTCAGTAACCTCATCAAAGTGCTCTAGCTGTTTAATTGGGTTTTGTGAGCCAGCAGATGCACCAAGATTAGTGACAATGTACTGCTGGTACAAACCCTGAGCGGAGGGATAATAGATGAACACAGAAACTGATACCGCCCCTACTACATACCACCACCACGCTTTGGGACACCTCTCGATAGCAGACATTAAATATAGCCTCATCCCAGGCCTCTACAGTGAATATTCCCTGTACACTGAAAGTGTAGCCGGAAAATGATTTGAAGATGTTGTAATGCATCAAATTGGTAGTTTCATGCTATTCTGTTTGCATAACATATTCTATGGCATGTCCGTGCACTGATTTTGCAAATTTTTACAGACAAACATTTTCTTGGATAACAAGATCAGCAATAGCACTCCTCCAGGATTCCCAGAGGATTTCATTAGACAGTGTAGCCAGTTCATTATTCAGATATGTAAATGGAGACCCAGATACATGCAGTGCTGTAGAATGTTAAATAGCTTGTGTTGAAATCCCTTTGAAGCTGCAAGTGAAGTACTCGTTAAGAGTGTGAATTATTAACTCATCATGGGTGCTGCTGTGTACCTCCACCACATGCCGCTCACAGTGTGTATGTGTGCTCTACAATTGCTCCCTCATGAATGAAGCTGGTGTGTTTGCCTAAGGTCAGTGTCGAAGCCAGAGTACACGTGATGCTGATGGTTTACCCGAGCACAGTCTGCCTCCTTAGCCTGAACTTTACTGAGAATCACAAAAACATTATTGACAAACATACTGCTCGCATGGATTTTCTACGTCAACCTTTGAACTGAATAGGATTTACAATTAGTAACTGCAACTTTATGGTTGAATATATTAACGAATTTAGGCAAAATTATACAGGACCTTGTTTAGTCAAAGTGTTGTTTGTTAGGATATTACTGATAATTAAAAAGTTTTGCTCTAAATTATTTGTCGAAAAGAAATGTACAAGAGTGCAGAAACTGCTTCATTATGTGGCCATATTGGGATATATATGGTGGATCCTGATCATGGATACTGATGGTGGATCTAGATGGTGGTGGCAGTTGATCATGGACTATGACTGCTTGATATACAATATGCCTACTCACATATTCTACCATTACTAGCAATAACTCCTCCATTTCAATTGTTATTGCTGCTCCCTTCATCTCTATCAGACATTTTCTTATGTATAAATACTTTAAACCTTGATACACCTTTCCATTATGCTAAAAACTGTTTCTTCTAATCAATGTTGTAACAATAGCATCTATTGCACTCCTTTCTGTCCTGGGAGAGGGATCCCTCATGTGGTTTAAAATGTTTTCCCCCTGTTTTCTTTGGTAGTTTTTCCTCACTCTTGTTGAGGGTTAAGGGCAGAGGATGTCTCACCTTGTTAAGCCCTATGAGACAAATTGTGATTTGTGAATGTTGGCTATACAAATATAATTTGATTGAATTTGACAATGTGTACCCCAACCCTGTGTCTGCATGTACCACACTTTAGGCCCAGGGTTATTGTTGTGTTTAGAGTCAGCTATCATAACAAACAAAAAAAAGTTAAGGTAATTAAGTCTGCGCCATAAACAGAAAAATAAACTCCCCTCAGGGAAACCTTTTGAAATGGTAATTTACAGTTTGGAAACGTACGTTCAGAACCTGGAGCTCACTCCGCTCTGATCTTAGCACAACCTGTGCTGTTTTGTTCTTCACATTCTGCGTATATGCTGTTTCTCTTTCTCACTTAGATCTAACTTAACTTCACCCTCCTTATATCACGCTTTATCGAAAAACTGAAGCAATTTCCTCCTTCCCTTCCTCTCCATAATTCAACTCTTCTAATTTAACACTGTCTGCAGCTCTCATTTCTGTGTTCCCTTGCACCTGCATTCATGCATACCTGCGCTCCCGTATCATTTCCAATCTTTCTGTGGGGCTGAGGCAGCTGTTTGTAGAGGGCCCTCGGAGAAAGAGGCCCGGCTCGCGAGATAGGGTGACATTGATGAGAAGGGCTTTGTCATTGCACTTGCAGTGAGAAGATGAGACCACCACCTGGGGTGGTGGAGGGATTGCTGAACACACACAAACATGCACACACCATTGTTCTTCTTTCCTTATGAGGTACTTCTCAGGAAGGCATGAATTGCTCTACCCCTAAACTGAACCATACTAATCTCTGTCATAGTTTAATCTAAATTTGATCTTATGTTCATGTTATGTTTTTCTTGACCCAATATTTGATTTGTCTCACAGTCAGAAAATATGAAAGAGAAAACTATGCAGTTAGAGTCAGATTTAGACTTCACTCCTATATGTCACAATTTTTTTCATATTTTGGTATTTGTGTCTACAAACAGCTAAACAATTGAGATTCAATACTCCCCTATCACACAGAGTTTTAGTTTCACTCACTGTTTTCTCTGTGTAAAACCCAGCTGAACAACAGGTCCAGACTTGTTTGCCTTGTGGGGCTGAGTGTCTCAGTGTAAGTCAGAACAGATAGACAAGACAAATTGAAAGCTCTGAACACAAAAAGGAAAATTGCAGCATTTAAGCATAAACTTTCTGTTGCTGTGATCGGCACTGACTCATGATATCTAATAGTGTAAGTGGATCGCAGGTTGAAATAGTTTTTACCCCATACTTAAACGTCCTAATCCTTAAGTCCCTGCCTTTACTTCTGACCTACATTTTTAACAATGAACTCAACATACCCTAAATTAAAGGGCCTTTGATTAAAGAGTTGCAAGGTGCTGGACCAGAAAGAATGGTTAAGACACCAGAAAGTTGAAAAGAGCAAAACCGATAATTACACTGTCAAGCAGTAAAACTGTTCTAGAGACTTTAAAAAGCTGAGTCACTTTTTTCTGTTGTTTTTGGTGCAACTGGAAGGTCTATATCAGAAGACCTGCCTTGACATATAGAAAATTAACAAGATTTTAAAATCAATTCTGCACTCAGTCTGTGTACAATGTAGAGGCGTATGCTGGTGTAATGAATAACCTATGTTGAGTCTTGGATAAAAGCGTGGAGCTTTAAGCAAGTGAAGAGCAGAGCAGAGAACAGTGCATCACAATAATTAAGACACGGAAACAAAAACATAAATATTATTTGCATCAGGAGTGGATTACTTGTGTTACTGTCACTACAGTACAGTACAAGTCTGTGCTGATCAACAGCCAGGACTACAACATAAGGGTACATGTTCGCACTCACATTCCACACATGCATGAGAGAAAACATGATGGTGACCTCCCTACGGCAGGAAGATGAGCTCCTGGGTTGGTTGTATTGACCTGAACAACAAGACAAAATTTAACAACCTGCTTATCAAGAACAAGACTATGGTTGGTAAATTGACTATACAGCACACCCAACAAGAGTCTGGTTTGGGCCTGTATACCTTTTTTAATTTTTTGTATTCATTTAAAGATGGTAACATAAGCAGTCCATTAACATTTATCATACTTGTAACATTTTATATGAACTTATAAACATTTACAGGAGTGGTTTTCTTCCATGCTGTTTTATCTTTAGAGCAGGATTCCTTCAGTGTTAATCTTTCAGGCGGTCTTTACCGGGAGCTGAATTATCTACATTGGTCCTCCTCCCTAAAACAATAAAATTAATTCCACTAAAAGCCTTGAATCAAGCAGCTTCACATTAAAAATCAGCTTTTCAGTGGATGCAGGATTTCTGGAGTATGCATGTGAGTGGGGAATTCATGTATTTCGAAAGCTGTGTGTGAGCTAGCCTGAGTCTTTGTGGGGTGGGGCTACCCTGGCAGTGTTTCACATTCAGCCATATTCCATTGTGCCATGCTGTCAGTCGGTCTCCAACATAAGACTTTGGTACGTTCTCCGGCTGCTGGCAGTGCTGTCGTCACACATCGAGGATGACTACAACAAACACGAGAAGAGGGGTCGACTGATGTGGTTATTCAGGACTGAGATTTATAACTGATATTTGGAACCACTATGCATGTATGTAGTAAAAATTAAAATATTAGTGTCAGAATTTAGAAAACACAAACTCCAACACAGAACTACTGCTACGCAAGGTGTACAGACACCTGCTGTTGTCTACAGATTTCTATTATTTTGTCCAACCCACTTATAGCAATGAAGGTGGGCTAAACAACAAATAACTTTCTTTACACACACAATATAAACACTACATCTTCCAAAATAAAGATGATTAAATCAACAACTCTCTTAAAATAATTTTAATAGAAAATGAACATTGCAACCAATCAGTTAGTGCCTTTGGGTGGGTCATTGCTCGAGACTCCATACTTGGATCTGTTAATCAGTTGACCCCTTTAAGAGAGATCATAAGCTGTAACATTGAATCAGAATCGATACAAGATAACTCTTGGCTTCCATTAGATTACAGAAACATGAATGATTATAGTGTGTGTGCATAATGGAGCAAACTGCAGTGCTACAGAATATTTTGCACTATCTTGCACCAGCCCAAGCTGCTATGGTTTCCTGCTGACTCTTTTGCTGTGCTTAGTCTCTGCAGCTTTGAAAGGGACGGTCTGTAGGTCTTGAACCCCCCCCCCCCCTTTTGCTGGTCTCTGCAGAGGGGAAAAAGAGGGAAAGTGGCCCTGCCTCCTTTGTTTCTTTTGTTGAAGAGGAGGCTGTAAAGACCAGCCAACCAGAGAGGGGGATTGTGTGGGGAAAAAGTGGAGGTTCGAGACGTTAAGGCGTACCTTGAGGAGAGCGGGGGAAGGGGCGAGGACAGGGAGAGGTGGGGAGAGTGTCTCCTCCGATGTGTCAGTCGGAAAACAGCTGGTGTTGACTGCAGTCTCCTCTTCTGTCTCCTCAGAGGAAGGACAGGTGAGTGGGTTTGGCGTAGGAGGGAGTGTCCACCATCTGGAAGATATCCCTGAGCATGCAGGCTACGGCTTCCAAACATTTCCTTTGGAAAATAAACTTTGTGAAGTAAGCCTGTAAGTCAAGCAGTTGTGTTCATTTTGCAACTTGAATATTTTTTGGCCATTTTGCAATTCATAGCTGCAGTCAGACAGGTGGCCATTCATCCTGGCTCACAATCTGAAATGAATTGGTTTACAAGCACACTTGAAATGGAATATCATCTGCATGACGTCAGGCAGCTAGCTTATGGATTTTGACTTAAGAGGCAACAATACAAGAAGCATCTGTTATGGTGACACCAACCAGGCTCATTTTCCTCATTTCATGTGCATGTGTACGGCTTTCTGTGGAACGCTGACATGCGTGAAAAGCGGCGCTCTGAAATGCCGACAGCACGCTGTTGCTAAGTGGCAACAATGAAAGCTCTTGGAGAACAGTGAGCTCTCAGTCTCCCCAGAAACACCCTATTTCTCAGGACAGCTCTCCCCTTAACTCCCCTTTAACACCCTAGGTTGTGGGACCCTCTGTCCTGGGAAAAGGGAAGAGGGGGTGGGTTGCTATGGCAAACTAAAGACGAATGTTGGATAGGCATGTTAAAAGTTCAGGACCTTGTCCAGCTGCTGGTGGACTCCACAAGTTCAGAACAATGTTCCCTGGAAACTACCTTACCTCGCTGTGGGTATGCAAGCCGAAGCTCACTGTTCCTACCTGAAAACAAGATGTGCCCTTTGCAAAATTCTCATAAGCTTAAGTCATAAATTTGTTGAAGCCCACAAAGCTGTGTAACTTTAAATGTAAAGTTAAAACAAAATTTGTTGTTAAAAGTCAGAATCATCCAAAGAGATTCTTTAACTCCACATCTGTGTATTTTTTGGTTTATCAACAGGAAAACATTTTGGATCCAGGGAATTGTCACATTCCTAAATATTTTTTAGGTAAAGGTTGGATATTGATGCAAAACATCAGACATATGCAGCTGCAGATAATCAGATTTAGTTTGTATTTTCTAATGTGAAAGCTTGACAGATAGATTTATGATTGTTTGGCCTTGGTGAAGGTGCATGCCGTACTAGTTTTAGCATTGCAGTCATTTAGATCATCAGATGTTTCATTTAAAAAATCAAACATGCCCAACACAAGTTACTAAGCTCAGTCATCTCACTGTAGTGCGAGGAATCCCTGTCCGTCTGTAAATTAGCAAATTAGTTTCTGGGACCCCAAAGAAGTTCAATGTAGAGTTTGGTGCGATTTGAACACACAACACATACAATATACACTGAAAAAAGCACCTTGACTTTGATTTAAGGGATAGTTCACCCAAAAATTAGAATTCACTCATTGTCTACTCCCAACTATCACGATATGCTGTGATCCAGGCACGGACACGGTTCCAGAGGAGGATAACAGCAAACATTTAGGCTTAAAACATGGTGTAAATGACCAGGTTTGGAGTCAAATTTGAATTTTGGGGCTTACGGACACTTGGATGATACGACAGAAGCAGTATGGAGGCATGTTATGTTTTTTTTCTGTTTTAATACGTTTGAAGAAACGCTGTTTACCAGTGAAACTCCAAATGTTTTTTGTGGACTCAAACTTGGGCGTACTATACCTTTTTTAAGATTTCTAAACTTAAGTATTCAGTTTTAAGTCAAAATCATCAGAATTTGTAGTTATTATTGCTGTAAGAGCTGTAACCCTGTGTTGTCTCCTAAATGTTGAGTCAATTTACTTTACCAGAGCAGTAGTTTTACAAGGTGCCCATAATGTGTCTTTTTACCATGACACCTCCTCTGGGTTCCAACAGGGGTCACAGGGCTCCTGTTATACTTGCATTGACACAAAACTCCCTGAACAGAGCTTCCTTTACTCCCCAATGAATTATTATAAACCACTGAGCTCAGCTTAAACACATGTCTGTGACAATTACAATACTATCATACTTCTACATTTGTGTTTGAAAACAGCGTTTTGAGCCTGACAAATCAGCGAAGGCTATGTCTTGAAAAGACCCAAACCTCAAGAGGTTGTGAGTGTCTACATCATCATTTTCTCCGTGTCCATAATAAAAACACAGCCCCAGAGTTTTCAAACTCAAACAAGGCCAGCAGCTTTTCTAAACTAGTCTGTTTTAGTGGCTCTAAAACTCAGGAGTAGTGGAAATCCCAGGTTTATCTATTGCAGAGTTGCTGGATTTTCAATCGAAAACATAGAAGTGTCGATGTAACCTGTGAATGCATTTATGTTTGTGTCTACATATGTGAATATGAACTCCCGATGAGTCCACACCTATTTTAGTAAACCATTACAGTATACTCTGTATGGACATAACTAACATTATTATGCTAAACAATTAGTGAACATATCAAAAAAGGAATTAAAGAACCAACAAGTGCCACTTGCTGGTAAGCTGAGCAGCAGTATATGACCCGACTATTCCCCTTGGATTTGCTCAGCTTTCATTTAAACATTTCTTAAGATGACGTGAAATTTTGGTTCCATGCCTCATTCGGTGAACTGTAATCCTGGTGAATAAAACTAGAACCACGCTGTGCGATATATTCTCAGTTGAGAATGTGTAGTGTGTGTCTGCACACAGAGAGCACTGGGCTTGTCGGTGTGGAGTTGCAATATAATCGCTCAGCTTACAACACACTAGACTTCTGTGTAGCAATGAGCCTCGAGGTAGCTTTCATAAATAACACTCTCCTCATTGTTATTAATGGAGAGCTTACAGGTTTTTTTTCCACCAGGAATAATCTTTTCCACCCCAGTAGCTTTAATCTGGCTACAAATGAACCAGGCCTCTGTTTCTACAGTTATGGTGCATCAGAGGGGGGTTGGGGCTTTTGTGAGTGTGCTTAGTGTGCTGTGCACCCCTCCTTCCAAGTTCATGTAACTAAACGGCAGTTTACTGTTGAAATTAGTTGTCTCTCCATCAGAGCAATTATGATGAAAAAACTATCTATGCCCAGTTTATTTACACCAATCTGCAGTAAACTATTATCCTACTGCTTCACTCTGTAAAAAAGGGGTGAATCTATAGTAAGATCACACAAAGAACAATTATTGTCACTGTTCTAATGTTTACCAAACAGACTGCCTCAGTAAGCTCCTCCACTGTGTTGATTGGTTTCACTGTGGGACCCAGCTAGCATATTAGCATAGAATAACATCAGGCCTCAGGTAATAAATGTTAGCAAGTCATTTGTCTCTGTATTTCCATTCATACTTTTTTTAAATTTAAGTTTATTGTTTAACGTTTAGGCTAAAAACAAAGTGTAAATGACCATGTTCGAGTTGAATCTGATTGTCGGGGCTTGCGGATACTATGATGACACCACAGGAGCAGTATGGAGTCATGTTGTTTTTTCAGTTTTCTTACGTCTAGCCGATTTTTCAGATTTTACCTGCAGGTCATGTCTGAAAACAGCTTTAGACACAACAGTTACATTGAATTATTCATTATTGAATCAAAAATAAGTAGTTTAAACAACTAATAATTCTTGCACCAATAGAGCACAACAGTTTTCGCTCACTATTAGAATGGCTCTAGCTCCGGAAGAAATGTTCTCATAAAACGCCATTGACGTTTCTGAAAATAATAATTTAATCCTCGAACAAGTCGTAACAGATACAAGATGAATCGTGACCTTAAAATTTGATTTAAAGCAAATAAATATTGGTAAAGAGTAAAAAGACAAAGGCACATAATTTAAGAGTGAAGTAACTATGCATCCTATAAACAATTACAAATTATCTCTTTCCAGATTGCTTCCACTTGAATTTAACCTTATTGTTAGTACAGTGATGCAACATATTGTTGCTTGTATCTTGTATCCTATATATGTAGCCTTTCATAGAGTGTATAGTGTAGTTACACTGAGCCATTCAGTCTTAGCCAATAGTTGTAAACATTTCCATGGAAACAGCGAGGTCCAGCAATCAGGAGGATTATCGGTAGTATAGTACTTCTCCTTGACTTTGTGAATGAAACAGGTTTTTCTCAAAAAGCACCATTTTAGTTCATCTGAGGACATAGAAGAAGATTCAACTAGGTCTTCTTTTTTTATCAATATTGAATGCATCATGTGTCCAAATCGCCATTAACAATTCAAATGCCAAGTGTGAAGTCGATGAGATAAACTGTTTGCAAGATGTTTTCCACATACCGACAAACGTTTGTGGAATTAGAAGGTAGATATGGTGTTAAGACCCAGCACTGTAAATCTGTTCTTGGATGTCAACACATGAAGTTAAAAAAACAGTACAAATGCAGACACGTACAGTTTTTTAAATGTATTAAACGCAACATTATGCTCAACACAAACAACTCTATGCAACAATTTGTATGTCAAATTGATATCTGTTGTAATTTGAACCGGCAAATTAAAGCAAAGATTTAAATGAATCACTGGCTGAAATCAAGAATATAAATGCTCTTCCAAATTAACATTTATTATGCAGTTTGATAGGTATCTGCATTTCCTGTGCATTGCAGACATCTAAAAATATTGCAGTGTTTAGTGGCACGTACAATTAAACAGCATAGGTAATTAAACACAGGCAAACTCTGGCAGAGGAAACCAAACACGTGTTGCTGCTGCAATAAAGTCAAAAACATCATTATCATATTATTGGCTGAAATAAAGAAAAAAACTGTTGCACTCGTTTTCCACTCATTTGTTTGTCCTTCTGCAGACAAAGAGCAAGGCTGTAAAGTGTGTAACTTAGCAGAAGGGATGATCAGTGATGGGAGCTGTAAAATGTTTTACAGCTCTGTAACGACTCTTCTTGTTTTGACATTGACGCTGTGTTTTACAGAAACACATTAGACATTGTTTCCACTGGAGGAGTTCAGACTCATTGTCAATTATCATCTGCCTTAACTTTCCCTTATTTTGAGAATGAGCTCATGTTACAGTCATTGGCACATTGTCTGCTATTGTTATCCTGGTTTTCTAAAGGTGTCTTGTTTCAGGTCACAGGGTTGGATAGAGTTAAGTCTCGAGCATTGATATGAGCAATATTTTCAATTTGATTACATTTGGTACAGCCTTTCAAAACTTCAGACAATGTCTCGACAACAGTTTTTTGTGTGTGTGGACGGCTGATGGATGCATACACTGCTCTGAAGAAAGATTTAACTCATTCATTCAACTCATTGAGAAAAGCATTGATCATTATGTGTTGGTATTGTGGGGTCATTTCAAACCAATCAATATTTAAACTGTAGCAAGTCAGCGAAAAAACGTGATCACTAGAAGCTTCCACAGTAGAACTTTGTCAGAGGAGGCGGCGCATGATTTGACTGAGGCGCCTCGCAGTTCTCTCTTGGCCAAATATATTGACATGAAAAGTGTGAATGCATGGCGCATGGAACACCATTTATCGCAGTTTATGCCGTCTTTTGCGATACGTATATCTCTCATATTGATATCGCGATGATATATTTTCGATATATATCGTGCAGCCATATTTTGAAATATAATACCCTAACTCTAAATGTATAGAAATCCAAGCTGAATGACATTTACTTCATACTGGGATGTCTCATGAAAATCCAAAACCCCCCTCTGGCTGCTCTTTCTGTAGTCTATACCATTTCAGGACATTACTAGACCACACTGACCCTGCCCCCCCCAAGGCTCTTATTGATCATGCATATTCATTCTGCTGCCTATTGATCATGAGTATCCATGATCCATTGTCCTGCATAGTAGAAGGCAATTAATGGGGAACAACTTGATTAAAATGTTCTGCTCATTTGTATTTTTTTTTTTATATATAGAGAGAAAATATTTAATTACAAATAGAGAGAGAGAAAAATTCTCACTCTTTTTTCATTACATTAAACCTTGTGTTGTGTTTAAAATTAGCAATCCTGTGGTTTTGAAATTGCCAATTGGATATTTCATACCTGAGGGGTTTGGACAAGATACCAAAAAATCATATTTTCTCTAATTGGCAGATGTACTGTAATAGGAAAACCCATCAGTAGTTACTTAACGCACCAGGGCACTGTAGTTTTGGCGGGGACTATTTTTTAACAGCATATTAATACACATTCCTGAGTATGCTATAAAACAGATGTATGTGGGATTGAGTTAAAAACCCCAGTGTCCATTTCACATTTGACACCTCAAGGTCCATTAAGTAGCTGTTCTAGAGCACATAATGTTATAACATTATAATATATAATATATATTAGGGCTGGGGTGACGCGTCATCATAATCGACATTGACTCACGGAACGTGTGTCGGCGCGTTGTATGGAAGGTGGCTGCACACAGTCAAAGCATGGACTCACCTGAAGAGCAAGCTAAACTGAAAAAAATCACCCAAGATCATCTAGCATAGGTCCCCAATACTCCACGGTCCGGACCCAGATGCTGTTCTATACGGACCCAGACCTGTTATTAGATTTTGATGGAGCGTTTCTATTTTACCTTCAAGATTGTTTTTTTTGGTAGACTGCTAAACTTGAATTTATAGTGTTTTGATGTTCCTCCAGAAAGTTACTTGAATTTTACTTTGGTTTTCATTTATTTTGTTGTTAGACAGCTTAATATAGATATATTACTTTTACTTGATTGGAACAATTTTTATTTTGGATAGATTTTGTATGGGACGACAGATTAGCAGTTCAGACTATTTTTTGTTGTGGAATAATGCCTTGTAGTGCATACTTTGTTTTAACATTTTTATTTTTGATAAATTCATTATTATGTAATAAAAAAATAATCATTAGGTGCAGCCCTAATTTATATAGAATTTGCCCACTATCATCAAGCTGTTTCTTTTTTAGACTTCTCGTCTTTAGCCTAAACGTTTGTTCTTTACCTTACCTTACCAGTTGATGAAACAGTCTCCTCTCCAGGTCGATGTAAAAGCTGTTGTGGGGCTTTTGGTCATATCACATGATCTTCAGTCACAAAATGAGATGAAAAAATCTTTTTTGACTCACTTTTCATCACAATTTGAAATGTTGAGCTTCTTCTGAAGAATTGGTTGTGCTACACTGCTGAATGAATTTTGTGGAAACACAGAATGGACGTGATTTGATCTTCCCCACATAATTTGAAGGAAATGAAAATTAAACAACCATATGCCTATGATTGGATTAGGTGTTGGCCCAGCTCTGTGTTTCCAAATCCCACAGATTAACATGCGAGTCATCTATGGAGAGACTTTTGTGTAGTTTCAGTTTAAAACACATTTTAAAATCTGAGCCAGTAAAATTTTTGGCTGTCTTATATACTATAGATGTCTTTTTAGAGTGTTGGTCAATGGAAGTGCGACAACTGAACTGAATAAAATGGGTTTGGCATGGTGGCATTGGGTGACATCTTAATTGATTACCCCTGGGCAACCGCCACTGCACATCTGATTAACTTTCTAGCATCATCTAAAAGCAAAGAACAACTTTACATTTAACCCGTGTGCCACTTTGCATGACAGTCAAAAAGAGTTTCTGCAATAGAGCATCTGTTGCTGCAGGTGAAGATGTGTCTGGCTGCTGTTCTGTGAGCTCCACAGATGTGTGAAAGTACCTGGCAGGGGTGGCTGGGACATACCAGGCTGCTGAGCCCGAGGAGGGAAAAAAGCCATGAGGCGGTAAGGATAAGCACAGGTCATAGCCAGAGGGAGTGTGACCCTATCCACTGATGCCTCCCTCAAACAGCAGATAGGCCGCCATTCAGCCCACATTTGAATCATTCAAAAGGAAACTGGTGCTGCAGATCAATCCCTTGTCATCACAGTTCAGAGATTTGAATGTGCAACAAAAATTCTAAAACATATAATTACACAAAATTGAATCATATATGTAGATAATACAGTTTCTTTTTCAGTGTCTCTGTGTCTCCTGCTGTCTCTTTGAAATGATTTGGAAAGTTGATCAAATTACATTTAAACCTGTTTGACATTAAAATAATCCCAATTACAATAGTAACGCCTGTTCATTGAACCTCATGTTGCCCAGTGGAAGCGGGGGAGGGCTCAGTTCAGATGATGTGCATTGACCCATTCAGTTCAGTCACCAATGTGAGATTAACCTGTTTCAATGTCAGTCGGAAAGGACTGTCAGTGTTACGAAAGCAGTTTTCAGACTTAAAAAAGTACAGACAATGGAGTCTGGAAACTTTCTGTAGTTTGCCTTTCTCATATGAAAAGCAGTATGAGATTCTCCAGATCAGATACATTCACAACATCAGGAAAATCTCCAGAGCATTCAGATGAAGGATGGCGCCTATGCAGAAGTAGAATATGCTAGAGGCTAGACCTGATGAATATATTCCTCAGTGGAAATCATGTGTTGATGTTTACGGCACATCAACACCGGTGTCTACCTGTAATCTCGTTATTTTACCAAGTTGGCATCTTTTTCGTCATCTTCTCCATGTCACCTGTTCAAAACGTCATCATTGTGCCCACTTGCTCGCTGTGAATCTTATTCAATATCCTGCTGTATTCTCACGTGGGCTCACTCGGACATTATCCAGAGTTTTTATAAAGGGGCTGGCTGGAAAAACCTGAAACAAAGTCTGCACCAACTGACTCAAGCAATTGCGTTCTTACATACAGCTCCTGTGGATAATTTCAGGAGATTATCCGGAGTGCACTGCATGTCTGAAAGCAGCTTAGTTTATATCTAAGTTTTAGCTTCATTATCACCATTTCTGTGGATGGCAGCATTAGTTGGTCCACTGTCTTCATCAAGAGTGAAATGTTGGATCGAGTGACAGGGAAGATCCAGACAATCTTGTTACCCAGACACTAAAGCTTGGACTGGACCTGTTCCTCCAACCCCCATGGGTCATCATGAGGATTGGCATTTATGGTTTTGAGTTAAATGTCTAAAGTATTGGATGGTTTGCCATGTCTGGACATTCATGGTCTTCTCAGGATGAATTGTAAAAGCTCTAGTGATTCCTTAACCTTTTATTTAGCACAATCATAAAGTCAACTTAGTGAGATTTTCTCTGTACTTTGGTTTATGACCACATACCTGCAAAACCATCATTCCCATTAGCCTCATCTGTT
This sequence comes from Verasper variegatus, assembly GCA_026259375.1. Classification (NCBI taxonomy): domain Eukaryota; kingdom Metazoa; phylum Chordata; class Actinopteri; order Pleuronectiformes; family Pleuronectidae; genus Verasper; species Verasper variegatus. The sequence goes on from CM048040.1 coordinate 2,128,477, forward strand.
TTGTGGTTAGTTCTTAATAGTTCATTTATAAGTTAAAGATGGTAAAATAAGATGGTTACCTTTTTATTATTAAACGTAACCCCTGTTACAGCAACATGAAGACAACACAAATAATTGTGAAGGCCAGTGAACATGATTCAGACTTGTAAATAAAGGTTTGATGCGGACCAGAAAACCGAACCTCCAAATTACATCACAGACTAGTCCCCACTACAGACTCAAACACCACTAACCTCTTTTATTATCTTCACAAAAATCATGTCAAACAATATATATATGCTTATATTCATGGCCTTTTTTGACAGAATGATTCAGAGTTAAACTCCTGAGTGGATTTAAAGTATATTATGGGACAATGCTCTTAAATTGCTAAATAATTTGCCATTGAGGTGTTATATTCAGTATTCATTTGTATTAGGGGAAATGTACAGTACATATGGATATATTTGATGAACACATTTGAGACTTATAATCTTTTAAGAAATGTCTTTGTCACATGGTTAAAAAAACCTCACTGAGGAGGAAAGCATTGGTAATTAAAGTTGGCATATGAGACGTAGCTTATGACCCCACTGAGTGTTTACCCCACTGACTTAAAAAAATCAATCACTGCTAATACGAGTTGGGGGAATTGGCCTACATGCTATGTGTGCCATGTGTTGTCTGATTACGAAGATGTGTTTACCCTGTTTTGCATGCCATTAGAAATCAGTCCAATTCAGTGTAAGAGCACAATCAGACTTAAAGACTCAGTGCATGTTCATCCTCTAACTCATTAAGGATTAGAGAGTCTGTCATTACTTCAACATCAAGTTGAAAGATTAAACCTTGTTCTTAAACCTCCAAGGAAGTTGTCAGCTTTCTTGATTCAGTAACACATTTACCTCTGGCTCTCAGGAAATCAACCACAACATCTGCCATGTTTATGATGGCATTTGGTGGTTCACTGTGAAGTGGAATGATCAGCTGTGGGTAAAGGAATGAAGCAGGATGGCATCAGTGCCCGTGAGCCTGAGAGGGCAGGGCAGGAGTTGTATTTAGAGCCTGTATATACTTTCCAAAGGGACAGAGGAAAATAAAAAAGCAGAAATCTCTGGTATTTAATTACAGAGTGGCCGTGACCAAAGGCACACTGTCAATAGTAGTTTCAAGACCAACAGCTTAACAACCTCAGGAATGGTGGCACTGTTGGTTTGGGTGATGCTGCCTCATTTCCTCCTGTGAAGAACCACTTTTTTTTGTGTTTTTGACCAGCTCCACAGAATTGACAAAATTAAGAGGCCAAAAAAGGAAAAGAATAACATTATGGTGCCCTCACGTGTACCAAAATACGCTACCATTGCCAAGTCAGTGGTGAATGCTCACACTAATTTTAGGATTTTATAATGACTGGAAATGGCCTCTTTTTTAAAGTCTGTTTTCTCACGAGAATCTGTTTTGTGACCGTTTTAGTTGTGTTGAATGAAATGTCTCTTGTTTTATAGAAATAATGCCTTCCTGCCTCCACTGTGCTGTGGCAGTAGAATTTGTCTTTCTCAGGTTAATCTGACCTAATTTGAGTTGAGACGGGTCCCTCTTGGCATTGTCAAAAGGTCCTTATGCATTTGAGGGAGTGGGCAGTTTCAGAGGATGCCTGGGTGTGATGTCCCTCCCCATAGAGTGTGTCAAGGGAGGGGGGCTGTCTGACTGCCCTTTTTGGCTGGTGACTCACAGGTTTTGGCACGGGTGAGCGAACATGCTATGTTACTAGTTGAGTCTCTGTAAAATGTCTAACAATGAGAGGCCTGGCTTAAATTGGCACAGTCTCTCTTAACAACCAGAAAGGGATCCATGGAGGCCTAAGTATATCCGGATTCAGCTCACCCCCTTCATGCCAGGGAGTGCTTCTGTGTGAGTGCTCTTACATAAGGCTTCTTCATTTTGCCTCGCCTTGAAAAAAGCTGTTGGCTGAGGGACACAGCTTCCCTGGTTCTTATCTCCATAAATGGAACATTTCCACTAATTCTCTAAGAAAAGGTGCTCTCGGCTCTCTGATAACTCATCTGCAGCCGTTTTTTGTTTGCGCAACACGATAAATCACTGTGTCATACAGGTCAGCTTAAATCCTTGAACAAGGAGTCACTGAAGGGAGCACTGATTGGAGCACAGAGTGTAATCTTCCTGTTTCTGTCACATCAATTCTTTCAGCCCAGATTGGAAACTAGACCAATCAGCGATCTTGTGTCTGGCCCCCTGCCCATTCATACAAGTTTCCACGTGTCCTGAAACTGGTTTGGCAAATCATAACCATTAATTTGAGATGGTTATGTCAGAGGAGTGCTGCTAAAACATAAATTGTCACGTCTGTTGAATCTGCTACGGTCATTCTGATTAGTTGTATTTCTGCAACTGTAGATAACGGGCATTGGAATTTAAAAATAAATCAAGAGATTGGAAACCCATCTACAAAGGTGAAGCCAGGCTATATCAATCTTGCCCAGAATTCCACCAGATTTCTCTGTACTCACAGCCTCAAAGTTGTCACCCTCGCAGTCTTGGTTAATGATAAATAGGATGAATATGTGAGGCGAGTGTTTTGTGTCTGAGCTAGCTTCTGACCTGTGGGAAGCATCACACAAAACAAGACCCAACACATCCTGGCATCAGGGCAGAGGAGCTGCTGGAGCAGTCGGTAGAGGGTTACGGAGCATAAAACTAATCAGTTTTTTTGCAAGTTTCATCCAAGTTGAGGCAGAGTTCCTTGATAATGGATTATCATTTGTCTTTCCTGTGTGAAGGAAATCAGACCATGTCTGCTAACAATTTCATTTGAATACAGAAAATATTCATTCAAATTGTATTTATTACTACAATAAAAATGTAAACTTGAGCTGTGAACAGTCACACTCAACTGTATTTAACTGAGGTAAACTGTATTAACATAGAAGTGGAAGTTGAGGGTGAAATTAGTCTTTTTGCAACTGCCTTAAAGTGTCTCAAATAATCTGTTGGTACTCCACATTCATATAGTCATTTCCATATAGTTTCACTTCAAATGCTAGATGTATTGCTAAGCTGTAAGGCTGTCATTTATGAGGCAGCAAAGGCACAAAAACATAACTGGGGAAGTTAAGGAATGTTGTTTGAAGAAATTGTTTTTGTTTCAATTGATTCGATTGATTAATTTTATCAGATTTTTTATCAGACTAAACTCATGATGTTAAGGTATTTGTTATCTGTTAAGGTGCATGAATTGTGTAACTTTCCCTTCCTTTTGAATGGTAGGATTGGTAAAATGTTTCTGAAATACTTTTTATCCTCTTTATGTTCTCTTCAGCCACAGACGCATACACATTTGGATATTTTTGACAGTCAAATTGATTTGAGACAAATTTCACAACATTTAATTTGAATGTGTGGTTGCATATTTATCGAACCATATCTTTGAATCCTGTTTTTGCACAATACATTTCAGATATTAAATCACAGAGCAAACTTCATAATCCGATGACTGTGTTAAAGTGTTAGAGCAAAGTAATGTTTAATGGTGTTTTAAATGTCTTTCAAAAGGTGACTTCTGTTGCAGCTCTTCTCTCACTATGTTCAGCAAGCTCTCTGTTGTCATAGCGAACAGTACTTGCCTTGTACAAAGAATGGACACTGTCACCTGCATAACATGAATTAAGAAAACATGACAGGCGTTGCAAATGGCTTAAACTGCACTTTGTACCAGATACATTTTCAGCCACTGGCTCCTGCTCTCATTATCATTTTCCACGTTTTGATTCCTCAAAGACCATTTGTGTTGTACTCTGTGTCATTCTTTTGGCTTTTAAAAGAGAAGGCTGTAGAAATATGCTGTATGTGACTTTCTAACTGTCTTCCTCCAGGTTTTGAAAGATCCTCATGGGAACCATGGAAAGTTTGAAATGGCAATAAAAGAGCAGTAAACTTCCACAGGTAGGAAACTAAATTTCTCTAATGCTTCACTAATGATTCCTGGAAACATGATGCACAGTTCACACAAATGGTATCCTTAACTAATTTTTATTCTCATGTAAATTGGATTTATGTTTGGCTGTTACCAATGTTTTACACCAGAATAGGCAGATATGGCTTTAGGGGATGATCACTCAAATGTTTAAAATGATTTCATTCAGTTTTTCTGAATAATACAATAACTTATAGGATTTTAGTTTCCTCCTCCTGCTGTATGAAGTCCACACACCCCCCAAACCACATCCCATCACTCTCCGCAGCTATTTAAAGCACCAGCGGCAGCTCCCAATTACTCCTCCCCATGCCAAACCAGAAGCTCAGGCCATGCAAACGGAGGCCTCCCCACTGCGACTTCTGTTTGTTTTCTTATTCCATTTCCCTCTGTCAGCCCTCCTCCTTTGTGCTCTTACTGTTTTTGCCTTCACCAAGGATTATTGTGTTTTTACTGCAGCTGAACTTGGTTATATAAACTAACGCCTGATCCCCCTTCCTTGATTCTCCTCCCTGTCCCACTGCTCTGCCAGGCTCCTGTCTTTTTGGCACTCCCACAAAGCCCAGTGTTTTGATTACATTGTGAAATTGGAGCCAAGACTATTTATTCCCATGCTGGGGTAGTGCAGAGGACCTGGCTGGAGGAAAAGCCAAAGAGGGGGAGGCCAGGAAACTGTTGTGGTTGAATCAGGCGGATGGTGTTGGTGGATGAACTGCTTGTGTCTTCTCATAACCTCTGTCTGTGGCCGTGTGTCCAGCCAGCTGTTTTAGATAAAGCCAGGGTCGCATCCTACTCTCAGCAGTTTCTGCACATAACCCAAACCCCATCTCCCAGCTTCGGCCAGTGCAGGGTGGTTAGTTTGAGAAGTGTCACTGAAACTGACAGCAGATCCCCACTTTGAGCTTTACTGCCAAAATACTATGCAGTGAGCACACTCACTGACAACAGGCACATCGTGTCTACTGAGTGTAGATGTGACCTGCTGATCCTCAGTGTGTGTTGTCAAATATTATTTAGGCACAGCAGTGAGTAACTCTGAGTTCAGACACTGAGGTTGGATAAACAGGATTTGAGGCTTACTGTTTTTCCTATGTATATCATGTGCTCTTAAATGATCAAATAATCCTTAATAAATGGGCACAAGGAGACATTTACAAGAAAAAAACTTTTTATTTTATTATATAATATATTATATTATTTTAACTGTAACATTAATATTCACTAACATAGGTTATCATTGCTGGGTGCTGAGCATTGAGTGAGGGACTGTAAAATAAATTCTAATGTAATTACAGTGCAATGCAGTTTGATGATGAATGACACGTACATTTGATGTTGTAGGGCCATTAGGGTGAAATGCTGAAGGTAACTAACCTTGGACTGCTCTTAGACATTCACCAGACTCCCGATTTTCTCCAGCGGAGGTGCATGTGTGAACGCAAATGTCTGAGTGAGATGCTCCACAGGACTTTACCTGCCTGGCCCCCTAGTATAAAGTCCATAGAAATCCAGGAGAAGTCGATCTGTGAACAGCTGGATTGATGATGCTTCTAACATGCGACAGACGCAAAACTGAAACAACAAAGCGAAAACAATCTCCCGGTGAGAAAACGATGACGCATAAAGACAATTTGTGGTGCTAACAGCTGACAACAGTGTAGGGGTTCTGTAAACAAAGTCACATGATCTACTGCTGCAAACGACTGATCCACCTCTTGCCTGAATAATGCAGAGGATTTGTTGCTGTTGTGAAATTGTCTGGGCAGAAAACATCCTGCTGTGTTGTGCATGTGTAAAAGGCAAACTGCAGGTAAAGTCCAATTTTCCTGATTTTACCCGGGGGCCATGTCTGAAAACAGCAACAGTAACTTCTATGTCATGCATAAATACATTTTTAGACCTCTTTACCCCTGCAGCTTCGTCTCTGCTTAATTTTTTTTAAACGCTCCGCCTATACATTCTTCCTGTTTTGTTTTGTTTGTTTTTTGCATGTTTGCACCCCACTTGATGATATCAGGAGATTATCTGTTCAGTCCATATCTGAAAGCAGCGTGAATGACTTGAGTGCCTGGTAAATATCTTCCAAACCCATATATGCCTTTTGATTGCAGCAAAGACTTAATTTAAGAGCTTTTGCTAAATGCAAATTTGGCTTGTGAGATATGTCAAAGCTCTTTTTTTTGCACTAGGACTCATGCAGAACCAGTATTCTGCACAGACAGAGCAGTGGTCCCTGCACAGACCTCTGTTGGGGGTGGGTTAGGCTGTGGTTATGCAGATTAGTGTGCATTTAAGCCTATCAGACATCTTAAACATCATTGACTTGATAAAGAATTTGGAGTGATACCAAATAAACCTGCTTAAATGAGCTCATACTGTGCCCAGAGATTAGCTGAAGTCACAGACGAGAACTGTCGAACCACGTCCAGTTCATTCTGTTTGGTGTTGAGTTTTACAAAACAGTGTCACAAGACTGGTCCACAGGAGGAAGGGGGGAAGCACAGCATGCACATAATGTGAAAAACAAAGTTAAACTGTTGTTGCATGGATTCAGTTCTACCACTTCAATCCTGTTATCACAGTTGTACACTTGAGTCCAGTTTTATTATAACTAGCTAACTATATTATATCCAAATTATATTTTATTCAAAGTGATTTCTTCCTTATCTGTTCCTTACATCAATATGTGTTCTTTATTAATTATATCGATTATCGTTTTTTGTCACCATATGCTAATTTGTTGCGCCACAGTTTCATAATGAACCTAAACATTTTACACTTCTCAATTGCTGCATTGTGTAGTTGTGTGCAGTGCTGTATGCTTGCACTTTTGTCAGTCCAGACCTCATAGTTTCAACTGCAGTTATGCGCTTACCTGCACATGCATTGTAGTTCTTTCTATCTATGTATATTTCAACCTGTCACTCGGAATTTGTTGATGCTAGTTGATGTGCACCTACACTACTGCCATAGACGGAATGATTTCTGTGGGTAAAGCTGCATCAATGCATTCTAGTCTATCCATATAAGGTCCTGTTTTTGGTAACTTGTTGGTTGGTGCAGGTGGTCATTTGTGTAGATGTATGTTTGGGTGAATTAAGTTTTCACTGTTTTGTGATAAGCCAGAGACGGCTCCTGGCAGCTCCATGAGTTGTGTCTACCCCAAAAGAAACAGGCACGACAAAGTGCAACTGTCTTCTCAGACTGAAGTTAAACTGAGCTGCCAGCGAATGTGAGTGTATTGAGTGTGACTCTCAGCAGAGTGAGACCTGCTAATGATGACAGTAATGACGAGAACCCCTGTCTCAGTGCCAGAGTCAAAACTCATTTCTTCCATTTTATAAAGAGGGTTTTGGTTTGTGAAGCTAAATTTTTGCTTTGACTCTACTGATGCACAAACATGGTGGGAGTGATTTATTTATTTCACTGATTCCACCATTTTGACATTTTCTTTGATATTGACTCTTTTTCATGGAAGAACATTTTTGGTAATATTCTGTACCAGGAACCCAATTAAACAACCAGAGAAGATGATTAAATCAACAAAGTCACCACACAACTTTTGAGATTGTGTTGCTGACTAATACTGAATGCTTCTTTCATGACTAAATGCTGCTTCTTAGTCTCCCAGTGGAAATCATATATTTCAGTATGTGAAAGGGTGTGGTTCAACTAAAGCTTTTCCATTGAAACCATTGCTGCTTGGAAAAACTACACCCACTCTGAGTTCTTAGGTAAATCTGTTCGTCATTGCAGCAACATTCATAGAATCACTACCTGTTCAACATTTTGACTACAAAGTAAATGCACGATTTTTTAGGGTTTAGGGGTTAACAGTAATAAGGAAAATTCAGTTTATATAATAGTTTATATTATTTATATAAAAATCCTCACCGCAGAAGAACCATGTATGATGAATACAAAGTTTTCTAATTTCCCTCTGCATTATAGATTGTTTATAAAAAACATCCAGCAGGCAAACAATAATAAAGTGGCAGTGTATTGCAGGTTTTTGAGAAGTGCTTACTGAATGTCAAGGAATAATTCTGAAGTAGCTTGCAGAGCATTACCACAGACTAAGCAAACGGGCAAGTTTAGAATGGGCACTGCAGTCGTAACATATGAGAAGAAAAAAAGTCAGTATGAATGTTACTTCTTTGTAGGTCAAGAAAAGAACCAAAATTCCCCCTGCTCGTTTACCTCCAGAGGTGACCATGAGGGATGTAATGACTTCAGTAATTGGCACTTTACCGAGTTGAAGCCAGTCAGTAGTACATCCATTATCACTTGGTGTGTGTTGTGTATATGCCAGAAGGATGTGGTCATCTCCTTAAGTGACTGCAGATCATAAATCCATCTCCAGAGGACTGTAAATTAGTGTCAGTCCATTTGTTCTGTGGGACTAAATGTTCCTGATGACAAAAGAGCCTTTTGGAAGGTAGCAGTGTCAGGCAGCAGCTCGAGAGCCACACACAACATATATGTGTGTTATGTTGTTAAAGCACCTCACTGAGCCATGTGTTTTTGTATCTGGTAAAAACGCTAAGCTAACATCAAACAGTTTTCTAAACCAACAATTTAATCTCATGAACCTATTAATTACCTGAAGATGATGGTGCCTCACTTAATGTGCCATTCACCATGGAGGGTTCAGCTTCCCCAGGGGTACTAATGTCAGCCTGCAGTATTTAGCTTCTTTCAGGCTGTCAAACATGGTGCAATGATCATTGCTTTAAAGTAAATAGACCTTGTGTTCCCTCAGGTTATACATGCTGCCCAGACCAGAGTTTAGACCAGCAATATTGCTGCAATAATTGTCTGCATAAACTTCTGTAAAGTGTAAGCACACTTGTCACTGCTTGCCATCAGCTGGCAATTGCCCTGACTCAGCCGGTCAATCTCCACAATGGCTTGTAAAATCAGTTCCCTTGGATCATTTTGGGACTTTTCAATGGGCTTGCTAGAACTTGTCTCTTTTCTGGCATTTCTCACATTTGCAAAGCAGTAAATGACAATCAACAGCTGTACAATTTGAATCACCTCCAAGTTAACTGTTGTAAGCATCATCGTTATTGTATAGTCTTCTGCATTGTTGCTGCCGTGAGGACTAGTCGGTCTAAAAGTTCCGGTATTTCTGGCTGAAACGTGGCTTTTGATTTAATATGAATCAGTTTTCAGTAGCACTGACGTAATTCAACTGGTACCCACTCAAGTACAAAGTTCATTACCCAACCTTTACCTACTACAGATTATTTTGTTGTTGTTTGTGTTTCTTTCGTTTAACAGTTCTTTTTTAAAGCGCTAAACAAACATTTGATGTCATGCCAAGTACAGCCGACCTCCCTTATCTCCTCACGAGACAAGGTGACTTTCCTGGAATAAAGAAGATTGAGCTCACAGCAAGCAGAACAGCATAATCAAATCATGTAATTTAGTCAACCTCTTTTTATTGGCCTGCATGAACATGAACTATGCCTGTATTTCACATGACTTTAGCCAATGAGACAGAGGACTGCAGAGTAGAGGCCAGTCACTCATTTCACTGATTGTGTCCTCTCTTTTTTTTAAATTTAAAGTCACCTACATTCATCTTGGGCTTCCCAGACAAGCGGAGCAGTGTGCTGAATCTAAATCACTGCTTGACCATTTCCGTGACATTCACTCCCTATCTCAGGCTTTTCAGCATCCTGAAGCTTTTTTCCCATTTAGCTCCATATCCTTCTCTCTAATGCCTTCCACCTCTTCCATGATGCTCCAGACCTCAAGGATATTAAGGTGACGATGAGTGCTTTTATTGGGTGGTGGGCTGCTTTTGATGTTGGAATCCTGAGGCAGGAGGCTGTGAAAAGGTGAAAAAAAGTGGGTCATCCATGTTTCTCTTCCATATTTTGCCTGTCTTTTGAAAGGGACATGCTGAAACAAGGATGTTTGTATTAGAGGAGCTTTAACCTTTGTTTATATCCTAAACTGTACAAAAGAACTTTAATCTTTGTGGTCCACTATTCAAATTTGTCAACCCATTTTAGATGCAGTCCTTATTAAGTGTTCTCCTCTGGACAGTGACCTGCATCACACTCTGCTTTTTGCTTATCAAATATATTAAAATGAGAGGATGCCGCTGCTCTGCTGGGGTTTGGATTGTTGCTGAGGTTCTGAGTTAGCATCCATGTGAAATGTTTTGTTTTGAAATTGTTATATAAGCAGTCTTCTTGGATTTCTACAATTTCAACCTGCGAAGGTGTTTATTATTTTTCTTTTCTTATCAACAATTGTCCTTATCCTCTAAAAACAAATGCTTTGGGTCAACAAAGAAAATGAATGCACAGAGGGATAATTTACATTTTTAAGCTATCTGCTAAAGGTGATCTGGCTGTTTTCTTTAGATCTGTCTTTCAATAGAAAGGGTTGCACAAAGATGCACTTATGAATGTTGTGAATGGCAAAACTGCAGAATAATGAGCTCTGAGTGGTCATAAAGACTATGACACAGCTACATAAATACAGAGGATTTACCATTTTCTGTCATTGTGTCAGTGATAGTAACGTTAAATAAGCTGTGACACACAAAACTAGCAAAGTAATTCAAAATGTCCCTGTCTATTAACCACTAATAACAATCAATGTTGATGCCTAATGAATACTGATTTGGGCATCAGTCACCATGGCAACAGTCAAAGGTTTGAAGCATATGGGTTGACCCTGATTGTTTCCCTCAGGGTGTTATACTCTCCAGTGACCAGTGATGGTACTTTTCTGTTAATGACTCCATCATTATTACACAGATACATGAGACAAAATAGTTGTTTTAATTTCACATAATGCACTTTAAAGGTAATTATTGTACCTGACAGAGTATGTCTGATTTAACTGCTTAAAAAACAGTTGACTGGGTACGAACTGATAACAAATAGTTAAATGGTTAGTATACCCAAAAGGAGATGAAATACAAAAGTATGTCTTATTAACCACTCAAATTGCTTTACACTACAAGCCAAGTTCACCCATTCACGCACTCATTCATACAACACATACAATTCACACACTGCAGGGGCAATTTAGGGTCTAGTATTTGTCCAAGGACACGTCACCATGTGGACTCTAGAAGACTGGATCAAACTACCAACCTTCTTGTTAGTGGCTGTTCTACCTCCTGAGCCACAGCCACACAAGCCATTCAGTGCATTTCATTAAGTTACCCCATTATGAATTACATTTTTTATCATTGAATTACTGTGTCACCACAGTCCATTAGAATCCAGCATTTCCTGTAGAATTCATACGGCCACAGATTCAGACTGGTACACAGACTAGACTGCAACTAGTGCTGCACACACCAAGTTAGAGATCTCTGATATTATTATTATTATTATTATTATTATTATTATTATTATATCAAATATATTATCATGAGAAAATGCCATGGCAGATTGGTTGTCCCAGTCCAGCCCTGATGAGAAGTGTACAAAACTGTCATTGTGGAACTGTGGCAGGACAAATTGGAACATGGTGTGTCATCACAGTCAAGAGAATTAATGGGAAACACTTGATTTGAATGTTTATTCCACAATGCATTGTCTTTAATTAATGGTAAAGGGTTCTCCTTTTTGGAGAACACTTTGTCCCATACTCTTACCCCTGTCTCATTTAACAAGCCCTCATTCTGTCCTCCATCCCCCTCTCCATCCATCCTAAGTGAAAAAGAGCAAAGATAATGAGAGACAGGGAGCTAAGGTAGATGACAGGAGAGACCGAGAGAGACAGTGATGAGATGAAGAGAGAGAATATGCTCAAAGAGACAATAGGCAGATTAGGCGTGGAGGCCAAATAATACCCAGACATACAGTTAAACACACATGAGACCAATCAATAAGGTATGCTATTCCCAAGGGGGACACACACACACACACACACACACACACACACACACACACACACACACACACACACACACACACACACACACACACACACACACACACACACACGTGCACAGAGCCACATACCCTATGGGATGAAAGGACAATACACCCATTTTGCACCCTTCCCCCACCTACAAACGTACGCACACAAATACATTTACATACAGACGCATCACTGGTCTCTGAGGGTGAGGCAGTCGACAGATTGGACCTGTCCTTCCTATGTTTTATTTGCTTATTTACATTTTGCACTGACCAATGGGAGTTAAAACAGACCAAGGCTTTCTGGCAGTGATCGATGGAATGAAACACACATTTTTAAATGTTTATGTGCTGCATTGGCCTCAGAATAACAGAGGGACTGGAATCACAGGCTAACACTACTGCAATTGTGTCGTTATACAGGTGATATTTATAATATACAGTAGAAGGGATTATAATCATGCTATTACAGTAACTGAGACAAGATAATGCCTCTTAAAATGTTTTACTTTTTTATGTTTTATAGTATTATATTGTAGTATTGTTGACAGCTGAGGTTAAGTTCAGAACTGTTCAGAATTCAAATATATGCATTTAATCGTCAACATGCTCATGGCATGCTCCACTAAGATCTCTATACAGCTGCAATTTTCTGCAATTACAAACTTATGGCCATAGTGCTGATCCATCATGTCTCTTACCTCAATGGTTTATGGAAACTCCGACCCAATCGCATTCTATTACTTCTCTCTCCAAAACACACTGATAATCAGGTAACCCACTCAACCTTTGGCGGTTTCATAAGTGTGTTACAGGTCCTTCTTTAGCTTGTATCACCAGTGTATTAGAATATATTCAAACAAGTTTAATGTCAACTTAGTTCAAACCTGATTTTAAGAAAAAGTGATCACTACTGAACACTGACCATGTCACACACCAAATGTGTTTAGAGATCCAAATGGCTGCTATTGAAGGCCTGAAAGCCATCACATTATATGGATTAAAAATAAGGATGTTTGTTGTATATTTTCAAACAGTCTCTCCTGGAAGGTATTCATTGGCTTATATTTGGTTCACATTCAAAGTGCCACAAATGGTTGTGTAACAAATGGAAAGGGAAGAGAGTTAGAGAGAGGAGTGTAATTTTTGGCTCCTCATCACCGCACAGCCAGCTAATCACGGTGTGAAGTAGCTGTGAATGTCAGATCCTTGGTTTTGAATAGTTACATGAAATGGTGGACACTGACATCCCGCAGTATAAATTCGGCTTTAGACGAACAGATTGTTGCTGGGCCCCTCTCTTATGGCCTGTTGCCCAGTAGGCCTAATTTAGTTAGAGGACATGCCACATTTGATGACTGTAATTTCTGTGTTGTCCAGACTGACATTTAAGAACTCATTGAGTCCTCGCTCTCCTGCAGTAGACTTAAAATGAAACTATCAAACATGTTTCACAACTACTTGAATGTTCCAGACAAGACTGAGAGCTTGGATGGGCAATTAAATGGGTGTTTTATCCTTCACACTGCACTGGGGTGCTGAGGCACCATAATGACTTTGCCAATGTGCAGTTTCTCTAAACTCACAAGAACAAAACAGTGGGACTGTTTGTGCACATGGCCTGAAGAAAGCTGACTGCGTGGCGTCAGTCGTGGAGGAGTTTTAATTGTAGTTGCAGAGGTCAGAAAAGCGGACTCACTGCTGTGCAAGATGACTTAACTAAGACGTTTGTGAATTGGAGCAGCGCTGAAGTGTGATCCTGTGTTTGTGCTAACACAGTGATTAGATGTTTCTGGGTGTGTGTGTTGGAGCGTGTAATTACTGGTCTCTAGTTTACTACCGGCTTGTTACCTGACTCTCTCAAAGCCCACCTATCCAACTGTACTGCGACCAGCACCCTGTGAAACCAAATGCCCTTTATGCATGCGTGAGAAAATAAATTAAAACGTTGGCTGCTTAGGTACAAACTTTTATCGACAAGTTAAAACACAAGTTGATTAAATTGATTACCTAAGTTTCGCAATTCCTTGATCCTCGCTGTCCACCGTCTCTGTAGCTCCACTAAAGAGATGTGGTGATGTTCTTTTTTTGCTGGAGAACAGAATTGTGCTACATCTACTAGTAAACAATAACAGAGAAAGGAGTCTGCAGTGTTTTTTATTAGTGTTTTAACAGGTAACATTTATCTGTGGCAGCTTACCACAGCAGAAACTAGAATTCCACTCAGTAGAGTGCATAGCTCTGTCAAGGCCCAACAGTCATTATGAAACAAAACTTGAATTCACTTGATCCAGATTTTAATTTGAATCTGCATCAAGTTGCAAACTCATGGATATCAGTCCCCAAAACACACATGTTTTTTTTTCTGTCAAGATAGAAAAATGTAAAAAAAAGCACTATCTCGCAACGTAAAAAAATTCCTGGATCTGCCCCCTGAAATCGATCCACACCAAAGTTTAATGGGTTCTTCCTTGACCCATACCACATCCTTCCACCAAGTTTTGTGGTAATCCAGGCCTTCAGTGGAGAGATGATGCAACTCTCCTCAGTCCAAGCTGGGTTAGTTAAACTCTTATCCTGGCTCTCTTCCCTTTCAGCCACAACTTAACTGCAACCTGAGTCCATCTACACACTTTGTTGCTGACTGAATGGCATCTGCGACTGCAGCAACTTGCTGGTTGTTCCCTCAGTCACTGGGAGAGACTCACTTCCCACACCGAACCTGCTAAGTTAGCTCCCTATTTACACAGACCGTTAAAGTGTCTTTACTTTGTCACTGTAAAATAACGAATCTATATTAAATTATATAATTACGAAGTTTTTGTTTACCTCCATAGATTGAGAGAGTACATGGATCAAAACCTCCCAAGGCATCCGCATATGACATTGGTTCGGCTGTTTTACAGAATGTTTGAGGCTACTATATTATTAATTTATCCCTCTGATAACTGTACTGTAAGACCCCCTTTCTCTCCTAGACTCTTTCTTTCTTTCTGGGTAATTGTTTCCAGCCATGAACTACATTTTTCACTATTGTTTCTTACACCTGCAACCAGTGGTGGCTTGTTAATATGGCTCACTTGGGTGCTGCCCCCTCCAACTACCTGATTAAAAAAAAAAAAAAATAGCCTATTTTAACATGTTCAAAAATATTTAATTAAATCATTTAAAAATATAATTGTTTACTTGAACTATGCACCTGGTAGACCTTAAGTGCCTGTGAGCATTCAATATAAACAGTTTTTGGTTATTTTCTGTCTAAATACATATACTTCCTGGTGTGGGGTGACGGCCAAATAAGAGTGTAAGTCCATAAACCTTTGGCAACCACAGGACCTGAGGACCTCAAATCGCTAAGTGTATGCCTGGCCTTGTATTCCAAGATTCAAGATGTGGTTTACTAAGCCTTCAAATTATAATTTTCAAATAAAACTATTGTGGAAAGTGTATGTATATATATTCTAAATGAATCTATCCATCATATAATACCCCCCTCAACCACCCCATGGTCACATTGCCCTATAGCAAATCTCTTGATAGAATAGGAGACACTGACTTGTTCAGTTTTATGGTTGTTTGAAAAAAAAGGTAATTTTTCAGTTGACCAGCTATTAGGAGATAAACCTGTCAACTGCTGAACGTAGCATCCACGTTAATAAGGTATTGGGAAAAATATATAGGATTTTACACATGTTGTCAAGTGTAATTACATGTGTTGTGCAAAAGTGGTGACAACATTTGTGTAGAATCAGTGGTGATGAAACATAAAGCTGCTGTTTTGAGTTTGACTGTGTCTGAGCCGATCAGCAAAGTGCACAGAGTGTTTAGGCTGATAACAGTCAGTGGGACAAACAGTGGAAATAGACTGTCAATCCTTCTATATGAATCCCATTAACACACACACGCACACACACAATGGGGTAAGATAAAGTACAGGGAAGTTGTGGAGCTGTAAACAAACAATCCAAACATTTTCTTTCTCTTGAGGGTTTCAGACGAAGACAAAATAAACACTGTTCTTTGTGCTGTGGGACTGAACCACATCAACAAAATGAAACGCTGCTGTGAGAAGCCACCTGCTCTCCTTTTAATTAGGTCTTGCAGATTTTGGGACCCTCAGATTTAAAAATAATCTCAATCCTCCATAACCGGTTGGTTCTGGGTGTTTCTTTCATTAGCTCTTGGCTCTCATTAGTTTAGAATATAATGAATGCATTCAATATTCAGATTAATGCAGACTGGTCAAGTAAGACCCAATATCTCAATACCGATGATAATAAGAAATGTCATTAATTATTGATCCTGTGTTAAGCTCATTATCATCAATTCTGTTGGCTATGATCATAGTGAAAATCTGATATTGTGACAGCCCTAACCTGAACCTAGATCCCACACCAGGCTGTGTCCAAATCATATTTGAATGAGGTTGAGTGTATATATATATATCACTGGATTGGATCTGTGGAATAATGACGGGGGAAAAGCTGCTTGTTTTGATGTGGCATATCATAAGCCGTAAATGGTCTCACCTGGATTTTGTCACACATTATCGAGAGATCTTACTAGGGGGATGGCAGCAAGTTCTATAAGAACAGTCTGGAGCCTCTATCTCAGACATTTGCATTCTCACATACAGCCCGTGCAGAGCATTTTCATGTAATGTTCACAATATGTCAGTAAGCAGCCATACTTCTTGCCGGTATTGTTCTGTCCAATAGAATATTGTCCTACCATTTTTAAAAAAAGAATATATGCTTGAATATTTTCTGAACCCACAGTGAGTGTGAGCAGTTATCAGTCTTCAATGAACTGTAAGTTTAAGAGAGCACAGATTCTCCTCCTGTAGACAAGGGCAAAAAGAGATGGGTTTGTTGATAGTCTGTGCCAGAATCAGGGTGTGGTTGTATTCTGTGACTGGATGAGTATTGTGTATTTGTGGGCCAGAAACACACACACACACACACCTCCTGTATTTTCACAGCCACTCTTTTCCTGCCACAGGGGGAGGAGGAGGATGTGGATGCAGAATGGAATCACTGATGCATTTTGATCACACTATGACTGTTTGGATGAGTCATAAATCAAGCCCATGACATATCCTAGCTCCTAATCAACCCCCAGCCACCCCAAGCCCTACCCCCATACAGAAATGTGCCCTCTTGTCTTTGTTCTGGCTGCGTTTGGACCCTGGTCACACTGGGAATTGACTGGGACCATCGTTACATGCAGACAGAGGGCCGAGGTTCACCAGTGGCTCCTCTAGACGGAGCTCTAATGAGACCACCACATTATGGATCTCTCTTTGAGTGGAGCGCTGTGGGTATTAGTTTTTACCTACTGTGCCTGGGGGAGGCGACCTAAGCACACTGACTGGGAGATGCATGTGTTTGAGGTTGTGACACACAAACAATGACACTTCACCCCTCACCCAGTTTATCGGTGTGCGGGCAGCTGTGTACCTGACGCTGAGTGATCTCACTGATCCCATTATCAACAGTACTCAACCATTGCAGGCTTCAGAGCTGCCTATGCTGATGTAAAAGGAGATGCTGGATGGGATGTTAAATACACTTCATCACTTAGATCCTTCAAAGGGACACTTCTCAGTTTTGTCTTCTAACAAAATCTAGTTTAGGGATTGAGGGGGAAACTGCCAGCCTTATTCAATCAAGTGAAAACAAGAATAACAGTGTACTACCATGGTAGCAGCTCAGTGAGCCGTACAGCAGCTATCCAAGAGAAATTCTGACATTTTTCAACATTGGTTTTATTTGATCTTCCTGTGACCTTTATATCTAATAGATCTATATAATTGACATAGGCAGTTGGTGGCAGTAGTTAATCCAGGGAGCTCTATTGTTTGTCACCATCTGAACAAACTGAAATATGAAAATGCATTTTGTTTGAGAAGGTTTTTTGTGGTTTGGGCTGTAGGCTCTGATGTCATGTGTCCACATCTTCTGTAGCAGAGGTGGTGATTGCAAGCCTTTGCACAACACATGATGAAATGAGAATATAACCAGGTTGTAAATACACGCAGGTATAATGTTTACTGTGGTTAGTATCTTAGGTCAGAATGTTGACTAGTTGGCATCAGCGGGGACATACATTTCTGCACCACTTTTATTGATTGCAAAGAAGACAACCAATGCAGTGCAAATTCTCAAGTTTTTCACCAGGACTCAATATTATACCACAACACTTTTTTGACCCACCTCTGTAGCACCAACTATCAGTCATTGAACATCCGCACAAATAATTATACATAAAAGTAATGTATTTCATATTGGTTATTCTTTTGATCTAACACAATCAATTTCCTTTGCCTATCTCTGTAAATGTGGCTTTCCTCAGTGCAGCAGACATACTTGTGAAAACACCTTTCTCCTTTTATATCTCATCTGATGAATGCCCAGTGAAGAATGTTTAAAAAGCCATTACTCAGTTGAAAATACCAAAATGTGACGTAGCTTCAACTCCGAAGACAGCATGAAAATACCCCCCAGAGGATAAGCGTCATGCTCTTTTCATTTGAAAATACATTTACAAGACCTTTTTAAAAAGTTTTACTTTCCATGTTGTTTTGTGTAACAGAAATGATATAGACCCCTGTTTACTCTTTGAGCATTTAACTTTGCAGAGAGTTCCATCTGACATATTACATGTCAAGAAAAACATCAGTGTGAGCTAGGGTTGTCATGAATTTCAAACTAGATACCGATACCCAGGAAAATACTCGACACTTGATGGCAATTTCGAAATTACCAAAAAATTACAAAAAATCAGAGGCATAAAAAATGTTTTAATAAAGATTAGAACAAAATAGACTATAATATCAACATCACTTTAGCGTTTTTCATTTTTCGACTTAAACTCGTCGCGAAGACCCTTCAGCAGCAGGACTTGCCACACTGTATACTGTTGCAAATGAGTTTCTAATCTATTACTAATTTTTATTATCAATTAGTATCTGAGTATTGATTTTTTCTTTGACAACCTTAGTGTGAGCTTTTAACATTTGTGATGATTCACACAGCCCAAAGTGCCTTGATATACACAAAGCAACAGTGCGTGAAATAAGCTGATGTCATTAGACGGATGCACAGAATCTAAAGTTTTTGAAAATCTGCACTATGGAAGGCGTTTAAATCTGAATATTAGTGTCTGAAGAGGCTCTACCCATGGAGGGAATAGTTTGTTTTGTTAAAAAAAAATCGGCAGTACTGTGGACAGGGTATTAGTGTTGCTTCGTTATAGAGCTGTGTGAAGTGCCCTTTTCCTCGCTGTCTATCTCACAGAGAAAGACTGGGGAGGAAATTATGGGGGGAGGATCGGTGACAACAGCTCAGTGAAGCCAGACAGCTTTCTGATAGTCTGAGGGCGTGGCGGGCAGATGTGGTTTGAAGGGTGGGTGATAAGAAGCGGGCATAGTTCCTCTCTTCTCCTCTACCTCAGCAGCCCAATAACCAGATTGACAGACATGTTCTTCAGCCCCTCACTGTAAACCTCTGGCTTGTAAAACAGGAAGGTGAGAAAAAGGAAAATATTCTGTCTGACACAGACGCATACCACAAAGGGAAGAAAACACATTCTCTTCATGTCTCGATTCAGACAGGAATGCAGCGAGCTCTTATCTACATTAGTTTTTTATTTACATTTCTTCTCCATTACATTCCTCTGTGTTATATTTTTCTCAGACCAGCATGCTTTGCTGCAGCCGGCAGTAGCTTTAAATAGGCGCGCTCACTAGTGGCACTAGTAACAGCTAGTCCACCTTCAAGGCCACCATGGCACAGCAGGTTTGATGTTAGAGATTACTCACATCTTCTGGCAGGGTCACAGTTCTTAGGTTATATTACACTGAAAGGTAACTCTTGTCGTTGTTTTGCATTATATTATGTGACACATTATGTCCTACACACTACACACTACACACATACCACACACTTCAGTACAATACTGCCTTGCAAGGCATGTTCTAATCATATGAACTTGCATAGATACTTAGAAATGCATCCACAGAGACAAGAAATAGTTTCCCTCTTACGCACACACATTCACACACGCACACACACGATCCATATTCAGAAATTTTGACTACATTTGCATTTCAAGCAGCTTGTAAAACATCCCCCTCCTGAGCTCCACAGGAGGCCGTTGGGCTGTGGTTTCCTCCCCCAAAGCGATGAGAATGGTCTAGAGGAGCAGCAGCAGGTCCAGCTTGGCTATGCTCCCCTCCAAGAGGAATCCCTGGCATTTGACATTGCCTGGTGAAGTTAGGTGGTCAGCTTGGGAAGACAAAATTTGTCCAGGTTTATCCCCATGTGACCTCGGTGGATGTCACACTCTACATGTTCTCTACTGCTCTGAGAACAAAATCATATCCGTTAAAAAACAAGGAAAAGCGCAGATCTGATGTCTATGGTCAACCACCAGTTTCATAATGGACAGATCTTATCTGTTTGTTTAGCTTCATCCATTTCATTTTGGATGCTGTTTTTTTTAAGAGAGAAGGTTACATTTTGCTGAAACACTTTCTTTATAAATAATTAGATATTATTCTTTTCATGAGCGAGTGTGAGAGTCTGGTTCAATGTTTGTCTTCATTCTCAGTCAGTGTGTGTCTGTGTAGTGACACTCAGCTGTCGGAACGTGCCGGGCTCTTAAAGGTTTCATGCCTATTTAAAATGTAGATAGGCTGGATGGCTTCTTCTTTGCTTCTCCAGTAGGATCATATGCTCCTCAGTGTTTTACTGCTTCTTTCTCACCTCTGTATGTTGTGCAACAAGCCTGGCTCCATAAGCAACACACCCAAAGTTTTTATTAAGCCAACTATGGAAAAACAGCATTAGCTGCATGTTACCACAAAGAGGCTCTTTGTATAGCAGCAACACACACACACACACACACACACACACACACACACACACACACACACACACACACACACACACACACACACACGGGTTCAGGGAGGAACAGACAACACAGCAATCATACTAACATTTACCCTTCACTATGTGTACTGCTCTTTTTCCTGCTCAGACAGGCGAAGAAAGGAGCCTTTATATTGGGTCTATTCAGAGACTTTTCAGATCCCTTCACTTTCTGTTTGTTTTGTAGATTTAAAGGTAAAGTAATACAATTCACATTTTGCCCAATCGATCTACACTAACAAAGTTACAACTCATGCAAAAAACCTTCTGTCAAAATTCTTAAATTTCCTATATATTCAGAGCCTTTACTGTGACACAGACTGTGTTAAGTTGCATCCTATTTGATTTAATTATCCTTGAAATGTGTTCAAGACATCCAAGAAACTCTCTGTAAACCTCCATGTTAAATCTTTGGTGAGGTATAGATCTAAGCAAGGATAAAAAAACATTTCTAAATCTTTACGTGATCCAGTAGCACAGTGGCCTTAATGACAGTGAAATAGAAGAAGTTTGGAGCTAGGACGCTTCCTAGAGTTGACCTTCATGCTAAGCTGAGTAACTGTTGAAGAAAAGGTTTGGTCAGGGAGCTGAGCAAGAACCCAACTGTCTGACAGAACTGCAGAGGTCCTCTGTAGAGATGGGCTGGAAGGACGATCATTTCAGGAGCATCAATCAGACTTGTGTGGTGCAGTGTTTACATGGCTCAGAAGAGCTGCTTTCATACATGCACTGAACTTATGTGGGAATGCAAATGTCCAAGTCAGTTGCGGCAGAGTATCTCCTGACACATACCTTGTAACAACTCCAGATAATGCCTAATTGAGTCCATGAGAGCAGCAGGAGATTCTCTGGAGGATTCAATATGGGCGAGTGGATGTGTTGATGAAGATCCTAACACACGACAGATACAAACATGATGAAGCAATATAAATATCTCAGGATGTGGTGGCTTACACATAGAAGACGCAGACGAAGATTACAACCTGGAAAGACGGCTAGAACTGAGAATTTTGGTTGATTAGGGCTGACACTGGTGTTGATGTACTGTCAACAAAAACACATGATTTCCAACGTGTCTGACTGAAGAATCTCCTTCTGACAAAAACTAACGAGTCCAGACCCATTTGTGTGGACATTTTCCAGAGTTCATGTCAGACAGTGGTTTTGGAGTTCGCCTTTAGGCAGAACTGCAAACAATAAAACCAAGCACTGCTCATCACCTGGCTAATACCATCAATTCAGTAAAGGATGGTGATGACACAGAGCGACTGGTCAGCACTGAGGGAAGGATGAATGCTGCCTTATACAGAGAGGTCTTTGAAGAAGACCTGCACCTGAGACTGGGGTGATGGCAAACAGCCAAGACAACACTGTAGGTCTGAGTGTCCTTGAGTGACCCAGACAAAGCTCAGATTTAAAGCCCATAGAACATCTGAGGAGAGACCTAAAGACAGCAGTTTGGTCACTTTCCATCCAATCTTATGGAGCTTGAGCAAACCGAGGTGTGCAAAGCTCATAGAGAATCAAAACTCTAACTTCTGCCAAAAGCACTTCTACAAAGCACTGAATCAAAGGTCTTACCTTTGTAAGTAAGATTTAGTTTTTAGATTCAATTTTTTTTAATAGAAATTAAAAAAAAAAAAAAAATTAATGTGTTATTGAGTGTAGACTGAACAGCACAAAATTCACAGCCACATTAATAACACAATACAGTGTGGAAAACTCATAGGGGTGTTTGTGCTTGTTAGTGTGTATCGCATGCTTTCCACTAAACTTCCTATCTACTGCCCTTCCCTCAGGAGAAAGACCTGTGTTATAACGAAAAAGAGGATTATGTTACTGATTACAGAGAGAGGGAGAAGGGTGTAGTGTATGTGGGTGCTGGGAGGTGAATAGCATGTCAGTCTGGACTGAATTTTCAGAACAGTGCTTGGAGGCTAATTTTGTACTGAGCTCTGTCTTTTATTGCCTATCTTTTTCCAGAACCTGAACATGTCCACTTCAATTTTTCCTCACCATATATCAACAAAAAAGGTCATGTCAGTGCAAAATCTAATTCCTAACAATTATATACCTAGGGGACATATTATGCTCATTTCCAGTTGCATATTAAAATGTCTGCAGTCTACTGGAAAATGTTTAAATGCTTTAAAGGTTCAGTGTGTAGAAGGTGTTAGTGAGATCTAGTGGTGGAGTTTCATGTTGCAGCTGAATCCCCCTCACCCTCTCCTTCTAAACTTGAAAGAGAACCTGTGGTAACGTTCAATTGCCATTTAAAAACTCAAAAGGTTTTTAGTTTGTCCAGTTTGGACTACTGTAAAAAACATGGCGGCCTCCACAGAGAGGACCCGCTCCTGATGTAAATTTAAAGTAGTTAAAAATAAATGCCCATTCTAGGGTAAATAAAACAATTCATACAATTTAGATGAAACACATTTGGGAAAATATCACTAGGATTAGTTTTTATAATTTTTTTGCCAATAGATCCCTTTCACCTAAATATTACACTCTAGAACTTTAATGTTCATACAACACATTACTTTTACCCCAGTGTGCTCTGATTAGTCGGATCCCTCAGGCCTGAGCAATAGCCACCAGTAAAACACTGTAACAGCAACCAAGATTATAGGTTTCTCTGATGATTTCCTCAGTACATAATATTAAGTTTGAATTCATGCATACATTCTCAGAACCATGAACATAAACAGCCCAATGTTTGACTTTAGAGGAACCAATAAAATATGAAATCAGTGGAAAATGCCAAGAGAATAATATATGCAAAATGAGGAGGTGTGTTATTTCCTTGATTTGTTCATATTCTTGATAGATGACAGTGGTGTAATTTATTCCCTTTTCTTAAAAGTAATGACTATTTAAAAATTTGAGGTCAGTCGGTCAGGAAAAGTGTCCCTTAAATACTGAGTTGTGATAATATGTAAATATTTACACTATGATTGAATTAATTATTTGTCACTGACATTTCTTCTACCAATGTGAAGAACAATTGGAAACTGAACAGATATGATTACATCCTGTAGTTGATCTGTGTATTTGACACTGTCAACTGTTAGAGTTGTTTTAAGTTCAAGAAGTTATTGAGTGCCTTCTATTCACAACAGTGCCCTAATTTTAAGGTAAAATGGTACCGACGGGTTCAGGGCGACTTGCAATCAACAATGTGCATATCGCCATTGACTCTACAATCTGTTGCTCCTGGAACCTGACAGCAGTCCCTGCTCTTAACTTTTCCTTGGAAATTTGCTGCATGTCAGTGTCTGAATCCTTTTTGTCACTTTCAAAAGTGACAAAAGTTTAGCTTCAGGCTATTTATTGTCGCGTCAACTCAAGTTTCATGTAGCTACTGGCTAACTGTATGCTTATGTTATGCTCTACCAGAGCCATGTGTATTGCCACTCTCTATATGGCTGTAATGTTAAAACGGCATGTTTGGTGATATGTTGCCTGTAAGCAGGGCAACTATTTCCGAACAGAATTCAGGCCCTTAAATGAGGCGCCAAAATCGGTGTTATGATTCGGTTGGTAGGAACTGGCCATGTAGGAACTGGTGCCTTGTTGGCTTGGCACCAGATTTCGAGAGACCCCAGATTTGCTTTAATAATCGCTAAGTTAATCAAGTAAATCAACAGCCTTCCTCAAAACTGTAACATGAAGCTTCACCATCCACATTCCTACAGTGCTGAGTGGGAGCTTAAAGAAATTAATAACAGTGACAACTTTTCTCATGATTGTGTATTTGTGTTCATGTGTGCAATTGTGGTTGGTTCTTCCAAAATCTCTCTGTGCAGCTCATTAGTTTCACCTCTCCCCTGATGGTGCCAAAGCTCAACCTCTCAACTAACT
The DNA here is from genome assembly GCA_026259375.1 of Verasper variegatus. Lineage (NCBI taxonomy): Eukaryota > Metazoa > Chordata > Actinopteri > Pleuronectiformes > Pleuronectidae > Verasper > Verasper variegatus. The sequence continues at coordinate 2,153,145 of CM048040.1, forward strand.
TCTATCTCTGAAAAACATCCATCTGCCTGGCTGCTGTCCCTCTCCCACTACTAATTCTAATAATAGCTTGTTTTTGTGCAGTGCCAGTCATAACGTTTCTGCTCCAGCAGAGTCCAAATATTGGTCTTTCTTCCTATTGCCCCCCCCCCCCATCAGCCCAAACATCTGTTCACTGCTTTCTGTATCTCTGTAGCCATCAGTACATCCTCTGCCTCTACCCCATTTCTTTCTGTTTTTTTAAAGCTCCTTCCCTCACTCAGTAATACCCTTCATAAAGCCATCTTTCTCTGCACATGTCGAATAACAGTTAAAATCCCTGTTGTGACCCTCCAGTCAAAGTAAATAAATATGCATGAGTTAAGATAAGGCCAACAAACAGTGCCCCCACTCAAAAACAAGATATTTGATTTGTGTGACTATTGTCAATCATCATTATTTATGGTGGAATTTGGCTCTGAATAGTCTTCCTGATTTAAACCTTAGTTGAAAAGAAAAAGTTGCATGTGTGTTCCCAGCAGCTAGATTTTGATGGATCTGGGTTTTTGATTTAAATTGCATTTGGGCTAATGCTGTGTCATAAAATGTCAGATACTGGGACAAGTTCCTATCGCATATTACCAGAGCAATATCCTCAAGTGCTTTCTTTTGGTTAAAAAACAAAACTATTCAGCTTTGAATGACATGAAGCAGTTGCTCAAATCAACCACTCCAGGGATGGATTATTATTCTGTTAACAGCCATGACCCGATGAGATTTGAGGTATTCTGCCTGAAACAGGAAAATAAACATACTTAATGAGCAAATGAAAAACTGAGTGCAGTCACAAAAATTCATCCAACTTTTAGTAGCAGACAGTGGATAATCCCAGATAATTGTCTATCTGAAACCTCATATTTGCAAAGCAGCATCAGACAATGACCATTATAATTAAACCACAGAACAATGTAGAATAGTTACAATAGACCATGCCCGAATAGTGCGGACAGAAACAACTATAATCCCTGACACATCACTTTCTCAGCATTTCTTTTACCTCACTTTCTTGCATATTTATCAGTCAATAATGCGTTGCCTGCATTTGTGTAGTCAAAACTGTTGTTTTTGGGCTAATGCCTTGGTAGAATATTCCAGAACATTTTGAAGGTTGACGAGCAAAATTATCATCCCAGAAAATGATGAGGGAACACCCCATAATCGTTCATTAATCGTAATCAAGGTGAAAGTTTGTAATAATCATTAAATTGATTTGAAGTCATATCGAAGCCCTACCACAAATGATCCCCGAAGTCCATCTTCAGGGTACCAAATGTACCATATACAGGGGAACAGTTCAAAACTGATATCGCTGACATACAAAATTACTTTAAATGACCCTGACATTTTTCACAGCAGCCATTTTGGCTTGCCTTTGTTGCTTAACACAGGTGTTACTAATCATATTAATTTCAGATCACTACATAAATAGAAGAGAACATTCTGTCAATGTGATTAGTATCACATGTGTTTATCTTCTATATCCTGCCAAAATGGCTGCTGTGAAAAATCTCCATTATGTCCACGTCAGGCAAACTGAATTGATTGGATATTGTTTAGAAAGATACAAAAACCCAGAACTCTGTGTTACCATGAACACAGTGGGCTCCAACTGTGAAAGGGAACCAGGACCCTTCCTAGAGGTCACCTTCAGGGAAAACTGAGTAATTGGGCAAAGAGAGCCTTGGTCTCTTGGCCTTGGAGGTGAGCAAGAACCCAATGGTCAATCTGACAGCTTCAGAAGTCCTCTGCTGAGATGGAAGAATCGACTAAGGTTGGGCCATCTCAAGAGCACTCCATCAATCAGACCTTTATTGTTCAGGGTCTAGATGGCAGCCTTTAAAAAAAGGCATATGACAGCCTTCCAAACCATATTTAAAGGGTTCAGATCACAAGGAAAAAGATTCTTTGGTCTGATTAAGGGGAAATATTGGACCCTTTGGGCAGAACCCCTGGGAGATACACGTTTATATCTTTGTAAACAATGTCCATTGACTTCAGTTCATTACAGGTCAAATCAGAATCAGAATGAGCTTTATTGGCCATGTATGCGTACACGTATAAGGAATTTGACTCCGGTTTTTCTGTTGCTCTCAAAGTACAAACACAGAATAGACAAATAAACAAAAAAAGCAAGGACAACAAAGCAGAAGAGTTTAAGCTAAACATTTAACTACTATATACATTTAAAATGTGTAAAAGTTCCTCCCTGCTCAATGTGAGCAGAGAGGGACAGCTGGAAACAAAACAAATAAACAAAAACAGAAAAAGTACTAGAGAGCTCAGTACCAAGTCTGCACCATCCAGTCAGGTTCAAGACACACCAAGGATAAATAAAGGAAACCTGATGCAGCTGAGTAGTCAGTTTCACAGTAAAGCTTCTGAATACTTTGGAGAGATTCAATAAGATTTTTCTGTTTTAGATTTTAATTAAATTAAAAATAAATATTCTAAAAACATATTTTCACTTTTGTTTCCATTATGTTTTGTAGAGTTCAGACAGAATCACACAATCTGATCAAATTGTGAATTTGTCAGCAGTCTGCTTGTCAGCCTGTTCATGTTTGTTGCCTGAAGGCCACAGCGTGCCAAGCACAGAGCTTGTCAAATCAGTGTTAGTCTTCATTTAACAATCTGTATGACATGATGAATGCCTTAGAGGGTGTCAGAAAACATGAAGTGTTATCCAGTTCTACAATTCATTGTAACGCAGCCACTACAGCACATAAAGCAGCTCATGGAGGCAGTGAGATGGTGCCAGGATCCTATGACAGCTGACTTTCTGCCTTTGAGTATGACCATTTGGAACAGATAGAAACACTTTGTCTCGGATAACATCAGTAACACTTACTGAGACCTTAATAGACTGTTGTAAAGCTGCCAATGTTGTTGCATTTCAGTGCTTCTCATTTAAAAGTGTTAATGGTGGTTTTATTTGTGGATATCAGAAACACAGTGCAAGTGAATATAAATAGAAAAATACATCAGGGACTTGATGAATAATTTAGCCAGACATTATTGTGCTCATACTTAACTTTTCATCCATTAAGCATTTTCATCCATTAAGCATCACAACTATAGACTGTATATAAAGTTTTTATGTCATACGTATCACACTGATGTTTGTCCAAGTGACACATTTTACTGCTAAGTTTTTTTTTGAAAACTCTGATTTAATTTGATATTATAAAAACAGGGTGAAACATCATGAATGACAACTAAGAATGACTCGATTTGTTAAGAGTGTGTACCGATCAAACCTCATACCGGCGGCTCTGTCCCCTGATCACAACCCTGGTGACCACAAATTCATCCATGTGTTCTCTGCAGTACACTGAGACAACTATAGCTCCGTTTTCCAGCAGCCTGTCTGCCCATTACTGCTGGTAATCGAGCTGCTGAGATTGACACGAAAAATAGCTCTTCTCCTTCCTACTTTTCCTCTCTGTCAGAGAAGTTTCTGCATTCTTTCAGTGAATGTGTGCATACTTCTCTCCACCATAATCAGCATGTGAAAACATAAGGTGTAATTTGCCTGAAAGCATTGTCCACACACAGGCTCTTCTCAGAGCAATACAATCAAAATGATCATTTGCTTTAACTGTCCAAGTGTTTGCTCACTGGTCTCTTTTTCTGATTTAAGTGTTATCTGCTCAAGTAGGAGTGTTGTAGTGATTTTTACATGTTGCCAGAGATAATGTTAAGTAATTAACATTATGTGAGGCTCAGTGTTGTAGATGTTTACAGATTCTCACGACTAAAGGAAAATCTTGACTCAAAGTTGCTCCTCTTGGTGTTAAAACAGCTTTCAAAGGAAATTGGGAAACAAGATAAGAACTGCAGAGCAGTGTATCAGCCAACCAGCCCTCGATGTCTACGCTAAACACACAGCGCATGTGTGCAAGATGGCCGACAGTGTGGAAACTCACTGGGCCCAAACAATGCCTGCAGTCACACTGCTCGTGTCCATAACTGTCCCAGGATCTGCTGCGGGTAGGGCCAGAGCTGCTAGGACAGAGCAGACCAGTGTCAAAGGTTGTGTTTGAGTAATTTGCCTCAGGATAACTGCAGCCTCGGCTGGAACAACAGAACTATTCACTGCAGTTACTTCACTAAATCTTCACTCTGAGTCAGAGTGCTGTGGGCTTCAGGTGGTAACGTGTTCAGTGCCTCCTGCTGGAGGTCAATTAATGGTTTCATTTTGATGGTTGAACTATAACGTCAGATCGTCTAATGATCCTCACGCCTGGTCAAGTGTCTCTTCCTGCTGTCTGCTGCTGACATGTTTGAACTCTCAGACCTGTTGAAGCTCTTAGAAGCTTAAGTTAAATGCCGTGTTCAAGAGCGTGTCTCGGTTTGCTAAGTTGGTTGTGTGTGTGTGTGTGTGTGTGTGTGTGTGTGTGTGTGTGTGTGTGTGTGTGTGTGTGTGTGTGTGTGTGTGTGTGTGTGTGTGTGTGTGTGTGTGTGTGTGTGTGTGTGTGTGTGTGTGTGTGTGTGTGTGTGTGTGTGTCCACCCTTTTTTTTTTATGGCCTGAGAGAATTGACCATTTGCTTTATTTAAAGCAAAGTTCATTGTGATCTGGTTGCAGTATATGCTTTCAGTGATAAATACTGAGAAAAGAAATCAGACAAACATGATTTCGAGCTGTACATTTAACTAGAGAATATCTGTCAAGAATGGGTTTTTATAATCTTTTTTTGCTTCCATCTGATTTTCAGATTGGTTAAAATAGCGAGGCATTTTTTCTGAATGTGTTTGTACGTTTCCTGAAGTGGGGAAACACTCCAAGTGTGTCCTTTCCAAGAACTTGGTTTAAGTATGGCCACAACTTCTGCTCAGGTACACATACTCCACTATAGTTTACCATTGCTTCACTGTTATAAGGCGGATCCTAGCGCAGGGTATATTTTGCAGTGGGATCATCGAGTGTGTGAACCTGAAATGTGTCTGTGATCTGGTCTTTCTTTGTAATGAACACTTTACTTATTTACCGGTGTTATTTATACTGGAGTGAAAGAAATGAAATTAGCAAAGTAAGTGTTATTAAAGTGAACAGCACAATATCAACCACATTATTAGTTTATGGTATGAAAGTGCAGTTTTATATCATTTGTCTATAATTTACATATGCATTTCACTTTTACTCATGTCAGCAAAAGATTATAAACATAACACTGTTTTAAATAGATGTGCATATATGTAAGTTTTATATACATTATTTGTTACGACTTTTTCTCTCCCCTCTTCCATAGTTGGCACAAATGTGAACATCTACACACTAGAAATCATTTAACTGTAATACTCTTTATGTAAATTAGTACTGTAAAAATACAGCATTTGGTGATAGTGTGGGATAAAGGCAGACATACAGGACATGTACTGGCAGTTCGCTGTGTACATGTTGTGCTCTGTAGTGCGTTTTGTCTCAACTTGCCTCATTTCTCTTGACTGTAATATCAATGAAGACACCAACAACAGTTTGTCTCAACGCCAAATAATATCCATGTGTGAGATATGGCTCTCCCTCAAGCAATATTGTGTTTCTGCTTGAGTGCATTCAGACGTTATTGCTTGTGCCACTGACTTGTGTGGTGCCAGCCGCACCTGTCTCCATCCGAGTTACGACCTTGATAAACTCGACAGACTTTTACAGTTTCCTGTCTGGCAGCTCTGGCTGTTTGTTTATGATAGCTCCAGTGACTCCCTACCTGCTCTCATTTATGCCCCTTAAAATCTAATTCCACCACAGACCTTCCCCTTCATCATGTTGACATGACTTAAGGGACTATTGTAGTGTGATTGGAGTCATTGCTCATTTCTCCCTCTTCTTTGTTTGCTTGACACAATATTTCCAATAAAATAGAAGGCACTGATTAAAATTTGTTTTTGTTTCAATTGTCAACTTTTAACAGTTTTAGTTTTCATCGTGTTTTACTTTACCCTAGCTGGGCAGGAGTATGACTTATACTCAGCAGCCTTGCAAAATGCAGTTGTTGCCTTACATTTACTGACTCAGTAAGAGGTCTGTGGTGACATTCTCTGCTGTTTTCAATGAAACTCTGTCAGAGTAGGATGTTAGTCATAATTGAGATAGAAGTCTCTTTCATTAAGTCAAAATGAAAAAAAAAAAACTGTCTCAGTTGACATGAAAAGCGTAAAATGCAAATAGGGGCTTAACACCATGCATGCATTGTCCTGTGGCTGACATCATATTTGACCTGAGCAATGCTGATATATGAAGAAGAAAGAGGAAATGCTTGCACACGTTTGGTCAAAGCCATTGAGACTTGGATATCCATCCTCCCTTGTATCCAGGCCACTGTCCCTCTAGGGTGATTTCTGTGGGGCCATAAAGTTTAATAACCATGGGAACTTCCTTTATCCACCCAGCTCCTGCAGCAACAAGTGGCTCTTCCCTGACAACTGAAACATGTCCAGAAAAGCCCTCTATCATGTCATATTGAGCAACGTCATCCCTTAAAAGGTCCTGATTGTGAAAACCAGGGAACTTTCATGTCTTAATTTCTGGAAGGACATTTTCCGGGAAGATAGCACGCAGGGCGATGATTCCCCTCATCCTCACCCCCTGTCTCTCTGTAAAGTTCATCAGCTGTGGAGGAATGTGTTCTTTTAGATGGACAGCAATTGTTGGGGGTTTCTCTGTAAATAACATCTTGGCAGCCAGCCAGCCGGGCTTTCCAGCTCCAGTGTCAATGGATAGACTATTGAGGCTGTTTCGTTTTGAAACAGTACAGTACAGTAATGATAGACAATCTGATGTATTAAAAAGCAAGGGATCAGAAATATGAAGTAGTTCAGGTGCTTATGTGCCAGCAGTCTGGTTTTGTTTCATTTTGTCATACAGAAATGTTATCTCAAACTTTATATTGAATAGCTGTGCAGGTACAGGGGGCAGCTACAACATCTTAATCAGCAATTTTTCAAGATACAGCACGCTAAGTGAAATGGGCCAGTTTTAGTCATAATATGACTCATGAATCTGTTATTAATAGTTACTAAAGAGCTTAAAGCAGAGTGGGAGAAACTGTAGCAGTTGACAGTACAGACACACTACTGCTGCATTGTTTTGATAAAGGAAGTTAATTCCTTTAAGTTATACTAATCAGAAGAAAACCTCACTGAGAGTCTATTTTTAAATTAATCCAGAGTGGGAAAACTGCTAACATAAGCTTAGCATCGTTGAGGTTATTGGAACTTCTGCCAATCTTTAAATTAGCAAATCTATTATTAACTGTATGGTTGATTGAGCAGATTAATGACTGTGCACATCTTGTTTCATTTGTCAATGATAATAATTTGATTTATTTGTATTGTTAATTATAAAATAAAAAAATAGTTAAACATATGTCAGTTTCTGTAAGAATTGTGAAAACCCATAGTGCTATATATAAAAATTGCTATCTTATTGTATTATTGTTATATAGTAGGATCACAGGATTAGCGATCCTGCATGAATGCTTCCAAGATTAATGACAGAAGGTTCATCCAGTTCTGCTGATATGGCCTAAATGCAGCATAAGGATTCTGCTTTGTATGAACATGATCAAATGACCTAAATTGGTTCATTTTTAGATTCATGGTCAGTTTTGGATGAATTTGAAAAATGCATTGTACCTTCATAGATTACAACTGTTTGAGCTAAAACACTGCAGAAAGTCATACGTACAGTCCGGTCCTCTTCAGAACAGGTCTAGGCTGTTGTGTAGATTTGTTCTGTCTCTGAGTATCCGGAGGAGAACTAGTTAACAAGTGACCTAATTTGTTCACCTTGTTGTTGTGTCTACTTGTGCATGTTTGATTGTTTATGCTCACAATCATGTTACTAATTAGAAACTAGCTTTGTTTCCTCTCCCAGTCTATCTGAAAATTACTGCGTGTTGAATAGAGTATTATGGGTAGGCACCGTAATTAATTGCCGCCTCATCCTCCTCTTCCCTCTCTCTGGTTCTCTCTCTCTCTCCCTGGCTTATCATCATTAGTCACATTCCATCAGTTCTCAGTGAGCACTGAGGCTTGCAAGTACTTGTTTGCGGCGAGCTCAACCCCATCTTCCCCTCTCACCATTGTCTTCCTGTAACCTGGTTTCTGTCCGCTTATGTCCCTGTGCCATTCTTTTCACCTCAGTTATGGTCTGGCCTCCCTCTCTGCTGTTGTCCCTTCTGGTCTCTAACATAATGTAGGATAGCTGAATTGAAAATGAATGAAAGGCTGGACTCAATGTTGCGTATGATGGCTCAATTGAATGTGCCTCTCAGGAATGCTCCGTTGTGTTGTGTAGTCTTTTGGCTGCAGCATCAGTCCACTCCCTTTATAGTGGACTGAGGATGGTAGACTTTGGTTTGACTTTGGTTTGCCTATACTTCTACTCCTGCCCATTTGCTACAGGCCCCAAAATTACCTGTCATCTCAACAAGTCTTGGAACAACTCAGGAATGTATGTTCTCTGAACCACCACTAACATCACGCAGTTGTTCTAGTATTCTGACAACAGTTAAAGTTGTACTTTTACACAGATTGGCTGCCTAATTCAAAGTTAATACTATTCCAGTTTCAAAGGTTTGTGGAAACCATCCTCCCATGATCTTTAATTTTGAATGGCCATACCTTCTTCAGTGTTATAAAATAGCTTTTTAGTTCATTAGCAATAGAGCATCAAATAAATGGCAAAGTGAATCAAGTGGTTGGGGGAAATATACACCTTCAATGGTATAGATGATTCAGCATTTCTAGGCAACACTTATCTCCACCTTCAAAAAGCAATACTTTAATAGCCAGAAAATGTTGGATTTTTAAGGCCTAAAGTGATATTACATTTGGAGAATATAGAAAGATCTGTGGGAAATGCTGATTTTAACATTTTTTTTTTTTTTAAACCTAAATTAATGTCTGTTTTCTATTGTAATGATATACAGTACTGCATGTATGAAGGGTTTTGGCACTTCAGATTCTGCTTGTACCATCAGGGAAGCATCTGATCTTCTAATATAATCATTTAGTAAATGTTTAGACCAAACACTGCACTGTGTTCTGAAATGCATTGGGCAGGTTATATGTGGCGTGATGCTTATAGAGCCCATTTGAAAACTTAAATACTATCAAGGAAGGCCACTTTTTCAGATGCCAAAACACTGCACAACAGTTTATATAATATAAGGGTATGACAAGTTGTCAATGTGGTACTCAGTAATTAGGAAATAAAGAGTGGAAGTACTCACTGTTTTGGCAATCCTACCCCTGAAACTCTTCACTATGCCAACAATTTTTTTATTGTATTCTTTCCTGTTTCTTTAGTTTCTTGGAATATCTGCTGCATATTCCATTACATGAATCAAGTTACGGTTTCTGTAGACTAAGCTGGAACAAAGTGGATTCCATTACCTAAAAGTAAAGGAACATTTAGATAAAGCAATTATAGGCACACATTTCCTCATCTCACCTCACATCACACTGATACCTTTGGCTGAAGTCACCGATAGAAAATCTTCCACTTGGAAGCAAAATGGGATTCATTTATTTATTTATTTCAACCTGAAATAATTAAATCAGGAGTCCATTGTCTTGTTCTCATGTTACACAAACTCTGAATGAAGTTGAACCTGATTCAATTATTCAGTGCAGGAAGAGGGAGACCTGGAGTGATGGCAACCAAGCTATTTATTTTTTGTCCATATTTCACCAAATTTAGAATTTTCGAAAGATGAGGACCTGACTGCTCTGTTATTCTCAGATAAGTAGAGTGACAACCTGCAAACTGTGAGCGTTATCGGAAAAGACAACCCTGTGCTCAAATTGGACAATGTTACCCACAATGCATTATTATATGTCTAACTGGCAGAGACCGTAGGCTGGTGGAGTAAAGTGGGGAAACACCGTTTGATGAAGTATTTTTCTAAAGTAAATTCCTGGACATTCTGAACAGTCATTTGTGTCTCTGCCTCTTCAGGGTCTGAGCTGGTTTCTCAGGATTATCTGCACCGAGCTGTAAAGCTCTTTCCACCAGAGAATTGTGACATGCTGACTACAGAGTTCACGCTGTGCAGCAGCAGAGCTGTAGCTTTTAACCAAGTTATAGAAACTTACTTGCCCCACCTCCAAAGGAGAAGTGTGTGTTTTATTTTAAGCAGGATATGTACTGTGTCTGAGCTGCATTCCATCTATCCTTGGAAGAGGGGGGTGACTGTGTCGACCATTTTCTGCAACTGGGGTTTTTACTCATTTCACACTGTGCCAGTGGCGCAGAGATCAAAGAGGAGCCAGGCACTGTAGTTTAACATTTTTTTTTATTCTTTACATGCGGTATGTGGCACTTTTCATGGCTATGTCCGTACAACTGTTTTTGTTTAAAAATGGCATTTTCCAACTAAAATTATCTCTGTACACATGTGCATTAAGTATCATTTTTAATCCCTGTTCAGAATAGCACACGTGAAGACGCACATGGACATGCGTGTTGCCAGTGTGCACAGGATTTGTTTGAATAATAGCTTGTCTCCTTCACATGTAAACAGTTGAATCGTTTTAATATGCAGATTTAACTACATAACAGCTGTTAGCAAAGACAACAGGGTCAGCAGCAGCTGTATTTCAAATCAAATCAAATTTTATTTGTATAGCCCATATTCACAAATCACAGTTTGTCTCATAGGGCTTTAACATGGTGTGACATCCTCTGCCCTTAACCCTCAACAAGAGTAAGGAAAAACTACTAAAAAAACCTTTTAACAGAGTAAAAAGAACGTAGAAACCTCAGAGAGAGCCACATGTGAGGGATCCCTCTCCCAGGACGGACAGAAGTGCAATAGATGTCAAGTGTGAAGGGAAACATCATCAAGGTTTTAGCAGTACTGATAGGGGTAGACCTTTCTGAAGCATAACTGAAGGTCAGTGAATTGGTGGATTAATGTCAATAAGGGTCAAGTATCTGAGAAATACTATGTATCAAACAGTCTTTCTGCAATCATAGTCTATGGTCAGCCGCCAGCAAGGTCATGATCCACCATCAAGATCGGATGCCACTATAGTCCACAGTCATTGTTCATTGTCGCCATTAGGATCCATCATCAGCTGCCACCTTGGTCGTGGTCCACCACCATTTTCCGATGCCAAAACGATAAAGAATCCGCCTTTATTGTCACGATCAGCCAGCACAATACAGAATCCGTCATACTGGATCCACCATTACGATCTCTGATACGCGATCCACAGATCCTAATCCATGATGTGGCCATAGCTGCGGCCCTGGATCTGCGGACAATAAGGCAAAGGGACTCCGGGGAAGAAGTCAAGTCAGTAACATGTATTGATGAGACATGAATTACTTTGATATGATAACGATTGAGAAGAGGAATGAGAAGCTGGAAAGAGAAGCTCTGTGTGTCATGTGTCCCCCGACCTTCTAGACCTATAGCAGCATAACTAAGAGCAGGTCCAAGACAAGCCTGTACCAGCTCTAACTATAAGCTTTATCAAAAAGGAAGGTTTTAAGTCTACTCTTAAATATACAGGTGGTGTCTGCCTCCCGAATTGAAAGTGGGAGATGATTCCACAGGAGAGGAGCTTGATAGCTGAAAGCTCTGGCTCCTACTCTACTTTTAGAGACTTTAGGGACGACAAGTAAGCCTGAATTCTGGGAGCGCAGTGCTCTAGTGGGTTGATAAGGTACCATCAGCTCTTTAAGGTATAATGGTGCCATATTATTAAGGGCCTTGAAGGTGAGGAGGAGAATTTTAAATTCTATTCTAGATTTAACCGGAAGCCAGTGTAGCGAAGCTAATACTGGAGAAATGTGGTCTCTTTTCTTGGTTCTTGTCAGGACACGTGCTGCGGCATTTTGGACAAGCTGCAGGGTCTTTAATGACTTACTGCTGGAGCCTGATAATAATGAATTACAATAATCCAGTCTGGATGTAACAAAGGCATGGACTACTTTTTCGGCATCCTTTTGAGAAAGGACATGTCTGATTTTGGAGATATTACGCAAGTGGAAAAAGGCGGTCCTAGAAATTAGTTTTAAGTGTGAATTAAAGGATAAATCAGGATCGAAGATCACTCCCAAGTTCCTGACTGTTTCATTGGAAGCAAGGGCAATGTCGTCTAGCGCAGCTACATCATTAGATAATGTATCTCTAAGGTGTTTAGGGCCAAGTATTAGAACCTCTGTTTTATCTGAGTTTAATAAGAGAAAATTGCGGGTCATCCAGGTTTTTATGTCCTTGAGACATGCTTGGAGTTTAGTTATTTGATTACTTTGTTCAGGTTTTATTGACAAGTATAACTGGGTGTCATCCGCATAGCAGTGGAAATTTACCGAGTGTGTCCTGATAATGTTTCCGAGTGGAAGCATATATAATGAGAATAAAATTGGGCCGAGCACAGAGCCCTGTGGAACACCATGGTTAACTTTGGTGCGCACAGATGACTCATCATTAATTTGCACGAATTGGGAGCGATCAGAGAAATAGGATTTAAACCAGTTCACGGTGGTTCCTTTAATGCTAATTAACTGTTCTAGTCTCTGTAGTAAAATGTTATGGTCAATTGTGTCGAATGCTGCACTAAGATCTAACAGAACAAGGACAGACACAAATCCCTGATCTGAAGCTATTAGAAGGTCATTAGTGACTTTTGCCAAGGCTGTCTGTGCTATGATTGGCTCTGAACCCTGACTGAAAGTCTTCATATATATTATTTTCCTGGAGAAACTCACACAGCTGATTGGCTACAACTTTTTCTAGGATTTTAGACAGGAAGGGGAGGTTAGATATTGGTCTGTATTTGACTACCCATGTTGTGTTCTACACGGGAAACCAAGGCTAATGTCTGTAATTTTCTCCAGAAGGGGGTCATGTTATAGGAGCCTGACAAGTCAGCAAAGGCTACTATGTGACTGAAAAGACCAAATCAGCAAGTGGTTGAGAATGTCTACATCATTGTTTCCATACATCTTGTCTTCTGCCCGTCCACACTACAACACAGCCTCCCAGTTTTCAAACTAAAATGGGGCCGGCAGCATTTCCACACTTCTCAGTTTTTGCAGAAACCTCTGGAGTATTGTGGACGGCAGGCGTATCTGTTTCAGAGTTGATGCATTTTCAGAAGAAAATGTAGTAGTGTGGATGGAGCCAAACAACCCAAGTTTAACACTGTGGATGATTTCCTGGAGAGACAGTCAAAACGTTGTGCACCATTATCCATATTTTTATTATATCACACACTCACAAACCCTTCTATCACAGCTAACCTTTTACTTTGTGGCTTTTTGGAACAACGTTATACACGATTTCCAATCACTAAAGAGTTAGTTCTGCCAGGGACTCTATATTTCACTCTTTAGATCTGATTGGATAAGTTTTAGGGTTAGGCACTAAGATCAATCAGCTGCTTGTACTGGAAGTGGAGTTAGTCCTACTTACCTATTAGATATTATATATAAATATCACAGAATGTAGTTATTATGCACCAACAAATTTAATTTTTGTTTTTTGTTCTTTCCATTTTTGGACTCTCGCCAGGACTTTACCCTCATTATCACAAAGAGGAGATTTCCACCAACAAAGTAAGCTTTCTAATGCTCTTAGTGTGGCAGGAAAGCATTGCGTGTGTGAGTGCATGAACGCTCACTGGGTGAGATTTGGTCTGCTCAGTGGAGTGAACAGTGTCTTTTTCAATCTGTCTCTGTCTTTTTCCCAACCTCCTCTTTGAATAAGCTCACTGGAGATCTGCCTGAACTCGAAAGAACTAATCCTGCTTCTGTGTCAGTGATGGGAGACGAGTAGGAGGAGAGGTGGATAGAAGAGCGAGATAGTAAGCAGAAAGAAGAAGGATATACTCTATGCAGAGTGAAAGACAGAATTGAGTGGAATTTAGCAGTTATAATTAGAGGAAACATCACAGTATTCCACAAACTAAGAAAAAACCGAAGAGTTGGTAGCAAAAACAAAGGAGCTCTACAGCTCTCAATGTTCTTTTTCAACACCGCAACTTGTTTTTCTGGCAGGGACTCTGAAACCAAAGGTTTTGTACCTTTTATCCTAGCAATGAAGGCGGATTGTATACTGGGACAGTATGTGGGGCACTGAAAGCCCTCTTGGGCTACTCAACTTGGCTTTTTTACTGAAGGTATTACAATGGGAATGAGCTTCCCATGACTTTTAGTGAACTGTAGTGATGCCAAAAAATACAAGGAGTTTGAATGTCTGTGTTTGCAGTAAACACACAGGCATGTGATTGGCCCACAATAATGTCTTTTAGGACATTATGGAATGGATGGAAGGTTTGCCATCTTTGCATTGCCCTAACTTTTACTGGTTGTCTAAGTGCAGAGTCAACTCATGTATCTTCTCTCTCCCTTGTGTTACAGGTTGTGTCCAGAGGGGTGTGTTTTTTAAACCCATGCTGCTGGGAGGTCAAGAGGTGACATGCCTCTATAAAACACCACTGGAAACAAATGGTAAGGCGCTGATGTCTCCGATTATTGTTGAAGGAGCCTCCTTAGACTGTTTAAGCAAATGAATGCCACTTGATATACTTGCAGATTTTAAAAGTGTTATACATGCATATTTTCTTTTTTAACAATTGTTTTATTTGCGTTGTTTTTTATGAACATAGTTTATCTGCAGAAGAAAACTATTCAAATCATGAAGGGATGACGATTACATTTTGAACCCATTTGTGGAACTATTTGAGCGGAGATTACACCACATGACTTGTTGTCTATGGATAGGGAGTCTTTCATTCATTTCAGCAGACTGCATGTACCTTCAATACGTCACCCCATCTTGCACTATAGTTCTCGCTGACTCCAACAAGATTTCCAGTAAGTTTGAAATCAGATGTCTTCACCGCGTCCGTGAGCCTCTCTAATCTTGGAAGTCTTTGAAGAATTCACACATAGTGATAACGGACTGCTGATCTAGTGCCAAACAGGAAAACTCTGCCTTATGATATCAGTCCAGGCTGATGGTGGTGATATGGAGCTTGCTGATATGACATGTTTGGCTTTAATAGCTTATAGTTTAGGAGACACATTCTGGACACATTGTAATGTCAGGTGTGAACAGATGAACTTAGAGCTGTCCTCTTGTGATCAGATCTCCGAGGGCCAGTGACTCAAAGACCTAATAAAAGGAGCAGTCTGATCACAACATTAGCCATCTAGTTTTCTATAATTGTTGGAACAAAACACATGTTGATCAAGTCCATAGATGTAAAAGAGCCTTCAATTTAAGTAATAAAATTCAAAGACAAACTGTATCCATAAGTGTGTCTGCAGTAACATGTGTGATCAAAAGAGGATCCATGTAGTAAAGTGTTTATATGGAGGATTGTAACATGGTAACTCCTATAATGAATTGAGACATTGTTTGTAACAACTTTTCTCGTCGTCTTTCCCTCAGCTCTGCTGCCATGCCTCTGGGGACGGTGCGTGGTTTTTCAGTGTTAGCAGTTCGGACACTGCTGTCTCTCCTGCTGCCAGCCATTGGCTGGCCCTTGGTCTCATTACCCAGTGGCATTGCCCAAGGGTCAGACTCCTCCCCCTCAAGTCCTTATCCCACCTTTGTCTGGAATAACACTGTGTTTGAGCACTTGGCCCTGCATCCTAACTCCACCGTGGGTCTGGTCTATATCGGGGCCCGAGATCACCTGTTCCAGTTGAATCGATACCTCCAACATGAACGCCAGGATGACACTGGACCTGTCACGGACAGTCGGGATTGCTTACCTCCTGTTACTAAGAGTAACTGCCCTCAGGCTAGGTCCACCAATAATCACAACAAGCTCCTGTTGGTTGATCCTTACTCCATGGAACTGATCACCTGTGGGAGTGTCAACCAGGGAATATGTCAGAAACGTAACTTGGAATATGTGGATGAAGTACGATTCTCCACCACAAAGCCAGTGGATACCCAATATGTAGCAGCTAACCACCCCAACGTTAGTACTGTTGGGCTTGTTGTTCAGTCAAATCCTGCCAGGCAGCCAGTTCTGTTTGTGGGCCGGGGTTACACCAGCAGCCATCCACCTATTTCCACAAGAAACCTTGCCCAGGATCCCATCTTTTCTTACGAGGAGACTGCTAAATTGGCTGTGGCTGGCCGTCTCTCAGAATATGACCATCATTTTGTGGCCTCGTTTGCCCACCGACAGCATGTATACTTCCTCTTCTACAGACGGGACCTCAAATCACAATCACGTGAATACCGCACATATGTCTCTCGAGTATGTTTGGACGACCAGTCCTATTACTCCTATGTAGAAGTACCTTTAACATGCCGTTCCAGGCCAGGAAAAATTTATAACTTGCTACAAGCTGTTCAACTCGGGCTCTCCAAGGATGATGCTGCTAATCAAGACTCTGACATTCTTCTTGGTGTCTTCTCCACTCATTTGGCTTCATCAACTCGGCTCAGTGAAGACTCTGCCCTCTGCATGTTTAATCTAGAAGATGTTGACCGCAGGATCAACTCCACCAGAGACCTGTGCTACACACAGATGGGTAAAGAAGCAGGAGTGGAGGCAGCCTATATTGAGTATGAAGTCAAGTCCAACTGTGCCAACCTGCCAGAGGTGAGCTCATAAGGTTTAATTTGCTTGTTTCTGTTGTAACTCGTTATTTGGGTTGTCATGTTTTACAAAACTCCACCGCAATGAATTAGCACTAGTAATTAGTTTTAATGAATTTGAGTACAAACCTTTTTTCCTAATCCAACTTTGTTGTGGACTTGACATTAAAGGCAGCAATCATTTAACACCATCTGTTTTTTCCATCTCATGATGAATTTATTTGATGATGGTCTGAACAAACACACTATGAATATATGGCAGTTGTGTAAAATCACAGTTCTGTTCTTTCCCCTGAAGGTTAAGACTTTATTTCATACAGATCTAAAACAGTTTAATAATGTTAGTGGAGGTGGTCTTTCTCTTCAGGCTGGGTCACCCACCTCCACTGCTAAAACAAAGTAAGTTACTATAGAAATCCCTGGATTACCCGTTCAGGATTATCCCTCCAGCACGATCTGCTAGTTTGTAGGGCAGCATCCTAAATATTGATGATTCGAATCGTCACCCAAGGAGACCCTGAGTCAGATCTCATTTTGTCATTGGAGTCACACACCTTTTTATTTGTAGCTGTGTCATTGTACACAGAGGTAGGCAGCAGATAACAGCATGACAGGCTATAAACTTTTATCAGACTGATATGACAGGTTCTGAACTTTTAGTCTAGTCTCAAAATGACCTGACTATCAAAGTAATTGAAATGGAAATGGGGTGATGGAAGTGCAACTTTCAAAGTAAAAAAAAAACTCTTCTCCTGTTGTCCACTATGATTAACTCCCTTGACTCTCTGTGTTGTGATAATATCTTTGAACAGCCACAAGACCTGGACACACATTTTTTATTTTTTTTGACTATGGGGAAATCTGATGTTATCACAGACAATAAATAGAGGGTAAAATAAGACTTGATATGCAAGCTGTTTAACTCTTTAGTTTATTGCCCTACCCTGAATCAGTTCACAAGTTGGTTAACTTAAAATGTTTTCTGCTTGGTTTGACTTCTTTTCACACAGTGAATAATCTAGGTGAACCAAATGCGCTAATGAGCAAAGTTACAAGCCCTGTGAAAATGTTTAGCTTTTTAGTCAGCTAAGTCAGGGGTGGGCAAGAAAGTAAGGACAAGAATATGTTATTTTGTCCTTGAATAGAGCATTTATAGATATAGCATATGTTGCTCTACAATTTATCCTGGAGCAACAGCAACTGCTGCCACAGTTTGCCTGATCTGCCGCATCCCAGAATGCAAAGCACACCTGGCTACCAAAGCAGTTTAGGTCAACCTTTCTCAGTACATCGCATCAAGGTCAGATCACATTTTCACCACCATAGAGTTCATTTAGTACTAAAGGGTCTGGATGAGTTTTCTGTGTTTACACTTGACGAAACAAATTGAACCAGAGTCTGATTTAACTGGACTAAAATGTGAAGGTGTGAAAACACCCTAAAGCCGTTACAGACGTGACCTGCGGATAAAGTCTGGAGTCTGGACTTTACCCGCAGTTTGCTTTTCACACATGCACAACACAGCGGGAGGTTCTCTGCACAATAGCACACTTTCAGGTGAGGTGGTGCAGACACCAGTGTCAGCTCTTATCACCACAAACTCTCTTGACATCTTCGTCTCTGTCTTCTATGTGTATGACTCCGCTTTTTCACTGTGAGATATTTGTTTTCTTTGTTTGTTTTTTTCAATTTTGCATCTACAAGCATCATAGCTTGTTGTGAATCCAGCCTGCTGTGTGCTCACATTGACTTCTGCAGACTTTCTGCTGACTATTACACTGCTCTAAAACACTTAATCGTCTCAGTATAAAACTGAGTCAGTTCATCTTCAGGGATATCAATGTGTCCATTTAAGAAGCACAGGTGATAATGAATCAGTTTTACCTGCTTTGTTGCAAATGAAAGTGACAGGTGCAATGGAGAGGTGAGTGGTGGCCACAGACAATTGCTGTGTCCTTATGCTTCCTGATGGGTTCTTATCTAGTTTTAGAGCTGCACAGGGCTGTAGAAGGGCACCAACCCAGCAGCAGGACTGGTATCTGCTCCTTTGTGTGAAGAGGAACAGGAGGAGCACAGCCAGAGCTCTACAAAATGACCTCCAGCAAGCTACAGGTGTGCATGTTTCTGACCAAACTGTCAGAAACAGACTCCATGCTTGTGGCATGAGGGTCTGACGTCCTCTAGTGGGACCTCTGCTCACAGCCCAGCATCGTGCAGCTCTATTGCCATTCTCCAGAGAACACCAGAATTGCCAGGTCCGCCACTGGCGCCCCTCTCTCTTCACAAATGAGAGCAGGTTCACACTGAGCACATGTGACATGTGGGGAAGACTCTGCAGACAATGTGGTGAACGTTATGCTGCCTGCAACATCATCCAGCATGACCGGTTTGGCGGTGGGTCTGTGATGGTCTGGGGAAGCATATCCTAGGAGGGTCACAGAACTCCATGTCAATGGTACCCTGACTGCTGTTAGGTATGGGGACTAAATCCTCAGAGCGACTGTCAGACCTTACGCTGGTGCAGTGGGCCCTGGGTTACTCCTGGTGCAGCACAATGACTGGCCTCATGTGGCCAGAGTTGGTAGGCAGTTCCTGGATGACAAAGGCATTGATGCCATTGACTGACCCTCATGACCTAAATCCATCCAACTGAGCACATATGGAACGTTATGTTTGGTGTATCCGACGCTGCCAAGTGCAGTCTCGTAGCTCACTGATTCAGGTCTGGGAAGAGATCCCCCAGGAGCATGCCCAGATGTTGTCGGGAGTGCATACACGGTGGTTTTGAATCCAGCCCTTAATGGGTTGATGATTTTGGTTTCCTCTCACGTGGACATTTGCGTTCACACATGCACCTTCCCTGGACAAAGTGTGGAGAATCTCTGGCGTTCAATACATGAAAGCAGCCTAAGAGAACAGCTGTCTAGTTTTGAAAAAATATTTTTCTTATGCTTAAATTTGAGTTCAAATTTTTAATAAAAACTGACAATCATAGCTGTAGTCATTGTAGTGTGACAGAGTATTAGAAATAATTCAGATTTAAAAAATATTAACTGAACAAATTGTCATTACTATTACATCTCTCAATAACTAACACTGACAGAGGCTCAAGGTGAAACAGTATGAAACTTTCATGTCGCTATTAAAGTGACATAATGGCTGTGGTTATCAGTATAATATTGGTATTGTTGCAATTTATTATTGTCAGTGTTTTTATCTTATAACTATTACTCTTTTGAATTTGTCACTGTGTACAACTTTTGCAGCACAACATGTTGTGGTTTTACGAGAGCAGTTGAAACTGAATGCTTCAGTTTACATTACTGACAAGCTATTAACAGATTCAACAAACAAACCATGACTTTTTCTCACATTCTCAAGTGTCAATATCAGACATTAAGCTAAAAGTTAACTTGGTTTGTATTTGAATTGTTTCCTCCTTTCGTGGTGTTTTTTTTCTTCTGCATCTTCAAGTTTTGTTCAGAACTCTCATAAGTCACAAGTCCTTTTAGAAGGATGTAAAATCTTTAGAGTGCTATAGTGTCATTCTGAATGGAAACTAGTACCAACTTTGGTTGTTGCTGGACAGTATTTACCTTGAGTCTTTCAAAGTGCAGTAATCAAACACAGTTTTAATAAGAATTAACATTTGAAACCAGTGTACCAACTGTCAAAGAATTTCACCATGGTCGACTGTGAAAGTGGAAACAGTTTCATCCTTAAAAGCTACTTACCCAACACTTTCTTCAGTGAAACCACACAGTTGTGAACATTATGAGCCAGACAGCAGTTACACTGCTCCACTCCCATGTGTCGGTGTGTGTAATTGGATGTTTATGCCACAGAGCTAAGAACAACATCTCACAGAATTTGTGACCACATATTTCATATTTTTTGTCTCTGAATGATAACCTTCACATAGAGTGATGGCAGGGCAACTCTTTACAGAAGCACACACAGTCCAAGTCTTTTTCTTTTTTAAATGAGTCTTTTTTTTTTTTGTTAAGACTGTGCTGAATACAAGGTTTCATCTGAAGAGCAGTTTCTGTACTTTGGAAGCTGTCTGTCTGTCCCCTTTGAGCAAAGTGACCTCTGGATTAGAGAGGATGAAATTTAATTTGATGTTTTCATAACAGACAAATGTAATTCTGTGGAGGAGGGATTGAATTAGATATTAGATTGGCCCTCTGTCAAGACCAACGCTAGTGATCCATATTTTATGTGGTGTGTTCATGTTTCTTGGTGTCTATGACACGCAAGAATTGCATTTGCATTAGCGGGCTCGTTTGACATCCTTTATTATCACTTCCTCCTGAGGACATTGAGCAGCACTGACCCCTCAACCTGTGCAGCCATGTACAGCAGATTGGCTCAAAGGGAGAAGGTAGTGCGGGTGGTGTAATTT